>OX387423.1:53817978-55020095 GCA_947563755.1 Lochmaea crataegi | reverse complement strand
GACGATAAAGGTAAAGGCAATCAATTAGCTACATGTCGGTCATGTGGTGCGTTGTTATACGGTTTCTAATGTAACCGATACTTTGGTTGGGGGCTAGAGATATGTAATTACCGAGGAAGCAAGGAACTGACTTTGGTGGAATAATTTACTGCTGCTAACTTTGTTTTCGGAAGAAATGATTGAAATGGATTTTGGCTCGAAACAAAGTTAATAGCCATGTAGACACTTCAGCGAAACAAATTATCCTCGTCCTGTTTTGCCATTGAATCTGTCTCTAAACAGCTTGGTTCTTCTACTGCATTAACAACTTACTACTTTTTGTTTGAATCGCATCTTCGCTATGGTTTGCCTTTCTGGGGGTCTTCTAGTTTACACATCTTCGAATCTACTTTCAAATTACAGTAAAGGGCTATTCATTACATATTTGGTTTAAGTAGTAGGGCGCATTTTTACTCTCAGATAGTCAGGCTGCTCTGAAATCTGGAGCATGTCCTCAGATCAGATCTAGACTGGTCTGGGACTAGAGTAACTCTTAAGTGGGTCCCGAGGAACAAGGGTATTGTAGGCAATTAAAAGGCAGACACCCTATCAAAGCTAGGGTCTGTAACTGCATTTACTGGTCCTGAACCAGTATGTGGAATATCAAAATCTCCTGCACGTGAAAGTGGAAAGGAAGGAAAGTGACGTGATTACTCACTGGTCAATGTACCCCAAGCAAGCACATGCATACCATTGGCATATATAGGGAGGAACCTATCTGTCGGTTGTGAATGGAAGAGGAGTATTTCTCCAAGAAGGACCTAGTGAAAAGACTGTTGAGCCTGATAAGGGCTACTGGTCTCTTCACATAAAAGTTATAACCAAGAGCACAAAAAGCCTAAAGGCTGAGGTGCCGAGGTCTCTAAGCCTCTGACTGGTGGTGCCGAAACAATGAATCAATCAATCAGGGAGCATTGCAAATCATATTTCGAAAAAATAATAAAATTTCAACTCTTACCGCTTACTTTATTTATGTGAAATTGTATCGCTTTGTCCCCATAAAATTGTCAAATTTTCGTGACAATAAAGCATATATCTCTCTCTCCATGGATAAACGATGAATAATAAAAAATTAAGGATATGAAAACTTCAGGGTTATTGATAGATTGCTTGCCAAACAAATATATTTTCTTTCTGTTTTGAATATAATGCATAAGTATACAAATCACTGGTGGAAAAGTGTCAACCAATGAAAAATTGAGCAGAATCTGATTCCAATACAACGGTATCACCCTATACATTGAATCATTATAAAGAAAAATTTTTAGACCACGTGGGCGTAACACAATCAGATTTCAGTGGAACAATCTTCGGAAACATCCTGCTTCATCGCAATCGAAATCAGGTGATGATTCATTGTTGACTTTTCAATCTGAAAATGGTGAATGAACAATATATCTTAAGAAATTAATATAGGTACTTTTTAATTCGCAGTATTCAGAAACGAAAGGTCATATTGGCCGAAGGTTATTCATAAACTCTAACGTACCTTAAACACTACGAAACATGAAACCATTGGTTTTTCTCCAATCTACTAGCTCACTGGGCTTAAAAGTAGTATTCCAGAAATAGCTGCTCTTACTGATTACATTCAAACAAGGCATTATTATTTAGAAAAAGATAGGAAACTAGCGTTCAAACGTTGTAGATTTTTGTTGGATCTAAAACTATTAGCATTTTTCGATAGGACGTAACAGTAAGCTGGAAATTGGAAAAAATAATTTTTCACTGCCTTTCATCCCCCTATTTCTCGGGGCTAGCTGGACATCGGGGCATTTTACGAGTTTTTGTTCCGAAGTAATACGGCAATCTTATTTTCGTTTTCATTCTCCAAACTCTTAAAGCGCATTGTATAAACTTTTTCCTTGCTCTGTGTCCAGATCGCAGCCATCTCTAGTAGTTGGTCCAGCCTACAATAGTGAATTTAGTTCCTCCGATTTTTTCTTTGAATTTTCATTATGCTTTCCGTTCCGTTCTCCTTAGATTAGGAATTTAAAAAAAAATACTGAAATATAATATCTGCAGAATGTATTGCCATCTGTGGGAAAACATTAGAAACAATCTCCATACATTTTAGATACCTACTTTTGTACGCAGAGATCGATCCGTTTTTGTTTTTAAGTTTACTAATCACCGAAGGACGTCACTACGCCAATACTTTAAACTTCAATCAATCTGTTGTTTAATTAAAGCCAATAAAAATTTTATGTGATTGCGGAATAGAATTAATACTTATTTAACCCATTAATGTATTAATAACGACTATTAACAATCGAGATATTTTAACGGGCGAGCATAGCGAGATATAAAATTTTCATCATTTAGGTAGGTACAACATATTTAAAATCAGAGGGAGGAAAAGTACTTTATTTACAACCATATACGCTATGCTGTCATTACGAACGTCATTGAAGGTTAGAAAGTGTCATATTACACACCTCTACTTCCCGCCCTCTAAAATATTGTGATCGTTAAAATGTTTCTCACCTATTCTAGATGAATATTTTTTATATTTAAAAATATAACACGTTGACAAATAGTATAATACCTATTTAATGGCAAACAATAAAAACCAACAATGAACTAAAATACAACAGACTACTTATTGAAATTAATGGTTAAATTTGAATTATTATAAGCGTTTATAGAAATATTTAGTCCAGTACCAGCGCTGGTGCCTCCAACAGTTATCTCTTTGGTCGACAAATTACTTTGCCGTTGAATGACTAAGGTTTGTGTACTACTTGCAACTAGGGCTGGGCGATTATCAAAAAATATAATCGATTATCGATTATATAAAATAATCGATTATTTTCGATTAATCGAAAGTAATAGATTAATCGGAAATAATCGATTAATCGAAAATAATCGATTAATCGAAAATAATCAATTTTCGATTACTCGAAAATTTATCATTTTTCATTATTTCTTGATAACGGCAGCTGGACCGCTACCGAAACGTTAAAAATAGAGTTTCAACAAACGTTATGATCAAGAACTATTATATTTAACTAATTTTTTCCCTAACTCACGCCTCTAAAAAGATTGACAATTTGGAACGAAAATATTTTGAAGTTTAAGACTTACAAAAATTGTCAAGATTTTCTTAAGGCACCAGTTAGGGAAAAAGTAATTAAATACAATAGTTTTTGATAACGATAGGTGGTAAAAGCTATCGAAACGTTGAAATAAAGTTTCAAAAGAACGATTGTGGTTTGATTCCTACAAAAAACAAGATAAACAGTGAGTATACCACAAGGAACATACAGAAGACATTGTGGTTTGATTCCCAATAAAAACAAACCAAATTCAGGAAATAAATTTTTTAATCGATTAATCGATTATTTTCGATTAACCGGTTATTTCCGAATATTCGATTATTTGATTATTTTCGATGTATCGATTATTTTAGATTATTCGATTATCGATTATTTTAAAAAATATATATTGATTAATCGATCACCCGATTAATCGATTATTTTTCGATTATTCGATTATTTTGCCCACCCCTACTTGCAACAACTTCAGAAGGTATGGCACGTTGGGATAGCATATTGGCAGTTTTGGTTTTATTCTCCATGGAGCTATCCACATAACCTTCTGCCACAGTACTACACCCTGTCCATCCAAGCAACGGAGTGTTCCGAAACAGTATCATGCATAGTGCACGTGATCTCTCAGACGAGGCAGCTTGTACAGTACAGAGTCGCACTTAGGGACAACCGGGATTTTATTAAATAATATGCGACTAAGTATAGAAAAATTACTTTCGATTTCAAAATAATGAAAAAAAGTTAACAAAACAATAATTAATCCTTCTTTTCACTTTAGACCGGTTACTCAGAATCCGAAGAACTGCTACTAGAAGAATCATTAATATTAATTATCAAGGGATTTCTATCAACTAATTCATCCATTAGATAGTCTAATTCTAACATTTTCGCCTCTTCCTTATCTTTTACATGCCCTACACAATTATCCCATTTTTCGGCGGTAATAGACAAAACAGCTTCACCAAAAATATTTTTAAGTTCACAAAATTTGAAAGTAATATTTTTTTGGGCAACATAGTTTTTTATGTCCTCCCAAATTAGCTCTATTGGGTTGAGCTCGCAGTGATAAGGGGGAAGACGTAATACCATTCTATTATGTGCTTTAGCAATTTCATCGACAATGTATTTATTATATTTGGATTTATGTTCATTCACTATCCTCAAAAGTTCTGCTTTAACCATGTTATCCTCAAATGGTATACTTTTCAAACGCAACCATTCTTGAATTAGGGCTTTTTTTGTGGCGGTAGTAGGAATTTTTTCAGCCTTTCTAGAATGGTATGGGGCGTTCTCTAAGACAATTACACAATTCTCTTCTAGGTTCGGAACTATGTTACTAAACCAATTCTCAAATGATTTGCCGTCCCTCTTCTCATGATAGTCGCCCGTTTTCCTCGACTCAAAGGCCCTTAAAGCATCGGGGACAAAACCAGCTTCGCTTCCTATGTGACATACTATCAACCTTTTTCCTTTTCTTGAATAGGAATTTACTTTGTTTTAGTTGAAACAGAAGAATTTACTGCTTATTTCAGTTTTGGTAGATTTTACATCAATAGTACCTTAATCCGTTCGCAAGTTATCTTGCTCACAGACACACACAGTTTGTTGAGATTCTAGGCCAAGCAATAGAGCATGCAAGTATAGTAATTTTTGATATGAACATTCTAGTGGAAAATGGATGGTGTCATCATATAAAAGACATTACGTAGTATAATTTTGATATGTTTTGTCGCCAGGTGAACGTTACTTTTATCGCAATTGCAATTATAATTTTTTGATTCGATACTTTGCAACCTGTCTGGATGCGTTGTCGATTGTCCGATTTTAAATTTTAAAACGGTTTTGAAAAGTATAGATGTAGAGCAACAAAACGTATATTTTCGATGTGTAATATAATGATGATGAGTAGTCGGTCAAAAACGCCAGGGAACATGGCCGAAGATTACCGACGTTTTTCCACATTTCCTGAATCACTGAAAGACATTTCCGTGTCCAAAACATCAAAATTATACTACGTAATGCCTTTTATAAGATGACACCATCCATTTTCTACTAGAATCTTTGTCAAAAATATTTACCTATTGCTTGGCCTCATTATAATAAGATGATTCTTACCTGAAGGGCTCTTCAATCCAGTTGAGAGGCCATCTAAAAAGGCTCGCCTTGAAGAAGTTATGGATTCATCAACCCAAATTTTGGACTTAGTGTGGCCTGCGTTTACCCACTTTTCGTCCAGGTAATAAAATTTTCGATTCTCTCTTCTATAGGCCCTTATTTTCATTAAATACTGTCGTCTCCACAATACCATTTCTGGTTTATCGAGCAACAAACTATTTCTTCCTCTTTATTTAAATTTAAAACTTGATTTTTTCAATAGCTTGTGAAATGTGGAACTTTTGAAATTTGGTAGATCAGGATCATCATTTACATCTTTTAAAACTGAATTTATTGTTGGCATTTCGTTTCGGAAAAAAAATTGATGTACTTTTCTTCTAATAGCGTTTAAATCGAAATCGTCTACCATATCAATAATTTTCTTTCGTGAGGGGTATGGTTTTAAAGCCGAAAAAGAATGCTTTTGTTTATATTCTCTCATTACTGAGTATACACTTGAAGGAGACACTCCAGCAATATTTCCTACTTTTCTCACGATTTCATCAACTGACAACAAAGGATTTGATTCAGTTTCATTTTTGTAAATGTTCATAATTACATTTTCGTCATTAATATTAGAATGCAGTTTTTTTGGTATTTTTTTAGGTGGACTGTGGAAACACAAATTAGCAGTTTCTTCAGCTGTATTAGTACCTATCTCACATTTTAAAAATTCCAAACTTTGAAACACTAAAGATAGGTTAAAATATAACACCACAAATCATTAAAACGTAACTGATTATTCCGACTCTGCACCGATGTACCAAAGACAATGAATTCTGCCGACCGATTGCAATTAAATCCGATTGGCCAGCGTAGGGAGGCATATTTATTTTAGCCAATAGATGCAAAGGTGCATGGTGATCACACATCGATCACGCATCTATCGGTGTTTTGGTCGCTCTGTTTGTTCGATGGATATACTTGAGATTTCCATCCTCCCAGCCTTTTTAATTGGAGTACATTTGCACCACTGTTGGCAACATAGCGGCGGTTCTTCTTAGAGCGTGGCCTGTGAAGCCTTTCGAGTCTTCTAAATTCGAAAAAGTAGCAATTTTTTGGGAAAAATTAGCTGTTGTATTGTGTCCAATTGGTTGATTTCGTACTATTCATCCTCTAAACTGAACAAAAAATCTATCGATTTCTACATTTTTTCTCAAATTCATGTAGTCTCGATGATCTTCACCCATACTGGATCAGTAATGAGAAATGATCTACTTGTATGTGTTTTGGAGTCTGTAATTTCAATCGACATTTTTTCTTCAAAAAAAGCAACATCAAAAATTTTAGTTTTCACTAATTCGTCCGTCCGACAAGCTCCAGATACGCCTATTATTAATGCGACCTAAAACAAGAAGAAAAATATAATACCATAATAACTGTGCACTTTTATAAGCTCAAACACGATTTTTTTTAAATACTTATTTAAAGATCACAAATATATTACCTTTATCGATAGACATTCATTTGGAGTTGAGGTTAAAAAATCCTCTATATTTTTCCTGGAAAATACGTTCGATTTCTTGGGCATGAAGCCCACATTTTGTCGTTTTAGGAAGGCGAACAGTTTCCCATGTTTCGGAATATCAGTTTTTTCTTCAATTTGTAGCATCGTTCGTTTCATACTGTACATTGCCGACAAAGTGGACGGCTTCTTTTGTCTGGTCTGTTCTCCAAAATATGCTAAGAGTACACTTTCGGAACTGGTATTCTTCACCTTTTTTTCTTCGCACCACTTCCTATATAATTTAATAGCTTTTAGGTAGCAATGCTTACTTTTTTCTGGCACCAACTCGTGTGCTACCGCGTCAGCAGCCTGTCGTATTTCTATAGGGGTACAATCCATCAATTCTTCATCAGAGGACATTTTTCTCAATTTATTATTCGCGAACTTAATATCCATCTGACTTTATCTGACATTTATTTATATTGGTGACAGTTGTTTACCACATAGCAACAGTAACAATATAATTATTCTGAGAAAAATGCCTGGTAATTTTTTGTTAAATGTAATATTTCAGGTATGTTCAGAACGAAACAAAGATTTATTAATTTTGATCGAAATATGATGGTTGTAAATAAAATAGTATACAAACCTCGGTAGGAAGTTTCATTCCTGTCTCGAGATTATAGCTAACCTCTACACTTCGCGTCTCGGTTAACTAACTAATCTCTCGACAGTAATGAAATTCTTTCCACCTCGGTGTGTAATATACCATTTTCTACGCCCATGTCCGTAAACGTAAAAAATCGCACTGTCGACATTTCTTGTAAGTGACATTTAAGAATAACATGCACGTAATGAGATCTCATAACATACACTTGCGTTTAGATAAGAAAACTTAAATTTCTTCGTTTTATCAAATTGCAATCAAATTTTTATCTACGTACTACTTTATTTGGGCTTTTAGCATTAGTGAAATACATTTTAGATTAAAAGAGTAATGCCCCTAAATGTCGGCAACACATTTTACAATTTCTAAAAAAATAAGTCGCGTTTTTTAGCATGATAGTATCTTCTACAGTGGCGGGAGGCTATGTGAATCACTCTCATAAAAATATAAATGACAACGCTTTACGAATATCTTCTGCAGTACTACAGTTATAGATAACCGTTCATCACCGTTAAGTAATATGGCACCAACAACTTACAATAATTTTTCAATTGTTATAAACAACTATTATAATAAAGTTTAAATAATTTCCTTTATTTCATAGAAGAAATGGGCGTAGAAAAAGTATAGTACGTAACACGAGTTGTAATCCCATTACGCACTCGTGAAATTTACTTTTTTTACTTCGTGCGTAATGGGTTACTTACAACTCTTGTTACGTAATATACTATTATTCTTCGATATCTATCGTGGTAACACGCATTACTAAATACGAAAATTTTACTTGATCTATATTCTATATTTAATTCACGCCCGATATGAACAAAAGCATGTGGGAAGTTAAATTGAGCAAAGCCGCATTTCATTTCACGATCTTACAACAGGGTGTCCAGAAACTCTTCTGTCAAACACATTTTAAGTAGCCCCAAATACAAAAATCGCATGGATTGAGATTGGGACATATTGCAGGCTAATTGACTGGATCTTCCCGTCCAATCCATCAATTTTCATACGTAGTGTCTAGACTACTCGACTGAAATGAGCAGGACAGCTATCCTGAATGAACCATGTAGTTTGCAGTGTCATTAGAAGAACGTCGTTCAATAAATCAGGTAAGTTATTTTGCACAAAGTTCATGAGATCGTGTCATGTTGAACGTTAAACACTACTGGTCTCAGTAATTGATTGCCGATTACACCTAAACGTAGCAAAATGAAATTTTTTAGAAAAATTGGGATCTTTGCTTTTTTGCCAGTAACCAGTTTACAAAAACTACTCGGGGAAGGAAATCAGCATTTAGCATCACATGAACTTTTCTAAAGTGAAACGGGTAGTTTCCTTTATTATTATACTCCATATGGAGGATTTAGAAATTGCAGGGGACATAGTCTTCTAGTACCAAACTCCGGATTTTGCTCTATTCCGTCCAAAATATCATTTTTGGTACACCTCTGTAACATCCGGATGCCCAAGATATTTGACGCCAAAAATCCGAAAAATTTAAATTGGTTTTGCTCGGAAATAGGGCATAATTGCCGAATGACACAGGAGCATATTTTTTTTGGAAAACACCCTATTGTAAAATTTGCCAAAAAAATTATACCTATACGAAAAATTTAAGTGAATATACCCGCTGCCGTCCCAAGTTGATCGCTTATGATGGCAATAAAAAACGCCCGGAACCGGATGATATACCAAGTTTGAAGTTTGCTGGTAGCGGCTTTTTTGGGATATGCTTAACAGGGTCATCTTCAAGGGGCGCTAGCAGCCTTAGGAGGAACTTTTGGATGAAGATAAATTAGGTTGTATGAACATAAAATCACATCAAGTATCTCTAGTTTGCATTTATCAAGAGAGTTCCTGGACACCCTATATAAATAGCTTTCCATATATTTTATTAATAATTATTGTATAAAATTATTCTACCGATACCCTTTTATTATTTCCATTGTTTCCTTTTATCGTAATAAAATTAGTTTCAAAGCTAAATAACGTAATACGTAAGGTTAATTGAGGGAGGTAGCCAAGTGTTATAATAGACAAAAGAAGTGAATTCGTTTGGGAACGGCGCTTAAGAATGCGTGTTTATTCATAACTGATTGGCATTTAACAGTCAACCTTGCCGGTAGCAAGTTGAGTAAATGTTCCTGCTTGGTAAAGTGCCTTTCACCCATTAGTCCATGGTATTGAACTTTAATATTGCAATTGTGTATTAACACGATACATAATGGTGATGTAATATTTTGGCCATTTTCGTAACTTTTCACCGTATAGATTCGGTTGAAATTTACTGATGGTCCGGGAAATCTTGAGTTTGATTGCTGTATATTGGCATACAGGATGTCAATTTCGAAAATTACAATGGGCCGTACCTCGTGAACGAAAAGAGATTTCAAAAAAAATTCAAAACCGTTCCTGGGATAGAGAGGAGGAACTAAAATGACATGGGAGAGAACGCATCCCCATCAACCCCTTATGCCCCACCTAACCCAACTAGAAAAATTTTAATGGCAAAAGCCCGTAGAAAATACTTTCCAACGGTTTAAGTCATAATTATACAGGGTGTAACAATAAAGCAGAAACATTTATTTGACAACCAAATGAAAAAGTGTTAAATGTCGAACAACAAAAATGTTAATTAATTTAGTAAATGTTCAAAATGGTTTCCATTGTTTTGTAAACAATAGTACAACCCAAACTCCATACGAACGTTGGAAAATGTTGCTTTAGTAATATCACGACATGCTTGACTAATTCTTCGTCGTATATCGTCGATTGAGGTTGGTTTAGTTTTATAAACAACCGTGTTAAGGAGGAAAAAATCAGGTGGCAGTAAACCTGGTGACCTAGGTGGCCACTCAATGGGACCTCTCCTTCCAATCCATTTATTTGGATAATTATCATTGTCTAACCAGTCCCTAACTGCTACTGCGTAATGGGGAGGTGCTCCGTCTTGCTGGAAGTGCAACCAATTTTCATCTAGAGCCGTCCTGTTGGTTCTCTAATTCATGAACAATTGAGGGCTTAATAGTGTTCTCCAGCATATCGAGGTACATTTCACCGTTTCACCGTTTCTCCTAATACCCCTGCCCAAACATTTAGTTTCTCAGGATACTGAGTGTGATTTTCTTTAAACAGATGTGGATTTTCATCATTCCAATTACGTCAGTTTTGTTTATTTACATTACCATTTAGATAAAATATGCACTCATCACTAGAACAAATATTTTTCAAAAGTCTAGGTTCATTCTCAATTATTTCAGTCATACTTTCACAAAAGTGGATTCTTCGGACTGGATCGTCATCGGACAATTCTTGGAGACATTGCATTTTATAGGGGTGAAAGTTTCAAAACTTTCCGTACCGACTCATGTGATAGTCCTGTTATTGCAGAGACGTGACGAGTTGATAAAGAAGAACCTATTCCAAATTGTCTAAGGATTTTAATTTTAGTTGCTTTATCGAGTACTCTTCGGAATTCATTCTTCTATTTGCCACTGTACCCGTCTCTCTAAATTTTGCGACTAAATCACAGATACACACGTGACTTACATGTTTTTCAGCTTGTATTCCATTAAACACGTAAGCTGTCTGCAAATAACTTTCGTTCTGGGAGCCAAATATTAAAATTATCTCCACACGTTCAGGTATACTGTAAACCATCATGAATATTGTAGTTAAATTAACGTACCTACAAAAGAACTAAAATATTTTCGGACCAAACGTAGGTATAGTTTGGCAAACATAACTGAAGCTGTGAAAGGAATGCGGTCGAAAACATTCGATATTGCCACGTTTAACTATGAGAAAGCTAAAGGGCTAAGTATGTAGTGATAATAATTAGAAAATGGAATTTTTATTATTAACAATATGTGAATAATGATTAAACGTTAGTTCTTTAATGTCCTTGTTTCATTGGATTTTGTCTATTAACATTATTTTTTTAATTTCTGAATATTTAAAGATGAATACTTTTCCAAATATGTTATGGGTTTCCTTGAAGCCGGCAACGTCGTGCGAAAATCATAATTACCTCGCCCTCCTACTAACTCAATTGGTGAATATTTATCGAATTTCCCTTGCTAGGTAACCACCTGACTCCCTATAGGCAAGCGCGTGCGTGTGTTCTTCCCTCTCACTTCGACAATTGATTGACATTGATTATCCAGTGGCGTTTATAATGTCAGTATTTACCTTCGTATTTTCAGTTTTACTTGGTATCTTATTATTTCGTATGCATATTGAACGATTTTTAACATTATTTGTTTTTAACAAATAGGTACCGTGTTTTGAAAAATACCCTACCTTTAAAGCAAAGCATAAATCAGTTTCTGTATATAATTATTATATAATTATAATTATTATTTTTAATACTTTTATAAAATAGGTACCGTACGCCATTGGTGCGTTTATGACAGATATCGGCTATATTTCCTCTCCCCTTACCGATGCCGCGTAGCTTCAGATATACTTGCCAAACTATACAAATAATTATTCTATCACAAATGACATTAAGGTAAGTATCAAATGAACCAATAATTTGAGCAACAAAGCGGTTTCAGAGAAAATCAATCCACCACAGATAACTTAATCGACTTAGAATCAGAAATACACGAAGCAATTGCAAACAAACAATTTTGTGTCGCAGTCTTCTTGGACATTACAAAGGCTTACGATACTGTATTGCGATTTAATATCATATCAAAGTTACATAATGGGAATATTAGAGGTAATATGTTAAAATTCATTTCTAATTTTCTCCAAGCTCGCAGCTTTCATGTACGATCAGACAACGTTACTTCGGATAAAAAAATACAAGAGAACGGCGTACCACAAGGATCAATAATAAGCACTACACTTTCTCTAATAGCCATTAATGACATACTAGATCAATGCTCGCCTCTACTTGTCAACGGTAGACTATATGCTGATGACTTAGTTTTATTTGCCAAAGGGAAAAACTTGACATCCGCCCAAAAATATTTACAACAAACCATAAATAAACTAGAATTATGGTCTAAGTCGACCGGACTACAATTCTCTCCTACAAAAACCAACTGTATCTTGTTCACAAAAAAACGTAATGTTCCTACACCACATCTGAAACTTTACAATCAAACTGTCAATTTCACAAATAATATTCGTTTCCTAGGCATGACCTTCGACCAAAAGCTAACGTGAAAAAAAAATGACGATTTAAAAAAAGCATGCCAAGGAGGAATGAATCTCATGAAGTCCAAAATACATTAATACATACATATAAATCTTTAGTTAGATCTAAACTAGACTATGGTGCGATAGTTTATGCTTCCGCTAAAACGTCAACATTAAAAACCTTGGAGACCATTCAAAACACAGCTCTACGAATAGCTACAGGCGCGTTTTATACAGCTCCAGTTAAAAGTTTACAATGTCTAACAGGATTACCACCCCTTAGCTTTCAACGCAAACATCTATGTCTTACATATGCTTCCAAAATCTCTAGCTATAAAGAGCACCCAACATATACAAATACGTTCACAGACCGCTTTCAGGAAACATACATCACAACAAAACTAGATCCACCATTTTACGAAAGAGTCAGAAGAACCCTCAACGATCTACAGCTTCAATTCCCCAACTTTTTCCCAACAAATATCCAAACCCCTCCACCCTGGTTAATACCCATACACAGAATCAATACCAACCTCAGTACATTGAAAAAAAAGGCAACTTCAACTAATCTGATTAAACAGTCTTTTTTTAAAAGAAATAGAAACCTACCAAAACCACTATATAATATTCACCGACGCTTCCAAATAATCAGACGGTGTAGGAGCAGCCATCCTCACCCCAAATACATCTATAAAATTTAATTTCAAGTCGAACACTTCTTCATACACTGCAGAGTTGTATGCAATACTACAAGCACTCGTTCATGTTAAAGAATCAAAAAAGTCCTTATCTCTAATAATAACAGACTCACTCAGTTCACTCCAAACAATCCAACACTTATATACCAAAAATCCAATCGCCTCACTGATATAAACAGAAATAGCGTACTTAAAAGATGAAGATACCACTGTCTAATTCATGTTTGTACCATCACATTCCGGTATAAAAGGGAATGAAGAAGAAGACCAGCTAGCCAGATCTGCACCAAACAACCAAGACTCTATCCAAATAGGCGAAGTTACTTCTTATGACATGAAATCTGAAATTAAATCTAAAGTGTTTAGTGCGTGGCAAAACGTGTGGAGTACAACACAAAATAAGCTAAAAGAAATCAAACAATCAGTGAATCCTTGGCCCCAACCAACATCGAACAGACCACACCAAGTAAGAATATCACCCAATAATATGAATAACCCATAAATATGTCATCACACGAACCGAATTGCCAATAGAGAGTTTAAGTGATGTCATGAACGTTAACGAAAACGTGTAAATTGACAGTTGCTCATGCGCAGTAAATAAATATTCACGTTAAGGTTTACGGACCTCCGTTAACTTACGTGTTCCCACGTTATTACGTAAACGTCTAGCGTTAATCGATGCTGTCCGAAGCCCTACCGGAGATTACCGATTCCCATATTTTGTTATGAAGTGAGTGTATCTATAATTTGGATCTTGTTCTGTGATTGAGGATGAAATAGATAATAACAAGAATTATTAAAATGAAAATTTTCGTAGAAAATCAAAACACCAAAAGTTTAGTTAGTTAATGTGTGTAAACAAAACTTTACGTTAACGTTCGGGACAACACTTAAACTCTCTTTTATACAATTGAACGTAAACGTAATATTCTTGCGTTAACGTTAACGTTGGTGACATCACTAAGTGTAAAGCATAGGGGAAGTGCGCGGTGAGATGGCATACTTGCTGAGATGGCATAGCAACAGTTTAACGTACTTCCACCACTTATTTCCCGTAGAAACTCGAGTAAAAACGAAGATTATCGAACGCTATCAATACTGCGAGCGACAGGTCCACCTAGATTTAGTATCTGTTTTCCAGTCAGAGAGTAAAGTTTTTTGTGGTCGCGAAATATTTTGGAGCCAAAAGTTTAGATGTACAGTGTGCGGAATCTAAAGTAAACAAGGTGAGTTTTATTCGCTTAAGTTTTAGATACAACTGTCCTAATTTAATTAAGTAGAATAGAAACCCAAAATAAACTGGTGGTTTATATATTTTTATCAAAAATTGATTTAAACACATTTTGCTTAAGATGGCATATATGCAGTATAGGTAAGATGGCATATCGCCCAAAATTGTTATTCGAATATTATTTTTGTATTTACATCCCTGTTTTTTTGTTTTTTTAGCATGGGACGTTATAAAAGGAAGACTGAAAGGCAGAATTGGGATGAAGATATGATGAAAAATGCTCTTTTTGCTGCCCAAAGTGGGGAAATGGGGTGGCTACGAGCATCCAAAACCTTTGGGGTACCTTTTACCACACTTCGCAGGCGTGCAGCTAAAAATAACTGGAAGAAGGGTTATTTGGGTGGACACAAGGTAACCTTCGACAGAGAATTAGAAAGAGAAATAGTAGAAACATCATTAAGGCTTAGAAAGTAGATTTTTCGGTATGACCACAGAGGATGTCAGAAAGTTAGCGTACGAGATTGCTGATGCAAAGGGAATTAAGCACAGATTTTCGCAGTAGGAAAAAATGGCCGGATGGTCCTGGCTTTACGGTTTTCGTAAACGAAATCCATCTATTAGTTTACGAATACCAGAGGCAACTTCCCTTGCAAGAGCGTCTGCTTTTAACAAGCCTCAGGTTACAAATTATTTTAGCGCCTTAGAAGCCATTTTAACAGTGCACAAGTTTCAGGCAGACGATATATATATAACGAAGACGAGGCTGGTATGTCTACCGTACCAAGTAAAATGGTAAAAATTTTTGCTGCACGTGGCAGGAAACAAGTTGGTATTTTGTCGAGCGCCAAACGAGGACAGCATTTTACAGTGGTTTGCTGCATAAACGCAACTGGAAAGTTTATCCCTCCGGCCATAATATTTCCTCAAAAAAATATGAAAAACGAACTTATGGACAAAGCACCAGTTGGATCAATACCACTTTGCTCAGAAACTGGATGGATGAATACAGAGCTATTTTTAAAATGGTTAAAGCATTTTGTCAAGTATTCAAAGCCGTCTCCAGAAAGAAAAGTGTTGTTGATACTCGACGGTCATGCCAGTCATAAAAACCTTGAAGTTTTGACCTATGCTAAAGAAAATAATGTGGTGATATTTTGTCTACCCCCGCACTGTACGCATAGGCTTCAGCCGCTCGATGTTAGTTTTTACAGCCCTCTAGAAAGTTACTATAACCAAGAATTGACAACATGGCTAAAAAGCAACCCTGGAAGAGTAGCTACACATTATCAGGTTGCTGAGTTATTTAACAATGCTTACAGCAAAGTAGCCACTTTAAAAAATGCTCAAAGTGGCTTTTCTGCTACGGGAATTGTCCCGTTTAATCCAGATGTGTTTCCGGATTGGATGTTTCATCCAGCGCAAGTCACAAATATTCCGGATCCAACAGCAGCAAATACATCTACAGCGACTGAACCAGCAGCAGCAAATACATCTACAGCGATTGAACCAGCAGCAGCAAATACATCTACAGCGACTGAACCAGCAACCGCAAATACATCTACAGCGACTGAAGTTAAAGGCTCCAATGCGTTAGCCGAAATAAACAAAGATGCCCCTCAACAAGAGCCTCCTCAAGATCTGGAGGCCTCAACTTCGAAAGGCGAAACTTCCGGAACCAGAAAAAAATCACTTTCAGAAATATTAACCTTGCCAGTTGCTACTGCTCAAAAACCAAGATCCAACAGAAAAAAAGGTTCATTCTGATTTATAAACAGCACCCCTGAAATAGAGGCTATTAAAGCAGCAGTTGCTGAGAAGGATGCAGCGGCTAAACAAAAGGCTGCAAAATCAGCAAAAAAACAACTGGTTCTTCTGGAAAATAAGCGCTCGCAACCTGCTAGAAAATCCTCGAGACCTGCTAAGAAAGTTTGCTCTCCACAAGTTGATAGTTCTGATGAAGAGAATATCAACACTAATAGTAATATCGACACGGAAGATGATATTCCATGCCTATATTGCAATGAGCTATATGTATGGTCAAGGTCAAAAGACATGTGGTTTCGGTGCCAAATCTGTCAAATGTGGACTCATGCAGAATATGCTGGTCTTGACCGAAAAGCAAAATGCTTTATTTGCGAATTATGTTCATAGTTTTACGTTTTAGTTCCTAAGCTTTTTGTTTATCAAAGTTTTTTAAAGTAAAATGTACCTATTTACGTTTCTTGGTTTTGAATTTCTAGTTTTTAATTCTGTGTTTTTCTCATTTTTGGATATTGATAATAATAAAAATGAAAAAAAAACAACTTTTTTTTAAATATTGTTATATGTATGCCATCTCACCCACAATGCTGTTGCTGAGATGGCATACCCCCCCCTAATTTTATTTTTTAATTCTCTCTTAAACAAATGGTTTTTTTGCTACAAGTCGTTGTGCTTTGTTAGTATTGACCCAACTACACCAAATCCTATCGTTATTCTTTTTATATTTCTATATAGTTGAAAACTACAAGCATTCAAAAAAATGGTACTCTTAATAGGCATGTTAAGATAGCGTTTTCGGTGAGGTATAATGAAAAAATGTTTGGGGTATTATATAGGCGCCAGAAATGCAGATAAATACGGGAAAAATGATCCACTTGAGTGCATTAAGCCAAATCAAATGAAGGTTATAAGGAGAGATCTGCACGACATATTTGTTATATGTTCAACACAGCAAGGTGAAATATTTGAGCACGAAGTGCTTAAAGCTTTTTTCTGGTTAAGCTTAATTTTCAAATTTTATAGTATTTTGTTTTGCTGTGAGCGCGTATACCTAACAGCATCAGCACAGCACCGACAAGGCACGTCAACGCCTCAACCACAACACATTTCTCAGAGAGAATATTTTGCGGACGGCGTACCAATACAATATCTTTGACAATATAAAGTGAAGCCTATAGTCGGGTATCGCGGCGGTGCTGATCCCGTGTCGATGCGTTAAGTGAGCCCATACAAAACCGTCGAGTTGACCACTCGACGGTACCGTGACGATGCGTGTCAGGTGCTGTGCTGATAAGAGTGTTTCGACCTTAACAATCATACCACTAGTATAAGTCTGGTGCAGTGTTTCTAATGCTATGCTAGTTCACTTCATTCTCTCCACATGACCTTCTGGGAAAATATTTTAATCTAAATCTACTTTCAACGCAATAGGTGTGTTTTCTGTCACTCGGAAGTTACTTCAACTGTGATGAAATCAAGTTATCATTAATCCTCATTGGATTACGAGTAATTATCGTGCCATATTTGTTCTTTGTTTGTGTAGTGATTGGTTTCAAAGCTGTTTAAGTGATAATAAGCAACAATCTTTTATAACTTTTGTACTTCATATTTATGTATAGTTAATTGAAGTATTACGAAGAATTCGACTTGAAATATTATGTATTCACTAATTTTCTGAATTAATTTTCATATCAAATTTTAAGCGAAAAATGTTGTACTTTATCACTTATCGAGTGCAGATAAGAGTAACGAATTATTTTCATGTCAAATCAGTTTCTGTCATGTTTTTATTGTAATTGCATTTAATCTCAATTAGCTGTGATTTTTTTTACATAGATTATCTGATTACCATTAAGATTGATCACATTCTCATAAGTAATACTCCAAGTTGTGGGTTTGATGTAACTTATTATTATTCCATGTTATTAACATTATATCTATAAAATGAAAAAAATAATAAATTTAAATATCTAATAGTTAATTACCAAAACGGAGAAATTAAATATTCTTGATAACGGCAGCTGAAACGCTACCGAAACTTAGTAAATTAAAATATTCATAGAACGTTGTGGCTTAGTACTTTTTGAAAACAAAGCACGCATTACTCACCGGTTTTTTGAAGCTATCAAGCTATAACTAAATTATATCTAACTAGGTGCTATAATTTGGGGTCTCTCCAATTGATAGACTTGCTTGTAAAGGATCAAACTAATCTTCAGAGAACCAAGAGGATGAATAGAGAAGGAAACTATTGATAAGTGGAAAGTGGTTGACAGGACATAGCTCTTTTAGAGCTTTTATTTAGAAAATTGGTGATAACGAGAATGACATCTGCATCCATTGTAGGGACAGAAATGTCGCTGAACATACTCTGTTCATACGCCAGAGATGAGAAGCGAGAAGAAGTCCTCTGGAAAGGGAAATAGGATTGGGAGCAACGAGGCAAACATGGGATTAATTTTACAGAGCACTGACAACTGAAACACTGATGGGCTAGAGAAATAATATACAGATCAAGTAGAAAGGGAATGATTAAACGAAACACTCTTCAGTTTTCTAGAAATCAGAAATCCTGGGACACGACACGAAAAATATAACCTTTCAAGGAACTCCAATATAAAATGTAGTGACAAAAAGAAACGGATGTACAAGAAAGTGGGATGGTAGAACTTTGCCTCCTATATATTTCATCAATATTAAACTGGACACAATTTCATATAGCGTGAAATTCAGCTTGAAAGATGTTTGGGGCCTTTCTGAAATGTCCTACCTGCCTACATGAGTTATTCGTATCGTTCAATCTCCTTTGTACGATGTCTGAAAGGGTATTATAAAATTTTTCCTCTAGCTGTCATAACAATATCATTGGCATATTCCGAATTCATAACAGTTTGTCCACCGTCAGACTCTACATTAACTCTTTCTGGTAGTGCAAATGAAGACATATCCTTCACTCGTCCTAGTCTCTGGTACCCTAGAATTGAGCTTGAGCAGTTCCAATATCCAATTGAATGTTGTACTCTCTACACATTTGGTGCTTCTTGACAGTCATAGAAATAATATTTTCAAAAAATCCCTGGGCTTTCCATTCTAATTTAATTATAAATTGTTTTCTCTATAGTTTCAAACACAAATGATGTTAGAATTATTGGGTTGAATGATTTTGGGTTTATCGTGCTCCTTTTCCACCTTTTGGAATGAAGGTGACTATCCCATACTTTTGGTATGTAGCCCGGTTCTGAGTAGAATTTTCCTTTGTTCTCACTTGGAAAATTGCATCGGCTGCTGCTTAAAGGTGTCCATTCTAGTATTTTATTAGTAGATAGTCGAAGGTCTCTTGAAACCCTGTAGTCACACTACTGTAGGTTCGAGGACACACGGAAATGAAAGGAAACGAAATAACAGGTGAATAAGCAAAGACAGTGGCTGAATCCACTTTTTGGGTCCCGGAACCCTTTTCCGGCTTAATCCCACCTCAAACTCGCCGTTACTCCTACTCCCACTTCAACTTCTCATGCCATATCGAGTCCTTCTTTCCCTCTAACCATGCTCTCTACTACGCCACTCACCTCCATCCATTCCTCCTCCCCCCTCAACATTATCTCCAGCCATGTTCTTCCAATACACCGCCTCCCCTAGTTTCCTCTCCAACTTCTTCAGCACTTCCTCGTTTCTCCAGCATCTGAACACATGCCACACATCATCCTCCACTTCACACGTCTCGCACACTCCAGTCTATATTTTCCTGATATTGTGAAGGTACCCTACTCTCGACCCATGTCCAGTGAACACCTGTATCAAGAAGTAGTTCACCTCCCCCAATCTCCGGTCCATCCAATCTCTCCCATTCCCAATCGCTCCTTTTAGCGCGCCCTCATACTCCTCCCACCTTCTCTACATTTCCTCCTCAATCCATTCCTGTACTTCCTCTCTGGTCACACCTCTCCAGCGTTTATTCCTGGCTCTAGCCACCACGTCCAATGGGTAGGTCCTTGCCAGCACCGCTGCTGCCAGTCCACCCACTGTCCTGTACCCCTGCACCACCCTCACCAGTACCCTTCTCTGCAACCGCAGGAGTGGCCCAGCCCTCGCATTCACTCCCGCTTTTTCACCCCACACCTCCACTCCGTACACCATACTCTGCTCTACCGTCCTACAAATTATCCTCCTCTTCCACTCTCCCGGACCCTTTACATTAAACATCAATCTCCCCAGCCATGCTGCCCTCACTTTCCCCTTCTCTGTCGTCTTTAACATGTGTGTTCTGGAGGATAATTGACTATCCTACCACACCCCTAGGTATTTCACAGATTCTTCCATACGAATTCTCCTTCCCTTCACCATCACCCCCACTTCTCTCGACTTGCTCCGCCCCTTCACTAGCAACCCCACCGTCTTATCATCCGCCTCTTCTAGTCCGCACCGCTCTATCTTCTCCACAATCATCCTACACATTCTCACCGCCTTTTTTCCATCTCCACCACTCCCTCTGCCGTACATGCCAGACACACATCGTCCGCATATACCGTAATCTCACATACCTCTTCACATACTATCCCACAAACCTCATCATACACAAACTTCCATAGCGTCGGTCCAAGTACCGAGCCCTGGGGAATTCCAACCTCCGTCTCATACCTCCTCCCTCTAGTGTCTACTATCACACGTCCCGTCAGGTAGTCCTCCACCAGGTCAACCAAACCCTGCCCCACTCCAAGCCTCAGCAACGCGCTCATCACTGCCCGTTTGCTGACACTGTTGAACGCGTTACCGATGTCGAAGAACACGAGTAGGGCCAATTTCTTGTTCCTCCAGCTGCCCTCCCTAGCCCATTCCACCAAGCCCATTACCCTGCCCAGCGCCGAGATACATGATTTTCCTTTCGCAAACCTGTGCTGGTTTACCCTAAAACCTCCATTGCTTCCAACTTCCTCCTAAATCCTATCCTTTATTTTCCCCTCCATCAATTTACCCATACCACACAGCAGGCTGATGGGCCTGTAGACCCTCGCCCGCTTCCCCTCTCTACCAGCCTTATCCAGCAGAATCACCCTAGCCACCTTCCATCCTTCCGGAAACTCTTCCTCCCTTAGCACCCTGTTGAATAGCTCCCAGAAGTACTCCCTATTGTCATCCAACTTCCTCTTCATCATATCACCCCTCAGGCCATCTATGCCTGGGGCTTTCCTTACTTTAAGTTTCTCCCCCTTCCTATACTGTACCGTTTATGTGGAGAGTTATCTTCAACAGGCATAAAAAATTATCATCTTTTCCGGGTAGATTGTACTTAATGGTAGGCATAGTATAATTTTCCAGGATTATGTCCGGACACCAAACTGATCCCCAAAAACAAGGGGAAGCTTCCAGATGGGTATAGTCTGGGTATAGTATTGTCGATCGTACATGTTTACAAAAAAACCGACAAGCAGTCATATTGAATATTTTTGTTCAGCTGAATCATACAAACAGCACCACCTCTGCACTGAATTGGTCGAAGCGGCTATGAAATAAATCAGTTATTCATGCTAACCTGGTATGAAGTCGATGGTGTAGCGATTCTTAGAAACCCGGACGTATGGCAAGCCTGGTTAAAGGGAGGCAAAATAGACATTACTGTCGCTGTGCACAGACCACTCATGGAAAGCAAACCGAACCAACAACCTTTTCACTAGTCCTTCTTTGAGATATTTTTACTTGGGCGCTCTAGTCCCAGGTGTTTATATCTTCATTGGGTCATTGCTTCGCATTAGAAAATAATGTAAGAGACGTCATCCTGTCACTTCCCCTGTTTGACCCCTTCTTAGGAATGAGGATTTTTTTACCAGAAGTTTATTGTATTCCTGTTTTGGCACTGGGTTTCAGTAGGTCTAATGATTTGTTTGTGACCACCGAGATATGCACTCCCGAGCATCATCTTTTCATGTCATTTTGTATGGTTCATTGTCATTAATTATGACCATGCTGTAACTTCTTATTTTGGGAAAGCGAGTTTGTGATAACATCTGTTACTCTGGAGGAGTGTCAGGGGATGATGCAATGACCCATAAACAAAAAGAAAAATATGCATAGGAATGCTTAAGTTCAGATTGTTCCTCGTATATATTACTTTTTAAAATGCAATATTAACTTTTTATACTGCGAAAATAGATAAGGTAAAAAACGTAATTGAAGGAGTTTCTCAGAATCGAATATTATCAAATTTAAATGATTGTTATCTCCAAAACAATATAAATTTCAAAATTATCACGTGAAACACTCTCGCTGATCTTTTTATCGATGATAAACTAAGAAAAAATATGTACTCGCTCATAGACTAACAAAAAATATTAGTAAAAGTGGTGAACTGAGCGAGATCGTACATCGCGCATGACTAGCAAACATGCACATTCTAAAGATTGGATTGGTCCTTAAAACGGGCATAAACAAGGTACTTCAAGTTAGGTAAGTCATTAGCCGCTCAGGTACGGTCGATGAATGTTTTAAACGGCAGTGAAAGTTTGTGACTGAAATAATAATAAACATGGCAACATCACAACAACTACGTGCGAAATTAGAACAAAATAATCAAGCGCACCTTCTTCATTTTTACGATGAACTCAACGACGAAGAAAAAGAAAAATTATTGTCGCAACTCTCGACTATTAATTTCGGTGAAGTGAATCAACTTTTTAAAAACGCAATGGAATCCCTCAATGAACAAGGCGTTAAATTGGATAGTAAAATGAAACCTGTACCCAGTCACACTTTCGAATCTGAAGAAGGCGTTAACTCCGATCTACTTGCACAATACAAAAAAATTGGATTAGAAGAAATTTCTAAAGGTCATGTTGCAGTTTTGTTGATGGCAGGCGGACAAGGAACCAGACTCGGCGTGAACTATCCCAAAGGAATGTATTCAGTCGGCCTACCTTCAGGAAAAACTCTTTTCCAAATTCAAGCTGAACGTATCAAAAAAGTTATGAACTTAGCTAAACAACATACAGGAACCGCAGGAAAAATTGTGTGGTATATAATGACGAGCGGTCCTACTCACAAAACTACCGAAAAATTTCTCAGGAACAACGATTATTTCGGATTGAATAAAAACGATGTTGTGCAATTTAAACAAGGTTTATTACCCTGCTTCGATTTCGATGGTAAAATTTTGTTAGATGATAAACATTCTGTCGCACTAGCCCCGGATGGTAACGGCGGTATATACAGAGCTCTTAAAAATAACGGTATATTAGAGGACATGAGACAACGGGGTGTTAAATACTTACACGCTCATAGTGTGGATAATATTTTGGTGAAAGTAGCAGATCCCGTGTTTATAGGTTATTGTGTGAAAAAAGGAGCGGAGTGTGGAGCTAAAGTAGTGAGAAAATCAGGACCTAACGAAGCTATAGGAGTAGTTTGCCAAATCGAGGGTAAGTTCCAAGTCGTAGAATATAGCGAAATTACCGAGAAAACGGCAAACTTAAGAAACAACGATGGAAATTTAATATTCAGCTCCGGAAATATCTGTAATCACTTCTTTTCCACGGATTTTTTAAATAAAGTAGCTGAAGAATTTGAAAGTAAACTCAAATTACATGTGGCGAAAAAGAAGATTCCTCATGTAAACGAACGAGGTGAAAATATAAAACCATCTACCCCCAACGGAATTAAAATCGAAAAATTCGTTTTCGACGTTTTCGAATTCACCAATAAATTTGTGACATGGGAGGTGCCTCGTCATAGTGAATTCAGTGCTCTTAAAAATGCTGATAATCCCGAAGGTACAGCTGTTGACTGTCCCACTACGTCTAAAAGGGATTTGCTGAGATTACATAAAAAATATATCGAAAATGCGGGCGGTAAAGTTACAAGTAACGAAGTAGAAATTTCTCCTTTGCTATCATATGGTGGAGAGAATTTGGAAATTAGAGTGAAAGGAAAAGTGTTTGGTAATAAGACTGTGATATATTCCGATGAAGAACAGTTATTTATGAATAATAACAATACTATTGATGGACCTGTTATTTCCAACGGTAATTCTCACATTCATTAATATTTATTATTAAAATGAACATAAATGTATGTACAGGTTGTTTAAAAAATGCTTTCTGAATATTAAAATATTTAAACAGCGTAGTTCATTGGGAAATGCACAGTAAAGATGGATGGTGCACACCGAAGTGATTCTAAATTACCCATATTTGATGGGTCTATTGTTCTTTATAACTAAAATACAGAGTGATTTATCAATTTTCTTTATTTTTTCAAGTTATAATAACTTAAGGACCACCTCTTACATTTTTGTTATATTTGATGATATGTTCTCTGTCCAATTTGGAGTCGATTACCAAAATGAATGAAAATCTTATTCCAGGTCCGGTCTTAAAAAAATTAATGGGTAAGTTTTGACTCGAAGCAGCACTCTGTATATCAATATGTTTGATTATATATTTGGAAAAAGCAGCAAAAAGAAGTGAGACTAATTTTATTTTGTGTTTCCGCATACAACGTTTTTATGTACTAGATGTTTCGATAATAAGGTGGCACAAGATTAACAAAATAATTCTAATTTTCTTCTCCAAATGATACTTTTCCAGCTTCAATCCGTAAAATCATCAAATATTTCCTATTCTCCTAATTTCTGGATCCGGATCCCAACTTTATTGAAAAACAATAGGACAGGTCCGTATTCAGGACAAATTATTATTATTATCAAAGTCCAACTTTCAAACACCCTTTATGCGTGAAAAAATGATCCTAATGTTTGGAAAAAAAGTAAAAATAGGAAAAATGCCCTTTCCGAGAAGACCGTAACTGTTTTAAACGAAATAAAAAAAAATAATTCACATCCGTACCATTCATAAAAGTTCAGAGGCTACAGGCAGGAGATGAATTCTCGATTGGTTTTTAGTAGATGGATATTTCAACTTAGAATAGTACACAGGTGTTTATTTAGCGATTAAGCTCAACATACCAGATACGGTGTTAAGAAATGAAGGAATTCTCATGTTTGGGTCGAGCTAAATCCGATTGATTTTTTTTTCGGGCAAGATAGGAAACTCATGTTTGAATGAGTCCTATCCAGTACCCAAACAGTGTTGGACTCATACCTACCAACCAAACCCACTTCAAACTCGCCTTTACCCCCGCCTCGGAATTACTATCATACTTCGTGACGGGAGGCGGTCCCTCGCATACTCTCCGCTTACACCTTCGTCTTCTCCTTACCTATCACTCCTACCTCTCATGCCATATCGAATCCTTCACTCCCCTTTATCATGCTCTCCACTCCGCCACTCAGCTCCATCCATTCCTCCTTTACCCTCAACATTATCTCCACCATGCTCTCCCGAAACACCACCTTCACTATCTTCCTCTTCAACTTCTTCATCACTTCCTCGTTTTTCCAGCATCTAATCACATGTCCCACAAAATCCTCCACTTCACACCTCTCGCACACTCCAGTCTTTCTTTTCCCAATCTTGTGGCGATACCCTACTCTCGACCCAAGTCAAGTGAGCTCCTGTGTCAAGAAGTAGTTCACCTCCCCGAAATTCCGGTCCCAGTCCCTACTCCCAAACGCTCCTTTCAGCGTGCCCTCATAATCCTTCTCTCCTTTTTCTCCTCCATCCATCCATCTTCCTCCTTGGTCGCATCCGTTTCCTTCAACACAAGCAAATTCACAAACAAAGTTCTCCTCCAATGTTTGGTGTGGTGTTATTAATAACCGATTGATTGGACTCCATATCCTACCACATCAACTAACGGGTGAAGTGAAATTGTAGTTCCTGTAAAGAATCAGCCATATTGGAGGCATGTACTGTCAACTTGTTCAGCTAGAAACAATTTTTTTGGAAATTGTAGTTCCTGTAAAGAATCAGCCATATTGGAGGCATGTACTGTCAACTTGTTCAGCTAGAAACAATTTTTTTGGAAACAGAATGGTAATGGAACCAACATTATGATTTCTTACGAATACAGAGTGTGTGAAAGTTATTCATCGATACGACCTGTATTTTTGTCAAAGCTGAAAAAGAACCACTTGGGTAATTTCTTTTTTATTTTGTGCCACCTTATTGTTGAAACATCTAGATTTGCTTCCAGTTGATAAGTAAAAAAGTTGTTGTATGTGGAAACACCAAATATGTACATTCAGTCTTACTTATTTTTTTCTTCTCTCTCCAAATCTGTAATTGAAATTTAAACATATTATTATACAGAGTGTTGTTTCGAGTAAAAACTTACTTATTAATTTTTTTAAAGCCGGACCTGAAGTGAGATTCTTATTTATTGACACCAGTGAGGACAAAGAACACTCGCACCAAATAACACAAAAATGTAAAAGGTGGTCCAAGTTATGAATAAATAAAAAAATGGGGAGAACTAATAAGTCACCTTATAGCTTGGTTATAAAGAACGATCGGACCATAAAATATAGATTATTCAGAATCACCTATGTGTGCCCTATCTACCTTTACTGTATGTGCCTTTCCCACTGAATCGCCCTGTTTATGGCGACATAGTAACATTTGGATGATTTTTAGTTACTATTTTTTCTACCTACCAGTACCAATCAAGGCCGTCAACATTAAAATTGTATAATTTAAATTATACATTTAAAATCAAGATATTTATTGCTAAATACTTCTTTAAAGACTTATTACTGTTTCTGGAAAAAAAAATTTTATCCGTAACCGATTATTTGTTAAATATCATTTAAAAATGACTGAATGACTGAATGTTATTTTCCAATTTTTGTTTGATTTCGATTAAAAAAAAGTAAAGGATTCCACTAAAAATTGTATTGTCTCAAGATAACATGTGTAAATACATCAACTGAAAATAACAATTATACAAATGTAAATAATTGTCGGGGAAATTTTTTTATTGATTCAATTGTTAGAAGTGAAAAAATGACTTTGAGGATAGGATAATCATTGATAATCAATACAAGTACGAAATTTTCTTCTATTTTCAAAATATTCATATTTTTATCTAGTAGTTAAATATAGGTATATTGAGTATGAATTTTACCATAAATAGCCCAGTCAATTTAGTCAGTTCACCTTGGAATGACAGATAATAAGTTGTAAACACGTTTAAACCTTTATTTTTTCAATTCTAAAGGTTGTCTCAAAAGTCTCATAAAATCTCGTGTCCGCGTCCTAAGATACCAAAGGTCAAAGGTGAAAAAAATCAGTTTGCTGCAAATATCTCGCTTCCTGTGGGATAAATGCTATTTGCTTCTATTATGAGTATTGTAGAGAGTAAAAATCTCTACAACTTTTCAACTGAACATTTTTTATAGACGAAACTGTTTTTGAGATAGAGGGCGCAGCTCTTAGCTGTTTAAAGCATAATGCAAGATCAATATTTAATAATTTGTCATCAATATAATATTTTATGTATTCGTATAATCGAAAAATCGTGCATTACTTTAACTATAATTTAATCAATACTAATTAAATTGTAGGTTAAAAGAAATTAAGTAAATTATTTTTTATTATCTTTTTATTTAGTAATAGTGTCGTAGTTTTATCGAGTTGAAAATTAAATTTCGGGATATTTTATGAGAATTAGAATAATAATAATAACATAAGTCTCAATTTTCTTCTTCTTCCGACTTCCGGTCGATCGAAAATTTCCAATTCATGATCATCATTCTCGTCATTAAGGATATTTGTTTCCATATCTTCAAATATTTCGGGGTCAAAAGTACTGTCTTCATAGGGATCGCTCTTATATGGTGGAGGATTGCAAGCCCGATTTCCTGCATCCACAGCGTGGACCAGAACCACTCTTGCAGCTGCAAAATATTATATTTAGTGATTCCTCTGGAGCTAGTGGTAGTATTGTGGTAATCGGTTCCAGCAATTTATTCCGTAATATCCCACCCCACTCTTGGGGTTCTAAATCATTCCCTTCCCAAGTTTGAATTTAATAATATACACGGCTGATGTGTTGATGAGCCGCTGTACTTGTAGGTGGAAGATTGTTTATTGAGGTTTGTTAGCTCAACGAATTGTGTGTAACAAATACAATCGATGCTGTTTCTAGATTTAGGGGCATTATTTATTGCTTCATTTTCACATAATGTTTCTTAGAACGAGGATATCTATCGAAACTTTTGGAGGAGTATGTTTGAGTTTAAACATTTTAAAAATGAAAATTATGTGTAATTATATATTTATTACTATAAGACCTGACAGACGTTGTCCTGTCTTAACATTGTCTTGTCAATAGGATATTATGCAAGCGGTCGTTTTCTGCCCGCTGAGTGGAGTGTCAGAGTAGCTTTTGTTTATTTAAAACTTAATGATACCTATACAGAAACTTCAAATTTTAATTTACCGCCATTTTTTGTCCAAAGTAGAATTTTTTAAAATAATTTTTTCCCGTGCAATAACAAATCAAAAACCATCAAAATCGGTCCAGCCGTTCCTCGAGTTAAAAGTGTTCCAACAAACCCGACTAAATAAGATATATTATGCAAGCGGTCGTTCTCTGCCCGTTGAGTGGAGTGTCAGAGTAGCTTTTGTTCTCTTCAAACTTCTATAAATGCCATTCTTACAATTATCTAATCTCCAAGTAACGATACATATATACAAACGCCATTTTTTGTCCAAAGTAGAATTTTTTTAAATAATGTTTTTCCCACGGGAACGGGATAAAAAGTATCATATGTCCGTCTCCTAGTTCTAAGCTACCTCCCCACCAATTTTCGACCAAATCGGTTCAGCCGTTCTTGAGTAATAATTAGTGTAACTAACACAACGGTAGACACCTGGCGGGGATAACTGATCGATTGATAGTTGATCAGTTATCGACCGGCGAGGGCGGAAGATCAAATTGAATTGAATTTCCAAAAAATATAAAATAAAAAAAAATAATAATAAAAATAGGGGTTGATCTTATAAGGGTAAAAATTAAGAGTGATATGAAACTTCTTATTCCAAGTTATAACAAAATAAAATTAAAAATCTTGCCAAAAAAATTATAATTAAAAATAGGGGTTGATCGTAGAGGCGTGAAAATTTAGGGTTGCATGTATTTTTGAATGCTGTATCTAAAAAAAATAGAAACAAAAAATTTTGTCTAAACAATAAAATAAAATATTAAGGGGTGGACCACCCTTAACATTTAGGGGGATGAAAAATAGATATTGTCCGATTCGCAGACCTACCCGATATGCACACAAAATTTCATGAGAATCGGTCGAGCCATTTAGGAGGAGTTTAACTACAAACACCGTGATACGAGAATTTTATATATTAGATATATTTATCGGTACTAATGGTTGTCTTTGCATTATGCTATAAACAGCTAAGCGCTGCGCGCTCTCCGCCCTATATCTCAAGAGCAGTTTCGTGTATAAAAAAATGTTCAAATCAAAAGTTGTGGAGAATTTCATTTTCTACAATATTCATAATAAATGCAAATGGTATTTAACCCACAGGAAGAGAGATATTTGCAGAAAACTGATTTTTTTTCAAATTTGACCTTAGGTATCTTAGTACGCGGACACGAGATTTTATGAGACTTCTGAGACAACCCTCAGAATGAAAAAATGAAGGTTGTAACCTTACGGGGCGCCAATTTGTAACCGTCCCCGTGACTTAGGCGCTAGAGTGGCCACTCGAGACATATGCCGGCATGACACTCTTCTCAAGGGTGGTTCTACTGTTAGTGCTGCACTAGGTAAGTCAGAGATTGTCAGACTATAAGAAGCTTTAGGGCGCCACTACCTTTTAGACGTCGACGAAAGAACAAAATGAATTTAGACAAAAATAAAACTGAGGTGAAAAAGGTAGAAACACCTTGTAGAAATTAATTACGATATTTATTTATTTAAAAAAGTTAAAAACTTATGTTAGCTCGGACACGATCCCCTACAGCTCTTATAGCCAAGCGGATGAGAAATTAAAAAAATAAATAAATTAAAATATTAATTTTATTTCTGCCAGGAGTTGGACAAAATGATCAGTATGTAGCCTGGACTTTTTATGGTACTTATCTTAAGTAAATAGCTTCTCCGGGAAGAGTGCGTAGAGAAGTGGACCTGAAGCTATCTTGAAGGTGTCTTTGAGGATGTCTTAATAATCTAGCAGTTAATGGTATCCTCCTAGCAGCTAATGGTATCCTTAGTTGTCCACCGTATACTAGCTCTCAGCCGTATACTAGCTTTTAACGGTATGCTAACTCTCAACTCTCAAGGTATACTAGCTGTCAGCCGTATACTAACTGCTGTACTTACCACAGCAATTTAGATAGGAAAGGTATAAAAGCGATCAAAAAATGGAGGTCTTTCCTCGAAGAGAGTCGATAGCAGAAGGGGCTTCGTTCGTGGTGTTGAAAAAATGGAAGCGACCGTTGGCAGACGTCAATTGTCTTATGGTCAGGGTTGAAGCGGTAATTAGAGCGGTAATTAGAGAAAGATTTGCGATATAAATTTAAAAGTCGAAACAGGTCGATAGACATGTTACAAGGTTTATACGAGTTTACAGCTTATTATCTTCCATTCCGAGGATGACCCTCTTTTTTGGTAAAAAATAAAAATTGTGACTTAGAAACAGGTTAAATTTTGAGATTCTTTTTGCCAACGATTCATTGAAACTACACCAGCACTCAAGAATATCATACAGTGGTGATCAGACAAATGGAATAAGGTCATTATTTAAGTTATTGTACCTCGTGGACCACTATAAGTCGATCTCTCGGCTATATATCAGGGATTATCCATCTTACACTCAAGGAAACAAATTTCTTTGTTAAAATGGCCAGTTGAAAATCAGTTTTCTATAAAATATGCCTAATTATACTAGGAGCTGAATATCTTAACTAGAAACAGGCCCAAATGTTGCTTAAATTAGTTAAATTTTATTCAGTACGTTTTTAAATGAAGGGTGGGTGAGAGTAGGGAATGTTTTCATGGATGATTTTTATTTGGATCTAGATACCGATTTTAACAGAATTAGTCTCATTCCGAACGTAGATGAACGTAGATGAACCGTCGCGTCGGCGTAGATGCAGCGTCGACCCAGCTCTGTAGTTGAACGCCTTTGATGCGATAATTACAGCCAAGCAGAGTCGAGCGAGGTTAGTACTTGGATTGGTCACCACTGGGGAAACACCGTCGTAGAGCCCGTACAGCCTGCAGCGAAACACTTTAGACTACTAGGGTGCACCTTAGACTACTAGGGTGAGTAGCATAGCACAGCTCGCAGGCATTATACCAATGAGCACGAGGTATAATGTAGATATGCCGTCTTTCGGATGAGACGTGAAACCGAGGTCCCGATGTCCCCATGGATGTTTGGCTCGATAAAAATCCCTACCACTGGTTGGAACACTAGTGGATTCGGCAAAATTTTGCAGATATAGACCGATGTTAAACTTAAGTAGGAACAGGCCACAATGTTGCTTAAATTTGATTTAGTACGTTTTCAAAAGAAGGGTGGGTGAGAGTGGGAATGTTTTCATTGATGATTTTTATTTGGATCTACCAATTTTAACGGAATTAGTCTCATTCGGAACGGCGTAGATGAACCAATTTCATCCACTGTGAAACAATTGCATTTTGTTTCTGTTGTCATAGATGGATGATTCTTTGAATGAAAACAATTGAAATTTGTATGTTGTTTAGTGGAGACACCTGAATAATGTGAATTACAGCGGAAACTGATTGAATCAGTAACAAAATCGTGCAAGCATATAGCGATATCTTTTGTCTAGCTCGAGATACAATATGCATAAATATACGTAGTATTGGATCAGCCTGTATTATAACTTTAAATAACAAAATGACAGTTTTTTTAAGTGGATGGAGAAAGTCTAGCTCCAAGGTAGGTGGAGTCGTAATGTTTGGAATGGTAAAATTGATGGCCATAAAGAATATGTGTCTGCCTTAATTTTTTTGTAACTTATAAAATATCATGCATCCAATGAAGATTCTATTTCTCTACTTCCATACTTTTGTTTTATCATTGAATATGCATGAATTTTAAGAACTAACGAGCAAATTTAATTCATTTAAGATCAGCTAGGTGGTTATAGCCATATTGGATATTGACCGAGTGCTGGGATGTAAAATTCTACTGGATGTGAACTTGTATCTTAATATTAAAAAATACAGTTTCTGTATTTCCAATAATGATATTATGGTATGGGAGTGAAAAATTGACTTTTCAATAGTTGATCTATAATATTTGGTATTAAATAATTTTTATTGAAAAGTTTTTTTCCCACAACATTCAACAAAATCCATATATTATATTAAATTGAGTCTATGTTCGTTTGTATGGTCTTGAACGGCTCCGATGAAATATCCAAAATATAGGATACCTATTTCAAATATCTTGAGATGTTCTAGTCTGGGGTCCAATACTTGTACATTGTGAATAAAAAATATAGTCTAATGAACTTCTTTACCTAACTGTAATAATTTGAAATTTTCAGAATATACTACATTATAATATTCAGAATGCATTGTGATTGGTACATTAAGATGTGATAACCACATAAAAATTTATATTTTTGTAAAAATATTTCATTAATTATCATTATGAAGTTTATTTTTGTACTGGTAAATTATTATTTTTTGTAAATTTGTGCTTAAATATATTTTGTAGTATATGAAATATGAATAAATGCTGTTTTTTTGCCAGAAATTAATTATTCAACTCACCAGCTCACTGTAGTGTAAGGAATGAAATTTTTTGGATTAAGAGGTTTTTTTTGAAATTAGAATTATATTTTTAACTGTATTAATCTTCCTTCAACTTGAATTATTTCCGAAACTTTTCATCACTTGCTAATTTTCTCGAAGGATTTGGAGCCCAGAAGAAATTTACAACGATTAATTCAATTTTGCGGGAGATTCGGCCAGAAAATTTTATACAGACAACTATTTCGTAATAAAATTAAATTGGTGACGTTCCCTCTGTCCTAGTAAAAACAGTATATATCAGAATCTTTAATAAATTATAATCGATAACCTCACTATAACCGTAAGTGTTTGAGGCAATGTTCAATTGGGACTTAGCCTGAAAACATGTCGGAAAATAGCTTTCACATTTGAAATTATAATTATAAACATTACATTATATACATTGACAATATATATTTTTTCAAGCGTATCATAATAACTACTAACATTACTTCCGGCAACACAGACCGTAGAAGTAACCCATTATTTTACTAGTACAACAATGAGTTATATTTTTGTATTAGTACAATGATAATAGGAAGCAATAATAACGCCTTATTGTGGACGTTGTAATCGAGGTAGGAACTATCATCAATACTTATTTAATTTGTCATCTGTCAGTTTGGAGCATTTTCTTGAGAAAATATCTCAAGAATTACAATATAACTTGAATTATATTCAGGCTGGATGAAAAAATAGTATGTAATAATTCACGGAGAAGAAGGCTTCATTATTCATGTTTCGCTCAGATTACACAGCCTCGGCAGTAAACTTCTGAGCTCAGCGCAAAATAAGCGCCTTCTATTCCTAATAATATTATATACTAATAAAGAGTCCCAGAAGCGATCTTCCGGTCCATGAATTTTCTGTGAAGGGTAGGATTTGACTAGTAATTGAACATCCAAAGATTTCGCACACCTAATCGCCATTTTGGGGTGGTATTCCCGGTCCCAAAGTTACAAAAATTGGTTTCCCGCCAATATCTCCTAAAATTTTGCATTTAGAAAATTTTTATTTGGGAAAAAAATGAAGATCAGGTCATTATCTACAAAAATTGTCTCAATGATTTTTGACGAAAACTCGATAGTTTCCGAGATAATGGACCTCAAACGGGATCCTTATGTTGAGCTCCCGCCCCTGAGTCCAGAGAGCGGGTTCTTTGCTCTTACTCATGACCGGGTGAACAAATTATTCAATATCTCGGGTAAAAATGCATATTTTTTTATAATTAAAAATTCAGATAAAAGGGGAAAGGGGAAATCCACAGCTATCATATCCGATCATTCAAGGCCCATTTCTATATTTCCACAATATTTATAAAATGGGTCAATTACATTGTAATAACTTTTTTTTTCGAGTGTCGGGAGATTACTCTAAATTTTTTGTTATCACGGGTCCTCCAAAGGTATTTATTGATCTCAGAAATTTTTATTGCTCATCTTTCTTGGCCATCTTTCTTGCTCCTCGTTTTTTAAGTTGGTGTTCTCATTTCCAAATTTTTGCTGTTTTTCGAGGTTGGGAATATTTTGCGAACAATTATTGTCTAAAAGTTTGTACATTATCGGATTGTCTTCAATCATACGTCATTTTAAAGCTGGGAATTTCTTCTTTTTGGTTGTGCCCTCATTTTTTTCTCAAGTTTAGTGGTTTTTCAGAGATCCATGAAACCTCAAAATTATGGATTTTTCAACATCGGTTCTTGCGAAAAAAATCATGAGGATCATTTTTGTAGATAATGAACTACTCTTCATTTTATCTCTATATAAAAATTCTCTAAATATCATATTTTAGGAGATATTGGCGGAAAACCAATTTTTGGAACTTTGGGGTCCCTCATAATGGCGATTCTGGATGTTCAATTACTAGTCAAACGGAAAATTCATGAACCGGCAGGATTTTTGTACACTTTGCCTACTTTCCATCCTTCATTTACTGGACTATTATAAGATATAGAATTAATAATCACTTGGGTTCGAACATTTTTGATTTTTTGACCGCTTTGGCGGTCTCTAGGTCTTCAACTGAACAGCAGATACTATTTTTTTTTCATTTTCAGGTACTGAAAATATTACAGCTTGCATTTTTGATTATATTTTTGGATTAATCGTTTCATAAACATGATTATCGATTTAAACAGCATGTGCTTACTCCACTATTACGAAGGGCTTAACTAACAATACGGTCAATATAGTCAACAAAGAGATTAAGAAAGTTTATTTTCTCAACTTGTTATGAATAACAATGTTTTTTAATGTAGTTTCTAATGAAACAAGCTGATAGGAGATATTACATATTTGAGTGGATTAAATTTCAGATAGGCCCTTTCGCATTAGTAATACGGTAATACGTCCGAACAATATTATTTATAATATGTAATATGTGGGTCGTTGAAGATTCGAAATAACATTACAGCATGACCCACTTAAAACACTTAATTTAATACGATAAACAATAAATCCTGTCATAATATTCTTTCAATATTAATTCATCTTAAACAGTCATATCTTTCTAAAATTCCATCCTATTTTTGGAAAGTATTTGGAAGATATCTAATGGAAGATATTTTTTTTGCTTGCTTATTTTGTTAAGCCTGTCTTGTGATTTGGTAAAGCAAATCCTGCTATGTATTGAACATATTTAAGTCAGAATGCTTATAAGCTGTGAAGTAACAACACAATGTTGTATAATCTGGTTTAACAGTGGGATTAGTATAATTTTCACATATGAACATACACCGTTTTATCACACTTTCATTCCAATCAAAATTTGAAATAATTTAATAATAAACAGGCCTGTCAGTTCTGGACGTACACTCCGTTAATCTCACTCAGAAATAGTGGACATTTAAAAATCGTACTAGCTATATTTCTATACTATGGTTGACACTCTTCGAATGACTGTCATAACCCTGAAGCTCACAAATGGAAGACATCATTTGAAAAGCCCCTTAATTATCAATTCAAAACTAATACAATCAGTTGACGAATAGTCATCGAAAAGGCCTTTTTCGCCTACCTTGCCGAAAAGCCAATCATATGAACACCGAAATAGGGAAAGTATTGCTTAGCATCCCAAGGGCGGAAAAGTCTTAACGCTACGGTTTTTGAAGTTTTTCATCATCTGTTACTTGAGTACTTTGTCGTTTCATGTAAATTTTTCAATTAAACGTCAGTGAATGTCAAAGTTTTTGGTTACATTTTCCGATTTTTTTGTTTATTCGGTAGGCGAAAAACAGTTGTGAGTCACACATGCAGGAAACGCTTTAGCAGCCCTTAACTATCAACTGTTTTCTCTAATAGTCTCGATCTGCTAAAGCTCATTTTCTGCCACAACATACTATTTCACATTTCAAATTTGCTATGAAAGGCTATCTAGATAAAAAAGGCATAGTTATTTCCCTGTTCAAACAAAACTTACAAGGTTATGAGTGGACAACATCTTTTTTAAAAAGACATAAACGATTATCATCTCGAATGAGCAAGAACATAAACAAGGTAAGAGCAGTAGTAAATACAGAAATCATCGGAGAGTACCTACATGGACAATATAAAGGAAGTTTTACAGAACATCCCACCCCAACACATATCTGGAATTAAGACGAAACGAATATGTGAGATGACCCTGGAAACCGAAAAGTAATCAGTAAAAGGGGCACAAAATATGTTGAAAATATATGTAACTCTAGCAAGGCATCAACTTCGCTTTTGTTCGTTCGCTTCGTTTTGTGGAAGTGCTAGTGGGGATATTAGCCACCCTATGTTGTATACAAGGCCGAAAATATATGGTCCACTTGGACTGAAAACGGTCCTGATGGCTAAAAACAGCTTGTTTGATTCAGTGTTTTGATGATTAGTTCGAATCCCACTTTTTACATCATGTTAGAAAACCCACTGGGCCAATTGTCCTTATAGGAGACAACCTGTCTTCCCACATAAGTAAGCACGTTTTGGAACTGTGTGAAACTCGCAATGTAAAGTTTGTCTCCGTCCGAACTGCACACATTTAACACAACCGTTAAATGTAGCATTCTTTGGGCCAACCAAAAGAGTGTGGCGTGAAATACTAAGGAAATTGAAGGAATCTGTTTCGGGAAGCAAATATGCTACTATTCCTAAGGATGTATTCCCAACACTGCTGAAGGAACTCATGAATAAACTGGATGAGAACAAGGGAAGCAATTTGATTGCTGGGTCTGAAAAATGCGGTATAAAACATTGAACAAACAGAAGCTACTAGGCAGGCTGCCCGAAAAGCAAAATGTGGATCACGACGCTATTGAAGATTCGTTTTTAGAACAACTCGAAAAGAAACGTGCCGATTATTTGCAAACTGGTGGGCCAAAGAGAAAGAAGAAAAAGATTCAAGTTCCTGCTGGAAAAAACATAACTGTAAGCGACATAGAGCAACAACCATCATCAAGTGGTACACAAGCTGAAAAAACCCATCTCAAAGTCAAAATAGTCTAACTCAAAACAAGAAAAAGGAAATGAAGTCAAAGAAACAAAGTAAAAAGAAGGCCTTCTCTGGCTCATCAGAGAACGAAGATGACGTGGAAGTTTTTCTGGAATCAGACGGACTTAGTGGAACCTTTTCAGACCTTGAAGAGGTCATTCAAGATCATACGGTCCGCACCCTCAATTCTGCAGGCTCTGTCGACCCGTACGAGTATGCCGTTGACAACTTTGTTGTTGTAAATTACAGTGGACAGATGTACTCTGGGAGGATCCTAAGTCTCTCTAGTAGTGGGCCTACAGTGGAGTGTAGTTCTGGCATGCCCGAAAAAACGGACACTTTTTCCTAAGGCTGGGAAGATGTGTGTTATAAAAGCAAACCACCAAAAATGGCGTCCAAACGCAATCAGTTCATTGTTCCTGAACTTGATGTATTTTATACCTAATCGATTTTCACTTACCTTCATAATATTTCTGTTAATTTTTCACATAGGAGAAATGTTCCATTAAAAAATATTTGAAAACATTCAAAATTAGGTTTGTTTTAATTATTTCATTCCTAAACTTATTGTACAGATGTTGCTTTACTATACCATGATTATGAATGGGGATTCATTGTCCCAAAATAATATTAGGCTTGATTTTTATGACATTTTTGGATTTTGGACAATGTTACCCCAATTAAGGATAATATTGACTCAAATTTTGAAAAAATCTTAAAAAAAATAAATAAAAACGTTCTGAGCTTCAATTTTCAGTCCATTTGTTCTCTGAGGTTAGTAGAATTCGATAACACCAGAAAATTGGATGTCAGTTTGGTATATCTGTGTAATTTAACGCAATTTATGAAAAAAAAAAACGCAAAAATTGGGCCAAAGTTACCCCCGTTGACGGTATCGTGTGATACTATAAGAAATACTCCTCCAATATTTTAGCATGTTCGACGATCGATGAGACGTAGACTACGTTCATGTATTTTGGCACCACCCTAAATACGTAGTATATTATTTAATGAAATCATGATATTGTATTTTATTGTTTTTTCTCCGAAGCTAGGTTCTAGGACAAAACTTCAGGAGTAGAAAAAGTTTTTCAAAACAACAAAAATTTTAAATAATATTTTTATTTCACAAGACTTAATCACGAAAAAAGGATTTGATATTAAATAAAGTTAAGGTTAACAATTTCAACCCCTTATAACGTAACAAGAATGTTGGAAAAATACCGGTGGTTAGTTATTGCCAGTTGACGAAAATTTCAAAATTTCAAGTTCCCATCTTCATTTCAATTTAAGAAAAATCAAAACTCAATTTCATTCAGCACCTTTTAGGGGTGATATCTCGGAAGGTGGTGGGATGTGTAAAATTTTGTCATAGGAAAGAACCATCTTAATTTTATACGGGCAATCATCCCTGAACTTTTTCGCATAATTTTAAAAATATCCTGTATAAACCATGGTAGAGAATATTTTTCTTACCCTTCGCATCTCATGATACTAATAAGGCTTAACTAGAAAAAATATTCTTCTTCACCTCGCATAATAATACTTATTATTATTCGACTGCTCCATGGTTTAAAGCATGATTAGTAGATTTCATCCACTGGTAGATGATTTTTGTAAGCACTTTGACGAGTATTCCTCAGCTTTGAAGTACATTAAATATCCTTAGGAATTAAAAAAGTAGACCTACTTTACGATGGTACTCGATGAAATGCGTTTATGTGTCTCTTGGACTAATGCAGCTTGGCTTTGTGGGTGAGATAGCTGATATTACCAGAGTGAGATCAATTGCAGAAACATAATATTTAGATGGTAAGTTTTGAAATTGAGAAATATAATTTTGCAATGGGTTTGAGAATGTAACTGGAATTATTTGAAAATTAATTTATCTATTTTGAAAATATTCTAGAGGAATTTGTTTTGTAATTATTGTAAAAAATTTTAGCTACTTATTGTTAATGTAGATTTATTCCACTATCTTTCATGATATTAAAACCGTAATATAAATAGTAAGTTGTATATAATTTCAAGGTCGTTTTTTCTAAATTGTAATATGTGATCTTTTAATTTCTATGATGGAATATAAAGTTGCTTTTAAGCTGTTAATGATTATTTAGTAGATTACTGTTATTGGAAAATTTTTATACTTTATATTCCATTATGCATCGAGTGTTTTAGAAGGTGAACATTTTCAAAATGTGAATTTGCAAAAGTAAAAACTATTTTTGTTAAAAATATCATCTTTATAAAGAAGAATAAATTTGAAAATCATGAAAGTGATCAATAGATCTCAAATATAATAGTTTAATACTAGTATAACGCCTTACAAATATTTTGAAAAATATTTTTCAAAGATCAGAGACCGTTCACCAAGAAGCAACAACCACTTCTCGGGCTATATGCCCCGACAGGCATTGAATTACACTTCTAAGTTAAACGGGGTTGGTATATCTGCAAGATATAACCAACCATTCAGGTGTGTAATTAGAAGGGACAACATCACTTGTAGACCGGTTCCAGCGTATATGCGCCTCATCAGTCCAAGGTAGATACTATTCGTCCAGAAGCCCTGAGAGCATAATCCTGGACTGAAGACAACACTGAAACCACATCAATACATTAACCTCAGTAAAGGAAATGCTAAGAATGCGATAACAGCGACATCCCCACATCTAACCACAAACCAAAATTCTATATTGACAAAAAACCATCTTGGCTTTCTAGTTATTCACGTAATTACCGTTTCCTGTAAAAATTGTCATATTTTAGTGAAGCTTGTTATCAATAGATGTCAAAGATAATAGTTAAATGCCATTATAACGCCTTACAAAGTTTTTGAAAAATATTCTTCAAAAAACAGTGACCATTCATATTCGTAGACCATACTTCAGTAGCTACTAGTTAATATTATATTAGCAGGAAAATATAAATGGCAACAAAGCAAATTTCAAATTCCAATTTTGACGTGTTGTGACTAACTTCATTTTTAATATCATAATCTAGGAAATGTCGTGTTTCTTTAGTTCTTGTGTATTTTTTGCAGTTTGTTATTTGGCAAAATGAGAGATCCAAACCAGATAAACGTTAACGAAGAATTAGTTGAGGTGCAGGTTCTGGTAGACTTCGCGACCCTCGGAATTTTATGTTAATTTTAGATTTGTTTGATAGCTTACCTTAAATAAAGTAGATTAGAACAAAAATGTCGCTGGATCATTCAGTAATTACTTTAAAAATCACGAATTTCGTTCAAAAAATGATACTTTTTCAACACTATTCAACGCTATTTTACGATGAATATTTTCACTTTAAACTGTAGGTAAAGGTTATTATCTTATACTAAATGTAAGAAAGTTTTATAAAAAAAAACCCGAAGAAAATACTTAAATTTGGCCAATTTTCAGAAATATAGGTATTCAAGCATGATAATTGTCACTTGACACTTATAGGTTATAAAATTACACACTAAAATCTTATGTCTAGGTACCCTATGTTCACAAATTAAGATTGTTGTGTGATCAGGTGATAGTTTAGCGGCATTGCCAAATGGTGTTTATTTTCTTTTAGTTGAATTAATTTTGCATTGTAATAGAGTACATGAATATATTATGAAAATATATAATGATTTGCATTCATAATCATCAAAATTGAAATAATAAACATCCTTTAAATATAATGTTTATCTTAGATTTGCTTTATACCTTACATTAAATATAAGAGTTTATAACAAACTTACTGCTAGACCACATAGTTTTCTTCATATATGTTATTACTTTGAAATAAATGAAATGATACTTGGGAGCTACCTCTCTAGTTTATTACATTGCTGAGATTCATTTGGTTAATGTAAGTTTTGGTTCTAGTTACACTTTGATCTGTGTCAGTTGGTCGGGAAGCGATGTTGAACTGAATTATGGAAACTATTGTTATTATTTGTAAAAGATAAGTTATTCCTAATCATGCTAATTCGGCACTAAAAAATTCCATCACAATTTCACTATATATATTTGTGACTGTTAGTCAGGTTATAATTGGTTCGATGGGTGGAAGGAAATATGTGAATCTTGGTATATTCCCTTTCCCTTCTCGAAAAATTGTCAAAGAATTTGTATTCCACATGAAGTTTTTCAAAAAGGAGGAGGGTAACCCATAGACAAATTAATTTATTTATTATTTTCTCTATGGGTTACCCTTCCCCTTTTTGGAAAACTTCATGTGGGGTATAAATTATTTGATATTTATGTCTATCTCTAAACATACATATTTATTCCCTTCTCCTTCTCGAAAAAATATCAAATAATTTGTATTCCACATGAAGTTTTCCAAAAAGGGGAAGGGAATCCTCCCCTTTTAATTGCAATTTTATCTTTCAAAAGTGCATGATCCAGGAATTTTTTTCTTTTAAATTGTTCTATAGCAAGAGGGCTTTCTAATAAATAAAAATAGTTGCAAAATTCCGAGGGTCGCGAACCTTACAGGACCCGAGGTGCAAGCAGCAGTATTTGCAACGACAAAATCGTTTAGAGAATGTATTATTCAATTTATTCAAGAACAGATAAAGCAAATGTTGTAAATAATTGGAGCCTTCCTATGTCTGCTGCAAGTCTTGAAAATATTATAAACAACGTAATAAAAGTTTCATTATAAAATAATAAGTTATTTTAAAATTTGATAATGCCAGTACCTGTTGAATATAAGCGTATGGAATGAGGGGAAAAACTGAATGCAATGTGCATAAATTGTGAGTTAGAAAAATTCTACAAGGAGGATGGAGGCGACATAGAAAACGAAAAGAATTATAATAAATGGATTCATACATTAAAACCCTAAGGTGGGGTGATTTTTTTCTATAGGTATTAAGTTGGGAATTCTGGAACCGTTGGCGATACTTGACAATGAACACTGTTTACACTACCACTACACCAACACTAACACTTTACACTATCTTACGCGCGTTTCGATAACCTAATATTACCCTCAGTCTCTGAAGAAGATAACTTGGTTATCGAAACGCGCGTAAGATAGTGTAAAGTGTTATTGTTGGTGTAGTGGTAGTGTAAACAGTGTTCAGTGACTATAGGTATTATAAATATATATATTATGTACAAATATTCAATAAAAAATTTGCTTTTATTACTTTTTCACTTGCACAAATTATCTATATGTACCTACACTGTTACATTTAAAACCATCATTAATTGAAATAACTTAATTATTTATCGCAACCGAACACAAATCTTACTTTCTGTCAGAAAAGGCAGTTTATGTCACTTTAGTACAAACCTAAACATACCCAAGCACGCTGCTAAATAGTTTTTCTACACCCTCATGTAAATTATCCATTTTCTGCACAATTTACAGAATGTAAATGTAGGCCATTCCGGTTAACTGAACGGATATGATTTCATATACATCCTAGAACGTATATGAAATCCACCAATCAGCATTTGCGTTTAGTACCCGCCAACTAATCTTTTTTCAATTTCATAGAAACGTCAAAATAACTTGTCAAAATATTTCTATAGTTTTTAAGAAAAATATTAGTATTAGTAATATTAGTAATATTCCAGTGATGAATCAATAAATAATTTTCCACCAGATATTCGCTTAGCCGCAAAGGAGACGAATAACGTATAGAAACAGAATAAATTGAATATTTAAGGGTACTCCTCACAAACGTCAGTTTTGATGTAATACATTTGACGTTATAGATAGATGATTAGTATATTCATCGGTAGTCCAGTGGTAAGTATACCAGCCTCTCACGCAGTAGATCAGAGTTCGATTCCCAGTTGGGAAGTTTTTTTTAAATTTTAATTTCATTTCTAAAAAATAATAAAATAATAATAATAGTAAAATTATTAAAAATGTTTAATTTGAAGTTATAATATTATAGTTTAATAAAATGTTTATTTTCTAGATTTTTTCTGGACGATTGAGCACTCCGCCTACGGCGTCGTGCTCAAACTTCGTCCTCGTGCGATATGGCCATCATATCCACACTACTTGCACAAACTACTATAAAACGTTACTAGCCTCAGAATGATGATTAATACGCCTATGAATAGGTTATTTGTGATTTTTCAACTAGTAGAGTCTTAGAAGCCACTAACTTTGACTATGAATAAGGCTGATAAAAATTATATTGACTGTTTTCATTAAAATGTTATAAAATTTTGACTTAACTAACTGGCTTAACTGTGATATAAGGATTGCGCGACCTCAAAAAGATCCACTACCAGCAAATGCATGGCCAACTATGATATTAATAATTTTGCAATATGAAAGAGAACGAATACAAGCATGTTCGTGCTCCTAGAATAAAGTTCACATACTTAATGTTTTACATGGTTGGATTAAGAAAAAAATACACCTTCAATATGAGCTGCGACACGACCCCCATAAATTTAATATTGATATGACGTCGTAACTGCGCCTATGACGTCACTAAACTCATGACCGATTCGTCATATTGTAAAGTCCGACTAAAGAATTGTGGGATATGAGATACCTACTAGCGTCTTGCTGGATCCGCCTGCACTACACATTTTTATTGAAGGCAAAGCCAGTTCTGTAACGCACAGACTATTGCAAAGTCAACAACACATAAGCCAAACGCATGGTGCTGACTATCGAAAGCTTGTCGAGGAGCTAAAGGCAGATGATTTAATATGGCAACCCATTGACGCAACGCAATATAGCTTCAATAATAAGTTCCAAATAACCATACCAGGCGAGGAAGAGGAAAGGTGTACCCATTCAACCTGAGTCAACCCGGTAGGTATTCGGATGGCTCAAAGGCAGAAGTAGGTGTATGAGCCGGAATTGTGAAGAATAAACGAAGAAAATCCAATAACCCTTTCCAAGCGGAAGTTACGGCGGTTCACCACTATGTTGAAGAAATTAAAAGACAAGTACAAACCGTTCAGTTGAAATCTCCACAGTCAGCCAAGATGCTCTGAAGGCACTTGATTCCATAGAGGTCTTGGAGGCCTGGATACCAGGACACGAGGGTCATAAGGGCAACGATCTGGCGGATAAAACGGTCAGACAAGGCTCATTGATGCCTTTCATTGGACCGGAACCCTTCTGAGGCGTTGCCAAGTCGACAATAAAAATGGCTACAAGTGGGTGGCACAGAAATCTCTAGAATGATAGGTTATGTCTCCAGGACAAAGTCAGGCGAAAGAGTTGATTGGAAGACAACATTCACGGCAGACCTAATAAGCAAATATGGGGAAAACTGTCAAAACCCTAGTAGGTATGTTATCAGGGCACTGTGAGTTTAACAGGCACGCAAAGCTAATGGGGTTGACAGGCGAAACCATGTGCGAATTGTGTCACCCAGAGGAGGAAACTGCAAAGCTCATGTGCGGTTTCTTGTAATAGGCTATGAGAAGCCACCGACAAAAAATTATATAACAGGTCCAGTCCTAGGTCGATTAGCCATTTGAAAAGAGTCAGGCTGGATAATGTAACCTAGATTCAGAGGACCACAATAGCTTTGAAAAGGTCGCAGTGGAATAAGCCGATTAGCCACCTCATCAAGTCTAATCTACCAGTGTCTTTTTGCCACGATTCATATGATATTTTCAATTTATCGAAAATTGATTTGGATATCAAAAAATTCACAAACTCTAGAAGCAGCTAGCAAATTTAAATCTAATCTGATAATTGCAAATTATTATTATTTTTGAGGTCAGTTTGGGGCGCATTTACCTACTAATAACATTTTAAATAATTGCATAATGTCAGTAACCAGAATAATATCAAAATGTTAATGCAGCGATCAAATTATTATGATGAATATTATCCTCTACGTGGTAAAATATATTTACTATGACCAAATCATATTATCGAATACCAGTTTAGAAAGCGGCTTTTGAATCAATTACCTGCTACTAATTATGTAATAATAATCTTCGTCGTATTATTATCAATTTTCAATAATAATTCTATGAATATCCCATTATTTGCAGTTTGAATTGGAAGCGTTTCGGGTAGCTTTCACTTGACGGTTTCATGGTCACGAGGTCGTTGAATAGACTATTAATTGTCTTTATTCAAAATCCAATTAAATCTGTTTATTAAAAATGGATCTGGTAATTCTCTAGCAAAAAAAAAATGTTCATGCTAATTTGTTCATAAAACGTTATAAATTCGTTGCCATAAAATCAAACAAATACAGGGCTGTCCAAAAGTATGTAACCAAGTGAATATCGAAAAGGTATAATATACCTGATGTCATATTTTTTTGTAATTAATGTACTTCTGGTTTAACCGGAAACGCTCCTAACTTTTATTATGTAAATGGTTAGGTGAGCCTGTATAATATTGTACACTTAATAAATATTGGTCATCCAAATCCATACATACTGAGCTTAGTGAAATAAATCTGTGAAAATGAGTAATTATAGATTGAACTATGGAGATAAGCAACTTTTTTGTCACATTGAGGTGTTTACTATGAAGTATGGAGGGTAGAAGGAAGGAGCACCATCTTATATGGCTGACAAGTTGAAAAAGTGTCCTCCTGTAAACAGCAAATTATAATTCGAGGATTCACCGAAATGGCGCTCGTGTAGCTAATGGAAATGATGTAAATTTAGGGTTATAAACCGAGTGAAGTGTGCTGGGTTGAAAAATGTAGTATTTTTCGTGACTTGTGTAATTGAGAAATATGCAGTATTTAAAATCTCAATTATTTACGTAGTATTTCCTTTTTTTAATTTTGAATATTACTTCAATAATTCATGGCGCTGTTTTTAAAATCTTTCCACTTGCTACTATGGCGCCACCTTAATTTGCTTCTTTTCGATGGACACTTTTTAATACATTCAGATGGTGCTCCTTCCTTCTACCCTCCATACTATGAAGTTACACTCACAAGCAGTTTATGTAAGTGTATCCTGTATCATGCTCCGTTGTAGTCCAGCATATCTTATAATATAGCCTAAATCCCGAACATTACAGACCCATTGTGGTGGGGATAAACTTTGAATTCCTGGTGAGAGGACGACTTTATGATTACTACAAAGGCCACAAAATACTTCAAAATATCCAATAATCTTCCTTAATACAATTATAACCCAAGCGATAAACGCTCAATACTGTTCTTCAACCCTATTTCTGAGTATCCATAAAGTTTTTGATCAGGTCTAGCACGCTGGACTTGTGATAAAACTGATGGGCATGAATATTCTTGTACATTTAGTTGAAGTTATCTATCGACTGGACGCTCAATGAAAGTGAAAGTCGGCCACTCAGGCTCGAATCCCCGCTTGCTGGCGTACTCCTGGGTTCTAATATCGTTCCTCCTCACAAATAGGAGACACCGGAACCGATGAATACACATAATCACATACAGCAGACGGTATGGTTCACATTGACAACATTCAAACACTGAAGACATGCTAAACCACTATTCATATTGATGCCGAAAATGGAAAGAGATAGTGTCCCACGAAAAACACAACTTACGCATAAAAAAAAGTTGGCTGTCTCGGAACGCCTGGCAGATGTGAAACATGAAATAATAATAATAATGATTATTATTATTATTAAGATTTTTGTAGCAATTAAATTAATTAAAAATGTATTTTATTCAATTAAAACTAATCTGGGTGAGGCAATAGGTATAGCAAATTTTTAATTTGAAGATATCGAATGTTCAGCTACTCTTTGGATGGGACAATCAGTAAAGCAAATTGATAATAATTTGAAAATATCAAATGCAAGCCAGCCGATTTTACTGCCAAGGCGCACATCAAAAAGAAAACTCAAAGCTACACCTACCAATTTTCACATCTCGTCATCACAGATTCGATTTAATGAAGAAAGTCACCTATTTGGAGGTAAGATTTATTCACACCCTCAACTGGAAAACTGAGTTTCTTGCAACGATGAACCCAGTCAAAATCGACCCCTTTGTAATTGAATCTACACCTATACCTGAGAAACTTAAAAAATTACAGGCTGGCTACGTTACACTAACGCAGATAGTTGACAATATAGACGCTAAGCAGATACTGAGACTCTGTGGAGACATCAACTGCGACGACCACTCTCACGATTTCCAAAACACAAATTACATCCATCACTAAGTCTTTTACGTACAATACCACACAACGAACTTCCCTCTAACTTATCTGGTCACTCAACTTCTATCGATAGTATGAAGGTAAAGCAAGACCGAATTGCACCGAAAACAGTTTGGACCGCAGGTGAAAAAGTTCTAAAATCACAGCAGACCATTGACAAACATCACATTGGAAAACACGTTTGAAGAAGTGTACTGCAAACACCTAGATCCAAAGCAAAAAAAAGTGTATCGAAAGCCTTGTCCACGATAAAACAACCGACAAACCGCCACAAATGCAAACAGCAGGTGATCCAAAGCTAGGAGGCTCACCGGCACGAAAGCAGAGCCAAAGCACTTTACAGTGCACAATTCGACGAGTCAGCACTTTTCAGTGCACCTGCTTTGATTACTTTTCAGTATCCGGAGAAAATTTAATTCATGAAGCAATTTCTTCTTTCTCTCTTCAAATCCTCCATGCACAGTATGATGAATGAATGTTTTCTGTGGTCTCTCTGCATTGGATGATACACGCTTAGTATATTTTAGCACAAAACAACAGGTTCTGAAAACAAAGATTGAATACACCCGAATTTAGTGAATGACTGACTATGCCATTATAAACTAACTATTAACATAAAGAAGTCAACATATTAAGTTATATATAAGAACACATAATGCTTGAAATATTTGGGGTTATACATCGACAATAGGCTGTCTTGGGACAAGCAATTAAATTACATAGCATGAAAGATATCCCCAGCTGTTGGTGTATTAAGAAGAGCTGCACAGTATCTTGACGTGATATATGCTACTTATTGATTCATAGCCATCTCTCCTATCTGACGCTCATCTGGAACTGCACCTCACAGATTAAGTTGTAGCCATGAATGGTTCTTCAGAATGAAGCTATCAAAAATAATTTCCCTCTATCCAGGCTATTTCAAACTAAAAACCTATATTTCCCTAATAAAATAAGTGATATCCAGTTATTGTAGATATTTCAGACTTGCCCCTACATACATAAGTGTATCTCCAGCAAGTGCATCTCGAACATAAATGTTATTAGATCAAACAATGTACACCATTACAACATATGAAGAATTGATAGAATAAGAGCAGTAGCAATGAAGACCACAAGTGGCCAAAGAAGCCTGCTTGTCTAGGGCGACAGGCTTTATAAGAAGCTGCCTATCTCACTTAAAACGATAGAAGAAAGTAACTAATACTCTCCAAGTTTTCTAGTGAATAAATAAAAATGTAGTTTTTCGTTTTTCAAATGTGATACTGCACATTATAGGTAGGGGAGACTCGGGCAACACCGATCTACTGGGTAATAACGATTAGTAAAATATTTTTAACACGGATAGAAATGAGATCTTGCAACATTGCTAGTTCGAAACTGGTGCTCTTAAACCGTTAAACGCAGATAAATTCTTGCCGAAAAGGTGAATTATATGATTTTATTTATTCAAACATATGAATGCATAATGTAAAATACTTGGTAGGCTTCCACATTAATGAATAATTTTTGTCAAAATATTTCATTTCGCATAAAAAAAATTGGTTAATTTCAAAGATTATTGCATGGAGGCTATACAAGGAGATCGAACTCCATGTATTCCAATTTCTGGTCATTATAGAGGGCACCACATAAGTTGCGATACCAAAAAATCTGACGGCAGCCAATCATAAAACTCGAGTTCATGATGTTTTATTGGTTGCTAGCTACTTTGACAGTTCGCGGTTCACGTGTGAGATAAGTGAGGTTAGGTCACAGAAATGGAAAATATTGTGAATAAGAAATCCGTATTTTGTCCTCGTTTTCAAAAATATCGAAAATTGTTATCGTTTGGTGGTAAAATAATCAGTTCCACTCTGTGCTGCTGAATTTATTTATGTTTTTACGTGATAAAAAATATGAATATCTACTATCATGTATTCTCTTCAGTATGGAATTTTAGAACACTCTTAAAGGTCCAGCACAGTTAGAATGAGTGTAAGTCTTTAAGAGAGAAATTTGAAGAATAAAGAAGTCACTTTACGTGCAAGTAAGTATATTCTAGAACCAAGTTCACAAGTTGGATTGCCCAATTATAAAAAATAAATTAAAGGTGAATAAAGAGATATGTTCACAATATGTATAAAGTTTTTCAGAATCTGGCTTCCTAAATAGTAAAAAAATATTAGCTACACAAAAATATGAAAAAACGGAGCAAAAAAAAGGAAAAATCACTTGAAATGCTTGGAGGAAATGTGCCACTTCGAATGCATTATATTAAATGGCCTTCGAATAATTGAGAATTGCAACTAGAAGAAATACAGTTTGAAAACATAGAAAGTATGTATAGATAAATAGCCAGTAGTCATAAGCTCTAATAACACACAAATTTGGACCTATGAATAAGAAGTAATAAGACAATAATAGAATTAATAATACCTAATATTTTAGGTTATTATCCATGAAATGAACGGAAAGATGATTGCTTCCGAACTGGTCAAGCCTTTACAAGAAGAAATTATGAAAATATTGAATATACAGAGAGTTGCACAAGAAGTAATTTACTACACACTATGTAACTTCTTTTACCCAAATATAAAGTGTACAATCCTTCGATCATTAAAGATTGTTCAAAGATACAATCTGATACCTACCTATCCTATTGCCTGTTATACTTATCCAGCTTAGGTATTATAAGTCATAAGTGAACTGTTGTTTTTAAAATAAGGTAATTAGAATACTTCATATTGACTGCTCAATTTACCTATAGGCTTTATAGTATTAGGAGTACTCTTGCAAAAAAATTTAACTGAAGGATATCAGAAAATATATCTATATCTTGATACCAGGTGCTCAACTATGCACACTATCGAACCTTACATCAAATATACAAATCTCTAGTCTATGATGAAAACATAGTGCTGCTATTTTTCTAGGCAATACTGAAGCGTTTGATGGTGTTTGGAACTGTGGTATATTCTACAAACTATATGAAATGATGTGTTCTAAATACTTGCTTTTAATCTTGAAAACTACCTTAGTGATAGAACACCACAAGTAAAAATGAATTACAGTTTTATTCCAAACATTTAAGGACTTCTCCAGTGTTCCTCGCTGTCCTATTTGCTCTACAATCTATCTATCTTGTTACAACTATGATTTAGCAACAGAACATTTAAATTTGCATACATATTGCAGTATATAGATAACATCGCTTTGATCAGTCATAATAATCTCAAAATAACGGTAAATAAGCTACAAAAACTTATAACAGAATACTGAAATGGTTAAACATGTGTAGGATGAAGCCCAAAGTCTTAAAACTCAATGCATAATCTTCAATCTGCTCAATAACAATGAAAAATACAATATATTTTCAGGTACAACTTACTAATGACATTAGTTCATGCACGGATTTTCAATATAAAATATATTTAAATAATTCCGTATCATACATGAAAATAATTTTTTTAAGTATGTACAAAAACTGCAATTTACAAAAGTTCATTTCCTAATGAAGCAAACACAGTGGAAAGTCACAATTAGTAAAATACATAAGTACGTACACAAAATATATATAACTGTGGACGTTCTGTAACTGAACTTGCACAAAACATTCTCTACACTATTTTGAATCCTCTAGGTTTTATATATGAATGTTATACTACAGTGTGCCACACTGGAATTAGGTAGCTGAAGATTGGTAAGAAATAAGTGTCACCGATTAGTTTCAATGTCTTATGGTTTTAGTAATCCCTACATTGGTAAAGTGCACCAATAATTGGCAAACATAAATTTTATTCCATTTGATGTATATATTTGCTTCAATGTATGTTCTCACCTTATTTATATTTTCATTTCCTATTTTTATCTGAATATCAACTGAATTCATATTTTTTTGTATAAAGAACATGCCAGTAATATTTTCAAATTAGTATTACAGCTTATTCCTTATCAACCATCTCTGGTTTTTCTTCAAATCTTTGTTCACCTTTTTTCTTCCAGTTCTCTTAAATTGTACTTGTATAGAACATAATAATGTCATCAGCAAAAGTAAAGTATTTTGTGTGCCATTGTGCTTTTTCTAGACTTCTCACAAGTAAGGTATATAATTTAAGTCTCTCATAATAAATATTTCCTTTCCTACTTTATTTTTATCTTTGAATATTTCTTATTATTTTTGGTAACTGTAAAAACTCTGGTTTACTTAAATTAAATTCAATTCACGTCTTCCTTTCAAATAATCTGCACTACCAACCACTATTGCAATAAATTTCAACAACATTATCAATTTTTAACAATTTTAATTTTCTAGTAAGTAATGTTTAATATTTGTCTACTGCCAAATTGGTAAAATATAAAAAGTGAGGTAATTGTCGTGACAGTTTTAAAATGGTATCTTAGGTACAATGCGTGACGCCGTGGTGAAAAAACAAACTGCTTAGTTAGACGATTTTGAGGACAGGTTTTGTCAATTTTCCCGTATGAGTTTGATCTCCTTGTATAGCCTCCATGGATTATTGTTTTCTTATATTTATAACCTCAAAAAATTCCAAAACAATGTTGCCATGTATTAACTAAATATGAAATTTAGTGTGTTGTGGGTCGGTTTTGCCCTGACTACAAAAATGAGGTTTGTAGGTTTTTGACAACCTATTATCATTGTATCACCCGTTTAATACCTATTTAGTAACAGTGAAGGTAATTAGGAGGTCTGCATTTTTATAATGATCTTGTTTTATTTGCAGCATCTAAGATGGTTCACAAGTATCACCGAAAATCTTCCAGTTGTGGAACATAGAGTGAAGAAACCAAGTCCTTAGCATCAAGAGAAATAAATGAAGGAAAAATATCCATCAGGAAGGCCTCAAAGGTATTCGACATACCTTATTCTAATCTCTGTGATCACAAGAAAATTAACTCTTTGAAGAAAAAGTGAGGAAGATATTCTAGAGTTTTTTCCAACCTAGAAGAAAAGGAGCTTGTGAAACACCTAAAAGAATTAGATAATAGTTATTTGTTTAACTAGGCTGAGAAGTAACAGATTTACTGCCGCGGCTAGCATTTCATTGCCGAGGCGAAGCCTCGGCAATGAAACTAGCCAAGGCAGTAAATCTGATTCTCTGCCGTGTGAAACATATAATTTTTGCTCCGATTGTTTGTACAGTGTGTTTAGAAAAATCAAATTAAAATGAAAACTTTCTGTCAACTGGCTTTTCAGTTTGCGGAGGTAAAAAATATTCGCCATCCATTTAAAAACAATCAAGCGGGTGAACAGTGGTACTATAATAAAGAAGTGAGCTTAAGGGTTCCAGAACCCACTAGCGTTGCACGAGCTCGTGGATTCAACAGACTACAAGTCGAACTCTTTTTTAAAAATCTTAAACATATCCTGGAGAAACACCATATTACTATGGACGATATATATAATGTCGATGGAACAGGGATCCAGACGTCAGCTAAGAGATCTGTAAAAGGCTAGAAGCAGGTTGGCTCAATTTCATCATCTGAACTTGACATTTTGGTAACATCGTTATTTTGTTATTCAGCTACCGGAAAATTTATTCCTCCAGCCTCAATTTTTTCTCGAAAGAAGAAAAATCACCGGTATCTAGAAGGGACACCTCCAGGAACATTAATGCTGATCATGGACAATGGCTGGAATAATACTGATGTTTTTTTGGAATGGCTTCAGTTCTTTGTGGCGAGTGTAAGACCAACGGCGGAGCACAAATATCTTCTTATTATAGACAATCACGTGTCCCACCGATCCTTAAAGGTTCTAAATTTTGCATCGAAGAATAATGTGGTCATTTTGTCAGTACCTTCCCACTGCTTTGGAAAATATTTTAAAAGAGCGCTGGACAAATGGCAAAAAACTCATCCAGCCCAAAGGGTAACCTTTTTTGATATGGGACGAATATTCGCCGAAGCTCACTTAAATAGCGCTATTCCTAGTAATGCTATAAGTGGATTTAATAAGACTGGAATCCTATATTGCGACATTACCGTTTTTACAGACCTTGACTTCGTACCCCTAACTGTAACCGATATCAACCAAGAGGATTCAAAGGAAATTAATGGAAGTACCGCATCTACTGATATCAATGAAACGGATTCAAAGGAATCAAATTACCGAATCAACCGATATGAACCAAGTGGATTCAATTGGAACTCCTAGAAGTACCGCTTCTACCGATAATAAAAAAGTGGATTCAATGGAAACTCCTAGAAATACAACATCTTTAACACCTGATTTTGCTGGACCATCCGGAGTTACCAAAGATGAATTGGTTCAATATAAAGAGGGATTCAAAATTATTAAAACTGTAGAGGAAGAACTTGCTTTAATCCAACAACCATAAATCAAGACAACGTTACTCCACCAGAAAAAAAGAACAATTTATTGATTTTACCAAAAGTTGATTTAAAAGAGAACACCCGAAAAAGAAAATCACAAAAGTCGGAAATTTTAACATCTACCCCGGTAAAAGAAGAAATTGCTCAAAAAGAAAACAAAAAACCAAATTCTTCAAAAAAACAGACTGTTACAAAAAAATTAAAAATAGACGATGGGGTCAGAATGAAGAAAACACAAAATATAGAATCAACCAGTAAAAAATTAATTTATCCAAAGGCCCCTGTAGGAGAATCTCTAGGAGAAGATGTTAAATGTTTGGAATGCGAGGGACTCGTCTCCAACTCTCGTCCAAGAGAAGTTTGGATCCAGTGCAATATCTGCAGGAAATAGGCACATAAATTATGCGCCTATTAGTAGTATCAAATAGGCGGAGTGTTTCTAAAAAATGATTTATAATTTATCAGATACCAAAGTTTATGTTTTCGTTAACAATTTTTTTGAAGTTTAGATTAGATATAAGAAGTGTAGAGGGTTAACAAAGTTCATTTTTTCGTTAATATATTTCTTAAGTATTTCTGAATAATTAACGTACTAATATAAAAAACTACTATTACGTTTAAGTTTTTTTGAAGTTTATTTCTTGTTTTATTTATAGAAAAAATATTTTAAATTATTTAGCAAATCCTGATCGATTTTGCCCTAACGCATGATCGGTTTTACCCAGGGGTACTGGCAAACCCGATCATCTGCAAGTTGTGCTTTTTAAATTTTTTACGGCTTTAATTGTCATTATTTGAAGTTCACCTCTCTGGATACCTACGCGTAATATGTGAATTTAACTGTATAAAAAATCAACCGCATCCATTTAGATTTAGTTTTATAATAACTTAAATTTAGGTGATCGGGGCTGCCCGAGTCTCCGCTACTTGCATTACTTATAAGTCCATTTTCAGTTTACTAAAAAAAAATTGTAAACTTAGAGATAAAATTAAATTTTCTTTTTTTTTTCATTATTATATGTTAGCAATTCTTCTTCTGTGATATACCCAGTCGTTTTATGGCCCACATAGACTGTACGGTTTATTACCTTTTATCTGTGTTTTGTACAATTTATTATTTACTAGAAAGAAAGGAATATTATTTCTATTATTATTAATTGGCACAGTGTGAGAACTGCGACTTTTGTAACAATCAACCAAATGGCAATCATATAGACTACCGCTACTTTAATTTGAATCCCATCAAAAACATAAATGTGAAATGAGAGCCAAGTTCAATATGCCTTGATTGTTGATTTCAACGACAAAAGAAAGTGAGATCTAAATGAGTGCCAAGTTCAATGGTCACTCCTGAAATTTATTTATAACAACATAAAATATTTTATAACAACTTAAAATATAATTTCTTCTTATAACTTAGGATAATATATTGAAGCCTAAGGTCTGACTTGGCTAGTTCGAATATACGAATTAATATTGAGTACCTACTAAAACAGTCATGTTCGATGGCTAGTTTCTACCAGCAAGCCAAATTTTCGGAAGAATACAATAAGAACTTACAGCTTTGGTACTTGCGAATGCTATAATATAATTCGTTTATGGAAACTAGCCAATTTTTGTTTATGTGAAATAGTTTTTGAGTTATGAGTGGCTCTGAATGGTTCGTGTACATGCTCGCCATTCTGTTCGTTTGAACTTGGCTTGACACGCTACAGACCCTAGTGAGGGTTTAATCCCATAACAAGGTACAGAGTTGAAATTTGCAATTTCATTCAATGAGTATTGAGTAAAAAATGATAAAAGTCTATTCAAGAACTCAACAAAATTGATAGAATAGTTACTAATGACTTTTGTTACTCCTCATTATAACTAGTGCACACTCTGTATAGTATTTTTCTCCTTGAGTGGCAGTAACTTCTCTTTTGTACGAAGCGGCAGAAGTTCCAGAAATGGCACTGATAATAATAATTGTAATTATAATATATAATTCTTGTTTGTGGTAGAAAAAAATATAATCGGAATACAATAATTCATATGATACAATAAACATTAAACCAGTATAGACCACTCCCTGACCAGAAAACTTGTTTAAAAAAAAACTCTTTTGTTGTACTGGATTTTAGCGACCTTGTTCACCAACTTCACTGAAATGGAATGCAAGAGTCGGCGTTAAAGACGTCAACACTTTTTTTTTATTCTTAGTTTTTACTTGTAAAGATTAAAAACATATTATTCCGTTTCTGTTTTTTATAGGGGTGACCTTCTTAAGATGACATATTATTGTTAATTTAAAAATACCGTGTTGGCAATGAAATCTATAAAAGACTAGAAGACCCGACAGACGTCCTATCTTAACATCCAGAATACCTAACATACGTTGTTCTGTCCTAATATTCATGCAAGCGGTCATTTTCTGCCCCCTTAGTGGAGTGTCAGAGTAGCTTTTGTTTATTTCATACTTCTTTAAATGCCACTCTTACAATTAGCTAATCTCCAAGTAATACAGAAATTTTAAATGTTAATTTAGGTACCTCCATTTTTTGTCCAGAGTAGAATTTATTCTGCTATTCGGGACGTAGATAAATATATATAAAGTGGCTGGACACCCCTTGTGGGGTTGCGCCGCATAAATGCTTTCTAAATCCGCTTTCTGGGGTGGATCAATCCCCATCATTTTTTTATTTTCTCGCTTATTTTTTTCCATAAAATCCTATCCCGCCTTTCTTTCCATCTAACGATTCCTATCCTTCTGAAGTCCTCCTCTACTTTTTTCAGCCACTTAGATCTGGGTCTTCCTTGCCTTCTCCTACCACCTGGTTCCCTGGTCCACCTGGTAACATTGAGCAAGCTATTGCGCGCTCTTCTTCTCTCCATACATGTCCGAGCCATTTTATTATTTGCCTCTTTATTCTCTCTACTATATTTTCCCCGTTCATTTCTCTCAGTATTTCATGATTCATACATTGCCTGTATTCATTGTCGTTCAATGCCGTTTTACTGGTTTCACTTTAATTTGGGTCACTCGATATAACAAAAACTATTTAATTTTTATTCTTGAACGCTTATACTTATTTATTTTTTCCAAATAAATCTTTTGTATTGTTAGAACGTACCGTGGCTAGAACACTTTTTTAAATAATCTAGTTGGGGTGTCTTAGTACTATAACACCTGTTATAAAGGATGTTAAACAGTGAGAGGGTATAAATAAAAGATAATAAACACCCTTTTGAATATCTCAGGATTAAGGAAGGGGTTCTTAAGGCGACAAATAAAACTATCTCGACATGTAGATATGTGATTAATAGATTCTATTGATTTGCCTAACAGGTGGTAAGCCATACAGATTACACGTATGTCTATTAAGGTACTCACAAAAAGGGGCTCTTACAAAAATACGAAGGAAAGGCAGGGAACACGTGGGTTATCTATGGTGAGAACCACCGATATACTTAAACTTCAAATATCACATTTGAACGTTGACTTATGTCTAAAATTATAACCACGTGCAAATTTGACAAAAGTTTAGATGATTATAATTATAATATATATGAATTTATGGAAAATCACCCAAAGTATGCATACCTAGGACTCACAGTATTTATGATTTACTTAGATTTACTATATCGTATATGCAATGATTACTGAAGGTAAATATATAAAAAGGTATGAATGTACAATTAAAAACCTGATAAATTTATTCTTGGTAGAATACGAAGTGGTCGGAGAGAAGTCCTAGGGATTTACTTAAACTTATGTTACCTGGAATAACCACTTGCTAAAGGTAAGGACGTGTAGGGATTGAACACCAAAAGTATAGTCCTCGCACGTGTAGATCGGGGTAACAGTTGTCCTATGATGATCCAGAGGTCGTCAACGATGGGAGAACCAGTCGAATCCCACTAAATACCTTATATTCTGAAACTGATCTAGCTCGCAATCACTAATCGAGAATCATTTCCTATTTGTACATATATTTTTAGAGAATTGAAGTGGATATGAAAGTCTGGAAGATGAACCTCCAAAGATGGAGTATATGTAAGATTTAAAAGAGAAAATGTAAGTCAATTACGAATACTAAGTAAAATTAGTATTATTAAAATACAAAATAATCACAAATATGAAGGGTAAGTCCTAATATTTATTTATTTTCACTATAATTTGTTGGTAAAATTTGGCATATTGAGTATGTGTTTGCATGTAATTTTTGACCTGTAACCTTACTTGATAGATGTCAAAAAAACCAAGCATCTATCAATAATTGACTGTAAACGTTATCGACAGGAACAAATTGAAATTAACACTTGCAATTTGGTGACTTTTTGTAGTGAGGAACAATCCAGGTGAATTCACTTAAGATATTGTTTTTCAACAATATGGAGCTCCACCTCATTAGGCGGCTCGAGTTCGAAATTTTTTTAAATAATTTGTATCTGAGAAGATGGATTGGGCGCCGAAGATTCATTGAATGGCCACCAAGATCTGACTCCTTTAGATTTTAACCTATGGGGTTACCTTGAATCCAAAGTGTATGAGAGCCATTTTACGACACATGCTGAACTCCGTCAAAGAATAATCGAGGAATGTAATAGGATTGATATTCAGACCCTTCAAAGGGTTAAGGAGGTATCGAAACAAAGGATCTACTTCTACCAGGAACATTTCGAGCATCCCTGTAGTACATCAAGTTTTCTTCAGGATAATTTGTCCAGTCCCTTTAATTTTAAAGATATTAATGTAATACATTATTTTTTGATAATTTTTATTAATTAATTGTTTCATCCAAAATTTGAAAATTATACATTTTTGAGTTCTGCTTTTCAAACCCTTTCCACCGAAGTATCGCATGACCCCGCTTGATATTTAAAAAATCTGAGGTGGCAGATGTCAAGTGTAGGGGATGAAAGGGGTGACAATTTTTTGTATGATATAAAACACCTCGATTAAAATAAAAATTGACGGGTTCGAGGATTTTTCATCTTTGTCTTAAATAACGGAGTTTCCTAGGGGGGTAAGACTTAATATCCGCACCGTATATCAAGATTCCCATGCAATTCAAAATGTTTATGTCGGAAGTTTGTTGAGAAAGTGTCACCTAATTCCTTCAACACTTTTCTTCTAAAATGTATTGCTGCTTTCCATCCGTATTTTTTCCTCTATTCTAGTTAAGCCCTATATATTCACACCGTCCCATTTTAGTTAAGCCTTCCTCACAACTTGGGATTACGTACTTCCTTTAAGGAAATAAACCAAATTTATCATTCCATGTGAATTTTGTCTTATCAGTTAATCTCTTTAAATCTACTTCAATCTATTAGGATGATTAATGATACATTTTGAAATTACCTATAAATATCGCGTAGGAAAACAAATTTTAATTAAGTGGGTCCCTGATTGATAACTTGTGATAAATGATTATCATCATTTATTCACCACATTTAAAACAATACAGTAATGAGTTGATACGTAAAATAAATATGTTAACTTTATTCAGGACTTTCGACAATCGGCCATTAGACGTTTCTCAAAAATTAAATAAAATGTAATTATTAATAAATTTTGTATGACAAACAAATCTATCTAAAATATTATTATTTTGATTTTGTATTTGTTATTTTAAACGGTACATCCTCTAAATTTCAACATTTTTGGATTTTGCGCTTCATTTAAGCAATTTTTTCTGATAAATCCCACCTCAATATTTCATAGTTTTTGGAGATATTTAATTTTTGATAAAATTTTTCTCTAACATTACCATAGATTTATGAGTGAATTATGTACCAGGTGTCTGATTGAGATAGGTAACCCAAATCTGTATCCTAACCTGTATCTCAAAAACTACTCATCGTACAGCTTAGAGGAAAAATCTCGTATACCATAAACTGCTGGAAATTATTCCCAAGTTTCCCTCTCTACCGCCAGAGGGCGTAGTTTACAATAATATCACAAACACGTATTTTCCTATAATAAATGTACCGTTATATTATCACAAAATGCAAATATTCGTAATCATTAGATAATTTTACGTAGGTTTGCTCCAGTACTTTCTCCTCTATCTTGTAAAATAACTGGTAGGGGTGAGTGGGAAAGCTGACTCAATAAAACTGTTATGAATTTTGTTCGGCTTTATGGATTTTGACAAACTTGGTAACATTTGAAAGGGAATTCAATGCCTAATGATATCGTTTAATTCCAGTGATTTTAACGGTCGCTAGGTGGCGGTGATTGACCAATTGTTTTGTTTTCAATAAGGAAACAATATGAAGATAAAATTACAGAAAATATTGAAAATCAGACACTTATTACATCAGATATCGAAAATAGTTGGGAAAAAATAAAAAACGTCGTATTGGAAGCAGCATAGCAAATAATAGGGAAGAAGAGTAAAGAAAAGGAGAGAAAAGAATGGTGTGACCAACAGTGTGAAGAAATAAGAAAACAAAACAAAAGATAGGCGTAACAACAACCTAAAACAAATCTACAAAAAGATAAAAGCACCGACCAAATATCCCAATAAGAGGGAACAGTATATGAAAGCACGGAAATGATATAAATATGGGCAACGTATTATAACAGAATGCTTCATGAAGATGATGTTGAGGACCCCAGGGTAGCAGAAGACTTAATAGCAGATCCAGAAAACGAAATCACGTTAAACTGGCCCTCTGAAAAAGAAATAGTGACTGAGATAAAAAGAACTATCAACGGAAAAGCCACAGGAGAAGACAAAATAGCAGCGGAGATGGTGAAGTATGGCGGGGAACCGCTTCAGAAGACAATATCCAAAGTGATACAACAAATTTGGGCGGGAAATATAATGCCAAACGAATGGAACACTGGAATAATGACACCCATCCACAAAAAAGGAGATAAGGAAGTCTGCCACTACTATAAACCAATTACCCTACTTAATACCACCTACAAAATACTTGCAAACATAATAAATCAAAAACTGAAGGCATACACAGAAAAAATAATAGGAGACTACCAAAACGGGTTTAGACCAGGAAGATCAACAGTAACGGCAATACACACCATCGAACAAATCCTTGAAAAATCCCTGGAATACAATGATGCTTCACACGTCATTTTTATAGACTTCAGGAACGCATTTGACACAAATATTAGACACAAGATTATAGAAACACTAAAAATACTAGGCATTTCAAAGAAGCTTAGGAAATTGGTGGAAATGACCCTCCAAAACACTAAAGGGAAAGTAAAATTCCAAGGTGAAATTTCAGAAGAATTTAAAATAAATGAAGGTGTAAAAGAGGGAGACTCAATTTCTCCAACCCAGTTAATTGCTTATGCTGACGACCTCACCATAGGGGCTAGAACTAAGAAAAGTCTGATAAAAGCAGTAAAGAAGCTGGACGCAGAGGCACAAAGATTCGGGCTACGAATAAATGAAGACAAAACAACATATATGCGAGTGGGGAAAGAGAAACAAAACAATGATACTCACTTAAGAATCAAAAATTACAAGTTTGGAATTGTATCAAGCTTCAATTATTTAGGAACATCTATAGGACAAACTTGTAAAGACAAGATAAAAGAAAGAATAATGAAAGGAAACCGAATTCTTGGCATAAATAAGAAATTGTTAAAATCTAAATCGATCAGCATAAAAACAAAAATACAAAGCTATAAGACTTTGATCAGACCAGTCATTACTTACGCACTCGAAACAACAACTATAAACAAAAAAGAAGAAGAAGATCTAAAAATAATAGGAAGGAAAATATTGAGAACAATACTTGGACCAGACATAACAAGGGATGGAAAAATAAGATTTAAAAAAACATAGAAATAGAAAAGGAAGCAGGTGGAGAAAACATAGTCCGATATATAAAAGCAAGGAGACTGGAATGGATGGGACACATTATGAGAAGAGCACCAACAGAAATAATAAAAAGAATAACAACATGGGTTCCATTAAAGACGAGAACAAGAGGAAGACTACGAAGCAGATGGTAGGATCAAATAGAGGAAGATGCATTGAAAATCAGAGATCGGAAAACAAAATGCAGAGACCGAAGAAAATGGAGAACTATAACAAATGAGGGCAGGACAGATAAAAGATTATAGTCTCTCTGATATAGGAGGAGTAATCCACCTCGTCAATATGATTAAACACAGCTCCATTGAGCTAGCCATAATCCTTCGGGATTGAACGGCCATGATGATGATAAAGATGCCTTCTAGCGGTGAAGTAGGAAACTTGAAAATAATTTCCAGTAGTTTCTCGTTTGCGAGTTTGTATTACATTTTTTTTTCTCTGGGCTGTACGATAAATAGTTTCTCAGATACAGCGGGCTACCTCTCTTAATCAGACACCTGGTACACAAAATCATTCATTAATGATCCCCTATTGATGAATTATCTTCTATTAATACACGATTTTGGTAGAGGCAACCAAACATACAGTCATATTGAAATGCTGACTTCTCTAATGAAATCGTTTTAGCTATATATTATTCTACAAAACCATGATACATTAAAAGGAAAAAAAAACGATAACTGTAGCTTCAATGGGATTTGAGCAGACGACCTTCATTGTGGTAGCCATTTACATGATTCCATAACACCAAGAAGCCTAACAATGACAGCTCAATATTTTATTAACTTGTCACAATATATTTACCTATAAAACAAATGAATAGGTAATGTCAAGTTGGAGACAAAACTATGCACCTTGTACAGTCGACGAAAAAGTTTTGTAACTAACACGTGTATTACATCGGCAATTCACAATCTCGAATATTAAAATATCTCGAATGTTAACAGCCCTTATCAATACACTTGTTTGTTAAATAACTATTAAAAGGATAAAAAACCAACAACAATGTTTTCCAAATATTTTCTCTTTCTTTCTCTTATCCTTATGCGTTCTCAGGCGTCGGATTGGAGTTCTTCCTGTACCCATTTTTTCCATTATTTTCTGTCCCTGGCCAATGCCTTCATCTCTCCTATCCATTTCCTCCTGGGTCTTCCTCTTTGTCTTTTTCTTAATATTCCCATTTCCATAACTTTTCTCGCAATTCTATCTTGCTTCATTCTTACTAGGTGACCATATCAGTTTAATTGTTTCTTTTTAATCTTTGATATTATTGGTTCTTGATTAGTTATGCTTCTGATTTCTTCGTTCCTTACTTTGACCCATTTTGTATTACCTGGTATTTTCCTTAAATGTTTCATTTTCATTGCATTTATTTTTGTTTTCTGCTTTTTCTGCAGTACCCAGTTATCACTAGGATAAGTTATAGTTGGTTCTGTAATTTTGTTGTAGATTTCCAGCTTTGTGTCCATATCAATGTGTTTATGGCTTAGTATTGTTCGATTTAAGGAATAATATAATCTTGTTGATTTATTGGCTTGTTATTAAGTTCTGCATCTATTTTCCTTTCTTCTGTTATGATACTTCCTAGGTAATTATAAGTTGTTACTCTTTCTAATGTTTTGTGATTATCTACATTTCAATTCCTTGTACTTACTGTCTCACTGTTTTTCATTTACTATCATTACTTTGGGTTTTTCTGTATTTATTGTCATTTTCATATTTTCTATTTCTCTTGCCAATAAGTTGATTAATTTCTGTATTTTATTTTTTGATTTTGCTATGAATACAATATCGTCTGCATACAGTAGATTACTTAATCTGACCGGCACCATGTTTCTGTACCCTATTATCATGTCCAGATTCCCTTCTTGTCTTTTTATTTCCTTCACTATTTTGTCCATAATAATGACAAACAATAGTGGGCTTAAGCTATCACCTTGTTTTATACCTTTTTTTCATTAAAAACTCTTCCTCTTTGACCTCCTATCTGCACTCTTACTTTGACAGTCTCGTATGTGCTTTTAATTATATTAATTAGAGCTTACGGTACTTCTAAGTCTTCCAATACCTCCCAAATTTTTTCTCTTTCCATTGTGTCAAAATCTGCCTTCAAGTCTATAAATGTTAAATACATTTCTTCTGCCTCTTCTATTGTATTATCAATTAGCCTTCTTAAAATGTATATATTGTCATTTTCCTGTCGTCCTGGTCTAAAAGCTGCTTGTTCCTCTTCTAATTTTGCTTCTATATAACTTCTTAATCTGATCTCTATTATTCTCTTATTGGTTTATAATTATTGCACAGTGTCTGATCCCTTTTTTATGTATTGGCAGTATACCTAAGGTTATTTTCCCAGTTTTTGGGGATTTTTTGAGTGTCCCATGCTTCCCTGCATATGAGACACAGCCATTCTTTTCCTTTTTCTCCCAACCATTTTATCATCTCTGGCGCTACTTCTTCCTTCCCACTGGCTCTTCCTATTTAAAGTTTCTTCATAGCCACTTCCATTTCTTCTCTTTGGAATGCATGGTATTCATTTTCATTCCCTTCCTCCTTCAATTATATTTGATGTTTTCTTCTTCGACCTATCACTGAATTTTTCTTCATAGTGTTCTTTCCAAGTCTTTGGTATTTGATTTATTTCTTTTCCTTTACTTCTTCGTAGTCTTTTTATCGCTGTCCAAAATTTTCTATTATCTGATGCATGTGTCTCCTGACATCTCCCTTCCAAATTCTTTCCAGGAGTCTCTTTTCGCTTTCTTAACCGCTTCCTTGACTATGTTTCTTTTACCGTTTTATATTTCCTTATCTTCTTGATGTTTTGTTTGAAGGTATTTTTTCCATGAAGTTTTCTTTTCTTTTACTAATGTTTGTATTTCTTTGTTCCACCACTTAGTCCTTTTTAAATGTTTAATGAAATTAAATCTTCCACATATATCCTCTGCTTTTTCAAGTATTATTTGTTTGAATACTGTCCACCGTTTTTCGTTGTTTTAATTAATCATTTTTCCGAATTCCCTGTCTGTTTCTTCCTGATATTTAGATTTTTCCAAATATAAAAATTAATAAAGACATAATAGAGTCGAATTAGGTAAGGATAGTGAGTTAATATTGTTATATTAAAACTTACAATGCAAGGACAGCGGGATAAAAGCAAACCAAGTTGAGGAAATACATACATTTACTTTGAAACTATAAATCATGCTTCGAATACTGACACAGTTGTGTGATAATGTTGTGTTGCATAACTAGTAGGGTCGTTATTAGAGAAATTTGAAAAAGCGAAGGTGATAAATGAGAATACAGGACTCCAGGGTCTGTCCTATTTATAAGAGAAAGCAAATGAAATATCGAGAACAGCAAACACTAAAGGTAACTATTAATTATACGTTTATAATGAAAATAAGGGTTTTAAATAAATAGAGATATATGAAAAATATAAATACGTCTTGATACGTAAGAGTTTATGGTTTACACTGACTAGCAGTCGGCTGTAACATAATTTACATTTACCGATATACTTTTTGTTGCTCATAGTTTATTGTAAGCAATGAAAATAATTTGCTTTTCGTAAGCGAAAGGAATTTTAAGGTGGATCACATTCTGCGGAAGATTTTCCCATTCCTGCACCAGTATGTCGCGACCCTCTAGAAGTTATGAGGACCGACATACGTATCCGTACACATCTCTCATTTGATCCCAAACATGTTCTATATGATTCAAATCCGGACTGCGAACAGGCCAAACAAAACGCGTGATTTGAACATAACAAGATACCCAGCAACTATACGAGCATTGAGGGGCCGTGCATTCTCATGCATGAATGTTGCGTCGTCTGCAAACTTCACCATGAACGGTACAACATGGTCTTCTGTCAGGTACCATTGCGAAGCCAACGTCCCATTCTCTATAAAGACTAACTCCGCGCAAGCGTCAAAAGATATGTTTTCCCATGCCATAACCGATCATCCACCAAATGGAAGTCGCTCGGCATTACACGTTTAAGCACATCTCTTGACTTGTCGTCGCCATACTCTTACACGTCTAGCTCAGCTCGAAAGACACAATTACGATTCATCGGAAAATATTACGCGACTCCAATCCGCTACTATTCAAGCCATGTGCTCTTGTGCAAAATTTGATCTGACAATCCGGTGTTCACGGGAACGCGGTGGTCCAATAGCTCTAGTTCAAGAAGATAATCCAGCAGCACTTTGACTCCTAACGGCCCACTCGTGTATGTTTACATTTTTTATTTCTTGCAGATGATTTCAAAGAAAAACTGCCGTCATCGTTCGGTTTCTCAAAGCACTAGAATCGAGAAAGCGGTCATATCTAGTGGTTGCAGTCCTGCCTCGTTCTGAATCAGTTTATTCGTACCGCTGCAATACTCGTTACTGCAAGAACAGGATTCATGATCATTTCAATATACTGACAGGAACAAACAATTTTCAATAGACAGATGAAACCATAGATACATAAAATATAGTGATAATGCTTTTTAGGAATTTAGGTGAGGGGCCCTTTTTGTCGATGCTTATCGAAAGAAGAAGAGCAATCAGTTAGTTGATAATATTTAAAAATTTTCGTTTTTGGTTCTGAATTTTATGTATCATTTTTGCTCCACAGGGATTGGATTTTTAATGTGGTTGGTCACGAGTTCGAGTCGAATCCATCTGAGATCATAATGAAAAAATTATTTTGTATGCTATATAGAATATGTCTCAGTAAGTTGGAACCATATGGCAAACTTTTTTATTATCAATTTTGGGATAAAAACTTATATAAAAAGTTCTGCATGTTCCTTACCTTTAAATTTGACAATATCGACAAATGTTACAAAACAAGTTCAAATTTGCAATTACATCCATTTACATTGAAAAAATAGGTTTCGCGCTTGTTTAATATTGTTTCTATTATGAAAAAAAATGTATCTCTTGTGATTATAAAAGTCATGATAACCTTCCCGTTTCTTGATGATTTCTAACAATTTTGTAATTTAAGGAAGTAATGCATTTATTTTGCAAATAAAAAAAAAATACAAATGAATAATAAGTTGTACAACTCGTTCAATGCATGTATTCGTTCTATTGGCAAATTAACGAGATACATTCCCGATCATTTCTGGAGAAATTTCCTGGCATTTTTCTAAAATTATTATTTCTCAATCGTCAACATCTTGAAACGGCCCTTCCTGCTAAACTTTTTGTTTCAAGTAGCCTCATAGGAAGTAACCAAGAGGGGTAGGGTCAGCAGTTACTGTCAAACATTTGTTGTTATCGAATATTCATTAGTTTGTCAGCGCATCCTAGATTACACGTACCTACAGTAAAATTAGTATTCTTATTGTACCTAGAAATACCTTTGAAAAACGAATAAACTTTTCCAATGTAATTGCATATTTGAACGTAATTTTCAGTTCTGATCAACTTTTTTTAATAAGATTTTTCGATGTTTAAAGGTACTTTACTCTTGAGTAAAATTCATATTTTTTGACAAACCTCGCATATTACTGACAAAAATTGATATCTGATGATTGTATTCCAGATTTTAGAACGTGCAGAACTTTTTATGGAGAATACGTTTTTATCCTAAAATTAATAATAAGAGGGTTTTCCTTATGGTTACAACTTCCTGAGACATATTGTATAAATAATGGCACCCAACAAACATTCTAACAAACAAAATCATGAAAGCAAATAGTGAATAGTGATTTAGGAGACACAAATATTTAAATTAGAAACAAAAATACAACATAAACATCAAAATACAAAATAGTACCTACACATCACCATATTGGTATTTCGTTTATATTCTGTCTGTTCGCCTTCATTTATCGTAGATACTTTTTGAGAATACTTATTTATACAAAATTAATTCACAATAAAAATTAATCAACACGCTGTTATTGAAAAATTAAGCTCTAAAATCCAGAAGGAAATGTAAGCCGTTAGGATCGATAACTCCTCCATCTTTCTAATGAATTCACAATGGCTTTTCAGTTAATTCCCTTTCTTGTTGATCCAGTAAATCCTCAAATGACATCGTTGAACCTTCCGTAAAGAGCAAGTAAATTAAAATTAATATCCTTCATAAACGCAATATTAACAGTAGGTTATTAATTTTCTTAAAACCAGTGAACATGTTCGGTGGTTAAACGTAAAGTATAAGGCTTTTATTTCACTGGTGGAAAAAATAAGTGGAAAATAGTGTATCAAAAGTCATGTCAAAAAAGTCAGAGTCAACCAAATTTTTTTTCTAGCCCGTTCAGTACAAAAACCGTTGCACGTCATCAAAGTGTCGAAAAAGAGACGTCTGTATATATTATGTCATTCGTTTGCTGCTGCCAATCCACTGTCAATCACTATGTTAAGCCTTTCTAAATTCAATAAATATTGAAATTTGTAGGTCGCAATGGTATTACAAATTATAAATATATATTAAAGAAAGGTTTCGTAATTAATTTCGTATCAAATACAACTCGTAGGTTAATCAAATGTTAAAGTCAAACTAACGTCAGTCGTACTAAAAACTTAGTATGTTGGCAAAAATGCGCGCTGTTGCCGCGATTAAAATGGTTTATTTCTGGTTCAGTTGACGTCTTGGCATTTTTGGGGTTATGTTATGACCACTTTATATTGCTTATTTAATTTTTCGATTCTTTTATTTGCGTGTTATTAAAAAACTGCCAAGAACTGTGAATAATTTTTCACAAGTAGTGATGAGTTATGAAAGTTAAAGTCACATCCCAAAAAACTTATAAATGAAGTTTAATAATACTGCAATAGTTAATGCATTTACTCCTGATGCTATTTACCTCAAGTAAGTATAAGTTTAATATTATACATTATACCCAATCAACTGAATTTATTATATTCTGTTACATTCATAATAATGGACATTTATTTACAGGTAATCATGTCACTTTAGGAATGTTACTGCAGCAATTGAAGGAAGAACAATAATTATTCAATGTAGAATGTTCCTGAGTAGTTTACTAAAATATGATACACATCCATACTGAGGACTTATGGAACTTTCAAGAATGATAAACCATTGAATAAATTTGTTTTTATTAATGAATCCTGAATTTTCCAAAATGGTGCTGTAGGCATGTCAAAAGGTATGTTACAATAATGTAGATATGTAAAATTTTAGAATACAAAATTATTTTTATTCCAGATATTTTGTATTTCATGCCGAGAATTAAGATGGTTGTATTGATGGAGCAGAAATTATATTGAATATCAGTTGAGTGATTATCATGGGGATATGAATGAAGAACTTGTTTTTAGATAGTTTGAAAACCAATTACTATTAAATCTTTCTGAACCTTCAATAAACTATGGACAATGCTTTTCGATAGTATTACGTTAATGACCAATATAGAATTCCATCAACGAAGCTGAGCTTATTCATATTGTAGCTTTCAACCTGTAGATATGAAAGCACTTCTTTTATTTTTTGTAAAATAGTCTGTAGTGGACATAATTTTATAATACCGTGTAAATCTCTTAGTAAATATATAATAAATATGAATGTGTTTTCTGGATGTGAGCTGCACATCTTTGAAGCTTCCAGAATCTCTATGGTTTCTCTACTAAATATGAAACAGTGTTGAGAAATACGTATGGCAGATTTCTCATTCAAATGTACATATGCTGCAGCATGTCCTTCATCAGTTTTCGAGGCATCAGTGAAAATAATATTGTAACAAGGGTAGTTATTGATAATTTTTTTTATATTAGTTTTGACTATATGGTGATTCAGGATCTTGAGTAAGGGATGTATATTAAAAGACCAAGGTGGGCAGTTTATAACGGCGGGAAGTGATAAATTGGACTGTTCGATATTTAGGCCACTTCGTAACAGTCTTTCTCTAAAAGGTAGTGCTTTTGTGGGTTTGTTAGCAGTAATTATACGATTTATACAACAATTTAATACTTACCTGTAAACGAGGAGTCTTTGCAACGGGGATAACTTTGGCACGTGAGTAGTTTGTTATTGTTATTGCTTTTTCTATTCCGTTTATTTTTTTAACCAAGCCATAATGAGCGTTAGATGCCATGTGTGCGTGAGCTGCTGGTATTATGGTATGTGGAAGTGCTTATGGTATCCTGCTGCCACCAATGGTATGAGGATGAAAATGTTTATAAAAATCAGCACAATGTAATTGTTTATGTCCACATCCAAAGCGTACCATTAATTGCCTGCTGTTATCACACCGTGTGAAAAAAATGTTATTTTCATCAAGTTCAAAACGTTCGAGTATCTGACCCTAGATAGTAAACTCCTGAGGAACAATCATGAAAAGATTACTGCCACTGAATAATAAGGTCTTTCAAGCACAAATGCCTTCGTCAATCTTGAAAACTTATTGAATGTATTTGCCACTTTTAATTCTGAATGTAGCTGATTGCATACTTTTTTGGCGTTTGAGCCCCTCAAAAAGATTAACTTTAAGTTGGGTGCCAAAATATGAACCAATAAATGATGTTGAGCACAAAAACATGAGACACTAAAAATATATTTTTGTTCACTTCTCAGGGTTAACTTTATGAATGTGGGTTCTTATGAACCTAGAGTAAATTGTAGAGAATAGTCTAATCGGATAACATGATTTAGAGCTATTGTAATAATAATATCTTGTAAGTAAAGACCATGGGCGCCACAAAGTTTTCTCAAAAACTTTGAAAAGACCTACAAAGACTCTAGGTAGTAGCTATTTTAAAGTTTACTTGGTTACTGCAGGTAGGTAGTTGAAGTGAAAAATAAAAGACAGTCTCAATGATTACCAAGTCTAATAAAAATCCTGTGATGAACAGTGAATAGTATACGAAAAATACAATAGTTATCTTGACTGCTTTTGGTTAGTGTTAGTTAAGTTAGTGTTATTTAATACTAGGAAAGATATAAGAATATGAATGCCGTACAAAAAAACTATCCGCACTTAAGCTACTTATCTGTAGTGATTCTTATTGTTGAGTTCCCTCGATGGATGGTGGGTAACCTGCAGATAAGTGCCAGGTCAGATGAACCTCCAGGTAAGTTTTTAATAAGTCTTCTGCTTTAGATAAGTCTTTCGATAAACTGCCAAATATATTCCAGTAAGGTAACTTCAGACAAGCTGTGAACTAAGCTTCACAAACCTCATGGAACACTCATGGAAAACCGTAGAAACAATGGAAGCCTGTAGAAACCCATAGAAGCCGCTAAAAGATATAAAAAAATTACAGTTTCCATCATTTCACAATTTGTTAAACCCCCCAAGAAAATAATAATTTTACAATTACATGATTTACATTAAAAAGGTCTTTACAATTAAATGTTTTACATTGAATTCTATTTAACGAATGAAAAATGTATTCACAATTAAATGTTTTACATTTCTAACTAAAGAAAAAGTGAACAGACATGCCCCTTGAAAGTTTGTGTTTTATAAATTTGGCTATCTTTGAATTCTGTACAAATATGTTAGGTAATATATATATATATGAGAATTTAGGAATTAAACAACAGGTAAGTGAAAAGTAGTATCGTTTGCAAAATTCAATAGGAAGAACAGATACTCATTTTTTATAAGCTTCCGCCATGTTAAAATATTATCTATGTCGTTCCATTTAGATCCAAACACATCGACAGTTTAGTTAATCTATATGTCTTTAATTATTGTATTAAAACTTACCAGAGATAAGAATTATCGTTCAAACAATTTATTTAACAACCATTTATTGTTTACAAATTATAATTCTTCAATATCTCTGGGGCTTCAAAGGCATTTTATTTCGCCCTTTCTTAGCGACAGATTCAGAGAGACAAGCCAGCCAGCTTTTACAATTTCTTCCCTGTCTTAGCGCAGAACCACAGAAGCGCAGGTCACATGTAAAAATCAATAATTCCCTGGAAATGTCTGCTACCACTCTAACGTTAATATAAGAAACAATAATTACTGTTTCACGTTGAAGGTGATGGAATTTTTTACCAGATCAGAGGTGGGCATTGAGAGCTTGGGAAGAACTCCAAGTATCTTTTCAAACGCGATAGTAAAGTGTGTCCCAGCTCCATATTGATGAAAGATATGGAGTGCAAATGATTATCATCATATCGGATAGTCAAGCAGCCATTGGAGCACTGGGTTCTTATATAATCAGTCCTAAATTGGTATGGGAACGCCAAGAAAAACCTAATGTAATAGGCAAGAACAACATCATCACCTTACTGTGAGACACACTGGAACGCAAGGAAACGAAACAGCAGTTAAAATATCAAAGAGAGGGGCTAAAACACTCTTTTGGGTGCCACAACCCTTTTGCGGTATTTGCAACAATGTAATATAGAAATAGGCAACGCCGAAAAAAAGGAGAGATCTGACCATTGCTGTCCCGGCACCCATACTAGAGACACTGCATGTGTTGTCTCTTTCCAGCCTATTATTCTCTACTAAGTTTTTCACTAGTCTAGACCCAGTGATTGGATGGCTGATAGATTAAAGCTGAGCCTGGAAATCATTAAATATTCAAATTTTTTGTTTGGTATATCCTCTCTCGATGTTCTCATTAATACAAGCTATAAACGCAATCGTTTTTGCTAGAAATCCGACCAATAATTGAAAAAAATTTCTTCCCATCAGTGTTTATACTAGCCCCAGTTCCATAATTTGTTTTCGAACCATTCCTGAACCAGATGATGTCTCCAGGATTACTTGCTTAGATGGGATGACGATATTCACTTGCTCAGTGAATATGTTGCTTGGTGTCATGCTATCCTAACTCATCTAGTATTGTCCCAGTTTTATCGGTGTCTTCTTCTCGAACATTGTGCAGCCTCCATATGCCACCCGATTTCAATCTGCAGCTATATCAGTGCTTATCGAAATTCGGTATTTGAAACAATAAAATAACAACTTTAATTTTGTTGCACGGATACGCATCAATCGAATTTCATATTTACATAGATTAGAGATAAACCAATCTTAAAAAAGCTATTATGTTCCTAATTATGGTATCCTGTAGCTTCTTTATAATAACAATCTTCTTCATTAACGACGACCATGGTTCCAGATTTGCAGGGAACTCTTGCGTAACCTTTCGACTGTAGAGCTGTCCTGTGATGAAGACAGTTCATCAGGATGCCGAGATGGTGTTTGTCGAGACTAAATAATATCACCATGGCCAACAAAGTGAAGCAAAAGAAAGAAGATTAATAATTTAATTGATTTATTTGGAGTGATCACTGCTACAAAAAAAAATCATTTGTGCCTTCGAACAATTTTTTGACCCACCTCTGGTCATAGAATTTAATTTCCTGTAACACATCAAATTACAACATTCCTTGCACAGCCGAGGAAAATATGTCGAAACTAACTGAGCGTATGTTTTGAAGTTGTTTGAAAGATAATGAAAAGCTTCAAATACCTGCACAAGTCCTGTTACCGGAGACGTTTTCGTTTATTTTCACCTTGCATGTCATTTATTTAAGACGTTCCCAGTGTTATTATTGCGTACATTTTACTATGCCTTGTTGGTCTGTCTCTTGAAAATTTATAATTCAGAATTTATTCGAGTGTATGAATCATATGCGCATCTACAAGGAATAATCTCGGAATTATTGCTCATGCATTAAATATTATTAAGGAATACGTAGGGCGTCTTTATGATGTTTATTGGTGCGTGTTTGAGAATTCTGGGATTGAATATTTATGTTGACAACGAAAAAATCTCATATTGCTTTGATTTGGTTTTGTTGAACTCGTCGTATTTATAAGTAGCTTATACAGAAGATCTGGTCAAGGAATACCATATATTTTACTACAGAAGCTTCGTTCATGAATCGTTGGGAATTTTCTTAATTCTCAGTAGAAATGTTCAAGAAATATCATATTTATTACAGTTGAATGGACAAATAGTTAATAATGCATTCTGTCAAGCGATTACCGGAAATTGATGATTGAAAAATATCCTAATATTGTCGTAATTTTTTTTTTACTTGAGGTGCTTCATTTGGTCAAACCACCTAAAGAGTATTTTCCTTACATATACTGATGTCTTGAAGGTTGCATTGCAATTGGAATTTTGTGTGCCTGAGCTCTAAAAATACTACACCACAAGGCTTCCGGTGAATCCTATGAGTAGGATTTAGACGCAGTCGCTAATATCGCTTGAATGAAGGAAATGATGACCTGAAATCTTCGTGTAAGTCTAAGAGAGGTGTAGAGAGGCGAAGAGAGGTAGCCCCTGAAACTTCTATGTCATAGGCTAGGGCTAAAGTAGCTCCGGTGTCGGCATATTATTTCCTCGTCCGTCTACTTCCGCATACGCTCGTTCGTGTTTTGTGGTGTACCAGTTTGTGACATAGTAAGGGAAGCCCCAGGGATAGATGACCTGAGGGGTGATATGATGAAGAGGCTGATGGATAACAATGGGGAGTACTTCTGCGAGCTAGTCAACAGGGTGCTAAGGGAGGAAGAGTTTCCAGAAGGATGGAAGGTGGCCAGGGTGATACTGCTGAAGAAGGCGGGTAGAGAGGGGAAGTGGGCGGGGGACTACAAGCCCATCAGCCTGCTGTGTGGTATGGGTAAATTGATGGAGGGAATAATAAAGGATGAGATTGGGGAGGAAGTTGGTAGGAATGGAGATTTTAGGGTAAACCAGCACGGGTTTTCGAAGGGAAAACCATGTATCGGGGAGAGGCGGGGATAGAAAGAAAGGCGGAGAGAATGTGTAGGAAGATTGTGGAGAAGATAGAGCGGTGCTGACTAGAAGTGGCGGAAGATAAGATGGTGGGATTGCTCGTGAAGGGACAAAGCAAGACGAGGGAAGTGGGGGTGACAGTGAAGGGAAAGAGAATTCGTATGGAGGAGTCTGTGAAATACCTAGGGGTGTGGTTGGATAGTCAATTATCCTTCAGAACACACATGTTAAAGGCGGCAGAGAAGGGTAAAGTGAGGGCAGCATGGCTGGGGAGATTGATGTGTAATGTGAGAGGGCTGGGAGAGTGGAAGAGGATGATAATTGGTAGGACGTTAGAGCAGAGCATGCTGTACGATGCGGAGGTGTGGGGTGTGCGGAGGTGTGGGTGCAGAGAGGGATATTGCTGATGGTGGTGCAGGGTACAGGACAATGGGTGGACTGGCAGCAGCGGTGCTGGCAAGGATCTACCCGTTGGACGTAATGGCTAGAACCAGAAATGAATGCTGGAGGGGTGCGACCAGAGAGGAAGTACAGGAATGGATGGAGGAAAAAATGGAGAGAAGGTGGGAGGAGTATCAGGGCGCGCTAACAGGAGCGATTGGGAATAGGAGAGATTGGATCGACCGGAAATTCGGGGGAGGTGAACTACTTCTTGACACAGGTGTTCACTGGAAATGGGTCGAGAGTAGGGTACCTCCACAAGATTGGAAAAATAGAGACTGGAGTGTGCGTGAGGTGTGAAGTGGAGGATGATGTAGGGCATGTGTTTAGATGTTGGAGGAACGAGGAAGTGCTGAAGAGGTTGGAGAGGAAACTAGGGGAGGTGGTGTATTGGGAAAACATGGTGGAGATAATGTTGAAGGAGGAGGAGGAATGGATGGAGGTGAGTGGAGTAGTAGAGAGCATGTTTAGGGGGAGAGAACGACTCGATATGGCATAAAAGGTAGGAGTGGGAGTTAGGGAGGAGACGATGGTGTGAGCGGAGAGTGTGCGTGGGACCGCCGCACGTCTCGAAGTATGCTAGGACAAACTGTCGGAAATATTACAATTCTGTCAACAATGAATTTCAGTTCGTAGCAGTTCCAGTTGGAAACCAGACTCCTACTAAAACTATAATAATTAACGAAAAATACTTCTGGATAAATCCCCATTGACTCAACTAGATTCCTCTAGGTTGGATATATATCTGGTTTTGAACCATTTTTCAAAGTTTTGCAGTTCATATTATCATGGTAGTAGCCGGTTTTTCGGTTACCTTAAAAAACTATACCTGCATCTTCAATGAAAGCGTCTTTTCCTCCTGCATGCACGATTTTATATCTTCAGCCATCGCCTGTTTTCCTACACTGAGTTTTCTGTTTTCCTCATCTGACCCAATTCGAAATCGAAGTCTCATCCAAAACCTTTGGTTTATATAAGTTGGTACCTTTTTCTTCGGAATAAGAATAAGAAGAATAAGAATATAAGATAATAAGAAACTGTAACGTCTTGGATCATAGTACCTACTGCAGGAAGCTCCATTGAAAAGATTCGGTTATGATTTTGCTTAAGCTTAAAGCCAATTTTATGTATCCAGTTAATAATGTTTAATTTGCTACATTGCATATCAGGCATTTCTTCTCGCCACCGCTAACGAATTGTTTCTGCTGATACAAGCTTTCTTTCACCGTACATTCTATGCACGACTTGTCGTAAACTACTAAGAATAAGAGGTGTACATCTAGTTTTTCTATCAGTAACCTTCTCAAAGAGACTTCTTAAGCTCAAACTTTTGAAAAAATCGATGAATTTTTCGATAAAACCGTTCATCGGTGATTCTTTTGACCATATTTATGTTCTGCGGCCGGCTTGCAACTGCAATCTAAAGAGACATTTTTTTAATAATATGTTTTCTCTTCTTCGATTACTGCAAAATTTGCAAACTATATCAGCATACATTTGGATAGAATGTTGGAGATAGCTCGAAATTATTCTGATAATTCAAGTTTTAATGTCAATTAATATTAATTTACGAAGTGCCCAAATCTAGTAACTTTTTGTATCATACATATATTAATAATAAAGGCAGAAGAGAACTTGGGGTATTCCTCCAAGTTTAGTTTATTTCAACAAGTACATAGAGTATTGAAATGCAATAATCCCCTAACAACATAGGTATTGTAAGAATAATTATATTGATAAAAAACGAAAAATACTCACTATATAAGCAGAAAGTTACTGGTCGCCATCGTTATCAGTGTCACTTGTACTTGATTCACTATCACTTGCGTTAGAACTATCTTCATTAAAAAAGGATTTAATTTCACACATTCTGTACGTTATGATGAATATTCCACATGTCCTTTTCAATTTTTTCAACGTGACTAATGCACTGTTACCACGTTTCTTCGGTAATATTTCCAACTGCACTTGATAGTAATTCCTTTACATCTTCAAATTGTAATATTGTTTCTCGCAACCAACTGTTTAATTCCTGCCTAAACCAATTCTATTAGGTTTAACTTGCAATGGTAAGGGGAAAACCGTAAAACACTCACACCCGCTTTTTTTGCAAGTTCATCTATCACATATTTTTTATATTTTGAGACGGGCTTTAGTAACGCTGTGATTAAATGATATACTTTTATTTTGTAGCCATTCGATTATTTCAGCTTTTCTCCATGGGGAGGTTGGTAGTTTTTCTTACGTAGGTATCCTAACAAGCACAAATTTATTCAACAATATCTGATTTTGATTCCCGAGTGACGTCATGCGCAGAATATGCCAAATTTAAGGCGACAAGTCAGCATACCGGTGTATGAGTATCGTGCGCAAAACATGCGCTGTCCTTTCACTAGCAAGTTGCCAGAACGTTACAGGATTAAATCTGCAATGTATCGCCAGCGACCTACTATTTATAGTGAAACAAGTTTTTAAATGTTTCTGCAAACTTGATCTGAATTCCGGTATCTATATTTCTGATACCCTAGTTTGGTTAAAACCTGTCAATTCTATGTTGAGTGGAAATCTATAACTGAATGGTGTTTATTTTTTATGGTATACACTTTTAATATCTTTTGCAAGTATAATTGTGATTTTTTTGACAATACTTCATGTTTCTTCGATACGGTTACATACAACATCGTTCAAAATGGAGTGGCATTCGCTGGTAGACTATTTTTTATTCATTATATTTTCGATTGTATTACATTTTGAAATTGGCAACAGTTTCCATACTCACCGACGAAAGGCTGCCCTTCGCACTTAGGTAGTGTACTTTTTTTTGCTACACAATATCAAAATTTTATTTCATGGAAACTGCTATATTTACAATACTCATGCTACACTTAACAATTACAATATCGGTTGGTTCAATTCTGAAATAATAAACCAAGTTTTTAATATGGTTGTGATGACATAAGGTTCGAAAATTCTAAACAGAACTCCAATTGTTATTCTCACCCTGTACTCATGAAATAATTTACACCTACTTGATTATTAGTGGTGATCATTATATTGCGCTTAAAATAGGATAACTTGAGCTCAGGAATTAAACCCATCTGGTTTTGACATACCCAGTATATAACGCTGTTCTCGAAATTACTTGCGACGAAGAAATCTCCAAAAGCCCTTATTTTCTGTATAACAAGCAACCCTTTCAATGAAATACAAAGTACAAATGTTGCACTTTCTCCAACAAGCATTTGGTCGACTGTGGTATATCCTGACTCTGTGTAGGAATTATCACACACTTTATAGCGGCACGGCTGGTTCAAAATGTCATTAAACCTGTTTTCCGGCATTGTTTGGCAATAATCACTGTACGATAATTTGAGTTTCATTACTGGGAGTTGAATGAAATTATTGTTAGAATGCAATTTGTTTTAAGACGGAGCTAAGCTTGTTTCTTGTTTTCCAGTAACGGCAAAAAGGGCTGGAAGATAAATGTTAGGGATGCTACAGACTTTGTCGATTGGTTATTTTGCATGGGTCCTCGCGTTTTATTAAATATATTATGTACAAGCTTAGTAATGAAATGAACTTAACTTGGAATACGTTTATCCACGCTCGTTACATTTTGACAGTAAAATAACACTTGACTCCATTTGATAAAATTTGGAAATAGCTTCTACAGTGTGTCCATGGATGGGGTGCCTAAGAGGAGAAAGAATTTTTGTTTGTAGTTCTAGTGCAAAATGTCATTCTTGATGGAAAGTTTTGCCTGTTCTGAAAACCCATGAAATGAAATGAAATTCAAGTTTTTCAAAACGCTCTGCATTTTATAGTCCATTTTATGGAAAATACGATGAATTTTTGCACAAAGTTCGAAAATGTGATAGCATGTAATGCAGTAGTTAACTATGTTAAGGGTGCGATGGAAAACGAGATTATCAAACAATAACAGGATGGGTTCTTCTTGACTGGGCTAAACATGCTTTTTGAAATGTTGAATCCATACAAAAAATAGATCAGAAATAATAAATCCTGAGTCCAATACCATTTTTAGGGTTCCACTAGGGGCATCTTTGTAAAGGTCTTCTCGTATTCTTTTTCTGGGAAAAATTGATGCAGGAGTTATATAATCTCCGCCGGCGCTGAAGCAATAAACCGCAGCAATTAACTGGCCACGTTCTGCATTAGTAACTAGTAACTTTTCCAACCAGCCGTTCACCTTTTTTCGTAAGAATTTTTTGTAATTTATTTGGCACCGTGCTTAAGCCGGTCTCGTCCATATTAAAAACACGGCTTGGAGGAAAAATGTATTTTTCATACAATGATTTTAGATTTGTAAAAATCGTTTCAACTTGTGGCCGATTAAATCCCATGATTTTTTGTCTTATGCAAAAGTTTCTTAGCCATTTGTTGCCGGCTATTATTTATATATATATATATATATATATATATATACTGATATATATATATATATATATATATATATATATATATATATATATATATATATATCAGTTTCCATTGTACTGTTATGTGTCGGTGTTGCGGGTTCCGCAGTATATTTTCCATATTTTCCAATTTTCTGCTATCTTCTTTGCTTCCGTCCAAGAAGTTCCTCTTTTCTTCAGTATGTCACCTATTTCTTGATTCCAGTTTTTCTTTGGTCTACCTTTTTTTTTTCTTGCCGTCCCACCTTGCCTCCCATATATATTTAACTATGTTATCTTCGTTCATTCTCATCAGGTGTCCGAACAACCTGAGTTGAGTTTGCTATATTTTTGATATTATAGGATCCACCTTAAGTCAAGCTCTAATTTCTTCATTTTTTAATCTGTCTAGCTTTGTTATTCCTTCTATTTTTCTTAGTATTTTCATTTTAATCGCTATGATCTTCGATTTTAGTCTTTGGGTAAGTATCCATGATTCACTTCCATTCGTTTCTCAGTCTTCTCTCTATGATCCTTTCGTATAGTTTACTTACTACAGATAACAGCGAGATTCCTCTATGATCATATCTCCTTTTTTGTATATTGGAATTATAACACCAATTTTCCAATCTTCAGGAATCTGTCCTTTGTTCCATATCAAATTCAAGATATCCAGAAGCATTTCCTTCCCTTGTGTTCCCATGTATTTAACCATTTCAGGCTTTATGTTATCCGCTCTGGGTGCTTTACCAATTTTGATTTTTTTCTATTGTCGCCTCTATTTCTTCTATTCCAACGTCTAATTGTCCCTCATTTTCCATTTATTCCACGAGCTTTTCTCTTGGTTGAATATTTTGTGCATCGCCTTCCAGAGTAATACTCGAACTACCTTTGGTTTATCTCTTCTTCGGCGATGAGAAGCTTGCCATCTTTATTTTTTATAAATCTTTGATTAGAGCTTTTCCCCTTCTTTGGCGTTTTTAGTGTTCTATATAGTATTTTCGCGTCTCCTTTACCTTGCATCTCCATTCGATGCCCAAAATTCTCCCACGCCTGACTCTTAGCTCTCTTAATTGCTTGTTTTACTTCTGTTCTTATTAGTTTATTTATCATAGTCCTCTTTTTTCATTGTTCCTAGGTATTTTTCCACGCTACCTTTTTTTATTTTTGTAAGTGTCTTTATTTCAGTGTTCCACCATGTACTTATGTATCTTGTTACTCTACATGCTTTCCCAGCAGCTTTGATTAGCGTTTCTTTAAAAAATCTCCATTTATTTTCCATGTTTTCATTTTTATGTTTATACCGATGTGCTTCTGCTTCTACTTTTATTTGATTTTGATATTTCAGATTGATATTCCTCTGTTGTAATTTGTGGCTCTTAATATTGCTTATTTTTTCTTTTTTCAAAGTTTGTTTTGCATCTACGGTGTTCATTTCTTTGAGCTTTACTTCTACTAGGTAATGGTCCATGCCGACTTCGTTTCCCTTCTTGGCTCTAACGTCCTTCAAATTTCTTAATCTTGTTCTATTCAACAAGACTATATCGATAATTGATTTTTCGTTTCGTGATTTCACTTCTCTGGTGAATTTGTGTATTTGCTTATGTTCAAATAAGGTATTGGCAACCACTACGTCGTTCATTATGCAAAAATCGATAATCATATTTCCATTTGTATTTTTTGCATTTTCAAAACTTGTTTTTTTTCCTACAAGACACATATAGAAAGACACTGTATTGCTTACTTACTAGTGCAAAGATGGTTTAAACACCCCAAAACTTTTAAAAATTAGTCTTTTTGTGACACGTAAACTTAACTACCGCCAAAATTATTTCTCCAAGACACGAAGCTGCTGGTTCAAGGTTCCACCAAACAGGTGTCGCCTTGTATAGCTAGTAAGCTTGATAATAGTTGCCAGAACGGGTTTTATAAATTTGTATCATTAAATATATTGGTTGTGGGTGCGTACTCTTAGGCTACTAATAATCTAGTGGGTGACGTTAATGGAACTGTCAACTTCAGTAAATAATTCTCAAAATGTCATTTTGATTTATTAAAAAATAGGTATCTTGTAAAAAGCTATGGCATGCTTCGTACAAGTATGCAATTCAACTATGCAATGCGAAATCCAGATGTACTCGTTACGCGGAATGGATTAAAAAAATTGAAATGATGAGACAGGTTCTGTTGAAAACCAAAAGAAATCAAAAAAGGTATAAAATGAGGACGATAATGCAGCTACTACTCCAACTATATTCAGTAAGAGAAAATCCCAAGTTGAGTTTACGAAAAAGAGCGGCGGAAGTTGGTTTTAGCACAGAAAATATTTAATGAAAACAAAATTCGTCCATTCAAACCGAAATTTATTCACACCTCACAAGATTGTGATTATGACACGAAACTTGATTTTCATGCAATCATTGGTGGAAAACTTATGAATGACCGACTCTTTCACTACCATATTTTATTTTCTGATGAAGCAACGTTCACGACAAATTGAATTGTTTCATCCCAAAACTGTCTGTATTAGACTACAATTATTATTGATATCAAGCATCCCCTGCTTGCTATAATAAATGATTTACAACTTTTTTTAAATTACTATTAGTACAAATCCGCACTGTACCGCTTATAGATTTGTAGATATCGAATAATACTATACGCCTTACAAAGTTTTGGAAATATTTTAAAAAACAATGACCGTTCACTTGGAAGAAACAACTACTTCTCGGACTATGTGCCACGACAGACATTGAATTACTTTCAAGATAAGCGCGGTCGGTATAATCTACAAGATTTAACCAGACATTCTAGTTTGCAATTAGAAGGACACTTGTAGGACATTTCGCGCATAATCAGTACAAGGAAGATATTCTGCCTCCGAGAGCTCTGTCAGCTTAATCCCGGACTAGATGATACTGAAATCACAATATCCTCAAGTAAAGGATATGTTGAGGTTGTGATAACAACGACATCTTCACCTCCAACCGCAAACAAAAATTCTTCTTGACACAAACATCTGTTTGTACTAAGAATAAATTATATTACAGTTTTCTGTAAATTGTCACAAAAGAAACTGTAATAATCTATTTGAAGATTTGTCTTAAGGTTTTAAAAACAGCCTATTCAATTATTACCTTCAACAGAATCTTTTAAATTGCACTTAGAGAATTATCCTGCATACATAAGATGTATTAGCTCAAGAACTTTAAATATTCAATAATCCTCCAGTTAACAAGAGGTAGTGAAAGCGTTTTCAAGTATTTCTGATTTGAACGGTCCTTTTCATTAATCTGAGATTCAGTTTTAATGTATTCACGTCTTATTTCGAAATTTAGTTGCGAATTGATTGCTGAATACATTTTCTAATGCCAGATAGGATTTGATTTTATATTTCTTCGAATTCTCAACCATTTTTTATAAAATATTTCTCGTTCTCCATGAAAAAAAAAAATGAAAACCAAAAGAAATTGAAACGCTCTAGTATATTACCGAAATACCAATTATTAAAGTGGTTGGTGATATTATGGAGAATAAATGGTGAATTCACATCATTTGCCAATGACACTTGATGTATTCTGGCCAACCTGGGATGCTTCAGATATGACAACTTCAAACTCTATCATTCCAAAGATATCGTTACTATTAGTAATGCTTTAACATGAATGGGATTTGTATGAACACCAAAAAAAATTATGGTTTCATCCGACGATACCCTTAAGTGGTCTGTACATACTATTATGATATCAAAATAAATTAAAAAAATAATGATATAACATGTCAAATAATGAATCAAAGAAAGAAAAGAAACAACAATTTAAATAATTATAATGTGATATAAATTGTGAAAATTATCATAGAAAAGTGTTCGCTTATCACTAACGCGAATGAAGCAAAAGTGATAGTGACAGTGACAAGTGCGAAAGAATTGGATGATACAAAATTAAAAAAACTCAAGCAACTACCTGGAGACAGGTAACTAAGGAAGAGGAAAAATGAGAGACGAGAGTTATTGATTAGAAACTGGAAAAGAGTTGATTTGAGAAGATGAATAATTTTAAAAATTAAAAAGTAAAGTTAGTAAATTATATCAAAAATATTAAAACAAGAGAAGAATATACATGGAAAGTATGGTAAAGGACAATGAACACTTAACTGTTCATTTATAAGCTGTAAATTTATATTCCTGGTAAGACAATTTCATTACCTGTATAAAATCCACATGATATAATTAATTCACAGCCCAAGACATAAATTAGATCCAGAAACATGACATTGTTATGGTTCATAGCTGTATTTTGATACATATTTCGGTAGCCAAGAATCGATTCTAAATAAGAATTGACAGCTGTATTTAGGATTCGATTGTAAAAGGATTTGATGATATAAAAATTTAAAACATTCTTTTATGAATATTTAGTAAAATTTAATATTAAAATTTATTCTATTGATTACATTGTTTAGAGTTAAATGAATATTTTTTTGAAGAAAATTTGAAATAATAAGATTTTGAATATTTGCGGAAGTTTCCAATTACAATTTCATAGTAATTAAATATTAATATAAATAATAATATTTTTTTTAATATCTGACAAATAATTATAGATATCTTTCTTGTTTTACAAGCAAAATATATTTGTTTCAGTAAAGTTAATAAAATTAATTTGTCTATTTCTTTAATCTTTGAAAGAGCCGCCCCAAGGGATATAGAGTTAGAATTTACTCATAAATTGATAAATAAATTAAAATAATTATTGTATAACAAGCAATAATTATTACAATACATACACTTTGCTTCTCCTGCTTCTCTTTTTTTATCTCATCTTCTCTATGGTCCTCTCTTCTGGGACTCCTGTAGATTGTACCTCCGATTCCATTTTCAAATTACGAAAAGTGACATTTTGTTACGTATTTGGTTCAAGTAGTAGGACACATTAAGAATTCTATTTAAAAAAATACATAATGCCCTTCCAGCACTATTCATTTTGGAATCGGCCTTTTTGGTTCGAAAACACAATCACAGGGTCGCTGTTAGTCCTTCTAAATATCTATAAATTTTATACGTGTTAGTATAATATAACTTTCGTAACGTGCGTCTTACTTTTCCAATAAGTTAACTTATGTTACATTAGTGTTTGGTTTATTGTAGAGTGATTTTTTGTTATATCACAATATGGCGTCCATTGGCTTGTGCTGATATTGAGAAATCTTGTAGTGACACCTTTACAAAAAAACATACACATCCTGATGCTTAAGAAGTAATAAAAACATAATAGGAATATTTTCTGGCGAAATATTTCAATTCAACCGATGCTTTAGCTAAGACATCTGCTATGACAAAGTCGCCTTTGTCTTCAGTTATAATACAAAAACCTATCGTTCGCAGAAAAAGGCGAAGTGATTCCGGTACATTTAAAGATGTTGATGGATCTGACTTGGATTTATTAAGAGGAAAAATATATTAAATGTTAAAAAAACTGACCAATGACTAAGCATTTCAAGACTAAGAAGAATATTAATTGAAATGGATTCAAGATATTAAACAATTAATAAACGGCAAATCATAATGAGATCTCAACCTTTGCCTCATATTTATTCAACAGCTATTAAACAATACGCGTTGCTGAAAAGTCTCGCACCAAGGGATTATCTTTGAAACGGATAAAGGGAAAGTTATGAAATTCTAGGACGATGAATGAGACGTTATTCTGCATATTTTAAGGCAAATGACAATTATTTTTGATGTCAGCGTTTAGCGTATGGCCTACATATTGATTTTTTTTGGAACGGCAACCTAGGTCGAGTGCCGTAGCACAAAGCTTATTTTTTTCTTTTTCCAAAAATAGTAGCAATGTATCAGTTCAATACAAAATCTCACATAAAACATCAGTTCAATTTTTTGAATTGAATTGTTATTGTAATGTAATAATGATATGAAAAAAATGATTAAAAACGACATGATTATTTATTTACAAATTGACAAAACTAATACTAGTTCCAAATTAGCACGAAGTTTAAAAGTAAATTAAGAATAATGGCACATTTATCGGAAAATCTTAATGCTAGTTGGATATGGTGATCGCAAACGTTCCTATGACGAAGCAGCTCATCTTTTTAACGATTTGAATCCTGAATGCCCACGTGAAAATAGATCTACAGTGACGAGATTATTAAACAAATTCAATGAAATTGGTAGTCTAAAGGATATTCCAGAAAAACTCAATGAACTATGCGAGAGCAGAATCGTCACCCAAAGAGAGGGACTGCAGTACCCTTTTTTGGACCGGAACCCTTCTGTGGAATCCGCTCCAATATAATATGGGAAGAAATAGGCAACGCCGAAAAGAAGAGCTTAGATTAAAGATAATCCTGGGAAACTACAACTAGGTGAAAACAAATGAATAACTAGGTCAGAGAAAGACTGCACTCACGAGACACTGTCGCCTGAATGGGCAACTCAATAAGCTTAAACTACTGATTCAAGAAGAATGTAGATTCTGTGGAATAGAAGGAAAAAGCCCCGTTCCATAGCAATACAGAATCCTAGGGCTCAACACCTAGGAGACTACTGGATAGAAGGGAGGCACTTACTAACAAAAACCTGCGAAGATCGCAAAATTCATTCGAGAAATAGGTCTACTGGCTCTGAAATCCTCCTCTGGAACTTAGTGGAAGAAAGGGAGCACAATAGATCTTTTAGGTCTTTGTGATCCACATAACAATAATAAATGCAGGTGATTGTAGTGGACAATTCAAATTATTGTAGTCATTAGATAATCCATTTTTCTTGTTGAATAAAACGGAAGAAAAAACAGACATATTTTGAAGAAACATACAAAAAATGGGATCTTTTATAAGTATTGAGGACTTTTGAAAAAAAAAAGGAAAAACATGTGTGTGATACGCTTGCAATTAAAAATGGACATACAGTGTTGCTTCTTCCCTCCTATTATTGCATATTTCATTCCATTGACCCAATATAGCACCAGGTTGAATCAAATTTTGGAGAAAATAATACTCTCCCACTTTGAGCTCATCTGTGATATAATTGGTAGAAAATGTAATGAGTAGCATTTTTGGAAAAATTGTATAAAACATGTCATTCCAAGAAATTGATTATGTGTTGTAGGGCGTTTCTGTTTATAATTATTATAGTCAAAATACTGAATTTTGACGTTAAGCTCGCGTTGTAGAATTTCAATAATTCCAATTAAGTTCCAACTTCTAATAAATAAAGGTATTATTTTCAATCACTCTTTAATCGGACTTTTAGTGGATGGGTACATTCATACATTCATTCGTTTGGGTTGTGTTCAACAGCCCCATTTCCATTTCCCCTATTTTCTACTTCTATTCCAGAAGCGTCGTTTCTTCTATATAGACAACTAGTTTGACGGGGGATGTTGAGTGGTTCTAATATATTATTATGGAATAATAATTTGTGGTGTTTGTTAATTTGTATTATTTATTTTTGATTGTTCGAGTCATGTCAGATATTTTGTTATGATAGTTTTCTACGTGTTGGGTTCGTTTTATTTGTCCAAAAGAATTATATACTTTAGCCTCGGCTTCTCAGAAAGAGATTAGATTACTTACCTCAAGGTCGTGTTTCAAGGATACTATAGATGTCGGTTCGTAGATGGCCAATCTAATTATCTTCTTTCATTAGACAATCACCATAATAATAGTAGAATTGTTGATATTTCAGATTTATAACGATGAACATCTACCTAATTAATAAGTTATAACAGGCTTGTTTTGTACATACTACATTTGCTATTGTTATCTTGAGATTTTAGTGAGGTAATTAGTGAGAGTAAATTGTCTCACAACTGTGTCTTTTTAACAATTGCGAATAGATAATATATATATGACTTCCTGATTTAATAGGATCATGATTAAGTGACAAGTCATGGTACTATTAATCAAGACTGTCTTATAAGTTATAAAGTTAGTCACAACAACTCTGTTATGAAAAATATTTAAAAATGTCACTTGAGTTTTGACATTCCACATCAAAATAGTGCCTGCAATGTATTATATAGAATTTCTTACATACAAAAAATATGTTTTACTTTCTAAATAAGAAGTTTAGTTTTATGAATTATTAACTCACTTTACACGTAAGTTTTTAAAAATTATTTTACAAAAGATATACCTACCAAAAAAAATATTCATATTTCAGCCTTGAAAAAGAAAATAAAATTTTTCGAAATGTTGGGTAGTAGATAAGACTTTCATTAAGTCCTCCTTACGACGGAATTGAATTATCTACCGTCAAGAATTCCCTTTTGTTTATATATATATTTATAATGAAAAAGATAGGTATCAAAACGTACAAATGGAAATAATATTGGCACATCTGTAGAGTCGAAAATTATGAAAAGAAATATGGCTTAAGTTTTATGAAGGAAATAAGTAAAGAGGTATTGATAATGAATTATTATGAAATTTGTTTTAAAAAGATAATAAAAGTGTACCTTGAAATGGCAAATAGACATAACATTAGATGGGATTATTTTATTAATCAATGTACATATAAATTAATTGAAAATTGTTGAATATTACATATAATTATACAGAACAATTGTCTCAGTATTTCAAATAGTGTAAAGCATATCTGGAGGTTCATGACAAATTTGCGCTCTAATTAAAAAAATGTAAAAACGTCAAGTTTGAATTTACCAGGGAAACGGGATTTTTGAAGGAACGAAAAATAATTTTTGAAAGAAGGTTATGAATCAAATTTTTAGAAAAACATATTATAAAATAAATTGGAAAAAAGATATTTGAAGCGAGAATAGTTGTTAGGTGAGAGTTTTACTCTACAACTGTATGGAATTTGAAAAATAATGTACATGATTCAAGCTTGAACTCATAAAAAAATGAAGTGGCAGTTAACGGAGGTAATATCCATATAAATATTAATATTTGAATAGAAGCGAATATAGTTTATATCTGATCTATCGTAAGAACGTTGAACTGGTCCATCAGACGCATTGTTGCATGCAATACGTTTGCAGCATTTTGAAGGAGAGTGCGTTTTAATATACGCACTACGCAGAAATTCGAACTTTGGAGAACGGACATAAGTGGGTAATTCATTGTTTTCGGGGAATAAATTGAAAGTTAAAAAAGTAATCGAAATTTCCCCATCATCCTTAATAAAATTTAATCTCGCCACGAATTAAAAGATAAGCTATGTCAAAAATAATAATTTCATAGTTACTTAGTTAGATAATTTTGTTGAAAGTTCTGTCAGACTGAAATAGATATATTCATTGTTGATTTTTTTTATCCTTTCTCCACAGTTTGATCCACAAATCGTTCGACTTACGTATTACAACCCTGAGAGCCGAGGTATAACATATTCAATTGGTGAATAATTTTTAAAAAAATTTTTGTATCTACTGATGGTACTGGCGCCCATAAAAATAAAATAATAATAATAATAATAAATAGATCATTTTAATGCATATAATATGAACAATAAATGAATTTAAAAAAATATCACATATAAAAATTGGCGCCCAACGTGGGGCATTCTAGATCCAATTCTTCTAGATGTTCTAGTCTAACTTTGAGCTGGCGAACTTCTGAAGTTAATTTTGCCACTTCTTCCGCCTTCTCAGTTAATTTTTGTTCGCCTTCGGATAAAATTTCTCTGTATTTAGAAACGGTATCGTGTTGATTCATAACCATCTTTTCTGTTTCTGACGGTAACATCTTGTTTTTTTCCTCCGCTATTGCTTCCAATGTTTCTTCAATAAACTTGTTCTCCTCTTCTAATTCTTTTAGTTTATCTTTGTATTCTTGAATCATTATATCTTTCACCATACTTTCAGAATATTCTTCAGCCTTTGCCGTGGCTATCGAAAATTTTTCCCCCCAATTTATACTGCTACTGACCATTTCCATCGTTGCTTTATTATCTAATCCCATTTTAGTCATAAGATCTTCCATTTCCGCACATTTTTCTTGTGCTTCATCCTTTTCTGCATTCGCTTGAATAAGTTCCTTTTTTACGGATTTTAATCCCACTTGGAGATTATCCTGTTTAGATAGAAAAACTCCTTCGCACATGAGAATACTGAGACAATTGTTCTGTATAATTATATGTAATATTTAACAATTTTCAACAAATTTACAAGCACAGGGTGATCAGTTAAGGGTAGCGAGCGGCCATATCTCATAAGATATTGGTCGTATAGATGTAAAAAAAAAATTCATGATAAAAGTGGCCAAGAGAAATTGCTGGAAATTATTTTCGAGTTTGTCAAACGTCCGCTAGAGGTCGTAACAACCAACACTAAGTAGAAAAATGGGATTTTTATAGAATTTTGCCTAATGAAAGTATATCGATATATCATTTTCATATTTACTGACTATTCACCTACATTTTTTGACTGAAATGTTTTGTTCTATCTATCAAAATAAAGCGGTGGGGGAAGTTCAATTGTTTTTTTAAACAAACCAAGATTTCTCCCGTTTCGCTTGACCGATTTTAACAAATTTGGGCTCATATGAAAGAACATATTTTACACTACAAAACGCTTACTTGGTTTGACTTTTTGACTTTCGTCTTCGCCGCTAGATGGCGTTAACTGAAATGGTAGCAAATTTTTGAGTTTTTTTCAAAAAAAAACAAATGTAATGGTATATTCATTTTTACATATTTTGAAAGAGGATACATTTTTCTATAATTTAATGAAACAAATAATCATTTACCTTTTTTTGAACCGTTGATATTGAACAAAATATAATTTTATTACATTAAAAAATGGGAGCCACTGCTTTTTATCAAAATTAAAATCATTTTCGTAATCACATATTAGTTGCCAACAAAAAAAAACCCCGACTTTTTTTCGTAAGACGAACGGTTTTGGATTAAAAAAATCAAATAAATTTACATGGGGCGCCCATATCTCGAAACATTCTAATCCAAAACCGTTTGTCTAACGAAAAAAAGTCAGGGGTTTTTTTTGTTAGCAACTAATAAGTGATTACGAAAATGGTTTTTATATTGATAAAAAGCAGTGGCGTGCCATTTTTTAATGTAATCAAATTATATTTTGTTCAATATCAACGGTTCAAAAAAAGGTAGATGATCAATTTTTTTCATTCAATTATAGAAAAATGTATCCTCTTTTAAAATATGTAAAAATGAATATACCATTACATTTGTTTTTTTTTGAAAAAAACTCAAAAATTTGCTACCATTTCAGTTAACGCCATCTAGCGGCGAAGTCGAAAGTCAAAAAGTCAAAACCAAGTAAGCGTTTTGTAGTGTAAATTATGCTCTTTCCTATGAGCCCAAATTTGTTAAAATCGGTCAAGCGAAACGGGAGAAATCTTGGTTTGTTTAAAAAACAATTGAACTTCCCCCACCGCTTTATTTTGATAGATAGAACAAAACATTTTAGTCAAAAAGTGTAGGAGAATAGTCAGTAAATATGAAAATGATATACTTTCATTAGGCAAAATTCTATAAAAATCCCATTTTTCTACTTAGTGTTGGTTGTTACGACCTCTAGCGGACGTTTGACAAACTCGAAAATAATTTCCAGCAATTTCTCCTGGCGACTTTTATCATGAATTCTTTTTTCTAAATCTATACGACCAATATCTTATGAGATATGGCCGCTCGCTACCCTTAACTGATCACCCTGTACATTGATGAATAAAATAATCCCATCTAATGTTATGTCTATTTGCGATTTCAAGGTACACTTTTATTATCTTTTCAAAACAAATTTCACAATAATTCATTATCAATATCTCTTTATTTATTTCCTTCATAAAACTTAAGCCATATTTCTTTTTATAATTTTCGACTCTACAGATGTGCCAATATTATTTCCATGGCGAAGAATATGAAACACCAAGAAAACATGCTGCAAAAGTTGTCATCTGACAAACCGAGCATAGAGACCAGATTGCAAGGAGCAAAAGGGGAACAAACCATGTGCGAAGGAGTTCTTTTATCTAAACTGGATAATCTCCAAGTGGAATTAAAATCTGTAAAAAAGGAACTTATTCAAGCGAATGCAGAAAAGGATGAAGTCCAAGAAAAATGTACGGAAATGGAAGAGCTTATGACTAAAATGGGATTAGATAATAAAGCAACGATGGAAATGGTCAGTAGCAGTATAAATTGGGGGGAAAAATTTTCGATAGCCACGGCAAAGGCTGAAGAATATTCTGAAAGTATGGTCAAAAATATAATTATTCAAGAATACAAAGATAAACTAAAAGAATTTGAAGAGGAGAACAAGTTTATCAAATAAACATTGGAAGCAATAGCGGAGGAAAACAACATGATGTTACCGACAGAAACAGAAAAGATGGTTATGAATCAACACGATACCGTTTCTAAATACAGAGAAATTTTTTCCGAAGGCGAACAAAAATTAACTGAGAAGGCGGAAGAAGTGGCAAAATTAACTTCAGAAGTTCGTTAGCACAAAGTTAGACAAGAACATCTAGAAGAATTGGATCTAGAATGCCCTACGTTGGGCGCCAATTTTTATATGTGATATTTTTTTAAATTTATTTATTGTTCATATTATATGCATTAAAAATGATCTATCCATTATTATTATTATTATTTTATTTTTATGGGCGCCAGTACCATCAGTAGATAAAAAATTTTTTTTTAAATTATTTACCAATTGAATATGTTATACCTCGGCTCTCAGGGTTGTAGTAATACGTGAGTCGAACGATTTGTGGATCAAACTGTGGAGAAAGAATTAAAAAAATCAACAACGAATATATCTATTTAAGTCTGTCAGAACTTTCAACAAAATTATCTAACTAAGTAACTATGAAATTATTATTTTTGACATAGCATATCTTTTAATTCGTGGCGAGATTAAATTTCAATAAGGATGATGGTGAAATTTCTATAACTTTTTTAACTTTCAATTTATTCTCCGAAAACAATGAATTACCCACTTATGTCCGTTCTTCAAAGTTTGAATTTCTGCGTAGTGCGTATATTAAAACGCACTCTCCTTCAAAATGCTGCAAACGTATTGCATGCAACAGTGAGTCTGATGGACCAGTTCAACGTTCTTACGATAGATCAGATATAAACTATATTCGCTTCTATATTCAAATATTAATATTTATATGGATATTACCTCCGTTAACGGTCACTTCATTTTTTTAAGAGTTCAACTTTGAATCATGTACATTATTTTTCAAATTCCATACAGTTGTAGAGTAAAACTCTCACATAACAACTATTCTCGCTTTAAATATCTTCTTTCCAATTTATTTTATAATATATGTTTTTCTAAAAATTTGATTCATCTCCTTCTTTCAAAAATCCCGTTTCCCTGGTAAATTCAAACTTGACGTTTTTACATTTTTTCAATTGAAGCGCAAATTTGCCATGAACCTCCAGATATGCTTTACACTATTTGAAATAAAACTTTCATAGATTCAAAATTTCCATCTCAAAAAATATAATTGAGTTATCAAAAAGGCTACATAGAGCAGAGTCCTTATTAGATGAATTTGAAGCCGTGCAGAATCTAATAGAAAGAATTGACAACAGCGAAGAGCAAAATCAACAGAAAGATAATTTTGAAACATTTTATCTTGAGGTGATTTCACAGGGGCAAACAATTATAGATCAGTCAAATTCAAATGTAGCAATCAGTGGCATGGTTGAAAATGCAAATATTCCAACGGCTCCTTGTGTAAACTTACCTATGATAAACCTGCCTACTTTTGATGGGTCGTACCACGAATACATGCATTTTCATGACACTTTTAACTCGCTCATTAACAAAAATATGTCTCTCAGTGAAATACAGAAATTTCATTATTTATTGTCTTTCTTAAAAGGTGAAGCTTTGGCTCTCGTTCAGTCATTGCAAATTACAGAGAGTGACTATTGTATTGCTTGGGATCTACTAAAGCAACGGTACGAAAACAAGCGCGTTATAATTAACACACATTTAAAAAATATTTTTGAGCTTCCGTCTTTAACAAAGGAAACAACAGCAGGGCTACGAAACATTTTAGATTGTTTCAACAAAAACATTAGGTCACTAAAGAGTTTAGGTCAGCCTGTTGAATCAAGGGACACAATTCTTATATATCTATTTGTTTCTAAATTAGATTTTGTTAGCAAGAGAGAGTGGGAGAGTAAGATACCTTCTGGTGTTTTGCCGACACTCGAAGATTTTTCAAATTTTTTAAACTCTAGAAGCCAGTTGCTAGAAACTTTGTACAATCGTAACAGCAGTAGCGATTCAGTGAATAAAAACTTTGACAAAAATAGGGTTTCTAATTATGGTGGAAAGCCAAACAACCATAAAGCGATGAGTCATGTAGCTACTTCATTAGATAGACAATTAGAATGTTTTTACTGCAAACAAGATCATTGCTTGTTTTATTGCAAAGATTTTTTGAAACTTTCTTCTACAGAGCGTTTTGATAAGGTCAGGAGCCTTAATTTATGTGTCAACTGTCTACGACCTTATTCAAAGAATCACGAGTGCACAGAGTTTTGTAAAATTTGTAAAAGTAAGAGGCACAATACTGTATTGCATAAGGACAGGGATTCTGACACGTCGTATAAGCAGGCAAATGTTGCGTCTCAGGAAAATGTACAAAAATCAAAAATTTATTCTGAAAATAAATCTGAAAATCATGTCAATATTAATGCACATTGTAGTCAAAAGAATAACTCATTGATTCTTTTGGCTACAGCTACAGTTGGTATTTTGAACAAAAATAACAAATATGTTCCTTGCAGATGTTTGCTTGATGGAGGTTTTCAAAGTAATTTTATAACTTCAGATTTAGTTAAACGATTAAAACTCCAACCTGAGAAAATACATTTTCCAATCACTGGAATTAATCAAATGATTTCTAATATATCACAGAAGGTTCATACATCAATGAAATCTTTACATGGGAATTTTAGCAAAAATTTATCATTTCTTGTACTTAACAACATTACCGGACAAATACCAAGTGAATCATTTGATCTTTCAGAATTAAATATACCGGACGGTATTGTGCTTGCTGATCCTGAATTCAATGAGTCGCACACTGTGGACGTATTACTAGGTGCATCTATTTTCTATGAGCTTTTATCATCAGGAAAAATTACATTAGGAAAAAATCAACCAATATTACAAAGTTCAAAATTAGGTTGGCTAGTTACAGGTCCATTGCAGTTCAAAAATAATCTAAATTCAGAAATTTGTTTGCTTTCAATAGGCAATTTAAATGTTCAAGATCAGCTTGAAAAATTTTGGGTTTTAGAAGACTTGCCTAATGCGCAAAAAACAACTAAATTTACAAAAGAAGAACAATATTGTGAGGATCACTTTTTGCAAAATTACTTCAGGGACAGATCGGGGCGCTGCACAGTCGCTTTACCAATGAAGGAAAACTACAAAGACATTGGGGAAACTTATGAAATAGCAAGGCGCCGTTTCTTAAGTTTAGAAAACAAATTAGCTGAAATTTGAAATTTTATTCACGAATATGAGTCATTGGGTCATATGACCAAATTAAAAGATTCTCAGATCAAAGTTGATGATGTAGTTTTCTACCTACCTCATCATGGAGTATTAAAAGAAAATAGCGCCACTACTAAGCTGCGTGTAGTTTTTGATGCCAGCGCTTAAGGTTCTTCGGGTGTTTCTCTTAAAGATGTCCCACATGTAGGTCCAACTGTACAGTGCAGCTTATTTTCCATTTTGTTGAGGTTCAGAACGAACAACTATGTACTTGAAGGGGATATATGTAAGATGTATCGCCAAGTTCTTGTTAGAGATGACCAACGTAACCTTCAAAGGATATTGTAGCGTGATAGTCCAGGAGTTGGTTCATTATGTGCTTAATACTGTCACCTACGGTGTGGCTTTTTCTGCATTTTTAGCTATAAGATCAATGAATCAAGTTGTAATTCTTAATCAAAGGCAGTTTCCACAGGCATGTGATAAAATTTTGAACGATTTTTATGTAGACGACTTAATAACGGGAGATGATTCAATTGATAATTTATTAAAATCAAAAACCGAAATTTATAACATTTTAAAATCTGGCGGTTTTGTTTTAACACAATTTATGTCAAATTCAACGGATATTTTGGGATTAGACAAATCTCAAGAGAGCTTTCACATTTGTGATACTGACAAAGCTGTCAAAACACTTGGGGTATTATGGAATCCCAATCAAGATGAATTTCAGTTTTCAGTCGATATTAAAATTCCCACAAACCAGTTAACTAAGAGAGCAGTTTTGTCAATCATAAGTCCAGTGTTTGACCCAATTAGTATTTTGGGGCCAATCATCATCAAGGCTAAATGCATTTTACAGCAACTTTGGAAACTGAAAATAGGGTGGGACGACGTTATTCCTGATAGTTTTAGCTCACACTTTCTAGAATTTTTTCATAGTTTAGCCAATCTTAACAAAATATCTACACCTAGACATGTTCTCTTATCCACGTACGTGGAAATACAAATCCACGGGTTCACGGATGCATCCGAATCTGCATATGGAGTTTGCATCTATATAAGAAGTAGTGATTCTTATGGTAAGGTGTACACACAGCTATTATGCTCTAAGTCACGGGTATCACCCTCTTAAAGGTTATCTCACTACCAAAGTTAGAATTATGTGGGGCTTTATTACTGGCGCGATTACGTAACAGCTGTTTACAATCATTACATATACAAATTGCGTTGAGTTTCTTTTGGACCGATTCAAAAATAGTATTAGCTTGGTAATCACAAGAGCCTACACGATGGAAAACATTTATTTGGAACAGAGTGTCAGAGATACAGGGCCTTTCAGCAATAAAGGATTGGCGTCACGTATGTTCTGCAGATAATCCTGCTGACATAATTTCAAGGGGATGCGATCCGCTTACATTAATAAACCCTAGTTTATGGTGGTCAGGACTGAAATGGCTAAGTGATGATTGCAGATTTTGGCCAAGTGAATCTGCAAAATACAATTTTGATTTAGAAAACATTCCTGAACAAAGAAATACTAAAAAAGTATCGTGCTTGGTTTCTACAAACAATTTCAATTTTTTTCAAAGTTATTCAGATTTGAACAAACTGCAACGGGTGACAGCTCTTTGCTTAAGATTCCTTACCAATTTAAGGTTTAGAAAACAAAATAAAAATATCATAACGACAAATCTAAGTGTAGGAGAAATGCAAAATGCTTTAACAGTTCTAGTTAAATTAATTCAAAATGTCGAATTTCATAAGGAAATCTCTGATCTGAAAAACTCAAAGGGGATAGCAAAGGGTAATTCAATATTCATCTTTAATCCCTTCTTGGACAAGAATGAAGTTTTACATGTAGGGGGAAGGCTTAAAAAGGCAAAGGTATTATATGATCAGAAATTTCCCAAGTTATTGCCTAGAAAGCATCATTTTACTGATCTAGTAATTGCTCATGAACATAGAAGAACCTTACAAAATGGGGTTCAAACAATTTTATCGTCTATGAGAACAAGGTTTTGTCCAATAAACGCAAAAAGTTCCATTAAACAGATTGTTAGGAAGTGTGTTCTGTGCTTCAGGGCTAAGCCTACTAGTTTTAATCCTATAATGTGGCAACTGCCGACTTCACGTGTAAGCCCCTCTCGACCTTTTCAGTCATGTGGCATTGATTATGCTGGTCCTTCCCTTGTAAGAGACGGCACCTTAAGAAGCAGGAAATTGGTAAAGGTGTATGTGTGTCTTTTTATCTGCTTTTCAACCAAAGCTATTCATTTAGAATTGGTGGGGGACATGTCCACTGATGCTTTTTTGAATGCACTAAAGCGGTTCTTTGCTCGCCGCGGGTTTTCTAAGAATATTTGGACAGGTAATGGCTCCAACTTCATTGGAGCATCCAATAAAATAAAAGAGGCTCACGAAGTTATGAAAAATTTATATGAAAGTAAAGGCTTTCCAAATTATCTTTTGGAGAACCATATGACATGGCATTTTATTCCTCCCAGAGCGCCACATTTCGGAGGACTCTGGGAGTCAGCGGTTAAATTCATGAAGTATCATATAATTCGTTCGATTGGTATGTTACATTTATCGTATGAAAATTTCCACACTGGTCTAACGCAGTTAGAATCAATTCTGAATTCACGTCCAATAAGTCCCTTTTCAAATGATCCCACCGATTTAAACCCCCTCACTCCTGGGCATTTCTTGATCGGTGCAAGATTAGATACACTCCCCGAAAAAAACATTGAAGATGTTCCAGTTAACCGATTATCCAAGTATCAGCAAGTTCAACGAATGACACAAACATTTTGGCGTCGCTGTGCTTCAGTCTGAGATAACTTTGCCCATTCTGTGCAGATGTTTCCTCAGGGAGCAGTGTCCAGTCACCAGGTAGGTAACCGTCTCTAAATGTCTGTGGCCCAGCTTCAATAGCCCGGTTGAGAGTTCCTTATCTACCTTGTTCAGTAAACTCTTTGTATAAAGGCGAGCTTTTGTCAACCTCAATTTAAATTGCTGTTATTTATCCAGCCAGTTCCGGATTTCTCCAGCTTTCTTCAGCTATCTGGTCCGACAATTCATTCTCCGCGATCCCCTCTCCTCCGGCAGTTGATGGATTTATGGCAGTAGAAGCCAACAATATATTTTGAACTATACTATGCCTTATACTTCCGAGTTACGTTTCATTTTCAAAGATTACGTGATGTTATTTTTGTCCGTTAACTTTTTATGAATGTTAACTATCTTTTTCTCATATTATTAAGACCAATCGCTCAAAATGGTCACGTTTGACATATTGCTGAATCTAGAATATCAATTCCCTGAAAAAAATTAACCAAAAATATTAGGTCTGTATCAAAAATATTTAGTTGATAGATTCACGACACGTGATCAACATATGAATATGGGAAGTTTCATAATATTTTATTATTATAAATCTTTTTTATTGAATTTGCCAAAATAACGGCTATTATGAAACCATGAGAATGGGAGATTTCAGAACGTCGAAATATCTCAGATCACTTGATATGCTCCTTGAATAGTCCAACTTTTGTCCCATTCAACCGACTATGTGTTTTTTCCACTGTTTAGGAGTTCTATTTAATAGGAACTTAAATCCGATCAGCTCTGTATTTGTCAAATATTCAACAGATATGTATAGCAGATTTCTGCAATGTTCGATCCTCAGTAACTAATTTAACCCATACAGCACGCTGTATCCACTTCTGAAACGTGATAGAGAAGTACGATCGTTTTCTATCTTTCTTAAAGTACTGTCCGTTCGCATACTTCTTCCAAGTTCTACGATAAATTTGTTTAGTTATACGAAATTCCCAAAATGATATGTCTGCAAGTTCGTTAGTAACGCTCATACACTGTATACCCTGTAAATGTATTTCCATTAACAAGAGCACTCTTTATGCACATATGTATTTAACAAAATGGCAAGCGCAATGAATATTTCGAGGAAATATTGACAAAAAGTCGTTATTAAAAATAAAAATTCACCTCATATTATTAAGTTGAGAGAATAAAGTCCAGTGCGAAATAGAAAGCTAACCACTTAAAAATATCAAATATTAGCAAATGTAAGTGGTATTTTTTCTTTGAGTATTTCCGCTTCTATTTTTTATTGCCAATATCAATCCATTTGTAAGAGTGCTAGTGCGCCTCTGCCCGTAGGCAATCTGCAAAGAGTGCAGAGTAATAAAGTGACCTCTGAAAACCCTCTATTTTACCAGCGGCAACATATTTTTAAAGTGGGTCGGAATTTTTCATTAAAACTTTGATCTTTCAGTACACAAATCTTGCATGTTTGCTATTTTCTGCTCATCAAGTGTATGAAATAATTTCCTTTCAGTGAAACTTTACAGAAATTATGCAACCAGCAACCAACATTAATAATATTAGTTGGAACTATTTTAAATTAGATAGAAAGTCTTTGAAGCGTTATAGCTGCAAATTGATACACGGAAATATTTTTTATTGATGTTAACCATAACACATTTAATATGGAAAGCACTGTGGGCTTAGGAATATATTTGTTTTTCAATGTTTTAATATGAGTTTTGATTTTTATGGTATAAATTAACATTACTTGGATATAAAATATAAAAAATTATATAATAATGACATAAAACATCACTTATTTAAAAAAAAACAGTCTGAGAAGCAGCCACCTGTGAATAGCAATAATTATCATTCAAATATTTATACAGTGTAGAATAGCCAAAAATAATAATTATATTATTATCTTAAATATCTACTTATATATTTTTGCTCCAATTTCTGTACATACTTATGATAGCTATTCCCTTATTGGGACGGGTTTGATAAAACTACTGTGTTAGCGGAACGCGTCACAAGTTTAAGTTGAACATAGGTTCAAATATAATAATGAGTATTTAAACAAATTATAATATCTCACATATGGCTCAGCGAAAATATCAAAATATCAATAAAATGTTACCCAGTATACTGCCTCAAGAACCTAGAACATTGTTGAAAATCAGACAATAAATAATATAATCGTATTGAATTTGTTTATCAATTCCTTTATTCATTATATTTTTAAAATACGATCCTGTTTTATATTTTATAAATGTTTTAAAATTATCACAAATGTTTGGTAAATTATTTTATAAAACCTACTTTGTCCACTAAACTGTTATATTACTGGCAGTCATGTTAATAATCAGATATAGATAAAATTTTAATAATATCTCTAAAGATAAAAATATATTTCACTTTTACAAATAGTTTTATGTGAAAATAACATTGAGTATAAACAAATTTAGAAGAATACAACTAGTAGTTTCAAATATTACTACCAAAACTTTTTTTTTATTTTCTAACTTCTAAAATTATTATAAAACCTTTGATAAAACTGGAGCGCAAGAAAAAATCACTGCATATGCACAAAAATCAAAACAGTCGGACATATTTATTTTCTTTCTAAAGTTGGTGCTGCATTTATATTATCACCATAAAAGTTGATTTATTAATACTTTTACAATAGCAATAAAGTGGCATATTATTCAATTATGAAACATAAGTATAATCATTATATAATAATTTTTCAACCATTATATAAGTATCGCATAAAAAATTTCAAGAACTTTTCTAGCGCGTTTATTAAACCCTTTTAAATCTTTTATAAAACAATTTTATTGTATTTTTATTAACATTTTATATCTGTTATATAGTAGTCGCTAGAGTACTTATAAAATATATTATATAAACAAAATGTATTATAAATTGTGCCCATTTTGTGTTTATAGATATTTTATAATTATTTTAAAAACGTTTCTGAGGTTAACATTGTTTTATAATGTTTATCGCCAAAACATTCCTACGACTATTATAAAATAGCAAATTGTTAGTTGTTCCATTCCGAAGAACTAACTTTATCAAAGGCATTTTTCATTGTCACTTTATGAACTTTTTGGGACAAACTCTTAGGCACCCTGTATTTGTCTTTTTGTGTATGGAAATTTCTATTTAGTATCATACTGCTATGTTTATGAAAATATGTTTCAAAATTAGCAAAAGGAAATGAAAAAACTTACTTCAGATTGTGATAAATCCAATCTAATTATGTTATTATATACAGGGTGATTCATTAGTCCCATAAAGTCCAATATCTTGTAAATCCTCAAAAATACCCACAATTGTACATAGAGTTCCACATCGCAGTGCCAGATCAAAGTAACATTTTTTCAAATGGGACACGCAGAGAACTTTTAAAATACACTGTTTAACCTACAACAAACCTACATCAATACACTGAAGAAGACAATCAAAATTCAAATTTGAAGTGAAAAATGTAACTTATTTTAAAATGTGTGCCTTTACGCTGGCTACCACCAGTCATACTTTTATTCGAATATTTTTGAGGATATTGGACTCGCACTAATGAATCATCCTGTATATAAAAATATATATTATTATTTGAAAAATTCACATAGAAAATAAGTTATTGATAAAAATATCATCCTATTTCACGTGAAATGTATGTTCAAGATGAGAGTAGATCGAGCAGACGTTTGGAGGATGAAGAATTATATTGACATGAGAAAATGAAGTTATAAAAAAACTCATTTGTTTATCCATATTTTTTGTGTAAATATACAGATCTGGTTACTTTCTTACGAACCATTTATGAGCAGTATTACCTCCTCTACATTTTTGTGACGAATACAGACACAACGGTTTGTTAGACCCATTTATCTCCGTCTCGTTAATGTGCCCTCACGTAACTTAAAGATATGGGGGCGGGTTATTTTGGCACAACAATGCCCATGCTCAAAATACGAAAATCTAGCAAATGTCATCAAGTAAAGTTTGAAGATAAGCCCAGTTTATATTATCATTATTGTCATTTTTATTTTGTCATATTGGTAGCAGTGACAGTAGTAAAAGTATCTTTATGGTACATAATCAAAATAATTGGGGGTCACGATTACTAGATATCAAAGAATAAAAATATATTATTCTACGCTTTACAACTAGTTTTGAAAAATATTTTTCAAAAACAGTGACCGTTCAATTTTAGAAGCAACACTACTTCCCGGGTTATATGCCCCGACAGACATTGAATTACACTTCTAAGTCGAACGGGGTTAGTAAATCTACAAGATTTAAACCAACCATTCTGGTTTGCAGCTAGAAGGGACAACATAACTTGTAGACCGGTTTCGGCGTATTGCGCCTCATCAGTACAAGGTATATGTTATCATCCAAGAGTTAATCCCGGACTCAAATGTGACTATAATCAACAACTATACATATCTTCCAGTTACGGAAATGTTTTAGTTGCGAAAATAGCGACATCTCACCTCTAAGTCACAAACCAAAATTCGAAATTTGACAACAAGCTCGTTAGCTTGAAACATATAGAATTATTACAGTTTCCTGTGAAATTGTCGTATTTAGTAAAGCGTGTTACCAACAGATATCAAAGAATAAAAATATATTATTCTACGCTTTACAACTAATTTTGAACGGTCACTGTTTCTGGAAAATATTTTTCAAAACTAGTTGTAAAGCGAAGAATAATATATTTTCATTCTTTGATATCTGTTGGTAACACGCTTTACTGAATACGACAACAGGAAACTGTAATAATTCTGTCACGATTACTATTTACAATAGTTGTGGAAAATGCCACCTTGCCTTTGTTCTGTCTCCGTTTCTTCCAAATGTCTTTTCTATTTATATTCCCTTCAACGGCTCCTTGTCAAGCGACATCTTCCCTTATTATGCTGTTCATGATCTGTAATCAATCCGGCTGAACCTCTACAGTTGTCATTCCAACAGAGATTTTGTTGATTTATCTCTGAATAGTTAGCGAAACAACAGAGACGCATATTAAAGTATTAAAGGCTTTAAAAAATTAGCTTATGTTGAGTTGTTACAATAGTGAGATAATATGTACAACCCTCTCCCAATTACCCTCACTCATTCGAAATAAAATAAAATGAAAATTAAGTTCTGTGTCTTATTCTAACCTATACAAACGAACAGAAATATGTATGTTCATCGTGGCAGGAGTAGCAGTGACACTCTTCCACTGAAGTTTTGAACTATCCAAAGATTACCAACAAAAAATAATTTGATTTTTGGAGTGAAGCAGCGCTAAGCAGTTTCTGATAGGGGTAAAACTTGTAATTCCCCTCGTATAACTATATAAGTGAATGTAGCTTGGAGAGAGTATATCATATGTCTAATTCCAAAAACATCTAGTCCTGATACAATCCGAGATTTACGTTTTGTTCATCTTCAATTAACACGTTGAATGCTAATGGCACGGATCCGTGCCAGACAGGCTTTTCAGACAGTGCGCGTGGCACGGATCCGTGCCGCTTGCACATTCTCACTTGTTTCTCAATTATTGACCATTTTTGACAGTTTTTGATCATTTTCCCAAATTTTTGACAATTTTTCAAAAATTTCAACATATTTGGAAATTATTAAACATTTTTTCAAAATTTTTACCATTTTTGACCATTTTGGAAAGTGCATATACGTTGACGAGCTTAATGACGAGTTGACCGTCTTTGACAATTATTGACCATTTTTACAATTTTTGGAAATGTTCGGCAATTATTAACCATTTTTTAAAAATTTTGACAGTTTTTGACAACTTTTAACGATTTTTCCAAATTCTTGACAATTTTTGACCATATTTAAAAATTTTTCAAAAATTTTAACAATTTTTGACAGTTTTTCACGAATTTTGACAATTATTGACCGTCTTGGACAATTATTGACCATTTTTGACAATTTTTCAAAAGTTTTAACATATTTGGCAGTTATTGACCATTTTTTCAAAATTTTGACAATTTTTGACCATTTTTCAAAATTTTAACAATTATTGATCCTTTTGGACCATTTTTGATAATTTTTAACGAATTTTGATTGGTTTTGACAATTATTGACCGTCTTTGACAATTATTGACCATTTTTGACAATTTTTCAAAAATCTTTAACATTTTTCGAAATTTTTGACAAATATTGACCATTTTTGAGAGTTTTTGAAAATTTTTGGCAATTATTGACCATTTTTGAGAGTTTTTGACAATTTTTGAAAATATTTGGCAATTATCAACCATTTTCTCAAGATTTAGACAGTTTTTGACAGTTTTATCATTTTTCCAAATTTTTGACAATTTTTCAAAAATTTCAACATATTTGGAAATTATTAACCATTTTTTCAAAATTTTGCAATTTTTGACCATTTTTATTGTCAGGAGAGACTAAGCACTGGTGGAAAGTGCATATACGTTGACGAGCTTTTTGACGAGTTGATCGTCTTTGACAATTATTGACAATTTTTGGAAATGTTCGGCAATTATTAACCATTTTTCCAAAATTTTGACAGTTTTTGACAATTTTTAACGATTTTTCCAAATTCTTCACAATTTTTGACCATATTTAAAAAAATTTCAAAAATTTTAACAATTATTGACCATTTTTGACGAATTTTGACAATTATTGACCATTTTTGGCAATTTTTTGAAAATTTTTAACATTTTTCGAAATTTTTGACAATTATTGACCATTTTTGAGAGTTTTTGACAATTTTTGAAAATATTTGGCAATTATTAACCATTTTTTCAAGATTTTGACAGTTTTTGATCATTTTTCCAAATTTTTGACAATTTTTCAAAAATTTCAACATATTTGGAAATTATTGACCATTTTTTCAAAATTTTGACAATTTTTGACCATTTTTATTGTCAGGAGAGACTAAGCACTGGTGGGAAGTGCATATACGTTGGCGAGCTTATTGACGAGATGACCGTCTTTGATAATTATTGACCATTTTGACAGTTTTCGGAATTGTTTGGCAATTATTAACCATTTTTTCAAAATTTTGATAGTTTTTACAATTTTTAACGATTTTTCCAAATTCTCAACAATTTTTGACCATATTTAAAAATTTTCCAAAAATTTTAACAATTATTGACCATTTTTGGCGAATTTTGACAATTATTGACCGTCTTTGACAATTATTGACCATTTTTGACAATTTTTCAAAAATTTTAACATATTTGGCGATTATTGACCATTTTTTCAAAACTTTGACAATTTTTGACCATTTTTCAAAATTTTAATAATTATTGATCCTTTTGGACCATTTTTAATAATTTTTGACGAATTTTGATGGGTTTTGACAATTATTGACCGTCTTTGACAATTATTGACCATTTTTGACCATTTTTTTAAAATTCTCAACATTTTTCGACATTTTTCGACATTTTTGACAATTTTTGACCATTTTTGAGAGTTTTTGACAATTTTTGAAAATTCTTGGCAATTATTGACCATTTTTGAGAGTTTTTGACAATTTTTGGCAGTTTTTGATCATTTTTCCAAATTTTTGACAATTTTGTAAGTTGGTGTGTAGAGATCCAAAAAAACTAACTAATGATGAACAATTAAAAATCTTTGAAGAATCGAGTAACGATGAAAAAAAATTTTAGTGACGACGGCGACAATTTTGAACTTGGCGATGAGTTTAGTGATGAGACAGATGATAGCGACCACGAAGCAGGTAGGATTGCATTATTTGTTTTCATTTAATTTTTGTAGTAAAATTCACAATGTTGATATTATTAAATGTGTCCAAAAATTTTTTAGTCAATTTGTCGACAGCTCAAGACATTTTATTGCAGAAGCAGTTTTGTCGACTAGACAAGGACAACCTCAAGTTCCAGTTGATACTGCAGTAGGCGCAACGCCTGCTGCCTCTATAGCAAGTAACATTCCAAATTGGTCGGAAGTTCCTACGCCTATGTTAGATATTCCATTTTCTAGAACTAACGAGCTGTTACATGCAATACCGGGAAATGAACCAGTAGATTACTTCGGAGCAATATGTGATTACCAAATTTTAGGCCAGATAATAGATAACACCAATACTTATGCAGAGGAGGTTTTCCAGTCTCAAGGTGCTTTTGAAAATTCTCGAATTAGTAGGTGGAAGAATGTAACTTTTACAGAAATGTTAATATTTATTGGGCTAGTGTTACACACAGGTACAATACGATTGAATCGCCTCCAAGACTATTGGATTGAAATGTTTTCCGCAGTACACGAGTCGTGATCGATTTTTGCTAATAATGCAGTGTTTACATTTCAATAGAAATATACCCGGAGAAGCAGCTATATAAAATGAGACCAATTATAGATTTTTTTAATACCAAGATGTCTGCCCTGTACTACCCTGGAAAAAATCTTCCACTAGACGAATCCATGGTGCTATGGTGAGGTCGTTCGATGTTCAGGCGGTATATAAAGAACAAACGTCACAAATACGCAATTAAGCTATATATGATAACAGAACCGGATGGTACAATTCTGAAAACTTTGGCATACACCCGAGCTTTGGATCATATTGAAGGAAAAGGTCATACTACTAAGGTGGTTTTGAAACTTCTGAAAAACTACTTAAACGCTGGTCATTCTGTTTATTTAGACAATTTCTATAACTCTTTTGACCTAGCTGACAAGCTAACTATGTGCCAGACTTATTGTACTGGAACGTTAAATTCAAAAAGAATTAATAATCCCACGAAACTTCTGTCAAAAAAACTTAAATAAAGATTTCCTTTGCATTCTTCATCGTTTTTTATATAAATTTGGGACTAAACCGATAAAAATATATTTGACACGGATCTGCGTCGACGAGCACTACACAGAAAATTTGTTGACCAATGCTCATGGCACGGATCCGTCAAAATTCTCAACTGAGTGATAAATTTACAATACTCAATCCAAAAAAGACTTTTCCAATAGAAAATTTTATTTTTTACTTGAAAACAAATAACCGCTTCTGGGTATGTCTTCCAGAAAAATGTATCAGTGAATGTGTTAAGCGAATTTCTAAAATTCCTGAACGTATAGTTCATCTTCAATTTTTGTTGGATAATAATTATATCTTGCCAATTGAACAATCTGGCTTTCGAAAGAGCCACAGCTACAACTGCTCTGTTAAATCTGACTGACAATATTATTCGAGCTATTGATAAGGAATTGAGCGTTTTTCTAATTGCTCTAGATTTTTCCAAAGCATTTGACCTAATGAATCACGAATTGTTGTGTGCTAAACTTAAATACTATGTTATAGAAGGAATGCACTGTCATTTTTCAAATCACATCTATGGAGTCGTAACCAACGTGTGCGTGTCCAAAATAACGATTCATCATACAAGATCGTAGTGTTCCACTTTGGGCCCCTATAGGTACTGAGGATTTGCCCAAACAGTAACTACCAATTCAACACAACTGAGACATCGAAGGTGCTTTTGACATTACGTCGATGTCATCAATTATCAAAAAAGAGGGGTTAACAGCACCACATGCAAATAGATAGGATCCATGCTCGAGCATAAGAGAATTTCAGCACGTATGCATGATAAAACATACAACGTTAGGACAACTAAAGGATGTCCTCAAGGTGGAGTACTTTCACCACTTTTGTGGAACCTAGTTGTAGATGACTTGATCTGTAGGTTGAATGATCAAGGCATATGGACGCAGGGTTTTGCGGACGACATAGTGATTGTCACCAATGGGAAATTCCCGGAGGTGGTTATGAATGTCCTACAGGAAGCATTGCGAATTGTGGAGGAATGGTGCCTTACAGAGGACCTTTCAGTTAATCCAAAAAAAACCAAACTAGTTGCTTTCACGAATAGAAGAGTTCTCCCGCAGGGTAGAGTACTGTTGTTCGGAGAAGAACTAGAAATATCCAAAGAAGTCAAATATCTGGGAGTAACCCTTGATTCCAAACTGAATTGGAAGGCACACCTGGAAAATATTACTACCAGGGCGACTAGGTTTTTCTGGCAATGCAGAAGAGTTATGAGCCAAACCTGGGGAATACGACCTGAGGTGGTTTACTGGCTCTATATAACTGTAATAAGGTCAACTATCACCTATGAAACAATAGTCTTGTGGAGGAGGACAGAAGTGACCTCTGCAGTCGATATATTAACTGCAATCCTAAGACAAGCCCTTCTTGTTATTACCGGGGCAATCAACAGCACTGGGACGGCATCATTGGAAGCCCTTATTGGACTTCCTCCTCTAGAACTTTTCGTAAGGGCGGAGGCAATGATGGCAATTCTTAGGCTGAAATCGGGAGACTTATGGTCCCCGAACAATGTTAGAGAAGGAAACACTGATACAACTGGGACATTACTAGACGAACCCATATTTCACATGAGTTTAGATAGCATGACACCAGAGAATATATTCTCTGAGCGAGTGAAAATCATCATCCATTCTAGGGAACAGGTGATGCCCCCAGGTAATATTGGAGAAATCATCTGGTTCACCGATGGCTCCAAAACAAACCATGGCACTGAGGCTGATATAAAAGGACCTAGAAAGAGACTGTTCTTTAGTCTTGGTCGACATACGACTGTGTTTCAAGCAGAGACGATTGCCGCTATAGCCTGTATTGGTGAAAACATCAGAAGAGGATATACCGGACAAAAAATAAAAAAATTCTGCTTAAGGCTATCAGTTATCCAACAACTAGATCTAGACTGGTGAAAAACTGCAAAGAATCCCTCAACAGACTGGCAAGAGACAACAAAGTGTCTCTAATATGGGTACCGGCACATGAGGGGATTCCAGGTAATGAAATGGCGGACCAGTTAGCTAAAGAAGGCTCTAAAGGAGACTTCATAGGTCCGAAACCGTTTTGTGGAATCACAATGGATTGCATAAGAGGGGAATAGGGAACACCAATTCAAATGTAGGGTGACACAAGGGCACCTTCATACAGTTTACTGAACAAGGTAGACAAGGAACTCTCAACCAGGCTACTAAGACTGGGAAAGAGACATTAGAAGACAGTTGCCTAGCCGGTGACTGGACACTGCACTTTGAGGAAACATCTGTACAATATGGGCAAAGTTAGTGATACTATGTGCAGAAAATGTTAACTTGATGATGATAAACCTACTCACATACTCTGCTTCTGCGAGAACTTACACGGAAGCACTTTGGAGATAAATTAATACAACTATCACAACTTCTGAAAATCCCTCCAGTCAAACTAGTGGCCTTTATAGAAGACACGAAGCTTCTGGAATGGAAGTAGATAACATGGGAAATGGTACGAAGATTCAGTTCATGTGCCTGGGCTGATGAGCACAACCCAAATATATGAATAAATGAAATGAAAATACAACTGTATACAGATGATACACTTCTTTGAGCTTTCTGAAATACAACAGACTATTGATGTAGTTAATTCTGACTTAGATATTATAATACTTCAATTTTCGAAACAACATAATCTAACAATCAATCGGTTAAAAACTACTGCAGTATTATTCAGTTCTAGAGTTAATACAGAGATAATTAAAAGTTCAGTAATACTTAAATTTGATAATAAAATAGATTTATCATGCGCCAAAGACTTTGTGAAAAGTTAGCGAGCTGTGATATGCTACTCACCCTAGTAATCTAAGGTGTTTCGCTGCAGACTGTATGGGCTCTACGATGGTGTTTCCGCAGAGGTCACCTATCCAAGTGCTAACCGCGCTCGACACTGCTTCAGCGCAATTATCGTATCAGATGAGGCGTTCCACTACAGTGCTGGGTCGACGCCCATTCTAATGGGATCGAGACTTTGCCTTTCCAAAAAAGGACGTACAATTGAATTTTCATAAACGGTTAATTCATTTGTAATTTTCTCCTATTGTAGACACAAGAGGGAATTTGTATAAGGGATTAACTTCTTTATAATAACTTATCATAAAAGTGCGATGAAATTTTTGGAAGTGAATAATTCGTGATAATTTCCATTAACCATAAGTGTGAGATGAAATTTTTCAAAGGGGTTCATTTAATTGTGTTTTCATCTGTCGGCACCCCATGACAACATATTTCCCATTGTTCATACTATGTATGAAATTTTACAAACTCTTATTCGGCATGCGACCCATATTAATTACGAAAATAAATGTCTAAAAAATTAATAGCATACATTGTAATCCGAAAGTGAGCACTCAAAAAGTCATAAAAGCGCAAATAATACTCCTAGCCGGAAGTTCATTAAAATTGACGAACAAATGTAGAAGAGACGGAACAAAAGAGGGTACACTCGCCACTTATCCGTTATAATGTGCGATAGGGAAAGGAATCAGAGAAAATTCGGATTTAATTTGCATTATTTACAAGGAATATCAACTGGATGTTTTGTAGTAGGCATTTACGCGCAGTAAAGGAGAAACTTTATTAAAATATTCGTTGGAACACAAAGCCGTAGAATTGATTGTCAAATTTAAATTATGTGCTCTCATATAAATACTAGCACTTGACAAATCCTTTTATTTTTTTATTATATATTAAAATTCTGAAAATTATCATTCGGCTTATGGGGAGATAATTTAAAGTATACCGGACTCTAAGTTCACAACCCTCTACCATTAAGTACAATCAATTTAAAAGTTATCGATAATTTTGTGCGAATTTTGTGCAATTTTTGTGCACAAATTTCGATTTTTGTGCACTTATATTTTCGTTTTTATTAAAAGTTGTGCTACCTAAAACTAAAGCTAGCACAACGTTTTTTCAATTATCATCTAACTATTGCTGTTATTTTGTGAAACTTATGTGTACTTCAATATAGTTAGAATGTCATACAAAAAATATTTTTTTCTATCAGGGATATGAACCAGGGGAATGGTTCTTAAGCTTAAACAAAAAATTATTGATCGTCTAGTTTTTCGTTAGTGTCAGATAGGGACCAGAATTTTAAAAAATTAATTGTTCTTGGTAAAGGTAGCTGGAACGCTGCAACGTTGAATTGAAAATATAAAAAAGATCGTGGTTTGATTTCCCAAAATACACTGCCGAGCAAAAATTTTGGTCACATTTAAGAAATTAAAATAATTTTAAAAATAAAACTAATTTGGGAGTCATAGGTCTAGTAGGCGATGAAAGTTATATTGTTGAATGTATGCTACTTGTCATAGTTGGCGTCTGTCACATTCTAACACCGTATTTGGCAACCTTTGTTGAACAACAAAAATTAGTCCTATATAACATTCATATTTCGTTGCTAATTTTTAAATTAAATGTTATTTTTTTTTCTCTAAAGCCTATTTGTTGTATGGTTTATTGTATATAGTGGAGTTTCATTGTTATTAGTGTTTATTTACTACGTCACAATGCCTCTAGATCCTATTGTCGTTGTACGAATTATAGCGTTGAATCAAGATGGTAGAGGACAACGTGAAACCGCCAGAATTGTTGGTAAGAGCCTCTGTGCTGTAAAAAATGTGTACCAACGCTACCAGGTGAAAGGTCTTATAACCAGACAACCCGGATCTGGGCGAAAAAAGTCTCGGGTCAAAGAGATAATCTGTTTTTGTTGATGTCAAGTTTGCAGAATAGAACAGCTTCTGCGGTTTTGCTGCGAAATCAGCTTCAAAAGGTTAGAAATGTTAATGTTAGCGAATGGACAGTTAGAAGAAGGCTTCGTGCAAATAAATTGTCTTGCAGAAGGTTGGCTACAGGGCCAACATTGAACCGCCAGCAAGATTGGATTTTGCTCGACATCACTTGGAATGGAACGATGATGACTGGAGCAAGGTACTCTTTACAGATAAGTCGCGTTTTTGCCTCAATGGACCAAACGTGCGTCGGCGACTATGGAGTAGGCCCGGAGAAAGATACGCTCCCGCTTGTATTGACTATAGACGTAAATTTGGTGGAGGGTCTGTTATGGTTTGGACAGGTATCACTTCAGAAGCACGTACAGAGTTGGATTTCTTAGAGAATGGCTCTCTAACTGCTCACAGATATGTAACGGAGGTCCTGGACAAAATAACACCAATGGTTTCATTGAAATCGGATGATAATTGAAAAAAAGTTGATAGTGCTCAAGTGGTTGTGCTAACTTTCTCCATCTGAAGAAATCCAATTTTTTTATGAAGCCCTATATACGGTATGCGCCGTCTGCTTCTTCACGTATGATAGTAGCAGCGTCATTTGTATCTCGGCGAACGTCATTGAAGTTGAATATCAGCAATACGTCGATTTGGTGTTTGTTCGGAGACGTAGGTGGATTTCCGTACCAAATTGGAAGCTGGTCAACGATTGTCAAACCAAGATGTGAATGCCAGGGTTGTATATTGTGGACAACAATTCTTCAGCAGTACAGACTCACCCAGAACTGTTAATTATTCACGTGAGAAGATCGTTCCGTTTTTCAGGAATATGCAGCAACCTGTGATCTCGAATATGTTTAAAAATCGGTGTGACCGTTATAAACAGTGCATACAGCGCAATGGCGCACATTTTGAACATGTATGATATAAAAATAATAATAATAAATAAGTAATATACTTCAGTATTTTCAGTATTGTATATTTTGGCGTATGCTGTACAAAAGCGTAGAATCTTGGTTGGGCTCCTGACCAGGCACTGAAGACTCAACAATGGATTGACAGACACAATCATATGCTGGACACATACTGTGCTACTGAGAAGGCCTTATTAAGGTTTTTGACGATGGGGAAGGAGAAACCACTACTCTGGAGGAGTTAACGTTTATAAGAACGAGTCTAGACAAGGAGGGCACACCAAAAAGGTCGAAGTCATGGGGCTCTTGGAAGCACTTGAACCCCATATTATTTTCACTTTCACAAAATCTAGCGATAGTTTTAAGAAATTAATCGATAACAACAACAACATCAAAGGTTAATAGGACAAAAGAATCCTGTGTTATTCATATACTTTAGTAGTTCACTAATAGGCTGCACCATATACTCACATGTTTTGTTACATTTTATGTTTCTCTAGCTGAAAACTGTTATAAAAAGGTAACTATTAACCGTAGAAGAGTTAAATTTGGCACGGATGAACTAAGATAGTTGTTGTATGGGGTCAATTATTCAAATCGAGCAGTTCTGTCATGCATTTTCATAATCACATAATCAATATTTTGGATGGGAGGAGATATTTTAGAATTCGATATCCAAAACTAATAATATGCATGCTCCAAATCGAGTTTATCGGTAGAACTTTTAGATATATTAAAAGTAGAATATCAGATCACAAACGTAGCTATGACAACAAAAAATCAGATACTTACTATTCAAATCATTTATTAGCAAACAAACACACTTTCGATCCAAATTTTGAAATTTCATATTTGAATTAAATCTTTTAGAAGCTCTTGAGAGAAATAAAAACAAATATTCAGGTAATCTTCTTAACTACCAAATTAATAGATATCAACCATTATCCCTTATTAAGGTTATTTACCCAGATGATTGTTGTGAATGAATTTCCAGGTGAATTCTTTTCAATAGTTTTGTCAAAACACTTGAAATTCCGTATTTATGCTCTGTATAATTTAGAAGTTTTCATTATACCTACATACGTTTGACAAAGCTACTGTGTTAACAAAAAGCGTGACAATTTCAATCTGAAAATCGCTTCACATACAGTGAAGATTCTAGCAAATTGAATTGTTTCATTTCATCGAGTGAAAGCCTCATCTATTCAATTTTTTAATGTGTTCTCTAAGGATGTGATATTGGAAGCAGGTGAGTGAGGTTAGGAATGTTATTAATATTATTATTCTATGAACTAAAGTACCCTGCTTGATGTTATAGAATGATCACGATAAATCCTAGTGAACTTAAGAAATAGTTTTCCTACCAATAAGTCAGATGGTCGAGGGGAAAAGCGCCCACTTCATCTCTTCATCTGGTGGTGTATATTATATGCTATCCTGTCATATTTTACAATATGAAAAATGCTTTTGACGCTATAAGAAAATAGTATATTCAAAAGCATCATGGTGTTTCAACGTTTGCTTTAACCTTCCTCATATTGATCAAAAAGGAGCTGTATAGAAGGCTTCTGGAATTTATTCAGACGTCATCCCATTTTTTTTCGAGAAGACCGCAAGGGATTTCGAAAAATAAAATGTTCCAGTCTGGGAAATATCAAATTCAGGTTACCAGATGGGGTGAATAAATTACAACTTTCCAAGATTATTATTGGTCCCGAAATCGATATTACCACCGAACAATCCAAGATCCCTAGAATCATCCTGAAAATAATAAAATAATCACTAGTAACATAAGTTATATGTATAATTGCTACCTAAGGATTTATTCCTTCGTAATATGTTTTTCCACGCAAGACCAGCTAGTTACATAAAGATTGTGCTGGTAGTCACAAGAAGGAAACTTACGTGTTTGATTTTTGCTTTGAGAATTAAGTTCCTGATTTTTGATGGGATGCCCAATGTCGTTTAAGGATGAAATTATTTGTTTTCATTAAAGTAATAGGACTCTTTAATTAGCCCAGTTTCTTTCATCACAAAAAACGCTAATGTTTGGGTATAGGAAAGTTTTAAAATTTTCATACCCGAATCTTCAGATTGATATATGAATGATATGGAATACTCAAAATCGAAAAATTCAATCTTTCATATTAATATTTTTCTGGTATCTGTCATGGTTAAGACTACCTGTTCAAATTTAAATATACGCCGCCTCACACAATTTCGGATTTTTTGTAACGAGCGCCAGAGTGTGCAAAATATTCAATACTGAAAATGGAGCCGATTATAAAAGACCCATTCTTTTATTATAGTCCCTTTGACTATTTGAATCCATTGTACTAAATTTATTTTTTCAGGTGTTTCATTCTACAATCAGCACACTACTATCCCATGAATTGGAATCCATTATGGAAGTGAATTAAGGGATGTAACGGCTGAAAAAAAGCATATTCAGCAGCTCTTGATAAAGAAATATAGGGGTAGGCTGGAAATGTTTTTTTTTGTTTTGTTTCGACATTATTGGGATAATGACAGTTGCGGGTGAAAGCTAAATCATCCGAACAACAAACCCACTAGAAGAGGCTAGATTTATTTATTTTTTCACCATAGATGTGCCATATCTCATTATTTGAAAGTAATAATCATCCAATTATCTTGATACTTTATTTGTCCCAAATAGTATGTACTCCAGATTTCTGAAAGGATAGAAGTGGCTTGAAGCTAAATCTAGTGGAAACGGTGAATCCTTAAGCAATTGCGTCAACCTCTAGGATTATTGGCAGACTTACATAGACGGTGAATATGCTGCTGGTATTGGGTAGCTTTAGGTTATATTTTAAGTCGGAAATGATTTCTGCTGAATTTGGATGCATCCGTGTACATTATTGTTGGTAATTTTTCAATTTTTTTGGAAAATGGGATTGGATCGATACAGGATTGGTACAGTCTTCAGGGAATCTTTGTATGGACGTGTGAAGGGGATGTTTAAGTTCCATGGTGGGTTGATGGAAGTAGGTAATAGGAAGTCTTTTGTAAAACTGCTGGAGGTCAAAACTGGTAGTTTTTGATGAAGGGAGGTATTTTTTGTTAAAGTGGATGGTTGGTTATTTTGAAAGAAGGGGTATGCTGGATTATACATATTTGTCGATATTCTGGAGAGAATAAAGTATTTATTTATTAATTTTTATTGGTGTTCACTGCCTAACTATTCTTGATCATTTCCTGTTCATTTATAGTGGCTTTGGTAAGATTAGACAATGCTATAGAGTGATTGGTTATAACATATTTTTTTGAAGCTATCCCTTTGACGCTGAAATTAATTTATTGCAGCTTTTGGCTAGCTTTTTTGGTATTTTTGCATATAAGAATAATTTTTAAAAGTTCTGTTATGATTTTTAATTTTTTTATTTTTTAACAAAAGCTATAGACCGTATTTTCGGTGTAGGGACACTAGGCACCTGTTAAGTAAAATATTTTCCAAAAGTAATACTTTATTTTGAATTATCTAAAGAGAAATAGTTTTTCCTATCGTTAAGGTACAGACCTACATCACATATTGAACAGCTCCAGCAAGACTTATTTTTTTTTCGGCTACTGCAAAAGTCACATCTTCTTGGTTTCATATGAATTGGCATAGGTGTACATTTACCAAATCAGACTTCTAACGTCACCGTACGTTTGAAGTGGTCTACTTCAGTACCACTCATTCTTTTGCGTCCTTTTCTTGGTACGTCGGGATCGTCACCAATGAGTCCGTTTATAACTGCCATTCTAAACATCTTCAACGTCAGTGATTCTCCATCTGATCTCTTTTTGAAAATGATAAAGGCGTTCACTAGCGATATATCTACAAAATACCAGAAGATACGGTGCCACCACTTTTTTGATTTTCTGTCAACTTCATAAATTGATTTGAGCATATCCATTTTGACAACAAAGCCCAAGTTAGCATTGTAGTCCTTGACCAGTGCTGGACAAGCAATGTCTTCTTCTTTCTTCCTTGAAACCGCTGACATATGTTCGGGGTTATGATGATTACTTATTAACAAAACGCCCTTACAATCTTTCTATTTCATAAAAACAGTACCATCTTTGCTAAATCGCCACTCTGACTCCCCTCTTGTCAATTGTTTGTCTGCTTGTATATCCTTTGGTGTATTCCTTCTTCCCTTCCTTTTTGTTCCACATGCGTAAATGAAATCCTCACGTAGGCTTTTTGTTAGCTCCACAGAAATTGTCGGAATAAACTTTTTCCACGATTGAGATCCTTCACAACACAGGTTCCTAGATTTGATTCCGTCATATCAGCAACTTTTCCTGTATATATATATATATATCAAACTGGCAAACAAATCCAGATCTGCTCTGATTCATACCTTATAGCATCTTTTTATGGGCTTAATTGGTAAATATTGTCGCAAAGAAATACGCCCTTTGAATTTTATCATTAATTCATCTATTGCTTGGTTTTCTGAGGGATTATAAGAAGCAAAACAGCTTTCTGATATATAATTCCATAAAGGTCAAACTTTATAAAGTTATTTGTCATAGCTAGTTTCATTTCTTTTAGGTTGATAGTTATTATAGTTCAAATTTAAGCTTTTCAGCAGCCACACGAATCGGTCTTTTGGTATACAAGAACTGATATAAGCATCTCGTAGATCTGCCCTGAAAGAAGAGTGATCTCTCAGGCTGGGAAGACGCTTTATTCCCATTAGTAAGTTTAACGCTAAAAATACTCTGCATTGGTTGGTGTGAAGCGATTTTTGTCACCACCGCTGTTTTGGACAGCAAGTTGGTTTGGAAGACAATATAATCAATAAGCTCTTTTCTTAAGAGTTGAAGACAGTGATTTCTTCAAATGTGGGAATTTTACAAAATTCTCTCTTGATTGCTTCATTTAAATCTTTTGGGTCTTAACAAATACGTATTTTATCTTTTTGTTTTTCAACAATCACCAACGCATTAACCCAATCGGAGGTACCTTCCACCTTTTCAATAATTTTTTGTTTTACTAGTTCATCTAGACTTTCTTTAAGTTTTTCTCTCAAGGGTAAAGCTACCTTTCTAACAGGTTACACTACTGGTTTCGCATTTTTTTTCAATTTTATATGATACGGTTTATTAACACAACCTATACCTGAAAATACCTCACCACAGGAGCTTAATAAATTTTTGTAGTTGCTCTCATTTGACTCAACTACTTGAATTCTTTTTATTAAATTTAAATTAATTGTTGAATTGGATCCCAACACAGAAACTGAGTTAGAATTTACTACAAAGAACTTAATGTCATGTTTAGAATTATTTTTAAAACAAGGCAGTGTGCACTTACCTAGAACATCTAATGAATTTCCTGTGTATGATGGTAGTTCTAAATTCTTAAACAAGGATAATGGTAATACATTAGCCATAGCTCCAGTGTCTATTTTGAATTTAACTATTTTATCATTTATACCACTCATCTTTATTAACTGAATTTATCTCTACTGAACCTATGAATAAAAAACTTTCTGAGTCTTTATTTATAACATTAACAGTTTCTTCTTGTCTTAGTTCATTTATCTTCTTACTATTTTTCTTCTTTCTGCATACACTCTCGAAATGATTGGCAATGTTGCAGAAGTTGCACTTTCCCCCAAAGGCTGGGCATTTGTTAATAAGGTGAGACTTACCACACTTACTGCACGAGTTAATTTTCTTGTTTGCTACATTAGTAATTTTTTGTGTACTCCCGGATTTATTCTTATTTAGGGCATCTACATGAAGCAAATTGCTACCCATTACTGCACTTCTTTGCTTAGATGTTTCACTTATAACACATAACTAAACTGCTTGCTGAAGTGTTAGATTGTCATCCTGTAATAACTTTTCACGGAGTGTTGCATTTGCCACCCCACAAATCAACACAGTTTTTGTCAGTTTGTCTTGCAATTCACACAATTTGCACTTACTGGATAGTTTTCCAATTTCAGTTACATACTGATCAAGGGCCTGACCTGATTGTTGTTCTCAAGAAAATAATCTATAGCGTTCAGTACTAACATTTTCAAATTCATCTTCAAATTTATATATCAGTTTTTGCAATTTGTTTTTCCTTATCTTCTTCGAACTTGAATGTTGAGTAGATTTTAAACCCCTCTTCTCCTATGTAGTGTAGGAGCTGCGCATATTGGGTAGCCTCCTGCTTTTTATTAATTTCACCGGCTATCAGATAATTCTCGAACCTGGATCTCCATAACTTCCAGTTTTCCGGGACGCTACCATCCATGGACATTGGTGCAATTCCTCTACTGTCTCCCATACTTCTTGGAATTGTTGTTTATTTCGAATTTTCTTATTAGATTATATTTACGTGATTCACTGCGCCATGTAATAAAAGCTACTTTGTTTCTACTAAGCTTTTATTCAAAGTAATTAATTATAAATTGACACTTCTTATTCATCATGCCGTGCTTCCTTTTCTTGAGTTCTTTTTGCAGCAATTCGCGCTTAGTATTCCAGCCATCTCTCGCAGATTTATATTCAATGTCTTTAAAAGGCCTGCTATTCGAGGTCTCTAAATAAAATTTTCGTAATCCCATACTGTTTTTTGATTTAACGATATTCAAATAACAATTGAAAAGTTAATGTTAACAGCCCCCGTCCGTTAATAAATCACTTCTGCACATGATTCTCCAAATATTTCCAAAGAAATTTGATTTTGTTCCTTAATTTCATCCATGGTCGTTGTTAAAGCGAACTCGCGAACATAAAAAACTGACGTTATTTATAATATTGTTGTGATATTGTTAAGCTGGCACGATGTTGGGATTTTTCTGTAGAATTACGAAGTATGTGGTTTGTTCTTTCCTCGGAATCAAAATGTGATCTTTCAACGAGATTACGAAAAGTATTGAATGACACACGGCCGATACGCAAATAACGGATTCGGTTGTTATAATCCTCAGCTGCGCCTTGGATTACAATATTCAACCTCATCCGTTATTTGCTACATATCGGCCTTGTAACGTTAATAATTATTTTCTAATAATTTGGCAAATTTGTTCCACCTCGTAGTTTTGATTACGATTTCCTTTGCAGTTTCAAAGCAAATGCTTGGACCGGTAAAGTTCGCTACCCTCAGAATTTTGCAAAAAAAATTTATTGGGGAGCCCTATTGCTATAGTACATGTAACGTTAATTTCGTTCACTTTACTTTCCTTCAGTTAATTAATAATTCATTATCGTATGGGCGGCGAATAGCCAGTCCTTTCTCATACCCAACACCGAGAAATGTTTCAAGGCTGAATATATTTACTGTCGACGAGAGTCGAAATCAACGTTTCTATACGGGTCGATCGAGTGCCGTATGTCGTGAAAATAGTCACTGCTATTTTGATATTCCCACTTCGACCTCGTATCTCTTCTTCTACCACTTATTAATTGAATATGAATTAAGAATTCACTATCGAAATGTAAATTCCTCTCCTGGTCAAGGCGTCTGAGCTTGACATGAGCATGAGACGTAAGTCTGTCATCTTTCATATGATTTCCTGTATTTAAAGAATGGCGGAGAAAATTAATTCTTCTTTCCTGTGAACATGTGCCATTGAAGCCTTTTTATCTTATCGTATCTTATCTTTAAGAAGTGCATTCATTTGAATGGTAAGTTATTTCGCTTAAATGTATAACTCTAGAACTATCCTTTCTTAATAGTTTCTACTTTCCTATCTTTGTTATGTAGCAATGTCGTTCCGGTGCCAGGAATATATATCGATATGATTTTGTGTTTTTTTTGTCTTTCATATTTCTTTAATATTATCTTTGAATATATTTCAAACCTTTTTTAAAATATATACATATTTAAAATATGTATGTATTTACCGGTGTAGAATCGGTTACTCGATTTCATGTTTTTTTATTTGCTTTCCTTGAGTATTTCTTTTATCTAAAAATACAGGATGTATGAACCACGCTGTCAAATAATTTTCTTTAACAATGTAATATCAAATTAATAATTTTCTTTAACATTGTAAGATCATACTTCAGACATCCTGGATTTTGTTAAATTGGGTGAATTTGGTTCCTGATACTAGTATTGTTCTTAGCACTTCACCTGGGACAAACTTTACCTGGACCCAAACTTTACCTGGGACAAACTTTACCTGGACCCAAACTTTACCTGGGACAAACTTTACCTGGACCCAAACTTTACCTGGGACACTTTACCTTGGACATTTTACCTAGGACATTTTACCTGAGACACTACCTGGAACTTTACCTGGGCCAGGACTTTTACCTGGAATACTCTACCTGGGAAAATTATCTGGGACAAGATATGTAACGTCAAAAGGACACCATCTCCTCACCATAACCCCAGGAAAGATATATATATATTTTTTTCATCGCTTCTTCAACGACGTCAATAAAAACTAGTAATTTTTTTTTTACTTTGTTTAATTCTTTGTAACAAAAGTCAATATACAACTTGTAAATTTAATAACGTTGTTCATAAAGTTTATTTTCCCTTCCAATCTTACAGAATTTGTCGTTATATTGCTGATGTGAATAACAAATAAGCTAGTATTATTCAGGGTGGCGCCCACTTACCTTTCTTAATTTTCATAATTTTTCCTTTTATTAATTTCAGTAACTTGATTAATGCAATAATTAACTTACTCTAGTACCTTAATTAAAATAAATTTCAAGTAGGATTACCCGAGAACCGGTTTGTACTAGTTTGGTCTCAGAATCTACACCTGAGGTGCTCTCTAAACTGAGTAGCCGTTACATACAGTGCGCGTCATATAAAACTGGTACAACTATAATAATCGAAAATAGTGCTTTTATAGCTGTGTTAGTGCTAAACTAGTTTCTATGGAATAATTTCTAGGGCAATGATGCCAGCTCACCAAAAATGTTTGTAGATGTAATGATAAAATTAAATTTTGTAAAGCAAGGAAGCGAGGTATTGTTCAGCAGCCCAAAGGCGGAAAATTGTTAATTTCACGATCTTGTAGTTTTTCACTATCTGCCACTTAAGTCATTTGACCTTTCACGTAAATCTCCATTGAACGTCAGTGTTTTTTGTCATATTTTCCTATTTTTTTTTTTGTTCATTCGGTAAGCAAAACACAGTTGTGTGTCGCTCATGATAGAAACGCTTTGGCAGCCCTTAGCTGAGAAATAATATACTAGAAAATGATCAGTGAAAATATTTCATGATAATTTATTATTACCAAAGTGATAATTAATTTATATCAAATAATAGTTATCATAATATTTGGTAGGGTCAATTCATAAGATTTTGACATAGTTATTACTCAATTTTTCAAGTTGTACCCGCTATTTTTTTGACTGCATTATTGACTAGACTTTCGATCTTTTTTCCGCAAGCCAGCCTTCAAACACGGTGGGTGTGCCAAGCTGTAAATTAAAATACCCTACACTATGTCAGATTCAATTTAGCTATAGACACAAACCAAGTGAAAAGAGCGTGGATAAAAAGTCATAAACCCTTTTTTAACAACTACAATTTGTTTTATATTTATTATTCATAAGAAATTTAATGAGTTCCATTTTATGAAAAAAAAGCTTTATCTTTTGAACTGATCCTTTTAATAGAATTTTTTACCTTCTACAACCGCGAGTGAATACGTTGAAAGGAAATTAATATCTCCTTCACCGATAATATATCTTTCTGAAGGGAGAAAATAAAAAAAGGGTGAAGTTTTCGACAATAGTTCACTGGGTCTGTTGTTCAATCTGACAACGTGCAGTCGACTGACCATCACTCATAAATATAACATTTGACAGAAGACTGATGACTCAGTTCTTTTAAGCCTATGTATCAAAATATCAATAAATTGATGTTGAAATATTATCATGTATAAAATGGCCTTCTTCATTTTTTGTAACTAAAGCAAATGTTTTTTAAATTGTTAGCTGATTTAAAAATCTATGTATTTGTTATGAACACCTTTAGAAGAATATAATTAGTGATAAAAATGAACTAATATAGACAATGAAAAATGTTTAAAACCCAATAATAATAATGCAACTACCATTACTGGCAAAAACTTAAGAATACCGTATATTCAGGGTTTATCGGAAATAATTGAAAAAAAGGTAATCAATTCAATACTCTAGCTATCTCCAAATTTATCAATTTGTCAACAAAATGTCTACCAGATCTGGCCAAACTGCCTCAGCTACAACGTCGTCAGTACCATCTGGTCCTGGAGCAAAAGTGCAGGGTAAAACAGTTCGCTCTGAAACCAGCACTCCCGCTTCGGTTAATCAGGGTAAGAGGAAAAAGGAGGTGATGAAATCCTGGAGCAACGTAAAAGCAGGCTCTTTCCTCCATCAAAACGGGTATCACAATGGGGAGCTATGCTGAGGTGAAACTCTCATCTAAACAGGGCAAGCAGGTTCAAAAGGCCTTAATCAGAGAGATCTGAAAATGTCGTTACAGCCGGCCGCGGAGTAGAGGTGAAAGGCGCAAGGCCAATATGGCGGCGCCCATGGCTCGCATCAGCTTACCTCATAGTATTTATATTCTCACTCATTCGTGCAAGTGCTCCGCGGTATTTGTATATTTTAGCACGTTTCATTTAACCCCATTTCTTGTATGTCTGGTGGAACTTTGTACATAATTTGAAACTTATTTTCCGATGGGTTAGAGTCTTAAAATTTTCTACTATTGATTTCCCATTATTTCCATTTTCCAATTATTAAGTTAAGATAAAAAAAACCCTAAATAAAAAAATAATTTTCCGAAAATTTTCAGTTAATTGCCTACAATCCGAAAATAAGTTTCATAAGACCAAACAATGATTTTTTTAATTTCTGGTATTCAATTATGGTGCACTTACGAATCTATAAATAATATCCAGATTTTTATCGAGAACACTTTCATTATAAAATTTGTTTTCCGAAGCTGTGCTTTGAACGTGACGTACAGCTGAAAACCATTTTTATTGAGACACCCTGTACATAAAAACAAAAACTTGATTCTATTAATAATTATTTCACGTAAATTTCTGCAATTTTCGGGCAATTGGAAATGCTGTTCGGGGGGAGTTAAAAATATTATTTCGATTCCACCCAAGGTTTGACTCGAAATTCATTTCAAAGACACTAATAATCCTTTCGATCATACAAATTGGAAGCTCTTGTAAAATTTGCGTTTCTATAGAATGCAAACTACTGAGGCAAAACAGCAGCTCCAAAACGAATTGTTTATAAATAAATAATATGCACTTCATGTTTAAATATTTCAACATATCTCGCCATTTTCGAATGATGGATGGTTAGAACTGACTTCAAACATGACAAACAGCTTCCTGTTAGGATGCGAACAGATTGCAAGTTGCCAATTTTTTGTTGGAAATATATTCGTTTGAGAGCCAAACGAAATAAAACAATGTTTCACACTAGCTTCTTTTCTTTTGATTTCGACAAAAAAAGTTAAAACGGATTATTTATTTTTCTTGAGTGTGTTCCAGAAGAAAAAGTTCAAGGAAAACTTAACTAGAGAAACGGGAAAATTTGAATTTATCGTATTATATAATCGGAGATTCTCTTTTTCATTTTTGAGTTTTCAAAATAGAATTTATTCAGTTTGTACAACAAAAGTTAACTTAGAGGACCCGATAGGCGTCCTGTTCGAACGTTATAGCTTACCTGATACTTGTTTAAGGGCCTAATTGATTCATAAAATGGAACAATTAATACTGTGAGATCGTCACAATCACTTATTCACAATTAGTAACAGATTTAACAGCAACTGCTACAAGTTCCGGGTTTGTTAACATATGATACAAACTATTGTCCCCCTGGACAATTTTTTTCCTCGGAAAAAACTTTCTGCAGTTATCTGTTTTTTTGATGAATTCTAATACAAATTAATGATCGATTGAAATAATTTTGAGTTGCCTTTGAACACATGACATTTAAAAATAATTGAACACTAAAAATTATTTCACGTGCCTAACTCTTGCTAACTAGGCGATAACATTTTTTCAGAAACAACACAAAAATTATTCAGACAATGCCAAACGCCAACAGAATTGGAGGACAACTAATGATACGCCTCTGTACAGAGCATTTATATGTCTTGCGAGAGCTGTACTGGGAGGTAACATTGAAAATGAGTTTGTGCGCATGGGGGCGGGCTCGCCATCACGTTTGGCGCTTGCTGTATCTTCTTTTTGGTGTGGAATTTTAAAAGACATTTAAAAATCCAGCGCAGTCATAATGAGTATAACAAGTCTTTAAAAAGAGAAATTTGAAGAAGACACCCCATGTGCAAGTAAGTAGTATATTCTAGGACCAGGTTTACAAGTTGGATTGCCAATTATAAAAATCAATTGAAGATTAATAAAGAGATATGTTTATATTATGTAATAATTTTAGGTTTAAAATTTTTCAGAATCTGGTTTCCTACATAAAAAAATATTAGCTACAGAAAAATTGAAGAAACTATTGGTTTGTCCGTGACAGTCTCCGGTGTGGGTTGACTCAAATCCTAACATTTCCATCTTTCAAAAACCCATCTGTACTTCCAATATACGTGATTATGAGTCGTTTTTTTTTCATTTTAATTGCGAAAATCCCTTATTGATCGCAAATAATTCCGTCTCCAACAGACAATTTCATATTTTTCGATCAAAAGCGACTTTCTCTCTACTTTTTCCCATCTAACAACAGATCGGTAACAGACCAGGTTTTCACTTTAAAGGAAATTCAAATGACCTGTTATGAGTACAAAACGGAATTACATGCTCTATTTATAGATTTTAAGCAGGCGTATGATACAGTTAGCAGAGACCAACTTTTCGAAGCTATGAAATGGTTAGGAGTACCAGGCAAATTGATCAGGTTAACAAAAATGACTCTTTTGAACACAGGAAACAAAATAACTTGGAATGGGTACAAATCAACGGTCTTCAGGGTCGGAAACGGTGTAAGGCAAGGGGATCCGAAATTTAGCATGAAGAACAGAAGGTCGTAATGACCAGTTTGCCTGTCTGACCTGGAGTATTTTTCCACTAAGCTGCACTTAGTTCCTTTTCCCATTTTCGGACTTCTTCCACGATGCGGCTTTTTGGGATACCACAAAATTGTTCAGGTTCCTATAAGATAAGTACAAGTTCCTTCTCCTGCCAGATCCTCTCATGTTCATCAATTCCTTTATACCTGGGCACCCTTAACAAACTTGATTTGTTGAGTCTAGCCCATTGCTTGACGAATTGTTCGCAAATCCAGACTTTTTTAGACTCATATGAGCTATAGACTTCAGAGCCTTTGAAGCAGCCTGGCCATCAGACGCAATAAATGTTAAGACGTTTTTTGATGCATTACTTAGCACAAAAATCCATTGCTAATAGTCTCGCTTGAAATATTGTAGGAGTGTTTCCCAGGGACAAAGCCGATAACGTTACATTTATCACAAATCGGTAATTACATTTAAAAATCTACCTATTTCAGTAGTTTTGCCAAAAGTACAATGTTTGCAAGATAACGAATTGGTTCTATAATTTTACCACGCACTGTATAAAGATAAGATCGTATTTGTGGAATAAAAACTTCATCAACTGCTAATATTGGGAAATAGCGTTTTATTAAAAATAATACAATTAAACAATGCATATAAACGAATTTTTTCCAAATACATTTGAATAATATTTAATTTAAAATTTTGATTATGTCGGTGAATAATTAAAAAAAATAACAATCATAAAAACATTGATAAAAAAAACTCCTCCACGCCTCGAATTAGACAAAGTGTATACAAACTAATAAGGGTATAAGAAAATCCGGAAAGTTTCCAACATATCAATGAACGCAGACCACTAGCTAATTCAATTACTTCCTAGACGTTCGGGTTAGCCAAAGATCCATAATTTTGGCACGAAATTTATTTAATATATCGGAGCTATGAATTATTCACAAGCAAACTTTTCCAAGTTGTAAACTTCGTACAGCATTAATATCAATATTTTGAGGATGCTACAGATTTTGGCACATATACGCGAGTACACAAATCGCATTTTGGTTATCACTTCTATTTAAATTAAAATAGCTGGAAGCTTTATTTTCCAAATCCCAAGAAAAGCGTCATGAAGAATACTTTGTAATAAATAACGTTGAATCTCATGAATATTAACTAGTTTGTACGTTATATTCGGTCATTGTTTTAAATATTTTTCAAGATTAAGATATGGACAAGTGTTTGATGTATAGGGTGTCCAGAAACTCTCCTGCCATTTTATGTCCATCTACAAACTTCAAACCCTGTACATTGTATGACCCTGTCGTGATAAATGGCTCACTACAAACCCGCGGGTTTAATTGCCACCACAAGTGTTCAACGTGGTAGGACAGTTTTTTGGCCAATTTTACATTATATTCAAAAACTATAAGGTATTTTCCAATATATTGAAATAATATGATTTATTTGAGTTCAAGAATGTGAATAGTAAAAGAGAATATATAGTAAATTTTATACCCATTTAGAATAAGACTATCCTTATTTATTATTAATAAATCGGTTGAAACAAAAAATTACCAACAAAAATGAACGTCGTAACTAATTTATTAGATGTCACGTTTTTAAAGTTACGTCAAATTTTGATTTCATGTTAATGTCATAACGCAAAATAAGATATAAAAATGCGATATTCTGATGAATCCAAAAAACTTATGCTTAATGTAGTAAACTATTTTCAAAACGATTTAGGATCTCGATTTAAGGCAATTCAAAAAGCGTCCGAAGCACTAAAAGTTCCAGAAAGCACATTATATAATCTTGAAAAACCAAACAGAGCTACAGATTTCGAATTTAGAAGAAATATGTCTGCAAGCGTTTCCCGGAGCAAAACCCGAATTACAAAAAATACCCTGCATTGTTTGAGGGAAGTAATTTATAAAATGTATGCGCGAAAGGATAAAATCACAGTAGAAACTATTTTACGGCAATTTATCGAAGAGTCTCCAGAAACTAAGATTTCCAAAGGTTCGTTATATTTGGGAATTAAAAAATGGGTCTTCATTTCAAAAAACAGGATGGAAGAAAACATTTATTGGAAATGCCTGCAGTCAGATTAAAAAGAATATTATTTTTGAACAGAAGAATGTGGCAAGATGGTACTAAACACAGTGATTTAAAAATAACTGGAAGTGGGACACGATATGTAATTGTTCATGCCGGTAATAAAAAAGGTTTTGTGGCAAATGCATCGCTTATTTTTAAATGCAATAAAAAAACAGGCGATTACCATGATAACATGAACACCGAAAATTTTGAAAATTGGTTTAAACAGCAACTAATTGTAAACTTGGAAGAACCATCGTTAATTATAATGGATAACGCAACGTATCACAGTCGCCTGGATGAAGAAATCCGAAGAAAAAGTTGGAGAAAAACACGCATGTTAGAATGGCTCAAAAAAAAGAATATTCCTTTTCCAGATCACATTTTAAAGGATGCTGTTTGGAATATAATTGAAAAGCAAGTTTTGCCAGAAAAAAATTATCATTTAGACAAATACGCTGCCGAGCATGGTCATTGTATTCTCAGAGGCTACCACCCTATCATTGCCATTTTAATGCCATCGAAATGGTATGGTCAGAAACTAAAAGGCATTATGACCAAGCTATTACGAAAACTGCAAGGTCACCTACTGAAGTCTTAAAAGTATGGAATGACGTTGTAAAAAATGTACCGGAGCAACACTGGCAGGCAAAATTACATAAATCATACAGAGAAAATTATTTCTGAAGCATGGGAAGTAGAAAACAAACTGGACCTACTAAACATCGAACCTATGGTGATCTCTGTATCCAATGAATCCGATGATGAACTATCACTTTCCGAAAGTTATTCTGATTTAGAAACTAATTAAACTTTGCCTTGAAGATCACGTTGTCATTTTTTTTAAATCTAGAATTTGTACTTAAAATAATCGAACTCTGAATTGCCATATTTTTTTAAGAAAACTATGTATCTAGTTGATAAAACAATGTTTTTAAAATTAGTGCGCTTCTTTTATATTCTTTTATTATGTCAACATCTTTAGAATTTTATGAATTTCATAAAATTAATTTGTATTATTACAAACCGCCACTGATAATATGAAATTTCAAGTAACTACGCCAATGCAATAAGAAATATGTCAAGCATTTGACATGACAAAGGTCATAACCTAATTTTTTTCATGCGGGTTCAGATGGTTCAAGAAGCCGCATACGTTAAGTTACTAAAACGGCTGGTACCTCTAAATAGGTATTAATTTTACTATACCTTAATTTGTTCAATATTTCATAATTATATACAAGTATCTTCAATATTGAATAATTTATAAATAGAAGTCCCTGTAGTGAATTACGAAGGATTACCTTTAAAATAAGGCTTTATTCTACAGAGAACAACTAACATAAAATTATTGACAACTTTGTAACATAACTGACAATGTCATGAATCCTATCAAAATGGTAATATCATGACATTCTTCCCGCCTTCTTATTTCTCGAGGAAGTCTTCTGAATATTGAGGACGCCTTCGTGTCCTAACTGGCCTATCAATATTCAGTACTGCGTCTTGATTGTGTTGGTCTTGAATGGAGTGGTCTTGAATGAGATGGTCTTGATTTTCTTGAATGCTTTGGTCTTGACTTTCTTGAATGCTTTGGTCTTGATTTTGACTGACAGAATTTTCATCGCAATAAGTTAATGATGTGTCTCCTCGATGAGCTAAATGCCTAGTGGAAACTGTCTTTTCTTCTCCATTTTCCAATCGGATATGGGCGTATTCCGAGTTGGCTTCTAGGAGTTGGACTTCATCAACTAAAGGTTCGTATTTATTCAAACGGACGAATCTCTTTAATAGCACTAGTCCTGGTGCAGCTAACCATGTAGGAATCGATGATCCATAAGTTGAGCGCCTCACATAGTTAAACATGCGTTCGTGTGGGGTCGAGTTGATAGCAGTGCATAAAAGAGATCTAATAGAGTGAAGAAAATCCACTAGAACCTGCTCCCACTAGTTGATTTTTAAATTTTGAGATATTAAAGCCAATTGGATGGTTTGTCATATAATTCCATTAAATCGTTCACACTGACCATTACCCTGAGGATTATAGGGAGTCGTGCGACTTGAAGCAATACCGTGAGACTCTAAAAATGACTTAGGTTCACGAGACATAAAAGAGGTACCTTGTTCAGAATGAACATATGCCGGAGTGCCAAATATAGAAAATATTTGACGCAAACATTGGATAACTGTAGAGGATGATATGTCGGAACATGGAAATGCGAATGGGAATCTGGAAAATTCATCAACAACGGTTAGTAAGTACTTATTTCTTGAAGATGAAGGCAAAGGACCCTTAAAATCCAAATTAAGACGTTCAAATGGTGAGGTGGCTTTGATTAACGTTCCTTCATTTTTGTGAAATTTTGGTTTAGTTTCAGCACAAACAGGACATGAGGAGGTAATTTGACGAACGTCTTCCACAGAATAAGGCAGATTTTTGCAGCGTATCCAATGGAAAAACCGGGTAATACCAGGGTGACACAAAGAAGAATGTAAATCAAATAATTTCTTTTGATCAACCGATGACATAGTTGCAGAAGTAATACGGGAAAATGCATCAGCTACTGTGTTTTGACTTCCTGGCCTGTAAACGATATCATACTTGTAGCATGACAATTCCAAACGCCAACGTTGAATTTTCTCATTTTTGATTTTTGACGAAGACTTGTTGTTAAACATAAATGCCACTGACTTCTGATCCGTAATGAGCTGAAAATGTCTGCCAATTAAAAAATGTCGCCACTTTTTTAGTGCTTCTACTATTGCGTACGCTTCTTTTTCAGCTGACGAATGCTTTTGTTCCTGAGAGGTTCTTGAGAAAAATGAGACTGGTCTTCCTGATTGGGATAATTGAGCAGCTATTGCAAACTCCGAGGCATCGGTTTCAACAGTTAACACAGCGTCGTCATCAATTGAAGAAATCGAAGAGTTGTCTATGTCTTGTTTGAGCTGTCTAAATGTCGAAATTGCTTTCTCAGACAATGGAAAACTTGTGCTGTGTGCTAGCGGCTGAATTTTTTCGGAAAATTTAGGAGCCCATTTAGAGTAGTGTGCAAACATTCCTAGAATTCTTCGAAGAGAAGCTGTAGTATCAGGTACTGGTAGATTCAGGAGAGGCTTGAGTCGTTCTGGGTCCGGCTTCATAGTTTTGTTGCACATTAAATACCCAAGAATGCAAATCGATTTGAGGGAAAATCTTGATTTTGTTTCATTAATTGTTAAACGGTACTTCTTAATGACATCTAAAATTTTTTGTAAATTTTGATCATGTTCTTCTTGTGAGTTACCGCAAACAGTGACGTCATCCAGATAAGTATAGACGCTTTCGAGATTTTCTTTCTTGATGATGCTGTCGACGGTTCGTTGGAAACAAGCGACTCCATTGGTAAAACCAAACGGAATTCGAGTAAATTGGTACACGTTCCCACAAGCTTCAAATGCAGTGTAGATCTTTTCTTCATCTTTAATTGGAATTTGGTAATAGGCACTACGGAGATCAATTGTACTAAAAACGGATTATTTGGAAATTTGGTTTACAATGTCTTCTATCCGTGGCAACGGGTATGCATCCAATAATGTATATTTATTTATGGTTTGAGAATAGTCAATACACATACGTTTCTTGTGGATTTCACTTGAAGTTACCAGAGGTTGAGCTCGCCAGGGGGAGATACTGGGTTCTATGATCTTTTCTTTTAGAAGATGTTTGATTTCTTCTTCAATAAAGTTGAGTTCTGAAGTTGTAAATCGACGGGATTTTATTGCGATTGGTTTGCAATTAAACTTCAAATTTGAAAATAAACTGAATGGTTCAACATTTGCTACTGCTAAATTGCATATTGATAGGGTAGACTTGTCACCTCCAAAGAGAATTTCGAGTCGGGAATGTTGCTTCAGAATATCATGACCAATTATTGCTTCAGTGCAGAGTTCATCAAGGACTAAAAGCTTTACATTTGAATAAATGCTATCCAAAATTTGTAGGCGTACAATACAATATCCAAGAACTTGCGACGTGAGAGATTTTGAAGCCATTTTAACATTAATTCTTGGTGGAATGACACAAATATTTCTACTGGCAACAATTTTACTTGAAATATAGCTATCAGAACTCCCTGTATTCACTAGTGCATCTGTGATTATGTTGTTTATTTTAATTTGAATAATAGATTTGGATAAACAACTAGGAGAAACAGCAGAACTCGTAGACAGAATAGTAGCAGATGTTTTCTGAGTTCTTCTGGTGTTACTTGATCTACACACAGTTGAAAAATGACCTCTTTTATTGCAGGAATGGCAAATTGCATTTTTAGCAGGACAGTGTTCGCGCAGGTGTCTATTTTTGCCACAAAAGAAACATTTCTAAAAAGATGCAGCGGCTGCTAACGGCCTGGTTGGTGATTTTACAGAATCTTGTGACGGTTCTGCGTTTTGTAAAACGGCAACACTTGAATCAAAAGTTGACGAATATGATTCAGCATGTTGCTTGGCTATTTCTAACGCTCTCGCAGTATTAAACGCTTGAGTTAAGCTCAAAGAAGAGTGCTCTAGAAGCCGCTGTCTAATTTGTAGTGAACTTAAACCACCGATAAACGAGTCTCGAATGAAATCATCTCTATTCTGTTCGGCCGTAACAGCTTTAAAATTGCAGTCTTTGCTGATTTGCTTCAAAATTTGTAAATATTGGTCAATTGACTAACCTACTAACGGTCTTCTTGATGAGAGAGAATGTCGAGAAAATATTTCATTTTTGGGCTTTACGTAGAGGCTTTCAAGGATTTTTATGGCATCTTCATACGTTGTACTCTCGCTAATAGACTCAAAAACGACTGGACTCACGCAGTTTATTATTAGATTCAGCTTCTTCTTATTGTCCTTCGCATCTGCCGCTTCCAGAATATTCACGAACGATCTGTACCAATGATTCCAAAGTTGACCTGCGTTTCTACGTGTAACATCTATATCTAATCGATTGGGGCGAAGTAGCTTATCCATTTTGTAGAATTCTCTGTAGAATAAATTGTAGTGAATTACGAAGGATTACCTTCAAAATAAGGCTTTATTCTACGGAGAACAACTAACATAAAATTATTGACAACTTTGTAACATAACTGACAATGTCATGAATCCTATCAAAATGGTAATATCATGACAGTCCCATAAATATCTTGAAAGCCACAACCTGAAATAGGAATTAATTATTAGTAAACATTATATTTCAACATTAATTATTTAAATGGAAATGTCAGAAAAAAATTGTAGGTTAGTTGTCAAGATGACATAAAGTCAATGAATCATGTATGCCATAAATATCGATGGAATGTTCAGAAAGAACCATGAAACACTTAATCTTAGAAATGTGATATTAGGAAATAAACAGTTTTGTTGTTTTTGTTTTTAGAAATATTTACAATTTTTAAATGATTCAAATTAAAAATTTAAGCTAAGTTTATATTAATTAATGGATGAAATATAATTCATAAGCATTTAAGAAAAGGTTACATGAGTGAAACTCAATTTATAGGTTGTAGACCTTTTCCAAGTAAATGTATGAAAAGGTATTAAAGAACAAGAAACAATATAAATAAACAGTTTATTACATACCTTAAATAAATTGAGAGGCGTCAGCGTCCAGCTCACCGAAGAAATCAGTTCCAGTTCCAGCAGTTCCAGATATCTAGATACTTTACAAGTTCTTCCTCAAGAGTGTTTGTACATCAAAATAGTGCACAAGGTCAGTGAAATATATTATTGGTACCAATAACCAAATAAGATGTACATCTAAAAAGTATTTTCACTTTCTCATTCCACGATATATAAATCTATAGACTAAACTTACTTAAAAACATTACAGAAATCCTTTGTATTTTAGGTTAAAATTTTGTTTCAGTTCAAATTTTTTTATTGTACATTCTCTTCTTCTTCTTTTCTAGATCCTTTCGCCCTTTCAGGCGACGGATGCACATTCACAAACTATTTTATACCATCCATGTAATCTTTTATATCTAAATGCTCCAAATCTCCTTTAATTAAATTGTTATAGTTCAGCATTTTTATTTTATTGGAATAAAACATTTCAATAACCTTACAAGGTACACGCTGTTAAACACTCTTGTAAGAAATTGTCTAACCCACCAACAAGATTCTTCATAGGAGACAAAGGCGTATTGAGATTTATTGACAAAATAATTTGAAATTAAAATTAGTAAACAAAACATAAAATTTATAATATATTTTATTAAAAAGATAAAAAAAAAACATTTCTCTATAATTACAATAGTTAATTCCTTAAAAAAAATTGAAAGACTAAAGGTTGTTTTATAATGTATTCACGTTCGTAACTAAATAATAAACCAAAATAGAATCATTCTATATTTGATTGGCGCCAGAACTCAAAGAGAGCCGGAGTTTCATGTTCCCGGTTAATTTTGAGCTAGCTTAAAAAGGGTAAGTTTAAAGATTTTTAAATGATCAAATTATAATAAATTGATTCTATAGCGAGTGGCTCTGATATTAGGGCTATATAAAAAACACATCATAACAATATATGTGCTCCTAATTGAATTCGCTATAACGCACCCTTTTCAAAAAAAATCAATATTTATTTTTATTTTGTTACATTTTTATAGTTTATTAACAACAAGAATATTGAATTTCATTACCTGCACTCTCTATTCTTTTTGGGCTGGAGAATGTAATCTAGATTCAGAGGACCACAATAGATCTGAAAAGATCGCAGTGGCATATGCCAATTAGCCACCTCATCAAATCTAATCTGATCTAATCTAGTGGTAGCGGATTTCTTATTTAGTTTCATTAGAAAGCAAAAAAGTTCAAATAAATAGGTGTACATTTTGCATCACAATTTATGCTACATACGGAAATAAGTTATGTATAATAAATGCTTTTACAATATTTGGTGTGTTTTTTCTACCCAGTTACTATATTTTTGTATTTAAATAAGATAGAAAAAAATGAAGATGCTTTATTGTCGAGAAAAATCGCTATAAACAAAGTGATTTAAAAACAACAATAAAATGAAAACCTAACATCATATAATTCCAACGTTAATATTACATTTTAGATCACACAAATTTGAAAATAATTTCCATTCATTTGGATTACAGTCCAAAAAAATTGAACTTCTCTCAAACACACTACAATACCATGAGTCGTAGGGAACAGTTTCCAAATTTACGCAGTCAAAATGGAATCCATGTATCTTACAATTCACTTGATCACACAATAATTGGTCTACCATCATCAACATGACTACCAAAAAAACTTTTATAGCTCTTCAAACTTCTACATGGGATGAGAGTCTTGGAATTAAATTTTCAACTATTCCTTGACCTAGCTATTCCTATTCATCTATGGAAACTTCCTCTACATTTTGTAGGGTTTCCAGGTACTTTCCTTCTTATACAGCGTGAGTCATGAGGAACTTTGCATACTTCTACCTTAATATGTAGAGTCCCTCAGGAAGGATATCATGTGGCTACCAAAAAGTGTCAACTCCTTTTCTTTATTATTATACAGGGTGATTTGTGAAATTTAATTGGTTATAGTATTTACAGGGCTCATTTGATTTTTCTAATTTTCCCATGATACAGTACACTACTATCAAGCATTCGACTGGTATTAGGTGAACTTCGAAATTCCAGTACCGGCTTTGGAAAAATTAATTTAGGGACTCGTATTAAATATTTCATTTTATTTTTATTTTTTTTAAATGCAATAAGTAATTTTCAAACTACATAAATAGCCAATGAAAACGACATATGCGACAATTTTTTGTGAACGATCAAATCTTACCAAAAATAGAAGAACTATAATAACGTATCACATGATAAGGTAGGTATTAATTTAAACAAATGTTATAACAAAAAATTATTATTATTTTATTAATTGAAAAAATTATGTCCCATTCATAACCCACTGCTTTGAATGGGACAAGACCAGGTTGTGAATGGGACAAGAAAATAAATTATTGGTACATGACCTTGTCTCAGCTTTTATTGACAAAATACAGATAAATTAGTAAACTCAGATAACTTGAACACATAAAAACAAATAAGCTTGGATTTACAATTATTCCTCTAATTCTTACAAAATCTTTCAAAATTCTTTTTCGTAATGATTAGAAGAAATATGGAATCTCAAAGTAGATTCGCTGTAGCCTCATTTCTTTCGGGTTGAGGAAGCTTTCTCAAAATCCGGTCTCGTGGCACTTCACAGATGTCTTACTCTACGAGATACAGAAACTTTTCAGAATTTCATCACACCTCAAAAATTTAATTCGGAATTCAAAATGGTCTAGCTTTTCTTCAACAACTCCAATGTAGGAAATTATGTTTTTCTTTGTGGAAAAGTCGACTTACACGTAGTCCTTTTCCTGTACAACAAAATCACTCACTTCCTCAAAAATTTCAAATTGCTTGTCGCTATTTCTCTCGAATTCCCGTAAAATTTCATCTGTGTCAACCGAATCTTGGGCCTCAAACTCTTCTGACTCATCGCTCGATTCACTTTCTTGTACAATCCTTCGAGCAACTTTTTTCTTTTTCGCTGCCTTCTGTCGGATTGTTTCCATTTTTTCTGCTTCTTCTTCCATTAAATTCGTAAGTTCAGGAGTGTCGGTGAGTATTTTTGTTCTACCACGTTTTCTTCCGCCTTATTTTATTTTGCTCTCGGACGCTTTTGGGAAAGGGCGTATTGCTTCTGGAGTGGTGAAAGACGTAGCAGTAACGGTAGTAGTTCCACTGCTGAAGAAGCCTCGACAGGATCTACATTTGGCGCTTCATTGTTCGTAACGATAAGATTCTCACGGTCTGTTACAAAAGAACATAAAAAATCTTCTTCTCCGAATATGTTACGATCAAGTGGATATATTCCAGTAGAGGAAAATCCAGAAATAATATTTTCAGGGGTGAACCAATTCAAAAAGGCCTTACTCTCAGTAATTTCATAGATTGTTGAAGTTTGGCCCGGATTTGCAAGAATCCACTCGTTCTGCGCCACCTTCACATAAGTCTTGAAAGGACCATATAAAGACTTATCCAATGGCTGCAGTGCGATGGGAAAGTGAGCAAGGCTACATTGTTTTCGTTTGCCAATCTGACAACTCCCACACTAATATGGAATTCATGGTTGTCTAATATCAGAAGAATTGGTGATTCTTTCGATGGTTTCGTATGCTTAATGAAATGTTCTAGACTGCTATAAAAATTTGCTTCATTCATCCATCCTGACTTATTCGCCAGACCAACACTTCCCGCAGGAGTACCTTTCAACATAAAATGTTTAAAGTTTACTCTCGGAAATATGGAAAAGAGTGGAAGAAAATTTCCAGAAGCACAAATGAAATTGAGAACTGTCACAAGTTGTCCCCTTTCAGCAAAAGTTGCTTGTTTGAGACCCCTTTTCGCAAAAACTTTTGGTGGGACAGTTACAGTTGTAACACCTGTCTCATCGCAATTTTATATTCGGTCTGGCGTAAAGTTGAATTCACTCAAGACACTTTTCAGATTATCGAAGAATTTATTGACGTTGACCACATTAAATGAAGTAGCTCTTGAGAGGCTAGTTTTTTCTGGCTTACGTAGGCTCAAAATTTGTTTATGACGGCGTTGAAATCCTTTCAGCCAGTCTTCACTTGCCATCTGACTATCAAAAAATTTCTCTGGACAGACCAAATTTAGTTCGTTCGCATATTTATAAGCCAGCACGCGGATCTACCAGTTGGGTCTCATGTTCAATAGGGAAGATCCTCTTGTTATCTATATTAGGAGAGTGTATGAAGTCTAGTACGTTACCAAGTTCTCTAGCAGCCTGGATTTGACAGAGAAGTGCCGACTTCGAAATAGAAAATCTTGCAGAACCATCCCGGGCTAAAATATTATTTTCAATGCAATGAATGGCAGCTTGTTCAGAAACACGTTCTCTCTTTTGTGGTTTGCGTTGGCTCATCTACAAAAAAACATAAATGTAATTCCTTCACACCCAAAAACAAGGAAAATTATGTATCACTCGACACTGTCGGTAGCATCCCTTAAACATTTATTAATTGTTAAAATGTTATACAAAATCATATAACGATTAGTAAAAAAATTTCATTTGTTCAGCATTGAAAGTTATCAAGCAAACATTCATCAATACATACATACACAAACCTTTTTTTCGCCGAAAGTAGTTTTTTTTATCGAATATGTGGAAAAGTTACGAAATATTTTTCAATATGGGTGTCCCATTCGTTGCTTGCTAATATGGAGGTGTAAACATGGACACACATAATTCAACCTCTATATTTTATGTCTTACCTTGCCCTAAACTTTCATTGAGATTACAACTTGTAAAATAATTCAAAAACAAAAATTAAATGAATTAAAACTCGTCAGTTTCACTACAAGAAACATATACAACTATCACGATCTCTTACTATTGACTGCATACGATATATTTTCAATTTGCCACTGGCTGTACCTCCTGCGCCATCTAACACGGCAATATGACAACAAAATATTGGGCGGTATATTTGAAATATGCCCTTTCCCATTCATGGCATGTCCCATTCATGGCACTTCTCCCCTATATAAAAGGAATTTTTGTGGGGATGTGGCAATAATACCAGAGTGTACTCTGTTAAGAATTAATTTCCGAGCTTTCGAATATAACAGTATTCAGTACAAGGTAGATGCTATTCATCCAGAAGCTCTGAGAGCATAATCCTGGATCCTGGTTGATACCACACCAATACATTAACCTCAGTAAAGGAAATGCTAAGAGTGTGATATCAGCGACATCTCCACATCTAATCACAAACCAAAATTCTATATCGACAGAAAACCATCTCAATAAGTAGTTGTTGCTTCTTAGTGAACGGTCTGTTCTTTGGAAATTTATTTTTATAATTTTGTAAAGCGTTATAATTGTATTGAACTATTATTTTTTGACGTCTATAGATCACGAATTACTAAAATATGACAATTATCTACAGGTAACTGTAATTAAGTAAATAATAGTATTCATTTCCAAGGACTGAAAACAGTATATAAAGTCAAATAAATTATATAGCAGATAAAATGAAATGATAATTACACTTCTAGGTGAGATTATTGGTAGAATATTGTGAAAAAAGTAATAAATTTTAACATTGGTATATATAAAACTTAAAAACAATATAAAATTTGAAGTATTTTTGATTAATTGATAAAATTCAATTCAATTGTTCAAAGGGAAAGGAATATACCAAGATTCACATTTTTGCTTCCACTCCTCAAACCAATTATAACCCGACCCGATATTATTTTGAACTAAAATTCGTGATATATGAAAAAGACTATGTGGTCCAGCACTAGCAGTAAGTTTGTTTTAATCTCTTTTATTTATTGTAATGTAATAACAAATCTAAGATAAACATTACATTCTAAGGATGTTTATTTTTTCAATTTTCATGATTATAAATGCAAAATTAATTCAATTGAAAGAAAATAAACACCATTTGACAACACCGCTAAAACTATCACCTAATTAAATAGTGTTGAAAAAGTAAACTTCTGAACTAAATTCGTGATTTTTAAAGTATTTACCGAATGATCCAGCGAAATGTTTGTTCTAACTGCTGTATTTAAGGTAAGCTATCAAACAAATTTGAAATTATCATAAAATTCCGAGGGTTGCAAATTCTACCAGAAACGCAAAAACTGAGTGAAATTTCTAAATAACTATTTATATGCATATCTAGGAGTTTCTCAAATGTGGCGAAAATCCAATGAGGGTCTTCGAAAAAACACAAAGTCAAACCACAGCGTATTCATATAAAAAACACACTAATAAAATTGACGAAAATTTTTTGAACACTGCTCACCTTTAAATAGACATTACAAAACTGACCAGCTGTCCAAATTGTTTGCCCTGAACGGCCATATTAGGTCACGTAGTCTGTCAGATTAAAAATCTAATAATTGTCATTTAGACATCAGGTTTCTCGAGTTGTTGATATTGCCATAGTAACTATGAGAAACGCGCATTTTTGAAAGTTCGATTTGAACACGCTGAGGCATGCTTTGAATAGGTGAAGTGGCGCACAGATTAAAAAAAATTACTCCTGAATCGGATCTCTCATTTAACTTAAGACAGGATATCGGAGCGGTCGTTGGCTGCTCAGCCTAAAATGCCTCGGTCCTTAATAGCTGAGCAGGTTTAAAAAAACAGATTATGACAAAACATGCATACTATCACGCCCTGTATGTCAACAATCAATAAATTGTTTATTGGAAGAGAATAATTTGGTTGTGTTGAAAACGCCTATGAGATCTTATTTCGTATAACCTCTTCCTAGGAAAATCGATCAAAACTATGTCGAGTTTGCATATTTCACCAGAGTGCACTACTGGAATATTTTGCATCCGTTGCACGATTTTCCATCAATCTATCTTTGTGAAGGTGCGAAGGAAAATCAAGCTATTTACTTTACAACAGAGTACATCAGAATGGAATCCTTGTACGCTTTTATTTCACACCTCTTCAGATGATATGAGTATGTTATGCATTTTAATATGATGCAAAAATCAACGAAATAGTTTTTCATAGTTTCAATGGAATTAACCAGAGAAAAGTGATTTCTCTGTATTTTGCGAAGATTCAACCCAGCTGAGAGATCAATTAATTAATTGTTTCAGTACATCCAGTAGAAGTTTCGAGACCTTGGCACTCCAGCCTCTAGTATTTTTGTGCTCTAGGTTGAACCGAAAATATTGCATACTAAACGTTTGGATTGGCATAATAATTAACAGAAGAATTGGACCAGTTTTTTTTGTGACAACTGGGGCGAGTTATTAGGATTCCTCACAAAATGTTTCAGAACTGTGAAGAAATATTTAATGTCAATAACATTCTATATAAATGTCATCCATCCTGTCAATAATATATACGTTACATGGTGTTAGAGATAGTGGTAAATGAATAGGAATTTGAAAGAAATTTAGCAAAATGAACAAAGAAGTTGTGCCAGCACAAACTGCAATCCATGGTTTGCGACCACCGAAACAATTGGTGTTAACAAACAACGACATGTCCACAGCATGGAAGCAATGGAAGCAGCAGTTTGATTGGTATTTGATCGCAGTGCAATTAAGCAGAATATCTAACGAAGAACAAACAGCTACATTTATGCCGGCAATAGGAAGGACTAGATGTAATCCATATATTCAATAACTTCAACTTGACAGACAACGAAGCAATAGATCTGCAAGTCATAAAAGCTACGTTCGAAAATTCAAGTATTTTCAGCAAGAGAGTAAAACGTTCAATGAGTTCAATGAGCAACAATTGAAAATCAAGCAAAAACATGTGAATTTAGCACATTACCTGACAGCTCAATAAAGGATAAATCGTCTTTGAAATTCGATAACCGAGCGTAAAAGAAAAATTGTTAACGGAAATATGAAAGGTGTATATTATATTGATATGGAAAGTGAAATCATACAACACATACACCAAACAAGGGTTATTTCAGTATAAAATCTAAATAAAATATAAACAAATCACCTGACAAATATTTACAACCCAGACTTTAAACGGGAATCTTTATGACTTTTCTCTAATTTATTAAAATCATATCACATAGTTTCAGAATTTTCAAAAGCTTTGCAAAAGTTTATTGGCTCATCATAAATCTAAAAAGAAAGAACCTGAAAATTAAAAATTATTAGTTAGGTTATAAAATCTGAAACTGGTACAAATAGAAGAAGTACACTTATGAACATATCTAACAAAGTGTGAATCTAGATTTGTCAACTCGAACGGAAGAAAGGAGATGACAACTGAAATTAAAACAGATGTCAAATAATTTTAAAGTTTTTTAACTAAAAGATAAAAACAATAATAAATTATTTGGAGACATTAAAAATAAACTTTCATAACAGAAAAAGATCCAATTATAAAACAATCATGTCAAATAACAGAAATCAAAAATTATTAAATGAATTTGATTGGTCAGCAAATATAGAAAAACTTAAAAATAAAGAGACATATGGATTTTGAAAAGATAGAAAAATTTGATATTGGTTGCTATTGATTAGAAAACGGTTAGTTACGAAAAATATACAGAATTGAGAAGTATAAGCTTTTTGATGTTAAAAATTTATTTAAAATTAGACTACGTTGTGTTAAAAGTGAAACTAAAAGTGAATTTGTGTTTTTAACCTTTCCTTAACAAGTTCCTGTTAAAAACAGAGGTTAAATAATCTCTGTAAATATAAAATTCTTTAAACAAACCATGAGTGAAAATTCCGAGAGGTAAACAAAACTGAAAATCTTCCCAAGCCGACCCCGAAGCCATATTGAAGCCACTTCTACGAGGGACTCCAAGGCCCAGAAAGGTCTTAAACATAGAAAATACAAGATAAAAAGGTATTTCATAAACTATAAGTTAAATCATTAAACTTACGTGCGTGTGATTAAATCCAGAACTTAATATTTATTCATCTTTGTTACGATTACAATATCGTCCAATTTGTATATAAAATCTGTTAAAAACAGATGTTCTATTCTGTCTTTGGTTATTAGTGTTACATGTAAAAAGAGTTGCATAATTTTCATAAATTTATTAGATATAAGAACTTCATTTAGTGTGAACGTTGAGCGAAAGATCCTTTAGATAAGTGTTTTGAATTGTTTCTTATGTATTTACTTATCAATTCTATATAAATACGCCGTTCATTAAAAAAATAAATTAAATATTATTTCATAAATTTCTAATATAAAGAGTTTTCTTCCTATTAAGTTAGCAAAACTGCTTCACAGTTGGATAGTTCCTATTATTCAAGGGCAAGGACACAGGACCGGCCTGAGGATATATTAAATAATAAAATAAAAAAAAGAAACTAAGTGAGCACTAGACCCATGAACCCAACCTGAGATGAAGAGTCATCATAAAAGGTGAGTGATGTATGATATCACTAATATTTAAATTAAAATTCATATTAATTGGCGCCCAAATAAATATATTTCAATAAATAAATTAAAACACATATTAATGATATAAATTAAAAAATTCATATCAATATATACACTTGTCACCTTTGCTTATGGGAAAGCAGACAGAAAAGATTCAGTACATTCTCAGTAGCTTATATTATGGCCTAATTGAGTCGAATTTCAGATTGGAAAACATAACTTAGTCGGTACCAATTGTAAAGCCTCAAAATATACTAATGCCGCCGCTACATATAAAATTAGACTTAATGAAGCAATTCACGGAATCTCTGGATCCAAATTCCAAGGCTTTCGAATATTCAAGGGGATTTTTCCCCAAATTACCTGAAGCTAAAGTTAAAGGAGGCATTTTCGTTGGACCGCAAATGAAACAAATAATGAAGAATTATGACTTCACGAATTTTCCCAATGCTCGTGAAAAACGAGCCTGGTAGAGTCTTAAAAAAGTAGTTGATGGTTTTCTTGGAAATAATAGAGCTGAAAACTGTAGAGAATTAATTGAAAACATGCTTATAAGCTTCAAAATTATGGGCGGTAGGATGTCTCATAAACTTCATATGCACATTCCCATCTGGATGAATTTAAAGACAACATGGGTACCTACTCCGAGGAGCAAGAAGAACGTTTCTACCAAGATGTGATGAACTTTGAACGGCGTTATCAAGGGCAGTACATCGAGAATATGATGGGATGGGGTTTAGTACGAGAGAGCTCACACGAAAATAAAAGAAATACGAAAAATATTTACTTTTAGACATTAATTTTTTGTTATTTTACATTTATATATTATTGTTTATCAAAAATCTTGAATAAAAAAGACTCTGATATCCAGTTAAAACTTTTATAGTCCTAATTTAAAGTAAAATTATTAAAAAAATATGAAAATGACTGATTTTTCTGGAATAGTTGCCAAATTGCTCTAGTTTCTACAAAACCAAACTTTAATAATTTTTCCCCTCATTTTTAGCGTAGGAGTTGTTGAAGTAAAACCCAAAAATTTTGTTGACCGGTGTTATTATTTTTAATTAAATCTAATTTGGATGCATAATAAAAAAAACTGCAAAATGGACTAGCTGCATAATTCAACAGTAAATAAACAAATAATAATTAATGCTTATTCGTTATTAATTCAAGCCCAATTTAAATTTTCCTTCCAACCAATTAAATGAACCAGCGTAGGTTGATTACATGACAGTGGATTAAAAAAACCAAATGTGGAAAACTAACCTTCAAACAGTATAAAAAAAACTACACTTATATATATTCCGTTTATATGTTTCGTAGGAACAGTCGAGTAGTTTAAATATATATTATTTATAAATGCGTGCATGATTATACGCTTGAAATAAGTTACGTAATGGAAAAACTGGACTTTGAGTACATGTATAAATTTTTAGTGCAATATGATGGTGGTGAGATCAGTTTGTTAAAAGATTATTGGACAGAAGGAATTGCTTTGATCTGTATCAATCACACAGAAAAAAGAAATGCGTTAAGTGGTAAGTATGAGCTAGAATATTATCTGCAATTTCAAGTATGTACAATTTGTTATACAGAGTGGTTCTGAGATCTGGAAACATTTGAAAACAATTTTTCCGTGTGAAAAATCTGAGAAAATTCGATTTATAAATTCAATATCTCATTCCATTTAACCATGTCAATTGACGATACCTTTGTTTAAAATACTTTTTTATTAATAATGTAATCATAAAGTGACTTACCCCTTGAGTTGTTATCCATGCCAATCCAATATAGGTTGTGCGCATTGTGCGCATAGAGTCGCAGCCTATCATCAACTCAAACTTCTGATTGAGGCGGTGGTCCACCATGCTATCCATTTCTCTGCTCGGTGGTGCTGCTTTTTTGGCCTATTTTGCAGCATTCAAGCCGTACTGAGGTTAGGTCAGAGATGGATTGCGTTATGATATATGCCTTGTATTTCCTAGGACTGTAGATGGCTGTCACAGATTGTAGGTTGCTTGGAAAGGGTTTCTGCCGCCCTTTTGTGCTGCAAACTGCACTGTATTATTTTTACCTTGGTAACCTCCATCCTTCCTTCGTCCGTTAGTGAAGATAAAAGAAGGTTGGCCTCAAGATCAGCTTAAACTTCACTTGGAATCCAGTGGGTGGCTTCCGTCAACTTTTTTTTTCGGTTCGAGATGGGCAACTCATAATCGAAACGGTCCAGGACCCAAACCGTGTTGGACTCATCCCCAAGGGGATGTCTACCAACCAAACCCACCTCAAACTCGCCGTTACCCCCTAGCATACTTCGAGACGGGCGGCGGTTCCTAGCACACTCTCCGTTCACACCGTCGTCTTCTCCCTAACTATCACTCCTACCTCTCATTCCATATCGAGTCCTTATCTCTCCCTTGCCATGCTCTCTTCTTCGCCACTCACCTCCATCCAACATTATCTCCATACTCCACATCATCCTCCACTTCACACCTCTCGCACACTCCAGTCTCTCTTTTCCCAATCTTGTGGAGGTACTCTACTCTCGACCCATGTCCAGTGAACCTCCCCGAATTTCCGGTCCATCCAATCTCTCCTATTCCCAATCACTCCTTTCAGCGCGCCCTCATACTCCTTCCACCTTCTTTCCACTTCTTGCTCCATCCATTTCTGTACTTCTTCTCTGGTCGCTCCCCTCTAGCGTTTATTTCTGGCTCTTGCCATCACGTCCAATGGGTGCACCGCTGCTGCCAGTCCACCCATTGTCCTGTACCCCTGCACCACCCTCAGCTGCATCCCTCTCTGCACATCGCATTCACTCCCGCTCTCTTACCTCACACCACCGCACCATACAGCATACTCTGCTCTACCGTCCTACCAATTACCCTCCTCTTCCACTCTCCCAGCCCTCTCACATTACACATCAATCTCCCCAGCCATGCTGCCCTCACTTTCCCCTTCTCTTCCGTCAACTTAGGGAGTTTATCCACGACCGCAAGAGTAGCGTCTTTCCAGGGATCAATTTAGGTCAACGTTTTTTTGAACGACCTTGAAGTTTGGTCTCCGTCACACGTTATTCTGATTATTTCACTAGAATAAACCCACGAGTTAAACTTAGGTGGTTTGGTTTGGCTACTGGAGGCGGCCAGTAACACTTTGTCCAACTCATTCATCATTTGTTTTTTGACAAAATCTTCCTTGTCTGGTGCTCGAGATATCAAGTAACCATGTGTAAGTTTAGTGTGGTTGATTGGCAATTATAATAGTTGCTCATCTCTTGGTTAAGAATTCCAGGGAGAAACAGCCAATATAGAGTTGAATTTCGTGCAAAGCTTTTCTGCTGTTGAGCCAAAAATTTCTTAGGTTTCTTTGACTGAATTTCCAAATTCAAGTTTGATGTCATTCAGGAGCTGGATCGTTGTTGTGGTGATGAAAGAGGTGACTTCTTTGGAATGGTGGTCAGCATTTTAATTGCCAGTAATTCCAATGTGATATGGGATCCATATAAGATAGACTGTTATATCACGAGCTGAGAGAGTTTGATAGATGTCATGTAGGTTAAGGACTATTGGATGATCAGTGAAGATGATATTGAATGTCAGGATGGGAAGAATGGAATGGGTACAAACGGCGACAGGAAAATAAATATGTTTAAAGGTTTGAAAAATATTATACAGCTCAAAATTGTGAACATTACATGATGAGGGCAACCGATAGAAACCTATTGGTTGGTTGTGACTGAAAAAGAAGCATCCGTATAGAGAATTACATTATATGGTGTTTTCTGCAATATTTCCAAGAATTCATCCTCAATAAGTATGTTAGGCGACTCATGTTTTTTGAATTTGGTGAGAGAGGTATTAAATGGAGCAAGTTGTTTAGTCAAGAATGGGGGGTTGAGGAAGCGAAGTGGCGATCATTGAAAGGTGAGTATTCGCAAGTAATGAAGAGAGAAGTTTATGCTAGGATGCGAAGAAGTGTTGGAAGGAGGATGCTGAGCCATTGAGGAAAACAGGGGGTAACCAGTAATCATATTATATTTCTGTTTTGGAATTTGTTATTCATTTATTTGATTTAATCAAACAGGATATGATTGGATAAACATGCGAAAATGTTACCCTTTCCAATTGAAGATTTGTCGGCGACTATGAATGTCTAATCGTTGCTTAGCCATCAACATAAAAATTTCAAATCTTCCTTTCTAAAAAAGGATTTTCACCATTATGTTTACACGATTCTGATTTTAATTGGAGTTCAATTATTTCGTTCAATTTTTTTTCAAATGTCAGTTCAAAAATAAAAAAACAATTCCTAACAACGACTAGACATAGGCGGCTGATGATAATTTTCAATTCAAACTTGTTAAAGTTACTGTCGATGAACTCAACTCAACTTTTAAATTTATGAACTTTATTAAGAAATAAACTGTAGTAACTTTTAGAAAATACTTTTAATCTAAAATCGTATCTGACATCAATCAGACAATAAAATATACAGGATAAGCGGACGAAAACGAGACAGAGCTTCAGGAACTGCATCAACGTTTTAAAGAAACGCAGAGACCCGTCGATTTTTGATCAAAAGGGGACACTTTTTTCCGGTATTTTTGACTTCGCTACTTCCACCCCCTAGCGGAGGTAAGCTTCACCTTAAAACATTCAAATGGTCGAGTAAGGTATCATTTTAAAGTCCTTTCAATTCTCTTTACAACAGACTTTAAATTTTAAAATTTGGACTAATACTTTTTATTAGTTGAATTAAATGTTCAAATTGATGACCACCTCCGTCCATACAATGATGAAGATTTTGTTGGAAACGTTCTCGTACATTCTGGAGAATATCCGGAGGCACTCCTCGACAATTCTTTGACGCAAATCCTCCAAAGAGGCTGGTTGTGTTTTGTAGATTTTACTTTTGAGGTATACCCACAAAAAAATCAAGGGGTGACCAATCTGGTTACCGTGGAGGCCATTCAATGCTACCTTTTCTCCCAATCCAGTGCCGTGGAAAATGTTGGTCTAAATGAAGACGAACAATCAAAACATACGGAGGAGCACCGTCCTGTTGAAACATTGAATAATGATCTTCACTATACTGATGGTCATTTTCAATAATATCAGTCAAGGTAGGGTCAATAGCATCTTCCAGTAATTGCAAATTTATTTGGCCAGTGAAATTACCAGGTAAAACATATGGACCCACCGAAAATCTGTATCATGTGGTGAAAATCAACAACTAGGATTAAGTGTTACCAAGTATTTGAAATTAATTCACAGAGTATGCTATAACTTGCGCTTAAGAATCCCTGTAACAAAAGTATTATTTTCAATTTGTGTATTCTGTTTCAGGAAAAATGTGCACCGACTTGAGAAAATGTGTAGAGGAGTTAGAAAACTGGAAGACCGGAAAAGCTGTAGTTATGATGGGAGAAGGAATAAATTTTTGTTCGGGTGCAGATTTAGATTTTGTTAGGAAAGAAAGTAATCCCAAATCCGGATTTTATTTGAGCTCTTACATGCACGATGTATTAGTAAGGTACTTAGTAAGCTGAGATTTTTTTTTAGAAATTTTTTAGTCAAACTTAAATAACCAAAAACTTTGTTTGTGGAGGCTATAATTTTATTCCATCTTGAAAATAGTCTGTTCTATTAAATCGAGATTGAATGAATAGCAAAATATACAGGGTGGCCTGTAAGTATTGTGAATCAGAGGAATTGTAGATCGTTGAGAAAACTTCAAGCTACCTGGATACAATTTCTTCCTAACCTTGTAGTTTGTGAGATACAGGCTAACATTTTTTTGCATACCTTCTCGGGGGATAAAAATACGAATTTAAAGTATTTTGTAGGTCATTGTCTTTCCAAAACACATACACACCAGGGGTTCGTAAACTTTTTTTCTACCATTTTCTGTATCACAAGCTAATGGAAGATCTTTATCTTCACTAAATGTTCTACATAAAATGTACTCTTTGTTGAAGTCATCTAATGAATAATCACTTGTGAAAATAATTAACGGGTAAAAATATTCCAGTTATTAAGTGCATATTACTAGTAATTAACACGGTACTTTGCAGTTTTGTGGAATATGCTGACATGCATTTAGTACTAGGAGAATGTCACGGTAATTCTAAACGTGAAGTGAAACGATAAATCGAAAAATATGATGACGCAACGTAGTCTTCGTGAGAATGTAATAATCACCTTTCGAATGATGGATATTATGGACGCATATTCCAACCTAGAACGAACAAAAGAATAATATAAACTTTTTAATGCTGTAATATCAAAAAAATCACGTGAGCATCTTGCAATAAAACCATAGGTTCGGCTAGCTTCAGATACAATATTCACTATGTGAGGAATGAAAGAAAACTTCCTATCAAAAATTACCCCCAAATCTTCAACTACGTCTGGTCTCTCTAGAACCATATAATCATAATAAGAGAATATGACAATACCACATACTTAGCCGAATTTAAGTATAGTTTGTTAGTAGAACACCATTCACAAATTATTTTGTAATATGTGACAATCATTATTTTCGACAATTCTACGAAATATCTTCATATCATCAGCATATACCAATACATCAATATCCAGTACATACGGGACATCAATAATAAATATGTTGAATAGCAGACGTCCCAGATTAGAACCCTGAGGTACCCCAGACAGAGCTAAATATTCTTTAGACTTGTGACCACTACATAACACAAATTGCTTCCGATTTGACAAGTATGAATAAAATAAGTTCATCATACCAGTAGACAGTCCAGTTTTTAATCATTTACATAGTAACAAATTATGATCAAGTCCGTCAAGAGCTTTTGAGAGGTATGTGTAAATAACATCAGTGTTGAAATTTCATCTCAACCCACCGCTGTTGCATAAAAGTGTTTATAATATCAAGAAATACATATTACATAGTCCAATCGTGCGTAAGAAATCAACCGCTCTATTTCTTTGTGCCATAAAAAATGCGTTTCTATAGAGATTAAAAATGTCAGTATTACTTCTTGTCAAATAAAATAAAATACTGAATTGTCAGAAAAAATTATTCTTTTTTTGTATCAATTAAACACACGTCCCAGTCGTTCTTCACTAACTACGTAGCAGCAGCAACATTGATTCTTCAATTCTAAAAAAAAATAAATCTTAAATGTTGAAAATCCCAACAATCAGTCTGTACCTGCTCATCAAAGTTTTGCGCGAATTCCTGAGTTATATGTAAAAGATTCGTAACAGCAGAGCGTCCTTTCATAAAACCATGTTGATGTATGAGAATATAAAAAATACTGTGAAAAAATCTCAAACTCCTTAACAAAATTACAAATAATAGTAATTGGTCTAAAATTAGATATATCAAAGCAGTCACCCTTTTCATATATAGGACATACCTTTGATATTTTCCATGTAGAGGGAACTGTACTTGTTTCAAACAAATATTAATAAGAGTAGGCAGGGGAATCGCAAGGACATTTGCACAATCTTTATAATGAATGATGGTATGTGATCAGGTCCAGTGGTCATCTTTGGCTTCAGCTTCTTCAAGGCTTTCAGTACTTGTTCTTCCTTAAACTCAAAAACGTTAATACAACTATTATTTATAGTATCTTCTTCATTTTCCTTGTGATTTATTCATTATTCTTTTTGTTAATTATTTTGGGAAATTGAATCCCAACCTTTTTTATATTTTTTAATTCAACGAACTTCTTCGCTAGTGTCAGATAGGGACCAGAATTTAAAAACTTAATTGTTCTTCATAGCGTTCTTGGTAGAGTTCTAGCTACCGAAATGTTGAATTGAGAAATATGAAAAATATTTTGGTTTAATATCCCAAAATAATTAACAAAAAGAATATTATTTATAGTATCATCACTTATTGATAGATCACATGGCGACAGAAAAAAATTTGCTCAGAAAATCGACAAAAGAGTTAACAATGTCCTCAGGTGAATCCTTAAGAATACCACTATATTTCATTCGATTGTTTACGCCAGATACTCCTTTTTTTGTGTTAACAAATGCCCGAGTGGATTATCTCTAATATCATTTTCTATTGTTTGAATGTATGACTTGTATGCCTGATTAATGTATTTTTTCTGAGACGGGAAAAAAGTTTGACATTCCCCGGGGAAAAAAGTAATTTCATAAAAAGTGACATTTCGTTACCTGACAACACCACTAACAAAGGCACTAACAAATCTCTTTTAGTTTAGCGATGCCGACCAGTATACCTGATATAACAATAGACGACCCTTTTGTAATCGCCGAGAAACTGGTCAATAATCCTTGCATATAAGCGTGGTTCTGGGTTTAATAAAAGGGGTAAGATAAATAGTTATTTATTATTCAAGGGAAAAAGTATCCGATTTTAGCCCCAGAGCTAATATCTTATATTTTTTCCGTGTATAATATACTATTTTTTTTCTGTGACGGGAAAAACGACGATATAATAATGAAATTTTATGAAATTACTTTTTTCCCCGGGAAAAAAGTGAGTACTTTTTTCCCGCATATAGATATATTCACTTTTTTGCCGGGGAAAAAAGTGATATTTTGTTACCTGTCAACAGTGATAAAATGTAAAACTTTTTTCCCGTCACAGAAAAAACTACATTCTTAAGTAGTTATAATATGTATATTGACAAATTACTTTATTTGGCATAATCACACCAACAGATTTTAATGGCTAGAAAAGTTATTGATAGTGACATCAAATTAACCTGAATATTTCAGAAAGTTTAGAATATTTTTTAACAAAAAAATTATGTTAAGTTTGCACTAAACTTCAAGTAAAAATATTAGTTTTTGTCAAAATGAAAAATAATTTATTACAACCTCTTAAATTTATTTATGTGATTACAAAATCTTAAAACAGTTGCTAACACAGACTTTCATCGCTATCGGAACTACTATTGTTAACAACAAATGTCACAGGTGTTACGTCTATAAATAGGGGTTGTCGATCCAATGTCACTTGTAAAATATTGTCCATTTCCCACATTTTCTTTTCTTCTCCCGCTACATGCCTAATACATTTTTCCTAATTATCAGCATTTACTTGTTTTATGAAGTTTTCCAGCAGTTTCCAAATATCGTTCAACTTAAAAGTTGTATTTTTCCGAGCTACATCTCCTTTAACTTGCGCCCAAATGAGCTCAATTGGATTGAGCTCACAGTGATAGGGAGGAAGGCGCAATGTTAAAGTTACTTCAGTTCAAAATGACAATGACATTTTACATCTTTCACATAACTTAAAGTTACTATCTAATATTTGTAAAGTAAATATTTATAGACTATCATTGTAAATTTAATTCTACAAATGTACGCCCATGGTTTACTGGTTTCCGATAATTTTATTACTCTCTCCTGACGGCGAAACAACTAAAGGCGCACATTTATTAAACACACTGTATAGTTGGCCTTAAAAGTACGTGAATGCCTCTTCAGCATTCTGAAAAGCTTTTAAGTATGTCCAGACAATAATAGATCACATCATTTGATATAAATGTTGAAAATTGTAGCAGTTTTGAAAGTTTCTCTTCAAGTTATTTTTTAGAAAAAAAGTGTGGTTGCGTATAATGTTAATGGTATTATCAACGAAGGGTGGTTTTATCCTCTCGTACAAGACAATCATCGGAACGTTCAACAAGGCAATTGTTGTTATGAAGTACGAAATCAAGAATTTGGTTACTGTTATTATAAATATAGTTGAATTGATCTAAATGAAGCAAATTAAAAAAGTTATTAAATATAGCGATCTGGCTATTTACTTGATTAGCTTGAAGATATGACGCGTATTGATTTATATTAAAATCACCCACAAACCAAACATCACTTAAAAAGCAATCGAAAATTTTTAAAATATCAAAGTAATCCAAAATGTTCAAGTGATGTTGTTGGCGGTATGTAAATAATAACACAGTATAAAGAACCTTGATTTATGGTCATCTTCATGGTAAGAATATCTACATTCGTCGGAAAATTATGAAAATGTTTATTATTGAGATCTACGCTGATTGATGTATATTATATTGTTATGGTGTGAATAGTCACTCAATAATAAATATAAATATTTAATAATCATATAATTTAATTGATATTTGTACATATTTGTATAACTTGATATTCAGAGTCATTTATTTTCCATAGTGGAAGAATATAAAACATATTGAGTAAGTCCGTCACAAACCTAAAATAAAACGTATAAGAGTTAGAAACATTTAGAAGAAAAAAGAATAATATGTAAAATTAGTTTTGATACACCCTGTATACTCAATAATTGAAGTCATACAATGACAAACAGTAAAATAGGAACACAAACTTTAAAATAAAAGATTAACAGAGTACCAACTTAAAAAGTGATGATGGTAAAATTGAAATATAAATAAAATAAACACCATAATAGAGAAAATTATAACTTAAAATTGAACTATAGATAAAATAAAATAAATCATATAACTTAATATAAATAAACTATCAATATAATTAAAAATAGCAATAATAATTTAGTAACTAAATCTTTCAAAGACAGTCATTGGTAGAAATTTTAAAATAATATCTAAGAGCGTTTGTTTAAAAAAAACAAAGGAAAAAATCAACTATGGGTTGAGATGTTGAGAAGGAAGGAGGTTTGTTCAAAGTAAAAATTTGAAAAACTAAAAATAATACATAAGAAAAGTAATGTATACTTAATTACAATACAAATACAGTCAGGTATCACTTATCCATATAATTAAATGTTTGAATTTGTTGATGTAAAAATTTTACATAGTTCAAATTTAAAAGCATTACATAAGCTTATACTTACTGATAAAAATTTTCAAAAGAATCAACGAGATATCGACCATAGTTAATGTAGACACCATTTTATTATAGAATTTGTCAGATATCACTTCTTCATATAAAAAATTAATTTTCTTCCTTGTAGTTTTTAAAACCATAGAAATATAAAACCATAGACTCTGAAAAGTATAATCTTTATTTTTCTTGTGAATAAGAGAGTGAATGAATTTTAGATAAGAAATAATCAGAGTTAACCATTTTTGAATATTTTTGAAGTTGATTAAGCCGTTAAACAGAATTGAAAAATAAATCGAACGTTTCATTTGTTGAACATTTATTGAAATTGAATGTGTTTGTTTTCTTTAATATCTATGATATATTTTTTACAATCAACACTGGTTATCGGCGTTGGAACCTTTTGAAGGTCAAAGGACAGAGTTAGCTTTACAAGAATTTGAACTCGCAAACAAAATATAAATTCCCTGAGATAATTCAAATGAATTTATAAAATAATATTCAAATTACATAATAGTCTTATAACAATCATAAAAAAATATATATATATATAAATAAATAATAGAATAAATATTATTGATAATTTTTGACTGAGCTAGTTTGATAAACAAAGAAAAGTATTAAAACTAAAAATAATACATAAATAACATTTTAATTTATAAAAAGATATGGTATTATTATAGACATATTATTATTATTATAAAAACCATATCAATAGATTACTAACCCCAGTAAGTACTCCCTCACCTCTAGTGCATGCTGTCTGAGCGATAGACGTTATAATAAGGTGGAAAAAGTTCATTATCATTCATTGAAGGGTCTAACCAAGTTTCAGTGCTATAATAGAATAATTGAGCTGATATACAGCATTAAGAAAGTCAATGGTTTTCGTTCTTAAACCTCTGACGTTCTGGTAATGAAATGAGAAATTATATTTATGATTCCTAATTCAGTTCATCCAAAGTAGCTGAAGAAGTAGGTGAGGTATCAACTAAATAGTCATGTGATATATCTAATTGCTATTGCTATTGCGAGGAAATCACTCCTTAATTTATCACAAGCAATTTTATACTCACGCAGTCTTTCTCCCAGACGATATGATTCACAGAAATATTAGTATTTGAGTTATCTTTCAATTTGACACAATTTGAACACTTATGAAAGTCCATCATCTCACTAGCAAGTATCAGGATAGACTTCTGGATAAATTATTTCTTGTTTCAGATTCAGAAAACTGCCACTTATAACCGTGGCTTTAGTTCATGGATCAACCCTAGGAGGCGGTGCAGAATTATCAACTTATTCAGATTATTTGCTGGTAACCGACAACGCCAAGGTTGGTTTTGTACAAGGAAAAATGGGGATAATTACTGCATGGGGTGGAGAAACTAGGTATGTTGTTTTGTACTTTTTAATTGATTGATCTTCTACAACAGTTTTGGAATAAACCAATACTGTTAAATTCCGCCAAAGGTGGAAGACTCTTCGTCTGATTAGCAGAACCTGATGGGATGCCAATGTCACTCTTGCTTTTTAGGAAGTCTGCTTTTCCATGCCAGAAATCCAAAGCGGAATCATGTTATTAAGGAAGGTTGGTTTGGCGGCTTGCTATTCATGTTGCCATTGTCTGTTTATGTCCTTACACTAGAGTTAAAAGTGATATCGGTTCTTTTGTGAGTCGAAAGTTATTTTATCATTTGTTATCAATCAACAGACAAACCTAAGAAAAAAGTTCTTCCATGAATTTCTTGCCAACGTTGGCAGACATTTTATTGGTGACAAAAGACCAAAATTTAGATGCATAGAGAAATCACTCAATATTATTGATTTTTTTAACTTCAAGCTCCATTTTACCGTTTATATGAAAATATTTGGGCAAGATCTATGAAATTTTGTGAAATGAAAAAAGTGGTTATGGAAAATTAGTTTTTTTTAAACTTTTGTATACTTTTACATGAATGTTCGTTGAATCTACCACCACTATACATCTTCAGGATTATAAGGGGCACAGAGTACTTCAAAGTCAACAAAATAATAAGAGTAGGGATGGCGATCTGAAATCGATTAATCGAAGGATCAATTTCTCTGACCAAATAAATCGATTTTTTAAATCGATATGTTGTACTGAATCGATTCAGTGAATCGATATTTTACCCTTGAAAATCGACATTCGTTTTTTTCTGTTCTGGCAAAAACCATAAAATTATTTACAATTAACTGAATGTACTCGTAATAATACGGTGTTGCCGGTTGAAGGGTTAATTACTCAAAATGAGTATCGTGGGATCGTCTGTTCCTTGTGAGCGCCTTTTTTCAATTGCCGGCAACATCGCAAGTGATGAGCGGATCCGCTTGGATCCCAGTAGACTTGACAGACTGTTGTTTTTAAAAAGCTTAGATGTTAAGCATTGGGAACTATAAGCTATATTTTCTTAACATTTAATGTAACAAATACATTTAGAAAATAAATGTCTTCTTTTATATCTGATCTGATACTTTGATATGGTAATAAAAATAATTGTTATTATCGAATTTCCTGAACTAAAAAATCCCTGATTTTACCGATAAAACATCCCAGAGATTGTTTATTATGGAATATTTCTTGTTTTTCATAAAATGGATTTATATTAACATTGTAAATACAGACTTGAAAAAAATCGATTTTTTAAAAATCGATCTTTTAGACCTCGATTGTACCGATTCATCAGGTTACGATACGAATCGATTTAAAAATCGATCTTTTTTGGAAAGAATCGCCATCCCTAAGCCAATTGCACAGTGCTGACTATCGAAAGTTTATCGATAAGCTAAAAGCGAATGGCCTGATGGAGTAAACCATCGTTGCTAGATAAGGAGATCGAACTCATACGAAAAAATTGACAAATCCAGTCCTATCTAGCCTATCTAAGACGTTATATATTTCCAAGCTGAGCTGATGGCGATTCACCCTGCCTGGGACAAAATTGAAAGGCAAGAAACAACAAACCGTTCAGTTGCCATTTTCACAGACAGTCAAGCTGCACTAAGGGTACTCTATACAATAGACTATTCTAAGTAGATATGGGAGTAAGAGCGTGTCCCAAACACACTCGGAGAACGTTGTAAGGTCACGGTAGCCTGGGTACCAGGGTACGGGGGTCATAAAGACAAAGAGAAGGTGGTGTCGCAAGATCGACAATTAACATGGCCACAAAAAAGTGGGAGGCACAGAAGTCTCTATAATGGTGGAAAATGTTACCAGGACAGAGACCAGCAAAACAGTTCACTAGTAAGCCAATATAGACAATCTGTTAGAACTAGAGTAGGTATGTTAACAAGGCACTGGAGGCTTAATATGCCCGCAAATATGATGGTGTTGACTGACGAAGTCGTGTGCAGAATTTGTCACCAATAAAAGGAGACTGCAGAACTCATCCTATGCTAGTGTTACTGCCTGGCGAATATGCGGATTCTTGTTAAGAACATTTCACAGTATTTCGTTGACTCGGCATTTGGCCTTATGGATTTAATAATAAGAGTTTATAAATCCCTCATTGCATAGTAAACAGTAGCAGATACAAACACATAAATTAAATTTAATTTGTGAAAAAAATAGCTGGATTTTTTAAAAACAAACTCAACATTTATTTATTATAGGAATCTAACAAATTGAACTGTTGAAACATTCAGGGTGGCCATGTGGCCAACCTTGCTTTCTTTCATCTAATTGGCAGATGTTACCAAAAAATGTTTCAAATAAAAAAGATGTAGTTTAATAATGGCCACATTTTAAAAACATTTTGTACCATACAGTGGAGAACACTGGAAAGTATCAAATTACATGATATGAAATTGAAATAAAATCGAAACGGAGCAAAGTAAGTAGTACTCATGAAAAAAAAAAGCTGGCAGTAAATAGAGAAAACAAAATTTCATCTTCAATTAACCACTTTTTTTTTAACAATCTAGGGTTGGTATCATTTGCTCTTGATATAGTACATACAGGGTGTTGATTTGAAAACGAACGGCATTTAATATTGCCTACACTAATGATAGTATCAAAATTTGGCGAAACACATCAATTTATATATCAAGGGGGGCGTTTGTTGTCGTATTACTTTCAACCCCCTAACCCTCAGGGCACCTACCCCTGAAATTTTAAATGGAAACTCTGCCATTTTTGAGTTCCTAATGTAATTCTTAGATAAATTTCATATATTTTTTTTTAATTGTACTTGACCTCACGAATGTGTGGAATGTATTTCAGTTTTAGTAAAAATAGCCATTTTTCAACAACGATTAAATAACAATGGAAGGCTGGTATCAAAGGCAAAACAAAATGATTGGTTAGAGATTCACCAGACCTTTTAAATGAGGTATGACTTGATACCTAATGTCATTTGAAAAAATTCAAGGGGTATCTACAGAAGGGAGGGGGTGAATCTGACATTTATGACATTAGCGCCAAAAAGTGTGCCCCTCAAGTTAAAAGTTGACGTGTTTCGGCATTTCTTTCTAATATGTCGCATTTCTGAAATATTAAGGGTGGGTCCTTTTCAAATGAACACAGTGTATACACAATCAGATTAAAATATTAAGTAGATAAGGTGGTCAACCATTTATCTTGAAAAATACTTTCAACTTGGAAAATAAAAATTCGTAAACATAATTATCTTCCGAAGCAAAAAAAGTAATAGAATAATTAAATAAATAAAACAATCAGTCTCAAATATTATTGTACCAGCCAAATATTTCAGTTGTGAAATAATCATACTATTAGGCATTATCTTCTCGCTTTTCGAAGAAATGAGTACGATATTGTGCTATTGTTAACGGATTAACGACTACCTGCTGAGGGTTTTGGTATTGAATCAATCATGTTGGCATAAGTCAAAACGAAATATCTTGGAATGGAGTTTACCAGGAGATGAAAAGCCACTGGCAATAAATGATATGTACTACATAAAAATAGTCGAACTACTGAATGTAATATAGTCAGAGGACCACAATAAAATGGTCACAGTGGAATAGGCCAACTAGCCTCCTCATCAAATCTAATAGAAGTCTTAAATAGTGATTTTTTATTAACTACCAAATAAATCTTTTTGTGAGATATATTCTGTTTAAATATCTAGAAGAAACTGAATTTTAATGTATTTTTAAGGTTAATTCAACTCATAGGCCAAAGAAAAGCACTGGAAGCTCTCTTATCATCAAAAATCTACAACGCGCAAGAACTATTGGATATGGGATTGGCATATAAAATAGTAAATACGAATAATATGATTAACGAGACTTTAAATTTTGTGAGAGGTTTGATTTCTTACGACTCTTCAATAATACGATCTTATAAGACTGTTTCTAACGTTGCTTTGGAGAAAAGTTTCGAAGAGTCTTTGAAAGTTGAAAAGATGGAGTTTTATCCGAAATGGGGATCCGATTTGAATAAATATGCATTGAGTAGACGAATAAAACATATTAAAGACAATAAATAATATTTTATCGAATTGTTTGTTTATTTTCCTACTGTTTGCTTTAAGTTATATCCATGTTTGTTTGTTGCAGTGGAGCTTTTATATAAGTGAATATTTTTTTACGTTTATAAGAGCCAATAGACACTCACAATTTCAATAATGTGAGCTCCCTCTAGTTCATCAACTCATTAATATACAAAACAATTTCATATTGAATTTTATTTAATAAAAAAACATAAAACGAAATCTGGAAAATAGCATTATTAAATTCTTACTCTCAATAAACCAAGTTAATTATAAACTCTTTCTTAGCAAGACTCCCTTTTATATTGAACCGTTGACGATGCTTCTTTGATATTTTTTTTATTGTTTGTTTCCCTTAAAAAACAAAATAATTTTATTTCAAACGTTTGAAATAATTTGAAATGTTGACCGTCACGGGACGCTGGGCAGATGTAAAACATGATAATAATAATAATTATTATTATTATTGCTATTGCCAAGATTTTTATCGCAATTGAATTAATGAAAATTATACATATTTTATTTTATGTAAACTAGGTGTATTAAAATTTTTTACTAAATACATTTTTTATTTTTGTTCAATTTGGGGGGAAAGCGGAGACAATATACTTATAATAACTATTGGTACTTGTGATTTCAAAGTATTTAGAAAACGTTCAAAAACTCCGTCAATAACATCTTCTCAAATTCTCCTTAGTCCTTGAGGTAGGACAATTTTCCAAGGAATTTTTTTTTTGTGGGATCTCCAAATGACCAGAAGCGTCCAAAAATGTATTGGGATGACATTTGTAGGGGTGGTTTTTTTTTGGGTTGAAATCCCAAAACACCTCAAAATGGCCACCTCACATATAAAACTTTTTGGATGGGGGATTTGGGAAATAACGGACACCCTAATATACATATATTATGTACATCGAATGCTTCATGGATAGGTACTGATTTATTTTGTAATTGCACAAGAATTTTTGACGCAAAAGAATAATCTGATTTTATGTTGACCAAAATGATGTGACAGCTGTTCATTTATAAATAACCCTCTACACTCTAAAAGAGCACCTAAAGATTAAAAGTAGAGAACTAGTGCAACTTATTACTTTTTTAAATGAAACTAAGTGTTTCTAATTAATTACACTATTTAATGAAAAAATTATGAAAAATCTAAGATATCAATATTGATAGTATAGTATCATTTAAAAAAGCAATATGAGTAGATTCCAGAAAGTAAGGGTCCAAACAGTAAATTCAACTAGTGCACCATTTCTAAATTTATGAAAAAAATTCGAAAAATGGGAATTCAATTTTTTCCGGTCCTTACCAATAACAAAAAGTTACAGAATTCAACTAACAAAATTTTTAGGTATAGGGTGATTTATAAGAACTCGCACTTTAAAAATAATTATCAACTCCTATGTTCCGTCTCATACAATTTATAAGAATCATTTGTATTTTGAATGGATAATAGTGAAGAATCCATTTAGCTTGAAATATAAGAAAATTCAAATAGCCTCACAAAAAAATCTTTTTTACTTCAATTTAGACATAAACATAATATTTTTATTTTAGCACGTCTGCTACTTTCCATAATATTTCAGAATACACACTGAAAAATAGGAGCTAGTAATTATTTAATTTCAACTATTTTCACTTATCCCAATATTTTGGATCAAAAATCAGTTCAAAACTAATACCAGATGTGTAAATATCAGCAGTCGGACAAAGTATTTATAATACATTGTCTTTCCTACTAGGGCTTCACACGACACGAGAGTGGGCGAGAGTATCAAAAATCTCGTCTCGATCTCGTCAATTCTGAGGAAATTGAGTCTCGTCAAGTCTCGGTCTCGTCTCGTTACCGGCTGTCTCGTCTCGTCTCGTTCAAGTCTCGGTCTCGTCTTGTTACCGGTCGTCTCGTCTCGCTTATTTCTAAATATTGATAATAAAATCCCTAAATAATTTTTGATGACCAAGAATTTAAACATAGTAACGCTTGCATCATATCATCTTCCAACGATTTACATGGACATATAGTACAAAAAATGCCTAAATACGAAATTCAACGAATATTAACAAAATTATTGAACAAGTTTATCTGGAAATTCATTCACAACAGTTACTCCCGACCTATCTTCTAGGTAAATAAGTTTAATAAGGGAGAATGGTTGATATCTATTTGTTCGTTAAGACGATTACCAGAACTTTTTTTTAATTTACCTCAAGAGCTTCTAAAAGATTTAATTTAAAGTCTTAGCATATTAATTAAACCTTAACCATTCTGCTGAATTTTACGACCCTATTGCATTTGAGGCGATACAGGACGTGTCGATTTAATTTTGGTTTAGTTTCATCATTTTATTTCACATAGAAAGAAAGAAAGACTCACCACTTTAAATTTACAATAAAATATTTTACAGATGGTCACCTGATTTTATATATTGTAAAATGTGCTGCTATCTATGTAGACCGTCACTGATTTTTCTAAGAAAAACTTCATAAAAACAATCAATCATGAAGGAGAATTTACCATACAGGGAGAGAAGGAAAGATATTTGAAAAATTCGACTTACTTTGTTTTGCGTAAAAAATAACTTCTGTTTATATTGTTTTAAGAATCTTTATTCAATTTTTTGTCTCGTGAAGTTCAATATTTGCTTAGTAGATTGTGATTTTCGCTGGCTTGGTAATTCATCCAATATGTCAACAAACTATATTGGATTTGAAAGTCAACTGTTAGCTGTAAAGTTTTGTGTTATTCCACATGTTTGAACATAAAATTCATGGAGCAATTCACCAGATTGGCTTCGCTAGTTCGGATAACTCTCTTATCTCAAATAGTTTTAGAACGAAATTACTCTTACAAACTAGCTAAATTTTTAAAAGTTTTGTTGATACAAGGGATTATAAGCAATATTGTCCCGACATATTTTTACGATGCACTTCGAAATACGGGAAGTTTCGTCAAAACATGAAAAAACCATATCGAGGTCAAGACAAAACACCGCCAACAATTACACTCAAAACAATAATATTGTCTATAGTAAAATCGCAATCGGTGCGGAGTAATAAAACTGTCGGAACAGGTCATTATACCCCTAGAAAGTATTAAGATAAGACTCGGTCATTGTTATCTTTCTACAATATCCGTCGGTACAAATAAATTTCTTGTTTTCACAACATTCATCACAGCAGGTAGTCCCATAAAATTTTGATTTATTACTCCGCACCGATTGCGATTTTACTATAGTACATAATATTTATGTTAACATCATTCATTTTGCATCAATAACTTAACTCACTTATACAGGTCCAGAAACTCTCCTGCCATTTTATGTCCATCTAACCTAATATATAATTTAATTTAAAAATTTAAGGATACTATTTATTGTGCTTTCCCTATTTTTGGTGAGGTAACATTCATTTCATTGTTTGATTTGCTTTCTATGTATAATTTTATAGTAATTTTAATTTAAATTCAGTATAATAATCAAAATTCTTGCAATCAGCTATAAATTATTCAAATCGTCACATTCTTATCACATCATCAAATCTCTGTATACATCAGCTTGATAAATTATCATATATGTCCCCGTAGCGGAATGGTTTAGAGGTCTGACTGCGTGGAATGGAGAAATGTAGAAATAGGGTTCGAATCCTGGTCGCAGTGATAATTTTTTTTATTATATTGTGACATTCGTATTGTTGCGAGGTGACCAACTCAAAGCCGGCCCTGTCTCTCGACTGTAAATTTTGGTGGCTGCGCTCCTTTCGAGAACATTATCGAATAGACGCTTTATATATACGCATAGGAGTTGAGAAGGACTATATATTCGCGGGTTATTGAGCGAGTTAACAGTTAGTACGGAAGAATTAGTGAAACGGACAGTAAAGAGTTAGTTCACTGACAGTTTACAGAAGTTCTTGGTAATCGGAGAGTAAATTAAATAGTGCAGATAAATAGTGTAATATTCAAGTGGTAAAAATAAATTAGAACTAATTAACAGTTATTGTATCTCAAAGTTTCTTTGTAAGTTTAAAGACATGAATAAATGTAATTGTGCAAGACGTATTATAGGCCTTTTGACTAGCGATAACAGTGAGGGAACCAACAACAAAATACAGTTCACTATTCGAAAATTGTCTAGAAAAAAATATATGTTCTACTACAAATATCAATAAACACATTTATGTGGTTCAAACATTCAATAGACATAAACCAACAACATCGCATTACTCTCACTTTACTATTTAATTCCATTGTCTGACGATCTTCAGCTTAAGGTAAAATTGCGATGTTTCTTATTTAATGATCTCCTTTATCATATTGCAGCATCCAATTCTGTTCTGTACACTATTCTGTATAATCACCTCCGGCTTTGTTCCCAACAAAAACAACTTTCTTGTTTCTCGTTATGAGGATTTACTGCTGGATTCGATAACAAGAGCGAAGAAATCGATGTGTCTCTATAAATCAGACGAATGGAAATAAATGTACATGAAAAGAATTCGCGATTGTCCTCCTCGATTCTCTATCAAACCTACCCTCACCAGTATCGTAGAAAGGGGGTGAAAAAATGTCTTCTTCCCAAATTTATTTTCAATAATTTTTTTTCCTAATTAAAATTGAATAGATTAACCACTAAGAGTTATTAGCAGTGGTACATTGGTGTTTAATAAATAGAAAACTAAGCACTAAGAAATTACTGTAATCCATTTATTTTCGTATTCAATTCAGCCCCCGTCTCATACCTCCTCCCTCTAGTATCTACTATCACAAGTTGCGTCAGGTAGTCCTCCAGCAGGTTAACCAAACCCTCCCCCACTCCAAGCCTCAGCAACGCGCTCAATACTGCCCGTTTGCTGACACTGTTAAACGCGTTCCCGACGTCGAAGAACACGAGTAGGGCCAATTTTTTGTTCCTCCGGCTGCCTTCCCCGGCCCTTTCCACCAAGCCCATTACCCTGCCGAGAAACATAATTTTCCCTTCGAAAACCCGTGCTGGTTTACCCTAAGACCTCCATTCCTACCAACTTCCTCCTCAATCCTATCCTTTATTATTCCCTCCATCAATTTACCCATACCACACAGGAACCTGATGGGCCTGTAGTCACCCGCCAAGTCCCCTCTCTACCCGCCTTCTTCAGCAGTATCCACTTTCCTGTACTGCTATGGACAGACCAGTCACAAAAATCAAACCAACATTATAAAGGCAAAATGTCACCTCACGGCAACTCACGTCTTTCTCCACTTATAATAACAGATGTTTATATTCTAGTCACAAAATTATACTCAAAGGTATCTGATGGAAAGTATTTCACTGCAAGGGTTTTAAAGCGAGTGTTTCGTATCATCTTATAAATAAACAACTCTCAAAATGAGAAACTGTCGCTCAACGCCCTAAATTATAAATACTGAAATCGTGACAGACTCTAATAATTAGGTGAAGTAGGTTGAGAGAGCACTGCATGGTCGATCTAAGCCAGGATATGAACGAGGATTATAGTAATTTTGTTCGCAACGATTATTTGCACTGAAAAACACATAGGTACAAAGGAAAAGGAAGGTTTCCAGGTAAACACAATTTGCTGTTACTTGATAAAACAGCATTTCTCTTTATACCTTTATGAAAAGTTACAGCAAAATGTAACGGCTTTGTTTTGTCTTTCAAAAAGACGAAGGTCGTTAAAAGGGACGACGATTTTGATATAATTGTTTTATAAAAAATTGTCCTGTCATAAAAACAAAGGGTACGTTTTTCATTTTATTGTTCTTATTTCAAGGTATACACTTTATATATCTACGTGGTAAGCAAACTATAACCAATTATAGTATTATGTATACTTTTCTTGAATACCAGAGGTTTTTTTTAAATATATGATTTGGAGCATTTACCTCCTCGAAACTATCCATACAAGCTGGAAATGAGATTCTTTGCCCTTTTTTCGATCTTTTGCGAAGTATGTTCGTGATGATTCTTTAGGATGAGCCAACGCAAGACTAAGTCCAAAACCGGGTCTTCTTATGTTTTCATCTGGGGGTAGAAGGCGTTTATTATTTGTTGATCTAAGAAGTTATAACCTGAGTGTAACACACGAAATAATGAAGCCTTTTTCTCCGAGTAATATACTATACACTATTTTTTATTCATGTGTACAAACTGTACTAAGCGTACGTTGTAATTCTTAAAATTAACATACGTCAAGTTAAAGGCCATTGTAGTACAAGTGGATAAAATGCGTGTTTTTTCGAGCAGATAGACCAGTTATCTAGACCGACTAATTCAGTTGTCTTGAAGAACTAATGATAAACCCTAACTTTTGAAAAACATTGTTACTTCTTCTTCTTTCTCTAAAACCCTTGTGCCGTTCAGCGTCGGATTAGCCCTTCTTCACCCATTTCTTCCAATCACTTATGTTTCTGGCTAGTCCTCTCATCTCTTCCATTGATTTCCATCTTTTCTCTCCGATTTCCTGTATCCTCTCCATTCATGTTGTCCTTCGTCTTCCTTTCTTTCTTTTTTTATCTCTTCCTGCCTCTGTGACTGCTTTAACTAACCTGTTTTCGTTCATTCTTACAATGTGCCCATACCAGTTCAATTGATTGTTTTCAATCTTCGTTCAAATTGGTTCCTGTTTCAGATGGTCTCTGATTTCTTCATTTCTACGACGCTCATATTTGGTAACTCCTGCGATTTTTCGCAAATATTCCATTTCCACTGCATTTATCGAAGATTCGTGCTTTTGTAAGGTGACCCACGTCTCACTTCCAAAAAAAGTTACTGGTTGGGTTATGCAGTTATAAACTCTTAATTTTGTTTTGTCATCGATTTCCTTCTTCCCCATTATGGTTTTATTAATACTATAATATATCCTTGTGGCTTGTGGCCTTTCTTAATTTATTATTTATATCCTAGGTATTCAAAACATGTAACTTGTTCAATTTCTTTTCCATCGAGTCTTATAGTTGCCTTTTCTTTATCTTCTTTTTTTCAGGTTAGTAATCATATATTTTGTTTTCTCCGTATTGATTTTCATTTTTAGTTTCATTATTTCCTAATGCCATATATTTGCTGAAATTTGCATTTTACTGTTCGTGTCTGCTATTAGGATTATATCAACTGCATATAAAAGAGAGACTATTTTGATTGGTTTTAAATTTCTATATCCTATAGCCGTGCTATTCTTCTCAATCTGATTTCGTGTACTCTTTATTAGCGAGTCCACTATAATTATGAAGAGTAATGGACTTTGGCTCCTTGTTCAATTTCTTTTTCCATGATGAACGGCTCATATCTTTCGCCACTTTCTTGAATTTGTGTTATCACTTCGTTATACATTGATTTTACAACTTTGATGGATTTCTCAGCTATATTATACTTTTCTAAAGCTTTACACAAAATTTCTCTATTGATCGTATCAAAGGCTGCCTTTAAGTCTATGAACAGTAAATGGAGCTGTTCTCCTGATTGGAACTTTCTTTCAACTATCTGCCTTATTATGTGTACATTATCGTTTGTAAGTACTTCTACCTCCTCTGAATGCAGCCTCATCTTCCAATTTACTTTCCATCTCATTTCGCAGTCGTTTTTCCACTATTAGTGATGAGCGAGACTGGTCTTGGGGTCTTGGTCTTGCAAAAAAATGCAAGACCAAGACCAGCTAAAGGCTTGCAAGACCAAGACCAAGACCAAGACCAAGACCGAGTGTGCAAGACCAAGACCCAGTTGTGCAAGACTTATTGCAAACCCAAGACTCTTGCAGTCTTGCTTTTTTTTTAAATTTATTCAATAATGTTCCAAATTAATTCTCACAAAATGTGTATTTTTACCTCAAAATATCATGAAAGCAATTTGAATTTTGAATAAGTATAGCTAATTTAAATAAAAATATGTTTGTTGAACAAATTATTCCATTCACAATATTACCTGTGATATCGCATACTAATAAGTGTACCGTGCTAAAACGAGGATCTTGTTCTAAACCCATTTAAAATGAAGGGTTGCCGGTTGATTTATGAGGGGTAGTTAAGAGAAAATTTTATTATTTGTTTACCATATCTGTTTTTGATAGCCCATCTTGGGTCGTAACAGATCCATAAATAAATTATCGAACAATATCGAAAAACGGCGGCAGATCTACCAATACGTGACAATACTAGACATTTTGGTAAAGGGTCATAAAATGTTTCATAATAATTTTGTTGTGGGTTTTTCCCAACTATAAAATGCAAGACCTGCAAGACTCTTGCAGCAAGATCAAGACCGGATTATGCAAGACCAAGACCACATATGAGGCTGCAAGACCAAGACCAAGACCACGCATGGAAGACCAAGACTAAGCCGGTCTTGGTCTTGGTCTTCCTTTGCTCATCACTTCTATTCTTGAATATGTCTTGAAGCATCTTAATAATAGGCATATTGCCCTATAATTATCGCAATTCGTATGATCCCCCTTTTTATATATTGGTAATATATTTTTAGTCCAGTCTTTCGGTATCGTTTCTGTAGTCCATGCATCTTTACATATCTTCTAAGACCACTTCTTACCTTCCTCGCCCAGCCATCCCATCATCTCAGGATTAATTTCGTCTTCTCCCGCATCTTCTCTTATTTTGATGTTTTTAATGGCTTCCTCTACATCCTCTTGGTTCTCATTTAGTTATATTTTCCAAGAGTATCTTTGATTGTCTTGGCACTACTAGATCTTTCCAATTGTCCGATCTCTTTTTCTCGGTGTTGCCTATTTCTTCCAATATTACATTGGAGCTGATACCGCAAAAGGGTTAAATAACAATAAATTATTTATTCATCTATCAAATGAGACAACTTCACATGTTTAAACTAAACACAAAAAAGCCCATTTATCACGTTCACTGCTATCTATTTTCGCCAGGTGCCAATTCAGTTTTTTTTCAATTCGTCGTTATTTTGATGTTAAGATGTCTTAAATATAAGCGTTAAAGTTCGTTTTTTTCCAGTTTACTCAAATTTTCACGATTTTTTTGTGGATCTTTTAAGAGCCGGCGGCACTGATACTCAAATATGACCTGTGTGCCATCTGGCACGACTGAAATATCCCACATAACTACAACATTTAACCGCGGCTCTTTTAAAAGTCAGTGGCATCAGCGCATGAGCAGTAGACGGATGAGAGCCAGTAGCATTGAACGAGTTAAGAGACTTGTCAAAAAAAAGTACCTAGTAGAATAGCCCATTAATATTTCAGTTACACTCGAACTGAAAAATAAAATGAAAATAATATTAATTTAATGAAAAGTGAGAAGAAATCTGCAGGAATTCTTCTCCAGAATAAAAGGCATCTTCAGCTAGGTACTTGAAATGGTTTGACTTAAAAACATTATAGTTACTATTTCCTGAAATCCTAGTTGTATGATTGTAGAAGATGATTCCCTGATAACCAGCAGAATCCTGTCCAATAGTCAGCGGGAATAGGGTAATCTCAAATGATTACCTCTTCGCGTGTTACGTTCATGATGAATCATGTTTTATTTCTTCTTTGCTGAGCTTTGTTTTTAATTTCTATTGTAGTCAGGAATATAAATATAGAGACATGACAGTGTTAAAATTTTGAAGGATTGAAATAGACTCTCGTATTAGGCCCTATGGTGTGAGCCAGTTATGCATCTCACTATTTTTTCTGCATTCTAAATACTTTGACCCTATGTGCAGTAATGACTGCACCAGTAAGTGGTAAGTGTCACATACCACTTTGTAATTCTGATTCGATCTCGATAATACTATGTATTTCTGGCTGCATACGTTTAAGGATGTGAGTTAGAATTTTGAAACTCTGTAGGGCCACGCTCCAACGCACATACAACTATTTAATACTAAAAACTCAAAATCGACAAAAATGCGACATACAATAGTGTAACTCTAAGGTGACGAGTTGTCTAAGGATGAAGCACAAACTACCCATTTCTGAGACCACTTTGTCAATATGTACTTGCCATGTAAGCTTCTGGTCTAAGAGATTTTCAGATATTTATAGTTAGTCACTTGTTCTATCGATTTATGATTAAGCCTAATTAATGAGCAGAAGTCATAGCAGATTTTTTTTTGTAAAAAAATCATAAATACAGTTTTCTTTACATTAATCAGCAGTCCATTATCTGAACATCATCTTGCAATTTCTTCTACAATGTCGTTTGCGTACCCAGCTGATGAGGAAAGTTTGTGTTCAGCTAATAATGGCTCATGTCATCTGCATATACTACAATTTTTTGGTTTTTGTACATCCGTGTGAGATAACATTGATAAAAATCATAAATAGTGATGGTGCCAATGTCAAGCCTTGTGGTACCCCCATGTTGATATAGGCAGGCTTCTATTTTACTGATCAGGTCGTAAAATATGGCGACTGGACTGCTTCCCATTCAAAGTGTCTCACAGAGTTCATCTATTGATGTTGATGTGGATTTGAAACCGTGTTGACTACTAGGTATTGAATTGAGGTGAAATCATTAAGCCTTGGAAAATAAGCATTACCCATAATTTTTGCAAACTGGGATTGGAAACAAACATTTCTATAATTACTAACTTTCTGCTTTGATCCTTTATTCTTGAAAATAGGTACCAACTTAGATCTCTTCAGCTTTTCAGGATATTTCTGGCCCCCAAAAGGGTACTCCAGTCACTCTATTTGCTATTTAATTTTCTCCATTTCCAGTGTGTTCTGGAACTCACAGTAAGGTGACGATGTTGTTTTCGCTCAGTTCATTGAGTTTTCCTTGGTTTCTTCATACTATTTTAGAACTGATTTCACAAGAATTCAGTGCTCTAATGGCTGCTGAATATCCGACATAATTATAATCCTTTACCTTCCATATCTGTCATCAATATTAAACTGGGCACACTATCATATGGCGTGAATTTCCACTTCAAAGATACTTGAAGTTTCTCCCAAGAATTCAGAGTGTTTGGTTCCTCTGGCCCGTACTCGCCCATCTTATCACTTTTGAGCCGCCTGTGTACAATTACATTCTTTCCAAGGCCGGAAATGGTGATGGGATCACATTTCGTCTTTTTACTGAATTCCGTGTCGAATTTCTTTGAACACTTTATCATACCATCCTGTGGCATGTACAAGATTTCTGATTTCTAAGAAGCGAGGAAGTCACCAGACTTACCGCCACCTGATCTTTGTGTGTTGTGTTACCCCAAGTTGATTGTTTATAGAAGTCATTTGACCTTAATTGACAAAATACAACAAAGAATAACTAAAGCCTGTCGTGATATTACTGAAGCAATATTCGCCATCGTTCTCATGTAGTTGTTATACGCTTTATAATTGTCACTTATACCAATGTAAAGCATTTTCAAACGATTTTCAACGACAACAAGGTTGGGTAGGTGAGGAGGTGACACGACATATCGTGACGCGACAGTTCTTACCCCCCAAAAAGGTAACGGACAATTCGTAACGGTGACAGTTCGTAACGGCGTCAGTTCGTAACTACAACTGGGTCGCTGGTTCAAATCCGGCTCGAAGGACCATTGGGGAGCAGCACTAATTATGACATGGCACAAGAATAATCTCTTATTAATACTATTAGCGGACTGTATGATGATTTAATCTCACCTTATGCACCGGCAGGTTTGTATATCCTTAAATCTTCGGTGAAATAGCTATAGGGTAAGATAGAGGAGATAAAAAAGGTAATTAATTTCACCTTTCACCATAATCAATTATAATAAAACAAAATGATAACCGTTTGGGCGATAACTACATGCGTCGGATTTTAAATAATGTTCTCCCTGCTAGGTACGAATATCTACTAACTGTTTCCACGACCAAAATGATACTATATACTAGAAGCCCTGTTTGGACTTAATTTTCACTATATCTACTGATAGGCAATACTAAATACACGCAAAATGTCTGATTAAAATGATAAATACGCCAAAACAACAACTATTCGTAACGCCAATATTGAATTACTTGGCTTATTTTTGTTAATGTGGAAACCAATTTTTTTTACAGTTGTAATATTGAAATTACATATATTATTAACGGACCAACATCAGGATAAACATTTTTAACTCATTTGATATTTTGTGGAAAAATAAATTTCGAAAACATTTTCCAAATGAATTTCATGGAATTAGAACAAAAGAATGTTTTTTCCATTTAAATTAATCAGTGATCCGAAACCTGGGAGAGATTGGTTTGAAATGTGAATTTAATTCTAACGTAGAACATTTTCTACTACTCCCCATAGAAGAAACAACTGTTTTACAAGTCTCGGCAATTTTTCCTGAATTTGATGACAGAACTGATGAGTTTTTGCAGTACTTTGAAAATACGTCTATTAGAGGTCGTGAATTGAGAAATGGCGGGATCCAGCATTTCCTTCAAACATATAAAATCATCGTTATAATGCAGCAGATGGTTTGGCCAGGAAAACTAACAGCATAGAAGGCTTTCACTATTCACTTAAATCTATAATAATGCTGGAGGAAACTTATTGACATTTGGGTAAAAATTATATTTTTGTTATTATCAGCATAATTATCTATTTTTGTTCAAATTGACTGCTCTATTCACTTGAATACATTGTTATGTATTTTTATATACTGTTGCATAGCAAATAATGATTACAGTCTAACTTTTCCTGCATGTATTTAACGAAACAAAATAATTTTTGACAATAATTTTAACCTCAGTGTTGGAAGTGTTGGAAGTGTTGGAACAAATCTACAAGGCCAAAACCACAAAACCAAGTCTGTAGGACCCAGAATGCACCAAAACTACAATATCATTCTCACTCATCACTGATACTTCTTCTTCAATCGATATTTTTTTCTCGTTTTTTATTAAATTATTCGAATAGCTCTGTTTAACGACAGAATATTTCCCAATTTGTGGGTGAAATATATATATATATACAGGGTTGTTTCGTTTTAAACATTTTGTTGCAAACTATTCTCAGAAACTGAGAGTTTGAGAAAACTCAAACAAATCACCTGGTATCAAATATAAGATCCACCTTTAAACGGGAATGTTTATGGTTTTTTGAATTTCTTCATGTAAAATTAAATTTGTCCAAAAGCATTGCGAAATTTTATTCGTATTATGGTAAAATCTTAAATAGAAAAACTTTTAATACAGTTATTAGATCTATGACACTTGTGAAAGTATTTATCATCTGAAGTTTGACAGGTTTGAACATGTCAGCTAGAACAGGAAAATTACCAACCTAAATTGAATATGTCAAATTATTTAAAAATTTCATTAATAAAAGATTTAAACTTGAATAATTCATTTAGAAATGTTGCTTTCTTTTAAAAAAGATCAAATCTATCAAAGAATATAATAAAATCTATTTAATGAACAACTATAAGTTAATTTGATTGGTCAATTACAATCAAACAAAGAATTTACTTTTAGAGATAGTAGGCAATTTGTTGCTAAGGAAGAAAAAGAAAATGGGTTGATAGGTAATTGTTGATAGAGAAAGCGTCGTCCCTTTTGGAAAAGGAATTTTCTACAAGAAGCACGTTATTTCGTTCAGTGAACAAGTTTGTAAATTTGATAAAATATCTATGTAATTAATAGTGAAAATAGTTTAACTAACCTTGTAACACGGTTCCTGAAGAAAATAAACACCGAGGGATCTTCGTAAGTAAATAAATTTAAATAAACCATATATTAAATTTCATCAAGAGGCATTCTGCATTGGAGCTGTCTTGCTTTTCGTTTTGGAGGTTACTTCACAAAGGCCCAGAGCGGTCTAAAACAGGAAAGAAGTGATTTTTCATTTTTTCAACATTAATAGAAGATAAAAGGTATTTAATAAACTTCAATTTAAAATAAAAAACTTAATTGTGAGTGTATATAAAAGGAACTTAGATATTTTGCAAATTCAGATACAACTGTATTGTCCATTTTGATTTTTGATTTGGCTTATTTAAAATGGTATCACTATAAATACACTAATGTATAAAAAGTTGCATGTATTAAAAAGAATTTTCATTGAATGAATGTGATTGTTGAGTGAAAGACCATCTTAGTTAAGTTTTATTTTCCTATTTGATGTAAGAAATAACGTTTATCTTGCTAATTTATGTTCACAAAATTAATTTTCATAAAATAAATTTAAAATTGTTTCATCCCAAGTATTATTTCGAAGTAATTCTTTTTATCAGTTGGTACAACTATATTGAAGACCTGTTAGACATCACTGGGGCACTTTCAGGGTGAGTACACAGGACCGTATTCAGGAAAGTATTTAAATCCAAATCAGATGTTAAAAACTTTATAAAAAATTTAATTTAAATAACATTGAATTTTGGCGCCCATAAAAAAAAGAACAGTAATTAGATTTCTCACACATTGAATCCATGAACCCAAATCCTGAGAAGCTGAGTTTTCATAAAAAAGGTGAGTACACTGTGTAGAGTTATTAAAATTGCAAAATTTGAAATTATTCCGGGTAAAACAAAAATCATAAAATCAAACAATAAAAATATGAATAAAATTATAATACACAATATAAAATATCATTAATATATTTTTATTCATTTATTTATCAATAATAGGAATTAGGAACATTACAAAAATTCTAAAACTTAAAAAATTTGGATACAAGCGTTAACAAATTTCTCACACTCTTTCAGTCTCATAGTTATCAATCTGATCTGATCAGTCACCAGTCACGTCATCACTGATGGAATTAAGCTATTCAAAAATTGAAACCAACTTCGCCGCTTTGACATTGCCTAGCCGATTACGAATTTTTGAATGGACTAAACCTTATGATGAGAAGAGTCTTTCTATGTTAGCTGACGATGCAATAGCTTTGAGCTATTTCCAATGCTGTTGTATTTATATTTTCCATAGAACGCAACTATGCCAAAGGTGGCGGACACTTTGCCTGGTAATTAATAATATTTGGCAATGCTTCTGGATGATAGGTTTCTAGATATTCCATGCCAGTTTCTATTTGCTCTTGACTAAGTTTATTTCCTCTAAAGCGATGATCAAGCAAATTTGCCAAAACATGAGCTGGGGTCAAAGCCATTTCCATTTTGTTTATTTGTTTTGTATAAAATTATAAAATACATGTTTTCTTTTCAACCCTGTAAGTATATAAAAATGTCACGAAAAATCAAACCGCTCTCCATGTCGCAAGGTTATGTCACGTGAAAGCTAACCTCCACCGAAGAAAGACAGTTTTCCACCTTCAAACATATTTAAAAAATCAAACCCCTTTATAAGGAATGTCTATGGAATGAGCTGGACCCAATTAATCTAAGCTTTGTTATCTTTTTTTCCTTTGGAAGGTATGTCTACGTTTTACATTAAGATCGCTAATGGCTGTACTATTGGAAAAAAGACAGATAAATATTTATTTCTCTTTTCTGTAGAAAAAAAAAGTTACAAATGAGATAGGTAGAAGGGTTTAACCCGATTGCTGCTGGAAATATATTTCCTTTTTGTCTATTATATTCTATCTCAATAAAAGGTTTCTCTTTTTCAAAAATACAATCGGAATTCGGAAATATATGTTTTACCACGTGATCTGACATAATTCAGATAATGCTATAAGAAAATGAATAAAACTATTCTACTGGCATTTATTGAATTAGTAAATTAAACAATACTTAATGATGGTTGGAAGAACGTCCAGTCACCTTGGACAAAATAACCTTACACATAAAAATATTTGAATTTGCACATGCGTTATTGAAAAATCGTTACTTTTTCAGATTTATGACTAATGTACTGAAATTTTTTTTAGACTCGGCTTGAAATTTTGATTTTGTATAGGGTAGTTTTAGTAGGAAGCTGGCACCAATTTTTGGGTAGGTATTCGAGGCAAGCTAAAAACTTTTCCTTCACCTCTCCTAATATACCCCAACACGGAATTTCAGACCTGGCTGGTGACTAGCGGGGCTAAATCAACCACTGAATTTTTAAAAATATTAATGTTTTCTTGCCAAAAATATGTTTGAGGCAATTTGGAATTTTTGTATGTTGAAGTTTAATGTTTGAAGAGATTCAGTCGGGTTTTTATCCATGCCAGACGCGTGAAAAAATATTTTGCAAAAAATATATAAAAAAGAAATTTTAGTAGGGTATTATTTAATTAAAATATAAGATTATAAAAAAGACAGATCCTTTTTGTGGGACTTTATGCCTGCCAGATGATCTAAAATTTATGTATAGATGAGAGTGAGTATCACTATAGCTCGGTCAATACTAACTGCCCCACGGAACTACTTGGACACATTAATCCCAAGTACTTACTCCACCCCACCTGCAAGAAAGTTGGGGATTAAGTTTTAATGACCGGAAATTTAAAAACATTTATATTTAAATATTTTTTATCGCCAAACATGGAAAAGTTTGATGGCCATGCATCAAAAAAGGGTGTCAACAAAAAGTGTAGACGAAGGAAGATGATGAAAATTATGTAATTCTTGAAAAAGCATCAGTGGAGCATAAACATGCTCCAGATATCCACGTTGACCGGCTAATTTTTAGTAATTCTATGAAGAGGAAAGCTGTAGAAGATATATGTGAAAGACCTTTAAAGATTGTCCACAAGGAATTGAGGAAGGAAAATTTAGGCAATTTACCGCTGACGACGAAAGAATATTCAACATTTCCACCTTACATGTGGGCTTCAAATTCATCATCTCTTATATTTTCACTCAAAATTTAACGAATGTTTTTATAAATCACATCCTGACATATTCAAATTTACAGACATTTTGTTGAATTTTCAAGCAGAAGTATATGTGAAAATTAGAACTGCACAAAGATCAGCAAAAAAAACTTGATGAAACGGCAAAAAGAAAAGTTGATTTTATTGAAAATAGGCTAATTGAATATTACATTCAAATTCAAATTCATTTATTTATACCAGGGACAATCTTACAGAATACATACCTAGTTACATATTTACAAAATTGTGTGGTACAAGTCAAGTACATAATATGAACAAACAAATAAAAATACTACAAACAGATAAAAATAGTACAAACACCAACAATACAAACAAGTGGTACTTAACATGTTTTGTAGTGTTTGCAGATATTGGCTTCATTTATGTCATCCAAGCAATATGGCTCTACAGAAACTAAATTTGCTTTATTTTCTTTTCGAATGTTATTGTGTTTTTTAAATTTTTCAAGTCCATTGGTAACATGTTATAAAATCTAATTCAATTGTAAAAGCATCCCTTTTCCAGAAGAGCAGTTTTATGTACTAGTATAATAAAATTATCTCGAAATCTTATTTTGTGATTACGTTCTTTTAGACATTTATCAAAAATACTGTTGTTCTTAAAAACAACTAACATACATTCAAAAGTATAATCAGCAAACACTGTTAATAACTTTAAACGTTAAAGTGTCCTCTACATGTTTCTCTGAACTTTAAATTAATATTAATATTACGTTAATCAAAACATTACTAAATTATACTTCATTAAGTGAGTTTGCAATTATTATGCAGCTAACTTTTAATAAACAATAATATAGTGTGTTATGGCTCACCCTGAATTATAAGCAATACATTAGATAGTCAATGAACAACTGTGGAATGGATGCATGGAGGATTTAATTGTTACCTTAATATAATATCATATTAGAAACTATTTATATTATAAATGGGTTCATTATTGTTGACACTGGATAACTGGTTCTTATGTTAACCTTGGGTCTCTTAATCTTCAACAAAAGCCAAAGGTGTCTTGATTCTACAAGCATTCAGCTAACCACTGGCCTTGACCCCTTCTTAAAAATGTAGAAGACCTCTGTCAACCTTACAAGGCCGTGGAGACAGGCCATTGACTTCTGACCTCCTCCATTTTGTTTTGGTTATTTCCTGTGTTCACGTGGTTGGTTAGCTTTCGCATACTGCGGTTTTTGTCAACTAGGAAAAATAACAACAATCAGGATTTTCCTGTACAAATCAGTCATAAGGATTCATGAGTTCATGGATATATAGCTCCTGATTAAATAAATCTCACCTAAAGGTGACATGCCATCTAGGGTAAGTAATACCTCTTTTTATGAGACCGGCGTAATTACCAGCAATGTCTTTGAACTATATTTTCTTTTCAGACCTTCTTCTTGTATATATTCTACTATTCTTCATCTGTATATACTTTTACTTCTTCTGTATCGGCTTACAACTATACGTATAAGCCCTACCTGTAGAACGTCTACTTCAGAGTCAGCCTTCAACTCACCTCCTCCTGCTCAGCTTGAGCTTTACCTTCGCCTCCCAACTCAACCTCACAGCAGGACGTACCCAGTCCGAGAAGGAAATTGTAGGTACCATCACAAGGACACCTAAGGAGGGAACACTCAAGTAAGATCTTTCCAAGTTATCATAAATTTCTTGCCTGCTAACTAGTGGTGAGAGTAGTGAATTTGAGTTCGGAAGTTGCAGTTTGACTATCTTCCCTAAAATATTGTACCTATTTATTAGCGGATTTAAGGACATATGAGCCCCTACATTCTTCCTATCCTCAATGACATGAGTAATGTTTTAATGCCTAAAAATAGATATCAAGTAGTAGTTTAAAGTAATGTAAATAATTAGTAACCTATCAACTAGGTAATAAGTAACAATAATTTAGTTAAACCTTATACTTACAAGGAAGTCCATGTAATCCAAGAAGTATACTTTTGCGGAAGCTTTCTTTAAATTCTAAATATATATTATACTCCATTTCAGATCACACTTTTTGTAAAAAGACAATCCAAGTGCACCACCCTCCTGTTTCTTGTAGGGTATATTTGCCCTATATCAACCCTCCTTTAACCTTGATGGGAAAAAGGAGGTAACAAATTGGCGCCCAAACGTGTGTATAGGTATTATTGTTGTTACTATTTTGAATTTTTAAGTTGTTAAGGTGAAGGATATTTTCTTTATTCAGAACAGAACATAACTTTTCTGCAGTTTCGACATATTTAATTTTTACCATTCTACAAAATTTTACATCTCTTATGCATCCAATCTATATGTTGAAGTTAATTATTTAGAATTTGCTTTTTTTCGGGCTGGCAGAAGAAACAGTCCAATTTTGCTATAGGAAGTGTGCATATTGTGTGGCCTTTTTCTTAGAGGTACGAATCCACAGGTAGTTAATTGTAATAGGCCAGTACTTGAACAAATAAGTTAGTACAGGTGCTTGAAATTTTTGTTTATATATTTGTCAATTAGTTGATAAAAATTTACTGAACCTTAAATCTCAAGTTAACTGGTGTTAAATTTGTTTTTATGCGCAATTAACTTAAAGCAAAATACTTTCGGTTTAAATTTTTTAGAAAACGGGTTATGAGATAACAATAGCTTATTTTATTTATTATTAAGCTGGTTACTTAGGGAAAATTATTCAAGTGGTTAGGCACATGATGTTTAATGGGTAACCTTTGTTTTTTGGTTTTTACATTAGGTTGTTAAATCAAACTAATTCTAAACTGGAAAATAAAAAGAAAAATTCTGAAAATATAAAATTAAAATGAACTCTAAAAATTAAAACAAAACAAATTCTAGGTTATATACAAAACTTATAACTACTTAACGTATTTACAACTTAACCTACAATAAGCCTGAGGAAAAAAAAACAAGTATTGAATAATCTTGGTACATTTTTTTTTTTTTTTAAGATGGGGTTTTGTTATATTGAATTCATATATTGATTCCTGTATAAGTAAAATGAAGGTTAATCGTTTGAAAAGTGATGAATTGGCTTATGAGTTACATAACGTAACTGTCCCAAAATCCGACAATTCAAGATATGAAGGACAAATTGTACAAGTTTAAAAATACATAGTATCAATAGATGATGAAAGTAACTGATTCAATAGCTTAAATAGAATGTAAAAAAGTTATATTTATATATTTTCTATTGATAATTATGGCAACTACCATAAAAATGCTGTTATTATTAAAACTAACAGTGACTGTAAATTCGACACCCAATTTTGTAGGTTGTACATTAATTCGACAGTTAGCTGGACATAAATTCGAAAGGTGTCTGTAATTCAGACAGAAAGATGATCTCAAATTCGTTTGCATGAAAATATTTAAATTTTCCATGGTTGTTGGCTTGATTTCCAAGAATAAAAAGAAAAGGTTATTGGGGACAAAAGTAAATACATTATAGTGCAATTAGAATAGAAAACTGTTCATTTAGGTCCTGAGACTACTACTTAATTTAACAAAAAGTTTTGGTATCGCTCATAGTCCTCTTTTGTTCATCTCTAATGGAGCTTCAATTTTTTGTAGGATTTCTTTGAAGTCGTAGAATATTTCAACTTATACGGAAGGCCATTTCCACTTATTCAAGCCACTTCTTGTCATTTTGCTTATCAAATATTTACCATTTTCAATTTCAACAATTCCTCCTGGATAGTACTTATCGAGATAATTTACTATAATGCAATCATTAATATCAACCTTTGTTATTTTTTTTTCATTTTGATTTGCTTCTGACTCTGGTTTGGTTCTTTTATTTGGTCTTTCTATTTACTTTAACTTTTCCTCTCGTTTTCTCTTTCTTTCTTCTTTGTCCCTTTCAATTTCCTTTTTTTGATTTACTTTTTTCCTCCTCCTCCTCTTTTTGCCTCCATTCATCTGAAGTCCCAACAGAAGGAATTTTGTCAGAAAGTTTTCTTTCGGGTTTCTTGACGTTTGACGGACCAGGCCAAAAAAGTGAGGTCTTAAATGGAGATGGAACTGTAATACCGGGTAAAACGTTCTCATATTTATTCGGCTCGATACTCTCAATAGTTTCTGGTGGAATAATTTCTTTGTGTTTATTTTCAGATGTCTTTATATTATTTTCTGGTAACTGTTTATTATGATTTGTAGTATTGTATTCGCTACTTTCATCTACTGTCTTTTCCTCTGTAGTTTCTGGTTTATCATTTTCTATGAGTTTTTTCTCATGTGTCTTTATAATTTCTGGTAGCTGTTTAGCAACCTTTTTTTGGCGTCAAATAAGTTTTATTATATTCAACATTAAGTGTAGCATATCTTTCTTTTAACTCAGTCTCATTCTCAGTTCTTTTTATTAAAATGTTGGTGCTTTTGTTTAGTTCAACAGCTATTTCTTTAGTATTTACAAGCCTTTGCAATTTATTTTCTTTATCTACACTGTTATTAAAGTTTGTGGTACCACTGTCTCTTTCAAATTCTTAATTTTTTGATAGGCTGGTTAGTTGTGTCCTTCTATTATTTTCGAAATTTTCAGTAAATACCTACCTCGGAATTTATTAACTCGCACTGTTCAGCTTCTTCATTATTTTCTTCCAGCAGCTTCTCTATCGGTTGAGTTTCTTTTCCGTTGAATTCATTTGTTAAGCTATTGTTCGTCTCATTCACTATATTGCCATCTTCATTTTCGAAGTCCTCAGTGATTATTGCATTTTTCCAACCTTCTTCTAGGATAAGTCCGTTCGCTATTTCGATTATAACGGAAGCGTTTTCTTTTTCCTTAAAGCATAATCCTGAATTTTTAAATATTTTGAGTCATGTTTGATAAAGACCCGTATTTTCGTCGTTGCGATTCCACAGATCTCCTTGTTGATTATAAAACTCTGAAAGCAGGTTCGGCTCAATATATGTCTCTAAAATCCTTAAGTAATTTACAATGTCTGAATTTTCTGTTTGTGTTACCGCCGTTTCCCCTTCATTCTCAATAGTCAAAATCAGTTTATTGTAGTGCACGTTTGAAGAGTCAAAGGGAAAAAGTCCACAAGATCTAAAAGAGTTTTGGAATATGAGTTCTAAGCCTGACATACCCTTCAAAGCCTGTTCTTATACTGGGGAAATTTTTTCTTTATTGAGAGATTTAGTGTTATTCTCAGATTTAAACTTATTAATTGCTTTTTTTCCAACTATTTTTAAGAGGCTTAAGAACCCACGTATAATGGTTGCATAAAATGCGTGGGATTTGGTGGCAGGCTTATTAATATTATCCCTTTTTCTTCAGAAAAATCGGTCACATGCGACTTATGCCCATCAAGATAAAGTACAACTGGAAATTCTATAGACTTTGTTATTAGCCATGGATGAAATATATTTGTGATATATTCAAAAAAAGACTCGGAGGTCATCCACCCGCTTTCAGATTTTCCGGGGCACTTGTAAAACTATGTGTTTAGGTATGCGTTCATACGCGTACATTATCATTGGTGGTGCCAATTGACCACGTGCATTACCTGTAACTAAAACAGTGAGGCATTCTTTTTCATCCCCAGCGCGATCGTATACTGTCTTAGTGCCTTTTTTGTAAGAACTCTATTCCCTTTTGGAGACAAAAACATAGCAGTTTCGTCAGTATTGAAGATTCTATTCGGATTGGTAATGTTAATATTGAAAGTCCTAAAGTATTTACTTATTTCTTCAAACCAAAATTTAATTTTGGTTTTTGTAACTGCTGCTCTTGACGAAGTTATATTTTGTGTCAGTTGTTTAGTTGTATTCGGATGCCGCTCCAGAGAGCCGTCAAACTATTGATGCCCGGGACGTCCATCAGTAAACTTGTTTGGACGATTGAGTTTTTTCACCAAGAGTACCACACTGTCGAGTAACTGAGTTTTTGTGACTGGGAATCCCATTTTCCCCAAGTTAATAATCCAATTTATTGAAATATTTTCTTCTTCAACAGTTAAAATTGTTTGTGCTTCATTTCAACAGACTTCTGGGTATTGTCCCTTAATTTTATCAATTAGTGTCGTTCTTGGCACCCTATACTCCTTTGAAGCTGTAGGCACAAGGTAATCCATATTTAATGGCCTCTAGGGCATTCTTTGAGTCATCTTTGGTATATTTATAGTATTTTCCAGTGGATATCCTGATTTGCCGAAAAAATTTTGTCTACTTTACAACTTAGTTATAATATGTAACTATTACTACAACTACTATTAATACAACGAACAGTTCGAATGGGATGATGCTTGTGTCACCGCTATGGTGAAATTTAAGGAGTACCTTATCCCAGCTCCCATCCTCACTTGTCCAAACTTTGATTTGCCGTTTGTCATCCAGACGGATGTTAGTGATTTTAGCATTGATGCTACTCTCCCTCGAATGTATGATGACGGTGAGAGAGTCATAGCTTACTTGAGTCGATCCTTGACGAAAGCAGAGCGAAAATTCAGTACCACCGAGGAAGAATGCTTAGACGTCTTAGATGCCGTAGAAAAATTTCGAACTTATGTGGAGGGAACCCATTTCACAGTGGTGACTGACCATTATAGCCTAAAATGGCTGTTTAATTTCAAAGACCAACCTGGTCGTGTAACCAGATGGGCCCTACGACTTCAACAATACGATTTTGTGTTCGTTCACCGGAAAGGAGCTGATCATGTGGTGCGTGACACCTTATCTCGATCTATTCCCCGTATTGAGGCCGTAAAAACCATCGTATCTATAGGTTCTGTCAGAGATCTGTGGTACAAACGAAGTGAACGAAAAACCCGACAAATATCCTGATTGGAGAGTTGAAAATGGTCAATTATTTAAGTTAGCCAAATTAGTATATCCAGATTTGTTATCTCCGAACAGGGAATGGTTATTGGTAGTTCCTAAAGGAAATCGTACATCCATCATTCAAGAGCATCACGATCCTCCAACCTGTGGACATTTGGGAATCTACAAAACGCTAAACTGAGAGAACCTCCACTACTACTGGCGAAGATAAAAGCAGATATAGCTCGCTATATAAGGCGTTCGCGACCTGCTTAAAAACTGGACCAGAGCAAAAACCACCCAGAGGTTTAATGTTAAGTTCCTCCCCTACGACCATGGCAGATTCTGAGCATGGACTTAGCAGAGCATATAATTTGTGCCTGCCCCGCCGCGGCTCGAATCAGGTATCTGATGTTTGGCAGGGATTCTCTCTCGCCCTCGGACCTGAAATATCATTCACCAAATAAACTAATTGGCTTTGTTAAGAAGCTGAATTTGTTTGGTGAAATCTGAATAGGTGTGAGCCACAATAGACTCTTGCGAGTCGCAGTGGAGGGCCTTATAGACCCACTCATCAAAAACCTAACCCAACCCTAGTTGGTCCTCTCCCTCGATCGACTGCTGGTTATTCGTATATTTTCACCATTAACGATGTTTTTAGTAAGTTTGTTTTGTTTTTCCCTTTGAGGAATGCGACAGCTCCAAAATCGTCGAAGATCACGTTTTCCTGATATTTGGTGTTCCTGAAAAAGTGATACTCGATAAAGGAAAGCAATTTCGAAGCAAACAATCAAATCTATTTTAGAGAAGTACGATGGAGAGGAGAGGTTTTTGGCTAATTTTTCACCCCAGGGAAATGCTGTCAAACGTTACCATCCTGTTTTAAAAACCATGCTTAGCTCGTATGTGTCCGATAACCATCGACTTTGGGACAATTATCTACAAAAAAGTGGCATGTGCGTTGACGTCGACACGAAATAACCAAATTGTCCCCAAACTTCGTTATGTTTTCCCGAGAATTAGACTTACGAGGACGCGGAACCACCCCTCCGTCAGACTTTGATGACCTTTATGATCCTCTGGCTGGAACAAAAGCTGTACAGGTTGTTTTCAAGGACGTGACCGATAGGATCAGGAAACCCCATAAGAACTCTCGCATACGGTATAACCTACGTCGAAGAGATGAGATTTAAGGTCGAAAAACACCTATCAGCACCTCATGGGTCTAGTATTTAGCTATTAGATAAATAATAATCTTCTTTAGCTTCACTGTTTATTATTAGTTATCAAGTTAACAAGACAATACATTATATACTGTTAGGTTCGGGGACGCCATCCCTCGCGCCAAGTCATGACAAGTTACAGTTGACAAGTGAACCACAGATATACATTACACGTTCCCCTTTTAAAACTGAATACAAAATGTCAAAATATTTTAGTCGCTTTTAAATAGGTTGGTGGCTTACAATGTCTTTTATTAACAAATTCATGAGATACTATTGTATCGTCTACATTATCACTATGTTGCCCTGCAATCTCAAAGTCGCTTTCACCAAATTCATTGTTATCATTAATTATTTCTAAGTCCAAATAATTTGGTTCATTGTCATACTCATTGCTATTATTGACGTCAATTATTACTCTTCGATTATATAGGTGGATTTTCATTAAGCATATGACTAAAGTCACAGGCTGTTGAATAATAATAAATGGTAGATTGGTTTCACTTAGAAATTTCCTGTTCCTTCTGTACTCAGTTCCATTTGAATCTTTAACAACATAAGACCTATCATTTACTTTATCTATTACTTCACCAGTTACCCATTTTTTTTTCTTATTAATACATTATCATTTTTTTCAAGTTTTCCCAATTCTTTACAATTGCGGTCATATTAATATTTTTGATTTTCTTGATTTAATTTGTATTTATTTTTTGGATTAGATCAGTATCTATTAATTTTGGTTTTAGGTTCTCTTCTGAAGCTGGTAACTTGGTTTTTAGGATTCTGTTCAAAATCAGTTAAGATGGGGAAAATTCTATGTTAGTTAATGGAGTATTACGATATTCCATAAGAAGTAATTGCAATTCTTTTACAGAATTTGCTTTTCGTAGCATTTGCCTAATAATACCAACATATTTCTCCATTTGACCAGTCCATTTGACTGGTGATGATGTGGGCTACTGTAAATAATTTAAAAGTCCCACTGTTTGACAAATTCTCCGATTTATAAGGAACATTATCACAAAAAAACTTTTCAGGGACACCGAATTGTGTGAATTTTTCTAAGCAAAATTGTATAACTTCTTCTGAAGTCTAATATTTGGTTTGCTTTCCTTCAACCCACTTTGAGTATGAATCAACAATTAACAAGCAGTTTAATTTGTTAAATTGAAAAAAATTGGAAAAGACATATTGCCATGGTATTTTTGGTATTTGACTAATTAAAGGCTCCTTTTGATTAGCATTCTGGAATGTCTGGCATTTTTCACACCTAGATATAATATTTTCAATGTCTTTATTTAAGTAAGGACAATAAAGTAATTGTCTAGCTCGAGATTTTGATTTGCTAATACCAAAATGTGGTTCATATTTTTTCTCTTAATCTATAAAAGAACTTTAATTCTGTACTCAAGTTTTTATCAGTTATAGGTCAAGAGTTAATGCAAAATCTTTTAACTTGGGCTAGGACTTCATCATTGTCTAATTCTGTCTGAAAAAGTTTTTTATTTTAGTCAGACATTGGAATATTGTTGGACAAGGAGTGTACAACATGATCCATTTCCAGATCATCTGAAACCTTATCTCTTAAGAATACCCTAGATAAGGTATCAGCTATCACCATATCTTTACCAGGCAGATAAACGAGATTTATTTCATATTTTAGCAACTTTAGTAACATTCTCTGCAACCGTGCACTCACTTTGTCCAAGTCTTTATTGAAAATAGCTAACAAAGGTTTATGGTCAGTTTGAACTCTCACTCTCACCGTATACAAAATAATGGAATTTTTCAAATGTGAAGACAATTGACAACAGCTCTTTTTCTATTTGTGCATATCTTGTCTCTGACTTTGTAAGACATCTAGAGGCAAATGAAATCGGGTGATCTTCTGGTAGGAGGCAACAACCTAGGCTTCCACCGGATCCATCACATTGAATAATAATTTCCTTGTTTGGATCAAAAATTTTGAGTGTTGGAGAGTTTGTTATTAAATGTTTTAAATGAGTTAACTCATCTTCATGCTCTATACTACAGGCAAAAGAAACATCTTTTCTAGTAAGATTTCTCAAATTAGCTGTAATAGAAGATAAGTTAGGAATAAATTTAGAAAAAAAATTTACCATGCCCAATACTCTAAGAACATCTGACTCTAATAAACTAACAGCTTCAACATTTTTAACATCTGGTTTAAGACCTTCTTTAGAAATTAGATATCCCATGAATGAAACTTGTGTCATTTTAAATTGAAATTTATCAATATTAAATTTAATATTATGTTCAGATGCCGCTTCTAGAGCTTTTCTCAAAGCAATATCATGTTCTCATACTCATTTCTACCAGAGATTATTATGTCGTCAAAGTAGACATCAACATTTTCAATGACCCCAAATATTTCGCAGTTCTTCTTTCGAAACATTTCTGGTGCTGATGAGTATCCAAATGTTAGTCTATTGAATTTATATCTGCCAAATGGAGAGTTGAAAGAACATAGATCTGAACACTTTTCATTTAAAACAATTTGCCATAATCCCTCTTTCATATCTTAAACAGAAAATAATGATTCGCCTGACAACTTACCTACAATATCATTAACAGTTGGGTTAGCAAAATGTTCACGAAGAATGTATGTATTTAAAGGCTTTGGGTCAATGCATAACCTTAATGTGTTTGTTGATTTTTTCTCCACAATCATTAAATTATTCACCCACCTCGTTGGATAGTCAACTTTTTTATTTACTAAACTATCTAGTGTTTCTTCCAGCTTATTATGTAAAGAAAATGGAGTACTGAATTACAGGCTGGATTACATTATCTGCAAGCTCAATGCTACAAAGCCCAGGCATTCTCCCTAACCCTACAAAAACATTCTTGTATTTAGATAAAATACCCTCCTTTGTGTTTGGAAGAGTAACAGTTAATTTATCAACTCGCTTAATTAATTGAAATTTCATACAATAATCAAGCCCTAATAAAGGGTCCGAGTGTCCGAGTCAAAATCAACAACAATGAATTTGACTTTGCTACATAAGTTTTTGTAAGTGAAATTAATAAATACTTCACCTAATGGCTTGATCTTGAAATTTCCATATGAAATCAAAGTTACAATAGACTAATTAATACTGACCAGGTTTGTAAGTGAATCAAAAACAGTTTTAGGCAAAATACTGACATCTGAGCCAGTGTCCAACTCAAAACTAATAATTTCACCTGCTACACTAATATTTTCATTCCAAGACCTACTATTTGAACCTGTACAATTAATAAATAGTTCACCTTCTTCTCTTTCTTCAGAAACTAGCATAACTTTAGATTCTTCACTGTCGGATGTTTCTCTCTTCATTCCCTGTGTGCAAAGTGGCCTTTTTTCTGACACTTCGAACAAGTTTTGTTAAATGCTGAGCACTTATTGGGTTAATGCTCATATGAGCATTTTTTGCATTCAGTCTTCTTTTGGCCTCTTATTAGATGCACTTCTTCTTCTGGGTTTAGTACTCTCATATGTTCTCTACTTGGCTCAATGCTCTTACAATATTCTACTATGTTCTGTACTGTAAGCTTTGGTTCTCTAAGTAATCGTAACTGGCTTTCTTTACATGAAATGCCTGCTATGCGTCTGTCTTTTATCATTCTCTCTGCATATATGATGTGTTGCATTCCTCATTTTAGCAAATAAAGTCACAGTTACTTGATTGTTTTTTCAGTTCAGTCACATACTGTTCAATGGATTGATTTTCTGACTGAACTAGAGTGTTAAATTTAAAATTCTCCACCGCAACAATTTTTTTTTGGTAAAAAAAATGTTCAAATCTAGCAGCTTAGATAACGTCGACTTCTGGTCTTCAGAAAAATTATTGAAGATGTCGAGACCCTCATCTCCTATACAACTGTGCAGATAAGCAATTTTCACCTCCTCACTTTTATTGTTTTTCCCTGACGCAGTGAGGTAAATGGTAAACTTCTGTTTCCACCTTGTCCAGTTATCCGCAGGTCTAGCTTTTTCAAAAAGCGGATTAGGCGGTCTAAACTCCATATCTTCAAGCATATGGTTAGTAAATAAAATTTCTAATATTCAAAAGTAGCACGACTATTTCTAGGAGGTTTCTTAACCTCTCTACTCGAACTTTGATGGCAATACAAGCAGCCACACCTTACACCATGTAGTATTTAGCTATTAGATGAAGAATAAACTTCTTTTGCTTCACTGTTTATTATTAGTTATCAAGTTAACAATACATTATACAATACGGTTAGGTTTGGGGACGCCAAGCCTTGACAAGTTACAGTTGACAAGTGAACCACAGATATACATTACAATAAGGACAGCGACTGATCATCACCGTCGAGTGGTCAACTCGACACGGGATCAGCACCGCCTCGATACCCAACTATAGGCTTCACTTTATATTGTCAGAGATATTGTATTAAAGCGTTTGCTTTTCGTTTCTAGGAGTAGGTTGGTGTGTTCTTAGATCTATTCAGAAAATGTTTCGTTTTTCAAATTTAGAATTAGCTATGATTGATGTATCATTAGATGAAGAGAATGAAAAACGCCCAAAAAGGAGATTCTGAATACACCCGAGTTTAAAAGTACGAAATCAGGAAGGAGAATTTTTCACTCTATATCCACACCTGATAAGTGACGAAGAAAATTTTTATAAATATTTTCGTGTCGCAGACACAATTTCAAAAAATATTAATGGAAATCAAAAATTTGATTCAAAAACGTAATACAAAATATCGAGAAGCAATTACGCAATTAAGTGTAATTGCAAACCGCTTCTATACGTTTTTCAGAATCCATTATTTCCCTGTACTCTCTAAAAATACCTACAATACTGACACTATATGCCAATAAAACAATTTGTAAACACTGTACTATCCAAAATGTGCTGATAAGTGAGCGTACGACGTCGGCAAAGGATCAGCACACCACAAGCATTCCGTCCGTTCTGTCTTAGAAATATGTTGTGGTTGAGGCGTTGACGTGCCTTGTCGGTGCTGTTAGGTATTGCGATATCTTATGCCACAAAATGGGAGAATGCACATTTACTATCCCTATAATTTGATAGGTTGTGAAATAAAAATATCGACCAACTTGTCCTCAATACTTTTAATGAATGTTTATTACTTTTCCCCACAACTGTTCGATTTGTTTTTAACCTAAACATACAAAAACCAGAATCATCAATAAATCAATGGCGTACCACAATGGGTATACTACAGGTATGAATACACATAAGGAATAAAATCTGCTGGTGATGATCAGTCGATGTCCCTATGAGGTGCTGATAGGTGTGTTTCGATCTTTATCCTCGACCAACGGGTCTGGAAACGAGTATATCCACTCTGACAAATCTAAGGGTGTAGCAGCGAAATAGGCTTCTAATTTGAAGGGCCCTATACCATTGTGAAAATTCTTTCCCCTTGGTCCTACGAGCTCACAGACTCAAACGGTCGCACTAAAGGCGTCTGGCACGCCAAGGACCTGAAGAGTCATCCTCCCGATCATGACCATTCTGATTCCGAATCAGATATTGATTAGTAGTTTGTAGTATTTAAATGATTTACTTGATTTTTTTCCTTATTTGTCTTCTTCGGCATTTATAGTTAGTTGTAAGTTCAGTTGTTGGATACTTATCATTCTATACCGGTTTCTCTTTTTGTTGGAAAAACAAATAAACCTTTTTTTCTCTTTTCTGGAAAGGGGGGAGTTGTTACGGTTCACCCTAATCTTTTTTAATAAAATACATTTAATAACTAAAAGTATATAAAATTTATAGAATATAGTAACATAGACATATACAATACAAATTAAGAAATTACACTTATTTATATAAAATACTCATCAAAGAATTCCATCGTGTACAGAAATTGGTAAAAATGAACGGGTTGTTTTTATAATCCAACCCCCAATCGGTGACGAGCAAAGGCGTCGGTAAATTCTGGAAGCTCGTAAACAATACACTCCCTTTAGCTCCCAGTTCTCTTCTTTTAGTTTGAAGGAATTCATTAGGATGTTGATTGAATAGATGCAGACGTTCATTTCTGGTACAAATCTACATATTCGGTAGATTCACTATCAATGTCTTCCATTGTGGAGTATGCGCGAACAACCAGGATAGTGTATACAGCGCCGGAATCAGTTGCGACTCTTTATCGCACCAGTGCATCATTAGAGTTACCAATTTTCCCAAGTAATTCGGTGAAAAACTGCTTTCTTTAGTTTCTTTTAGTTCAAATAAATGTATAAGGATGTTCATTGAATCATTCATTTCGTATAGTTGCCAGACGCATTTAGTGCGACCATTATGATTTTATTTTATAGCTCTATTGAACAATGTTTTTTCAGATATCACCTGTACATAGAGAACAGAAACCAAAACGAGTTATCTTGGACCATTCGCTGCTGCTCCAAAATTATTTTTTGATGGTTAAAAATAGGCGAGACAGCTTCTTGCAAATTATTGTTACGGAATCCTACCAAAGCAAGATATAACATTACTATTGACCAGATAGTCCAGGAGGAATCGGTGCATGAGTACCGAAAACTAATCCACCTGAATGCAGCATATGAGTCAGGGAGAGACGGCGATACTTAAAGGTAAGCGACGCATACTTTATACAGTAACAATTAAAAAACAGGTATAAAAAATAAAATTTTTTGAAATCTCAAAAATCTCAATTGAGAATATTATCGTGAACAGTCATAGGACCTTTTTTAATCGTATTTCAATAAAGAATACAAAAAAATTTGTCCGGTTGAAAAACAACAATTCCTTGCAATTGTTTAAATAATTTCGGCTTAAACAATATGACACGGGGTTGCCCTATGGAAACATGCATTTATATTATCAGTAGGGTAATTTTAAGAGGATCGCATGAGAAAATTGAGGTGGAATTAAATGTTGCGTATAACTTGAAACTACCTTTGAAATTACCTGGACACCGACATCTACAGAATCATCTTATCATAAAATAACTTTAAAATTCTTCAAAAACAGTTCTTGAGATGTGCAAGTTTCTTTTAAAACATCTTCATCTCCGAAGAAGACAAACCCAGACAAAAAGACAAAATCATCAACAATTAATAGAAAATCTCCAACAAAGAAATATTATGTAGCTAAACAACCATATATATCTCCTAAAATATACTCTTTATCACCTAAAGAAAATTCACATACAAAAATTCACCTTCACCAAAAAAATATAAAAAATGTCTTCAAAAAATGTGTCATTCAAAATGGAAATAGAAAGTTCTACAGAAAAAAAAAGAAACTTACATTCTAAAACGGGAAGAACCTGATATATTTGATGATAGCCTAGAAACATCCAACAGCACTTACTTTACTTTTAACAGATGAAGTGAAAAGACCCCCTCTAACTTCCTATAATGGCAGTCCTTTAACACCAGGTATATCTTTGGGCACTTACTTAAAACAAAAATCAAAAATACCAGTTATATCGAGACATGGGTTTGAATATAAATTAATGCGTTTAGAATCGTTTTGCTTTACTCCTACTGCAAGTCCTTGCCAACGAAAGGATAAGCCAGTAAATAATCAACCAGAATTGAATGTGAGCTCAAAAACATATACATAGTGACCGTTAAACTCAGGAACTTATGTGGAAGAATATACGAGTTTCGAAACATATGTTAAAGGTAATTTAAGTGGAGAAACACACACAAAAGATTTGTCTAGTGATTGTATTGACAATAATATAAGTCCGTTTTGTAACCAAGTTACCATAAGAGATCTACTCCTAAGTATCCATCTTGTACACCTCCTCTACCGACCTACTTACAAGATCTTAGTAAAGTTATATTTTAATTCATTATATTCTCATCGGGATTCCTTAAACAGTCCGTTTGTTTTTGCAAAGCCCCAAAATAATGAAAATATATTCAATTTCGCTAAACCAAGTGATGCTTCGTCGAGATCTCAGTTGAAGAAGAATCCATTTATACTGAACAGATTAGAAGAGGTGTTAGGAAAAAGTCTGATTTAGATTTAACGGTAAACTTTGCTAAACCCGGCGGAGGTTTCGCTGGACCGACAGAGTGGTCGAAAAAAGGAGGTGTCGCATTTAGAATCGGAAAAAGTTCAGTCGGTTTGAATTAGAATGAAGAATCTCAAGAAGAAGTCGTTTAAAAGCTGACTAAAAGAGATACTAATACCGTTATTGTACAAAACCCATTCCTGTTAGCGGCTACGGATAAGATGGACCCTTTTATGACATCCCAATTGTACGATCAGCAAGAAATATATTTCAAAAAGTGGCTAAATTCATGACTAAGGAGGCTAATGCTACTGCAATACCGGAAAATACGTTGCAGTTTAAGTGTGAGAAGGCTTTAGAAACGATTGCTCATGAAAATTCCACACTATTTTACATGAATAATGCTTTGGAAGATATAGATTATGCCACTAGGAGATGCAAGAATATCTGTATTACTTTGGGCAAACTATTACCCGAACAAGTATACCTTTTGCTCAGCTCTTCTAGTAGATCTCTACCGGAAATGAACGACTGCATCTATTCAATCAACATCTTAATACATTTCTTTGAACTAAAAGAAACTAGAGAGAACAGTTTTTCACCGGATTACTTTGAAAAATTGGTAACTCTAATGATGCACTGGTGCGATAAAGAGTCGCAACTGATTCCGGCTCTGTATACACTATCCTGGTTGTTCGCGCATACTCCACAATTGAAGATATTGATAGTGAATCTACCGAATATGTAGATCTGTACCAGAAATGAATGTCTGCATCTATTCAATCAACATCCTGATTAATTTCTTTAAACTAAAAGAAGAGAACAGGGAGCTAAAGGGAGTGTATTGCTTACGAGCTTCAATAATATACAGATGTCTTTGCTCGTCACCGATTGGGGGTTGGATTATAAAAACAACCCGTTCGTTTTTACTAATTTCTGTACACGCTTTGGATTCTTTGATGAGTATTTTATATAAATAAGTGTAATTTTTTAATTTGTATTGTATATATCTATGTTACTATATTCTATTAATTTTGTATACTTTTAGTTATTAAATGTATTTTAATAAAAATAAAATCAAAGTGAACCGTGACAACTCCCCCCTTTCCAGAAAAGAAAAAAAAAGGGTTATTTGTTATTCCAACAAAAAGAGAAACCGGTATAGGATGATAAATATCCAACAACTGAACTTACAACTAACTATAAATGCTGAAGAAGACAAATGAGGAAGAAAAATCAAGTAAATCATTTAAATACTACAAACTACTAATCAATATCTGATTCGGAATCAGAATGGTCATGATCAGGAAGATGACTCTTCAGGTCCTTGGCGTGCCAGGCGCCTTTAGTGCGACCGTTTGAGTCCGTGAGTTCGTAGGACCAAGGGGAAAGAATTTTCACAATGGTATAGGGCCCTTCAAATTTGTAGCCTATTTCGCTGTAACACCCTTAGATTTGTCAGAGTGGATATACTCGTTTCCAGACCAGTTGGTCGAGGGTAAAGGTCGAAACACACCTATCAGCACCTCATAGGGGCGTCGGCCCAGCTTTGTAGTGGAACGCTTCGAATGCGATAATTACAACCAAGCAAGGTCGAGTGAGGTTAGTACTTGGATGGGTGAACACTGGGGAAACACCGTCGTCGAGCCCATACAGCCTGCAGCGAAACACTTAAGATTACTAGGATCAGTAGCATATCACAGCTCGCAGGCATTATACCAATGAGCACGAGGTATAATGTAGATATGCCGTCTTTCGGATGAGACGTAAGACCGAGGTCCCGAACCCATGGATGTTAGGCTCGATAAAGATCCCTACCACTGGTTGGAACACTAGTGGATTCGGCAAAATTTCCGGTTAGGGGTAGAGTGCTCCTGGCGTCGGTGATTAGCCTGAGTTGCAGAAATAGACCGACGTTAAATAACCCAAAAAAAAGCACCTCAGGACAGCGACTGATCATCACCAGCAGATTTTATTTCTTATGTGTATTCATACCTAACAGCACCGACAAGGCACGTCAACGCCTCAACCACAACACATTTCTCAGAGAGAATATTTTGCGGACGGCGTGCTTGTGGTGTGCTGAACCTTTGCCGACGTCGTACGCTCACTAATCAGCACATTTCGGATAGTACAGTGTTTACAAATTGTTTTAGAGGCATATTGTGTCAGTATTGTAGGTATTTTTAAAGAGTACAGGTAAATAATGGCTTCTGAAAAACTTATAGAAGCGGTTCGCAATTACACTTAATTGCGTAATTGCTTCTCGATATTTTGTATTACGTTTTTGAATCAAATTTTTCAATTTTCATTAATATTTTTTGAAATTGTGTCTGCGACAAGAAAATATTTATAAAATTTTTCTTCGTCGCTTATCAGATATGGATATAAAGTGAAAAAATCTCCTTCCTGATTTCGTACTTTTAAACTCGGGTGAATCTCCTTTTTGGGCGTTTATCATTCTCTTCATCTAATGATACAGCAATCATAGCTAATTCTAAATTTGAAAAACGGATCATTTTCTGAATAGATCATCAACCTACTCCTAGAAACGAAAAACAAATGCTTTAATAAAATATCTCTGACAATATAAAGTGAAGCCTATAGTCGGGTATCGCGGCGGTGCTGATCCCGTGTCGATGCGTTAGCTGTGCCCATACACAACCGTCGAGTTGACCACTCGACGGTGATAATCAGTCGCTGTCCCTATGAGGTGCTGATAGGTGTGTTTCGACCTTAAATCTCTCATCTCTTCGACGTAGGTTATACCATATGCGAGAGTTCTTATGGGATTTCCTGAGCCTATCCGCCACATCCTTGAAAACATCCTGTGCAGCTTTTGTTCAAGCCAGAGGATCATAAAGGTCAACAAAGTCTGTCGGAGAGGTGGTTCCGCGTCCTCGTAAGTCTAATTCTCGGGAAAACATAACGAAGTTTGGAAACAATTTGGTTACTTCGTGTCGATATCAACGCATCGCACATGCCACTTTTTGTAGATAATTGTCCCAAAATCGATGGTTATCGGACACATACGAGCTAAGTATGGTTTTTAAAACACCATAGAAACGTTTGACAGCATTTCCTTGGGGTGGAAAATTAGCCAAGAACCTCTTCTCTACATCGTACTTCTCTAGAATAGATTTGAACTGTTGGCTTCGAAATTGCCATTATCGAGTATCACTTTTTCAGGAACACCAAATATCAGGAAAACATGATCTTCGACGATTTTGGAGCTGTCGCATTCCTCAAAGGGAAAAACAAAACAAACTTACAAAAAACATCGTTAATGGTGAAAATATACGAATAACCAGCAGACGATCGAGGGAGAGGACCAACTGAGTCCATGCTCAGAATCTGCCATGGTCGAGTTGTCGTAGGGGAAATACTTAACATTAAACCTCTGTGTGGTTTTTGCTGTGGTTTAGTTTTTCAGCGGGTCGCATAACGCCTTTATGTAGCGAGCTACATCTGCTTTCACCTTCTGCCAGTAGTAGTGGAGGTTAACTCTGCTTAGCGTTTTGTAGATTCCCAAATGTCCACAGGTTGGAGGATCGTGATGCTCTTGAATGATGGATGTTCGATTTTTTTTAGGAACTACCAATAACCATTCCCTGTTCGGAGATAACAAATCTGGATATACTAATTTGGCCAACTTAAATAATCGACCATTTTCAACTCTCCAATAAGGATATTTGTCAGGTATTTCGATCACTTCTTTCTACCACAGATCTCTGACATAACCTATAGATACGATGGTTTTTACGGTCTCAATACGGGGAACAGATCGAGATAAAGTGTCAGACACCACATGTTCAGCTCCTTATTCCGGTGTTCGATCACAAAATCATATTGTTGAAGTCGTAGGGCCTATCTGGCTACACGACCAGGCTGGTCTTTGAAATTAAAAAGCCATTTTAGGCTATAATGGATAGTCACCACTGTGAAATGGGTAAGACAACTTAGCATTCTTTCTCGGTGGTACTAAATTTTCGCTTTTCTTTCGTCAAGGATCGACTCAAGTAAGCTATGACTCTCTCGCCGTTATCATACATTTGAGAGAGAGTAGCACCGATGCCAAAATCACTAGCATCCGTCTGGATGACAAACGGCAAATCGAAGTTTAGACAAGTGAGGATGGGAGCTGAGATAAAAGGTGCTTCTTAAATTTCACCATAGCGGTGACACAAGAATCATCCCATCCGAACTTGAAATTTTTTTCCAATAGAGCAGCGGTAAGTGGAGCAGCTAGGCTTGAAAAATTAGAAACTAACCTCGTACCAGAAAGCCAAGCCTACCACTCTCCGAACGTCAGAGACCGTCTTTGGATCCAGAATATTTATAATGGCCTCCACCTTCTCTGGATCAACCAATAAGGCAGAGAAATTCACCACATAGCCGAGATACTTCAATTCAGGCTTACAGAAATGGCATTTTTCCCCATTGAGCGTTAAATTCGCTTGTGAAATCTTGTCTAAGACTTTGTGTACTTTTAGTTATTAAATGTATTTTACTAAAAAAAAAATTCAGGGTGAACCGTAACATCTCCCCCATTTCCAGAAAAGAAAAAAAAGGTTTATTTGTTTTTCCAACAAAAAGAGAAACCTGTATAGAATGATAAGTATCCAACAACTGAACTTACAACTAACTATAAATGGTGAAGAAGACAAATGAAAAAAAATCAAGTAAATCATTTAAATACTACAAACTACTTATCAATATTTGATTCGGAATCAAAATGGTAATGATCGGGAGGATGACTCTTCAGGTCCTTGGCGTGCCAGACGCCTTTAGTGCGACCGTTTGAGTCCGTGAACTCGTAGGATCAAGGAGAAATAATTTTCACAATAGTGCAGGTCCCTTCAAATATGTAGCCAATTTGGCTGTAACACCCTTAGATTTGTCAGAGTGGATATACTCGTTTCCAGACCCGTTGGTCGGGGGTAAAGTTATACGCAACAGCCCTTAGATTTGTCAGAGTGGATATACTCGTTTCCAGACCCGTTGGTCGAGGGTAAAGTTATACGCAACATTTAATTCCTCTGGCAATCTTCTTAGTCCAGGAGGAATCGGCGCATGACTACCGAAAAATATTCCACCTCATTTTTTTTGTGCGATCTTCTTCAAATTACCTTACTGATGATATAAATGCATGTTGCCATGGGGCAACCCCGTGCCATATTGTTTATACCGAAATTATTTAAACAATTGCAAGGAATTGTTTTTTTTTCAACCGGACAAATTTTTTTTGTATTCTTTATTGAAATATACAATTAAAAAAGGTCCTATGACTTTTCACGATGAAGTTAATATTTTTAGAGATATCAATTTTTAAAGGTTCGAAACTTTTGACCCATGAGAAATATGAAATAAAATAATTTTTTTTTGAATTTTTTATACAATAGTTAATAATATTCTTAATTGAGATTTCAAAATATTCAATTGTTTATATCTGTTTTTAATTGTTGATTTCGCGCGTTCACAAGTATGCGTCGCTTATAAATACTTGTTTCTAAATCTTGTTTCATTATTTCATACTTCTACATGTATAACCTTCGTTTGAAGAAGTTATTTAATGTATTTCTGTTTTAATGACAAAAAAGTAATATAAACCAATAAAACAGTAATTTCAATTATGTATGTTGTGCTTCATGCTTAAATAACTTTTATAAAATCGATTTCAGAAAAAAATTTGCTGAAAACGCGCCGATTCCTCCAGGACTATCTGGTCGATAGTAATGTTATATCTTGCTTGGTAGGATTCCGTAACAATAATTTGCAAGGAGCTGTCTCGCCTATGTTTATACCATCAAAAAATAATTTTGGAGCAGCAGCGAACGGTCCAAGTGAAATAATTTCAATGGAGATCAATGAATTCTGGAGATTTCTCTTCGATAACTCGTTTTGGTTTTTGTTCTCTATGTACAGGTGATATCTGAAAAAATATTGTTCAATAGAGCTATTTAAATGATTTACTTGATTTATTTTTTTTTAAAAACAAATAAACCTTTTTTTTTCTTTTCTGGAAAGGGGGAGCTGTTACGGTTCACCCTGAAATATAAGCAATACATTAGATAGTCAATAAACAACTGTGGCTTGGATGCATAAAGGATTTGATTATTATCTTAATTTAATATCATTTTAGAAACTATTTACATTATGAATGGGTTGATTATTGTTGACACTGGATAACTGGTTCGTAAGTTAACTTTGGATCTCTTAGTCTTTAACAAAAGCCAAAGGTGTCTTGATTCTTCAAGCATTCAGCTAACCACTGACCTTGACCCCTTCTTAGAAAGGTAGAAGACCAATGTCGACCTTTCAAGGCCATTGACTTTTGGCCTTCTCCATTTTGTTTTGGTTATTTCCTGTGTTCACATGGCTGGTTAACTTTCGCATACTACGGTTTTTGTGAACTACGTAAAATAACAACAATCAGGATTTTCCTGTACAATTCAGTTGTAAGGATTCATGAGTTCATGGATATAGCTCCTGATTGAACAAAACTCACCTAAAGGTCACATGTTATCTAGGGTAAGTAATACCTCTTTTTATGAGTCTGGCGTAATTACCCGCAGTGTCTTTGAACTATATTTTCTTTTCGGACCTTCTTCTTCTTGTATATATTCTATCCTTCATCTGAATATATTTTTACTTCTTTTGAATCGGCTTACAGCTATACGTATAAGTCCTACCTGTAGAACGTCTACTTCAGGGTCAGCCTTCAACTCACCTCCTGCTCAGCTTGAGCTTGACCTTCGCCTCCCAACTCAACCTCACAGTAGGACGTACCCAGTCCGAGAAGGAAATTGTAGGTACCATTACAAGGACATCTAAGGAGGGAACACTCAAGTAAGAACTTCCCAAGTTATCATAAACTTCTTACCTGCTAACTAGTGGTGAGAGTGTTGAATTTGAGTTCGGAAGCTGCAGTTTGACTATCTTCCCCAAAATATTGTACATATTTATTAGCGGATTTAAGGACCTATGAGCGCCTTCATAGTATATCTCATATAATTCTTCCTATCCTCAATGACATGAGTAATGTTTTAATGTCTAAAATAGATATTAAGAAGTAGTTCAAAGTTATGTAAGTAGTTAGTAACCTATCAACTAGGTAATAAGTAACAATAATTTAGTTGAACCTTATACTTACCAGGAAGTCCATGTAGTCCCAGAAGTATACTTTTGCGGAAGCTTTCTTTAAATTCTAAATATATTGTTATGGTATACAATAATTCAATGTGTGGTGATTTAATTTTATTGAATAATATTATATACCACATACATCAGTATCAACCAGAACCTCAAATCAAACAAATTTTATATTTAAGTTGTATTTATTGATCTGAAATGTTTGAAATTTAATATTATATCACATGCACGTGTATCTCAGGGTATATCTTGGGTAAAGTGAGTTGTCTAAATTTAAGGAGTAAAATTTGAAATGTAATAACCTTTAACGTCAAAATTAAATTAATATTAATTAAATAACTATCTCCAGATTGCAATCCGTGGATGGTCTCCTAGCCTATTACAACTTATATTAAAATAAAATTAACACAATTCCGCACAAACAAAATAAATCTCTATCTTGTCGAAACACCGCCGGTAGCTGTATTATCTAAATAGAAAACGACTTGTTCTCTGAAGCGAAGAAATTCTGCGTTGCGCGAAGGAAAAAACGTCTCGAACCTCGTTCTTGTTTACAAGCAGCTGTTAGGTACAAGTTTTAGTATTAAATGATTTACATTACCATCGTTTATTGCTGCAGGATCTCTCTTTATCTTGAGTTTGAACAACCTTTACTGGATTCAAATCGAAGGTAAGTTATGTAAGATATTTCTAACTCACTATTTCTTTCTTTTATCAGTTTTATTTAAAGTCTTCGTACATTTAAACTTGTAACGTAAATTACTTTTTTTCGTCTCCCCCTTAGTTACTGATCACCTAATAAACTTTTTTCCCGTTGTTAACGAACATCCTTTTGTTTCTTCTTTATTTATTATAGAAATTACTAATTTTTGTTGAAATCCAGTTACTGACAGATCATATTATTTAATCAAATAAAAATGTCCATAACTACCAATGTTCTTGTACTGACATTTTCCAATATCAACTTTATCAGTTAATTTATACAGGGTACATAAAAATATCTAACAGAAAGTATTTAATTTAATCATTTTAACGTTATTGTTAAAATGATGGACGTAACATAAGATTCCCATGTACATATGATATAATAACTTCTAAAAGTAACCATTTTATTTCATTTATGATCATCTCAATTTCAGTACAATATATTATACTCAAGTTCAGATCACACTTTTTGTAAAAAGGCAATCCAAGCGCTGTTATTTGTCATTGTTGTTAATAGAGAATTTTTACACAAAGCTGCCTACTGAGTAGTTCGATTGTTGCTCCCAACCATCGAGTAAGACACTCAGCTGTGTGGCCTTCCGACCACAGACTAGCCCAACAGTAGAGGTGAAATATTAACATTTTACCCACCCACTCTACACGAACGAGAAGTCGGAAATATTTTCCACCACCCTCCTGTTTCTTGTGGGCCATAGTTGCCCTATATCCACCCTCCTTTAACCTTGTTGGGAAAAAGGAGGTAACAAGTGTTCACACTTACTCATTTTAATCACCAATCAGACATTAGAATTAAGCATTGTTATTGTTTCAGTAGTTATTGTAGTGTAGTTATTGTTATTGTATATAAGCTAATGTAGATTTATAAATAAACTTTATTCGATTAAATTTTGATAGTTTCATTATTTATCAATTTCAAATTTTCGCTCTCATTTTAGAAATTTTCGAGATAACAAGTAGCCGTTTTCAATTGGCAAACCAATAAAATGTAGGTAGCGTGGGGCAGTTCGTAGTCGCCCCTATAGCTGTAGTGTGAGAGAGAGCGTTTATCAGCAGCTGAAGATGAAGAACACATTTCTTACGTGGAATTGCCAATGATGGCACAAAAGTCAAGTCTCGTGTCATAATCACTATCTTGTAAGGTGTAATGAATTTCGGTTTGAATGAAACAATTTTGTTTTCAACAAATATTTTCTGTAAGTGGCTTTTGCGAAAACCAATATCCGCTGCTTTTTTCCGTAAACTCAAATTGGGATTTTCTCTGAGTAAATGTATAGCTAGGGTAGTAGCTGCATCATCGTCCTCATTTTAGATTTTTTTCGATTTCTTTTTGTCTTCAACAGAACCTGTCTCATCAAATTTCTTTATTAATTTTTTCAATCCATTCCGAGTACATCTGGATATTTCTCATTGAATAAATGAATTGCATACTTGTACGAAGCATCTCCAATGCCATAGCATTTCACAAGATATATTCTTTGTTGAAGAGTTAGCATTGTTGAGAAAGAGTGAAAATTTGAAAATTATTTACCGAAGTTGACAGTTGACATTCTCCACAAAATGAACTGTAAAATGAAGCAGATTTTGAAGAACTTGAATTTTGTTTCATTCCATGGGGTTTTAGGAGAAGCAGAGCAAGAATGACATTTTTCACTTAAACTACAAATAAAAATGTTTCTCCTCTTGTGGACACTGTATGTACATAAAAACAATATGGAAATATTTCAACCATTATGTATGTTATAAGCTACATAATTGAAGTTATAGAATTACGTCAGAGGTTTGCCGTACACTGCATATTGACAAAGCTTCTTTGCCCTTTCCCTTGATGAAACATTGATTTTAATGAAATTTCTGCAGTCTGTTATTTTTTTATTCACCGGAGCAAAGAATTACCTTTTCATTACATCGTTACGTCAAACAGATGAAAATACACTAAAAATGCATATAAAATATACATAAAATTGGAATGAGTAATTTTAAGGTTTTTAATGATAAAAAAAACTGAGTAAAGTTTGAAATTATGTCGACGTAAAACTTCCATAATCTTGGATAACTCATATTAAAACTAAAAGTGTTTATTCACATTTAGAGCACGTTAAGCAATTCAAAAGTTTACAGTTAAAGAAAGATGTCTTTATACATGCAAAACTGAAACTTTTAAATTCTCTTTGTCCAACAGTCGACAAAACGTGAATACGAACTCTGCGAATTATCATTGTTTAATAATTTATAAGCACTTACTTTGAGTTCTAGAGATAAAACAGAAATCTGCAATCTTTTAAAAGTTCTTAATAAACTTTTAATTGTATAAATGGACCAAGTTTCTTCAAACTGAAGATAGGTAGTATTTTTTATCCTTTAGAGATGACATTTTTTATGAATTATTTCTTCTAAACTTGCCAAGGTGCAGATTGTGTAGAAATTAATAGGAGCCTTTAAAGAAAAAGCCATTTTCACCGTATGTATGTTTGTATTAAAAATCAATTGTGTCACTTCCTTCTATTCAGCTCCTGAGAAAAGTCAGAGACTAGTAGTTCCTTTAGACCTTTTTCCCAAACGAGTTATAGGATATCCACAGGCTTTGGCTTAGATAAGTGTCTTTGTTCCATAGAGTCGTCTGATAGTTGTTGTGCACTGGGATTCTGTATTGCTATGAATATACACAGATACATTCGAACACAAACGGAACATAGGGATTTTAAGCATTGTATCAGAACTGCTTTTGAACTAGTCGACCAACATCCAGCTTCAACAGATTAAAAACACGATTATTACAATCGTTTATTTGGACACCTATAACATATCGTACAATTCCCACCACTCCCTATTCTCAACTGTGGGCGGTCCTTTATTAGCGTCAGACAGTCAGTAAACAGCAGTCGGTAGATGAGAGCGTTGCTTTGTTTCAATTTAAAGAATCCTATTTTGTTTTATTTGCGAATTTATTTTCATTTTGAAAGCCGTTATTGCCAAAAGAAATCAAAACATATTATCTTAACTCGAAACATTAATTGTTAAAGAGAATTTAACAATTAATTTCCGTAAGCATATTGTTTCAATATGTAGCGACGTTTACTACCCCCATTAAATAATTATTCAATACTAAATCGCAGTTCGCACACCTCGCACATAACTAACACATTTTTTGAAGGAGAAGGGGCGGGATTTCTGACATTGGTTCTGCGAATGGAGGCTTCTTTTTCCATTCCTCAGATTCTACATTCTTCTCACTCCACTGGTTTGAGCTTTTTTGGGTGACCATTCAGGTGACAGTGTCATCTTATTTGCAGCGTTGCCTCAGCAATAAGTTTAAATTGTTGAAGGGAAACTTTTAGTCCAAGAGCTGGCGACGAATTTTGGGAAGGTCCTTTTGGCAAACTGGAATTGTGGAAAAATATTATTTCGTCAGTTGGCGAATCCAGTCCTGCGAGTCTGGTAGAGCGTTTGCGGTTGTTTCGCTTCTACGCAGCATATAACCAAAAAATATTTTTTTTCTACAGTCGCGCGTAAAATGACTAATTACTATATTCAAATGAAATCGTAAAGTCGACAAATGCCGAGGATTGTTACTTTACGCTCTAGCGGAAAAAAGGAATCTTTTTCGCTCGCTTATTTAATCAAACCACGCCCTCCGAATGAACTCAATTGGTGAATAATTAACAATTTATCAAATTAAAAACTAAATAAAATTATATGAAAATTGTCAAAAATTTTGAAATATGGTCAAAAATGGTCAATAATGGTCAAAAATTGTCAATTATTGTCAAAAACTCTTAAAAATGGACAATTTATATCAAAAACTGTTAAAAATGGTCAATAATTTTCAAAATTGGTCAATAATTGTTAAAAATTGTCAAAATTTTGAAAAATAGTTGATAATTGTCAAAAATTGTTAAAGTTTTTGAAATATGGTCAAAAATGGTCAAAAATTGTCAAAAATTTGAAAAAATTTGAAAAAATGGTCCATAATTGTCAACAATTGTCAATAATTATCAAAAATTGGCAATAATTTTGAAAAATGATCTAAAATTTTAAAAAATTGTCAAAAATGGTCAAAAACTATCCATTTTTGATAGTTTTTGACCATTTGACCAGTTAAAAATGGTCAATTAATTTTAAAAAATGTCAAAAATGGACAATTATTGTCAAAATTGGTCAATAATTGCCAAAAATTGTAAAAATTTCGAAAAATGGTCGATAATTGTCAAAAACTATCAAAAATGGTCAATAATTTTGAAAAACTTTCAAAGATTTTGAAAAATTGTCGAAAATGGTCAAAAACTATCAAAAAGAGTTAAAAATTTTCAATTATTTTTAAAAACTGTAAAAATGGGCAATTATCAGGTTTGTTCGTAGAGAGAGTTTGCAAAGGTTGGTGATTATTTCATACTGCGCATGCGCCGCCTCCAACGGTTTGGGATTTGCTATCCATTTTTATGTTCTACGAACGCATTTTGAAGAGTTAGTGATTCTTCTGTTTCTGTTATGAAAATTTAGATAAAGGGACAAAAAAAGAAGAATATAATTCGGTTTTTTTTTAAGTTTGGTAGCCAGATCATGTGCTACTGCCCTATATATCCGAAAATGTTCGAAGATTTCAAAATCGCTGTATTCGCCAATAGCGTGGTTAAAAAAATGTTCATTCCGATGTTTCGGTTGACGATTCAATACATCGTATTCGTCAGTATCACTACTTGAACTTGATGACGAAATATCGCTTTCTAAAAAAGCGTCAGAAGAATCACTGTAATCAGAAGAATCTACAATTTTAAAGAGCAATTTATTTAAAAATTATTTTATATTTTCGTAATATGTACCCACCTAAATCCAAATAACATACAAAAACCGAAAACACAAAAAAAAATTGGTTAGGTTATATATATGGCTGATTATGATTTTATTATGAACAATATTCAAAGTGCGCATGACCGTGATTAAGAATTTGGAGAATAGTCAGAGATTTTTCCAACTATTCCCAATCAGCTTATTTTTTCACTACGAACACCCAACTAATAATTGGAAACTGTCAGTGATTCTTCTACGAACGCCAAATATTCAATGCGCATGCGATTTGCAGTTGGAAATGGTTGCTCATCGCTCTACGAACAAAGCTATCGTCAAAATTGGTAAATAATTGTTAAAATTTTGAAAAATAGTCGATAATTGTAAAAAACTATCAAAAATGGTCAATAATTCTGAAAAATTGTCAAAAATGGCCAATAATTGTCAAAAACTATCAAAAATGGTCAAAAACTGTCAAAAATGGACAATTATTGTTGAAAATTGTCAAAATTTTGAAAAATAGTTGATAATTGTCAAAAATTGTTAGTTTCTAAAAAATTGTCAAAAATTTTGGAATATGGTCAAAAATGGTCAGTAATTGTCAAAAATGGTCCAAATTTTGGAAAAATGGTCTAAAATTTTGAAAAATTGTCAAAAATGGTCAAAAACTTTCAAAAATGGTTAAAAATGGTTAAAAATTGTCAATTATTGTTAAAAGCGCCAGGTCCTCGCGTTGTGATTGGTTATTGAGAAACCGCGTGTTTTCAGCATAGTTCCGGCTCTGCGTTCGTAACTGAGTATTTTAGATTTTTCTTTTTTCTAAAAATTGAAAATTATTTAAAAATTTGAAAAACAATAATTACGCTTGCTGCATATATTTTGAAGTATAGAATTCAATAAATAGTATTGAACCAAAAAATCAGTGTATGGTTTTATGCAACAACGATGCAAGTGAAACTGAGTTAAGTTCGGCTTGTGAAGATGACTGTAGGCCTTAATATAATTGAATATATTGAATGGACCGAATATAAATTGAAATGAGTTAAAATATATTCAAGCACTTAAAATTGATATTTATAGATAAACAACAATATGCACCAGCAGAAAGTTCTAATAATTCCAATAAATTCACTATAAAAATAAATGAAAAAATTTTTCATTGAATATTACACTTCAAAATATATGCAGCAAGCGTAATCAATGCTTTTGAAATCTTTAATCAATCTTCAATTTTTAGAAAAACGAAAAATATAAACTACTCCAAAATACTTGCGAACGTGATTGAAATTTCAGATTGCCAAAAGTATATTTTTAGGGAATTCTAACAAAATATTTCTGAAGAGGTCTGGTAATACTTCATAACCGACAAAAACGTCTGGGATTTTTTTTTCGAATTATAAATTCTAAATTGGAAGATTGAAAAAAACAAGTTGCCAAAAAATATTTTTTTGGATTTTTTTGCAAATGTTATATGCTGCGCAGAAGCGAAATAACCTCATACGCTCTACCAGACTGGCAGGACTAGATTCGCCAATTGACGAAATTAAATTTTTTACAATTTCAGCTTGCCAAGAGAAGCTTCCCCTCTATCGCATGTCGCGTTACAGCCGGCCGCGGAGGGTTGAAGTGAAAGGGGAAGGGCCAATATGGCGGCGCCCATTGCTGACTTCAGCAGACCGTGGGGTATTTATATTTTAGAGAATAAATAGTAGGTTCACTCCTTGTCGGCATTTTCATGTAGCCCTGATAAATACTTGCTGAAAAACGGTCGTTAAAACACACGTGTATCGTGTATATAGGGGTCACGCGAATTACTACCTTCATAGCTTGTTGATTTATAGATGGAGTGTTTGGTAGGGGGCTGATAAAAATGTACGTTGCTAGAAAACTATTTGAAAAAAACGATGTTGTTTTGCTATGTACGGTACGTTCTAATCTAATTGGGAACATCAAATTATAAGAAATAAACTAGAAACATTAATAAGAATAGCTTCTAGCTAATAGCTTACAATATAAAAATAGAAAACATGAACCACTATTTAAAATCGTTAAAAATTATACCAGATTCTATAACATACTCTGAATAATTGCGTTTAGTGAAAAAAAAGGTAATCCTAAACCAAACTTATGAAGAAAAACTCTCTTTATTTCTTTCTCTTATCCTCAGGCGTCGGATTGGGGTTCTTTCTGTACCCATATTTTCCATTCTTTTCTGTCCCTGATCAATGCCTTCATCTCTCCTAATATTTTTCCTTTGTTCTTTCCAATTTCCTTAACCTGGTCTATACATTTCCTCCTGGGTCTTCCTCTTTGTCTTTTTCTCAATATTTCCATTTCCACAACTTTTCTCGCAATTCTATTTTGCCTCATTCTTACTAGGTGACCATAGAAGAAGTTGTGATAGTTGTATTAATTTATCTCCAAAGTGCTTCCGTCTAAGTTCCTGTAAGTTCTCGCAGAAGCAGAGTATGTGAGTAGGTGTTTCATCATCAAGTTCACATTTTCTGCACATAGGTTCACTAACTTTGCCCATATTGTACAGATGTTTCCTCAAGGTGCAGTGTCCAGTCACCAGGTCGGTAACTGTCTTCAAATGTATCTTACCCAGTTTCAGTAGCCTGGTTGAGAGTTCTTTTTCTACCTTGTTCAGTAAACTCTTTGTAAGAAGGTGCCCTTGTGTCACCCTTCATTTGAATTGGTGTTCCCTATCTAGCCAGTTCCCGATTTCCCCTCTTTTGTGATTCCACAAAATGGTTCCGGACCTATGAAGTCTCCTTTAGAGCCTTCTTTAGCTAACTGGTCCGCCATTTCATTACCTGCAATCTCCTCATGTGCCGGCACACATATTAGAGACACTTTGTTGACTCTGGCCAGCCTGTTGAGGGATTATTTGCAGTTTTTCACCAGTCTAGAACTAGTTGTTGGATTACTGATAGCCTTAAGCAGAGCCTGGCTGTCAGTGAATATTTCAATTTTTTGTCCGGTATATCCTCTTCTGATGTTTTTATCAATACAGGCTATAGCGGCATTCGTTTTTGCTTGAAACATAGTCGCATATCGACCAAGGCTAAAGAACATTTTTTTTCTAGGTTGTTTTATACCAGCACTAGAACCATGGTTTGTTTTGGAACCATCGGGAACCAGATGATTTCTCCAGAATTACCTGGGTGCATCACCTGCTCCCTAGATGGGATGATGATATTAACTCGCTCATTGAATATATTCTCTGGGCTTCCATTGATGCCGTCCCCGTGCTGTTCATTGCCCCGTTAATACCAAGAAGGGCTTGTCTTTGGATTGCAGTTAATATATTGACTGCAGAGGACACTTCTGTCCTCCACCAAGAGGACAATTCTGCCCTCCACCAGACTATTGTTCCATAGGTGATCGTTGGCCTTATCACTGTTGTGTAGAGCCAGTGAACCACCTCAGGTCGTATTCCCCAGATTTTGCCCATAACTTTTCTGCATTGCCAGAAAAGCCTAGTCGCCCTGGTAGTAATTTTTTCCAGGTGTGCCTTCCAATTCAGTTTGGAATCAAGGGTCACTCCTGGATATTTGACTTCTTTGGATATTCCTAGTTCTTCTCCAAACAACAGTCCTCTACCCTGGATTAACTGAAAGGTCCTCTGTAAGGCATCATTCCTTCACAATTCGCAGTGCTTCCTGTAGAACATACATAACCACCTCCAGGAATTTCCCATTGGTGACAATCACTATCTCGTCCGCAAAGCCCTGCGTCCATAAGCCTTGATCATTGAACCTTCAGATCAAGTCATCCACAACTAGGTTCCACAAAAGTGGTGAAAGTACTCCACCTTGAGGACATCCTTTAGTTGTCCTAACGGTGTATGTTTTATCATGCATATGTGCTGTTATTCTCCTATGCTCAAGCATGGATCCTATCCATTTGCATGTGGTTCTGTTAATCCCTCTGTTTTTAAGGGATCTGTTCTTATTCCTTATTACCCACTTTGTCCGTGTAAACACGTTCCGACAAATTATGTAGTGTAATGAGTGCTTCAATCTAACCCTTGTTCGAGATAGTTATGAACAGCTTCATGAAGGTTCTGGCCTGTACCTCCGAAAAATAAACCCACTCTCACTTCATAATGCTTCTTCAAACAGTTTCCATCACATTCAAACTTACTTGACATCTTGTTCTGTAAAACTTATTGAACTTCACTGATATTTACTAGAATGATCAAATTTTAGTTAGTCTGCATTAAATTCATATAACAGCTGCAATGTAACCAGCATCGGCAGATTAAACTAGACGAAGCGATAATATTTGAAAACAGAACTTCGTGTCAATAGAGCTCGACTTACCCTAATTACATCCTTCTCTTTACATCCTTATAACGAGCTTGTGAACAACAACCAATGTAAGGGGCTTTTATTGCCTTCAAAACAATGGCTTTCGTTAGTTGGGATATCTGTTTTCTCAATTAGACGAGGCTGATATGTTCATCCAATCTTATTCACGATAAACAAGATTGTTGCATTCGTAGAGAATGAGAAAATATTCTCTTTCTCTATTTAAAAAAAAGGGGCGTGTTATGTGAAGTCTCCTTAATATTAGTTTTAGTATTACAGTTGGCAACATGAGATTGTCACTTGTCAACATATTGTTGTAAACTCACACAAATAGTAGGTGTTAGGATAAAAAGGCAGTAGTTCAATAGTCCGTCAGTTTATTGTAAATTTGGAACTTAATACATTTCTAATATTAGGTACAATGTTACCGCTTTCAGGTCTTGTTAGAGAGTCTCTCTTTTTCAATCCAGGAGGTACATCTGAAGTTGCATTTATTAAAAGAAATAAGTATAGAATAAAAGTCTACAATTATTGTGTGTTTCCACAATAATACTAAATGCACTTTTAAAAATCAAATCAAAACTTTTTTCCATAAAATACATACTGAAACTGCATTCTGCGAATTAAATAGTATGTGACAAAAAGGAGACTTAATATATTATTACAAGTAATATTAAAATTCAAATCGTGACTTAAAAAGGTTTTATAAAATGATAAGGGAAGGTTTATAAGAGTTTTTGGCCTGTTTAAGCAGCCGCTTGATTCAGGATCCGATAACAGCATAACAATATCTTTTTTGATCCTTCTCTTCAACATATTGTAGTGTATTGTTTTTTGCCCTTAATTTTGGTGAGGCAAAACTTTTTTGAGGCAATATCTTGGTTCAGGACAAAACTCTCAGGTTCAGGATAAAACTCCATATCTACATCAGTATCTGAAGAAAATGCGTGCTCTGATTCGACTGATTCTGAGCTTGTTTCTGCAACGATTTTCTTTTTAGCTAATTTTTGTGCCACCGCCCTTTCGTGGAGCAGCTTTTGGAGACGCATAAGTGGCTGTTGATGATTCTGGATTGCCCTCCTGATATGTATGATCATGTTGCTCTGGAAGCGCAGGAGTTTGTTGTTGATGTTTCTTGATGTGTATGAGCTTGAATCTCTGGATTTGGATTTATTCTATCTGTTACTGCTGAACATAAAAATTGGTCATCACCAAAGATATTTTCATTCACTGGCCAAATACCAGTCATTCTATAGCCTGACTGGTTATTACTGGGGTTGAATGATAATGGGTAGGCTTTTCCAGCCAAGTCAGTAACGTTATAGATCGTAATTGGTATTCCTGGATGAGACAACATCCACTCTTCGGCTGCAGTATTAAAATACCGTTTATAAGGCCCAAAAACGGTTGTGTCTAATGGCTGCAGCTTATGGCTTGTATGAGATGGCATCGTTAGCATCACTATACCAACTTCTTAAGCTAAGCTCACTGCTTCATAACTTAGATGGGTCTCGTGGTTGTCTAAGATCAATAGCTTCTTATTATCAAACGATGACTTAACATGATTAATGAGGTGTTTCATCCAATCTAGAAATATCTCAGCATTTATCCAACCACTTTGCACAGCTGTTCCAATAGCTCCTGCAGGAGCACCAAGCATCATAATGGTTCCTTTGAAATGAACACGCGGGTATATGAACACGTTCACACCCCTTTCGCCTGATGTGCACTTCCAACTTGTTTTTCTCCTTTGACATTGATAATTTTTCCTGGGACATGAACAGTACTATTACCAGTTTCGTCCATGTTGTAGATACTGCTTGCATCAAATTGGTTATGTTCCATAACTTTCTTCAGTTTTGTGAAGAACATTATGTTTGTTGAAGGTCGTTGATCTGGATAGACTTGTTGCTTTGGGTTTCCGCAAACTCAGATCCGGATGTCTTCGCATAAAACACCGAAACCAATTTTTTCCACTCCTTCGTTTTTTGTGGCTTATTATTGGAAATGGCTAACTCATAAGCCAGTGCTCTCAATTGGTTTCTATGCAGACCATAGTGCATTTTTGAAGCCAATATAAGATATCTACACATATCAGTCTCTTCAGTATTTGTAAGTACTTTCTTGACAGCACATTTTGAGAAGGATCTGTAGCTACCAGGCTGTACATTTTCTTGATTAATGTAACGTTGTAAAGTTTTCCGCGAAACATTGAATGTTTTAGCAGTACTACGATATGATATTTTCTGCGACTCAATTGCATCTTTAGCTAGTTGTAAATTTTCTTTCGACGGTTGACACCTTTTCTTTCCCTCTATACTGCGCGGCATCTGAAAATAGATATGGTTAAATAATTGGGTGCCCATATTATTGAAACAATACATCATTGTACCTTGCACCGACCTAACGCACAAACTTCCAGGTACCTTGCGCCGGCTCAAGGTACAAACCTAAATTCGGGGCATGGTACGACTATTGACATCGTGTAAAATATTAAGAAATATAACCTAACTAGCAATACGTGGGTCCCGTGATATTATACTAGTATGCGACGAATACACTCAGGAATCCATGCAAACTTATATATTTAGAATATTTTCAATATATATTCAAATAAATAATAATACTTACTTTTCACTTCAAAATCTAACACGATGCTCTTGAAACAAAGCCTTCTCTCATACTGACATCAACTATAGATGTATGCAAACAGCATAGCTTTAAACCACCCGACATAGAATGGTTTTTGGTATATAGGCAACTTGATTAACCCTACCAGTTAGCAGCAATTCGATTGGCGCTACGTACAGGGTGGCGCAAGGTAGGTGACTTTCCCCTAATGCAGAACGAATAATGGCTACGGGTCATAAAGTAGAACCAGAATTCAGGGATTTAACTATACCTTTGCGAAGAAGTACAAGAGTAAGAAGAAAACCAGAAAGATTAAGCCTGTAAATTTATCTGGGAGGATTTGTTGTGTTCACTATGTAATTTAGATTATTATTACTTAGATATGTCACAGTCTTGTCATTAGAAAGTATTGATTTCATATAAGTAACTTTAAATGCGAAACACTGAACTAAAGTGAATAGGTTCATAACAAGGAACACTTACCTAAACTGAAGCTTGCAGACATCCTGAAATTCATCCGGGAAATAGGTCTAAAGAAGCAACTATCTATCTTTACTCAGAAACCAAGTAGAAGTAAGGAGGCACAATAGATCTTTTAGGTCTCAGTAGATGTCACCCCAATTTACATACATATATACATACATGGTCAATTCGTTGTTTTCATTACCTTTTTAATTAACTAATTTCTTCGCCATATTTTTGTACGCGGTTGCAGTTGTAGCTGTACTGTTCTGTTTGCCGGAATCTATTTCTCTTTTTGCAGGCTCTATTTTTTTCTTTCCTCCATTCTTGCTTCTTCCTTGGTATTTCTCCATTCTGCCATGTGAGGTGATGAAACCAAGATGGTCTTTTTGTGTACTGTTGAACTTTGGGTATGAGTATCTAAAATCTGTTGAGGAGAGGCAGAGAGAAATGCTGTGAAATTAGTTGAAACTTCAGGATCTGGCGTGATATCTGGTATCCATGAACTCTGACGTATTATGGATTCATTTAATTTATTTGATCAATACGTCTCAGAAATTGTTTCAATGGATCCCGAGGCGGAGTCCTGTGTCATCGGATTACATCGTAGCCATTTTCTCACGTCATATAGTAAATACTGTTGGGTTCCATCAACGAAACATCTAAGGGCTGGAGACGGTTTGAACAATGGGGTGGGAAGCAAAGTAGAACCACACCATTAGCTCAAGCAAGATCAAGTAGCTGACTATCCTCTTTCTTAATTGAAAATTCGTCGAATAGGAGCCAGGCTGTTAGTTCATGTGTGGCTTCAGAAAAGGATATAAATTTCTTGAGTTGAGCCATGTAATGACAGTTTTGGGTATATCCCAACACGACACAAAAAGACCATTTTTACATCATCAACTCACATGACAAAATAAAGGAAGACTGAAGAAGAAAGGATGAAGAAAATAAGAAAGATAGAGTGCGCAAAAAGAGAAATAGATTCCGACAAAGAGAACTGTGCAGCTTTATAAATTTATGCAACATAAATTGACCCTGATTCGGACTTTAGTGATAGTGAAGATGCTACAGAGTGTTTACACTCATTATGCCATGGCTGGGAACACAATTCATGCGCGGAGGATGAAATAACTTTTAAATGCGAGTTAAGCGTTGATAAGATCCTTAAAAATTAATGATAGTTTACAATTTCTCCCTAGATTTTTTCCAACCACACTGATCTAAAATTATTAAAATAATACAAATTTGGTCTGGCCCATCCATGTACGAAACTTGCAATTTTTTACATGCTTTGTTTCTGGTTGGATTTCATCTAACTCAAGATAAAGTGTAGTGTTATTATAATCGAATCAACGGTATATAGGGAAAATGAAGGACTTGAATTTTTCACTTATAATTACACGAGAGCTTTTTTTTGTCGAAGTAAACTTGACATGTATCAATAAGAATTTTGTTGCCTGGCAATTTAACGAAAAAAACTGCCTCTGAAAAAATTACTAGTCCGTAGGACGAGTAATTTTTTCTGGCAGTTTTTTGAGTTGATTTACCTGATGGCAACAAAATTCGAATTATAAATGTCAAGTTTAAGTACTTCGACTCAAAAAAAAGCTAGAGTGTAATTCGCTAAGACAATTTAATGAATATGTAAATCAATAAATTAAATAATGAGATGTAAATGAGTTTATTTAATTTAACGGAAAAGTACAATTTTGTTAAAAACACAATTATTAAAAATAGCTCGATTTTCAGAACTTTCCACAAATTAAAACTTTTCTGACAACGCAAGTTTGAGAAAAATTTACATAACGTTATCAAAAATTTGTTTACAATGCTGGTTGTCATGCTTACAAAAGGTTTCGTTATTGTCGCTGGAAAAGTTAGGGCAAACATTTTTCGCTGCCATAATGACAAAATCACGCGGCTTATGGGATTTTTTATACATGAATTAAATTGTCAAACAAAAAACTATTTTATTTATACTTTCACAACTACCAATAGTTCTTCATAATTTTAAAATACACACATAATCCATGATCCCTTCCGTTTACGAACTAATCAATATGAAATATAAGAATCAACCCCATCAGTTCATCGGCATTGGTTAATTGGAGAAGGGTAGTATAGCGGAAACCAACTGTTGCCCTTAAAGTCATTAAAACACTTTTGTCTTGACTTAAGCCCCGGGAACGACCTTCTAAATCCTCATAATTAGATAATCCAGTCAGATAACTTTGACTCAGGACATGGAAGCAGGTGAACGTCGATGATGAAAATGATTCGAATGTGGGAACACGTTGAATACTGCTGTTAAGTAGATCTAATTAAAGAGCTTAAGGGAAAGTTTTCAATGGAATAATACCGATAGACTTAACGAGCTTTCAGTGCTCATAATGATCTAATATCTTGTTGAAATGTATTACATTCACTCGAATATGGTACTTACTTCAAGTACATGTTACATGAATGGGACTTAATGAGGAAAGGTTGGCGAACAAAGAATGTTTTGATGTTTTTGACAAATATTAAATTCATCCGCAAATTACGTGAAAACTGTTATACGAGCTTAAAATTTGCATGGCTTAGCATGCGTAGCGATAGACGCTAAGTTGGTAGGACAAAAATATTAACCCCTTCACGATCCTACGCCACTTTGTTTTAGGCGGAGATTCACGAAATTGATTTATGTGGGGAGATGCAAATTTTCTCAGGCAACCAAGCGGCATTGTAAGCAATTAGGTAGCTCCTACTGTATACCGTCGAAATTGTTATCAACCTGCCAAAAAATACTCCTCAATATAAAGACTCAACAAAGTTTTTCTCGACTGGATCCCTGTCTATTTTGATATGAATGGCAACGAAAATGTAGACTCTGGAATATGAATAATGCCTCGCCGCGGCTCGAATCAGGTATCTGATGATTGCTAGGGTCTATCTCGTCCTCATACCTGAAATATTCACCAATTGTTCGTATCGGCTTTGTTAAAAAGCTGAAATTGTTTGGTGAAATATTAATAGGAGTAAGACATAATAGACTCTTGCGAGTCTCAGTAGAGGGACTGATAGACCAGCTCACCGCAAACCTAACCTAATCCAGCTGAGCTGGATAGTTGTTTAAAAGTCAGAATTTTTGTCTGGCAACAATTTGTAACGTGTCTATCGACCTGTTTCGATTTTATAGAATAAATCCTTTTAATTACCGCTCGTCGCCACATTAGCCACTTCCAATTATAGTTCTGTGATCTCAAATTCTCCTACCCTGGCCATAAGACAATTGAGGGACAGCTCTTGCCGCTATCGACTCTCTTCGAGGAAAGACCTCCACTTTTGTATCGCTTTTATACCTTTCCTATCTAATTAATTTTGCTGTTGCTAGTTCAAAATCATAATTTATAATTAATAAGCTTCTTCTAAAGTACTGTCTGATATAATTTTCGTATGCATTCCTTATTTTTTTTACAGAGATAGACTCAATTAAATTCAACTCGTGGTCATAAACTGTTCTTTTATAATAATATAGTAGTTTTAAACTAAATATTCTTCTATAATTCACTGTTTTACTTTTGTGCAAACATTTACAAGCTATTTCTGTTGCAGAATAACTTTTTTTAACCAAAAAATAACATTTTTTTAACAGAACGAATCTGTTAAACCTATTAAATATTCTTTAGTACCGCCAGTGCCGGTTTCATATATTTCTCAAGCACGATATTTTTTCATATAACTACAAGACTTTTTGCTATAAGTAGTTTCTTTCATATCATCAGTATATTTTCATAATTTAGCCTTTGATTGCTTTCTTACTGTTTTATTATGGGACATATATGTTGGAAAGCTTTCAGTGAATAAAGCATTTTTCAATTGAAAACAACTATCTTCCTTTTTTTAACCTGAAAAGCTGACCAACATGATGTGCCCATTACATTCAAGTTCCTATGTATCCTTGATTCACCTGTACTTCTAGGTAAGCACAGCACCTAGACTAGGATACAAGCTCTAGACCAGGATACAGCTCTAGACTAAAATACCGCCCTAGACACAGGACACATCTGCTAGGATACCGTTCTAATCAAGACATCTCTATCTACCTATCTTCTTCGAGATCTTCTCAAGGCTTCGTAGAGGCAAGACCTACCTACCTTTTCTGGAAACCACCACTCCATAAGCTAAGTACCTATAAAAGTACAAGTCTTCACATTTGTTCCATTTCCTATGGCAGAAGAACAAATATAAATTTGTTTTAAATCCTATTTTTCAATTTTTGTCTAAATCCTCAACAATAAAAGTTGAGGGAGATATCGCCCGGGGTACAATTTTCTGTTTTTTAAGTAATTTTTTTATTTGATTTCTGGTTAACTTTTATTTAAATTCTACAAGGTGTTTCTACCTTTTCCGCCTTAGTTTTTATAAATTAATTAGTATTTTCTATCGACGTCAAAAAGGTAGTGGCGCCCTCAATTTTTACAACCTTTCTGTTATCCTTGTGCGACATAAACTTGGGGTCGAATCACCCTTGTGAGGAGTCTCTAGCCGGAGCCCTTCAAGCTGGAGCCCTTACCGTTACAAATTGGCGCTCCCTTACCGTTACAAATTTATGGGACAATAAGTAATTGTGAAGCTAGTATACCTTTTATTTATGGCTGAAAATTGGTGGATCTCATGGTTTAAAGCCAAAAAATGATTTATTGGTACAATCCACTTAAGATGAATTGAGGATTTCCAGATGCTTTGTGGTCTCATGAGCAAATTAGGTAGAAAACGCTTTAGCTTACAGAAAAAGAAAGGAGAGCTCTGGAAAACACTGCTCAGAAGATCATTTGTTATCGAGCTCTGAGACATTTTGTGAAGGATAATAGGAATTGTTCCACGCTGTCGCATGCAGAAATGGAAAGGGTTTATGGGATAAGGATACAATTATTCCTAAACTTTTGATAATTGGGAAATTATTAGCTCATGAATTGTTCCGAGATTTTAAAATACTTCAACTCTAGGTAATCTAGTGCATCGAGTTCATCATTTCAGTTGTGTTTCCCACGTTGGAAAATTAGCGTTATTTAAGTTGTGTTTCTAACGTTGAAAACGAAAATGAAATGATGGCAATAACGTTTATTATAATATTTGCATGAACAGGAAAGTATAACAATACACATACTTTGCATATGAATTTTGGAACACCAAACCGTAGATTATTCTTCTTAGTAGATATTAAATGGGGTGGTACGGGGATAAAGTACGAAAGTAACTGACCTACTTTATATAATGCAGCGTTAATGACCGCAGTTGACATTTATTCAATAGGACGATAATAATATACAGATCGCAGCGGAAGTTAGTATGTAGTACCCCACTCCTATTATATAAAAGTTCAACTTGCTCATTTTGAACTGTCATTGAAGAACATTCATAGTAATTTAATAACATTCATCGCTGTGTATTATCTCTAATGAAATTCTTATTTTGCCCCGTATATGCTACCTTGCTTCCCCTCCTATCATATGTCGGAGCACACTTACTTTCGCTGTATTGAATTTTAACGCATCATTCGTATACTGATATTTTCAATGATATGTCGGAGCACACTTACTTTCGCTACACTCTGTATATTATTTTAATTTATGTTTCATATACATTTTCCGTCTACTAAATATTAACTTCCGCTGCTCTCTGTATACTATTATCCTCTTATTATATAAAGGTCATCTGCGGTCATTACCCGTGAATTATATAAAGTAGGTCAGTTACTTTCCTACTTAACCCCGGTACCACCCCATTTAATATCTACTATTCTTCAATAAGACCATTCGTCTTGTGGATAGATAGGTAGGTTCCCCAATTTTATTAATCAACTGTACTGTTGCGCGTTCCAACAGCACTTAGTTTTATTCCTTAATACTAATACCTATATCAATCAATTTATACAATTATTTATTCCTGAATTCTGCGTGTAGAACCCGGAAGTGCACTGCTATGTACAATGAAGACCTGATGATAAAGTAAATTTGCAACTTCATCATCAAGAAGGAATGGGACCCAAATACCAGTACCAGACTTGGAAAGAATGCCATTCAATGGTATATAGACGGCTCAAAGACAATAGAAGTAACTGGGATAGCAATGTATGGGCCAGGAACCAAACACTCTGAAAGCTTGGGAAGAACCCCAAGAATCTTTCAAGTGGAAATTCACGACATAAGAAAGTGTGCCCAGTTCAATATTGATAAAGGATATGGAAGGCAAAGAAGGCAAAGAAAACAAATAAAGTTGAAGATGTTGCAAAAATGGATAAAAAGGTGGGAAGAGGAAAAAGTTAAAGGGGAGTGGAAAAGAGTCCTGATTAAGGATCTGAGGAGTTGGTTACAATGTAAGAGCAGGAAAATGGATTACTTCCTAAGTCAGGCCCTGTCGGGATACGGGTCATTCAGAACGCACACCAAGAAAATAGGGAAAACCGAGGATGATGAGTGCATATATCGTGGGGAGAGGAACGATGTAGAGCACACCCTTTTTACATGCATACGATGGGATCTACTAAGGAAAAAGGCGGAGGGAAAAGTGGGATGGAAGTTAAGAAAAGAGAATCTGATCAGGACAATGGTGGAAATGGAGGAAAATTTGCCAATACTATCCAGATATGTGAGAGAAGTGATGGGGAAAAGGAAAAAGAAAAAAGAGAACATCAAGGAATGACACAGTGAGAAAGGAATAGGAGGAGATAATACTTCTGTTTTTGATGGTATACCTCCAGGGGTGGCTCTAAAAACGGAAAGTGAATATGAGGAGAATGGGGGGGTTTTAGTGCGATCGCCTCTGGTCGGTGACAATGCGGCTCGCTAGCTTCACTTCTGGGGCTACCGAGTGGGATTGGCACTCGATTGGGGAGAGTCCTACACTCGCTGGGAAAGGTATATCAAGTACCCGGCGCCTGTGAGCAGGTTTCCACCCATCAAAAAAAAAGGTAGACATTACATAAAATGTAACTACTGTCATTCTGACCATGATATGTGAATTTCGAAATAATTATCAATAAATATAATAAATAGTGGTGTTAATTGAAAGCAGTTAGTTCCATTAATAAGAGTAATACCTCCCAAATTGTTTCGCATGAATTTAGATGGAAAATTTTGAAAAACAATAATATCATTTTCATAATGAACATCTGGGATATACATTGAGAAACGGATAAAACATAGTCAAATGTTCATTGAAACAAATTTTTCATGTAATTTACCTAAAAATTGTCATTTTTATCCTGATTTCTGGCTTATTAAGGAAGATAATGGAATTTTCATTCGTATTATTCACAAAATTTGCTCGCTTGACCACGAACTGTGAACTTCCTTGGAAGTCAGTCCATATCTTGGATATTCAGTTGTAGGTTAAAGTCGTTCTAAACATAAAGTTTCCTTGACCCATAGTTCGGTATAATTCTGACAGTTTCTCCTTACCTCCAGTGAGTATATCAAAGCTGATATATCCGGCTGTAGTTGGCACAGGAAATAACGTAGTTCTAGTTGTACATTGCTCATATCCGAAATAACTAGTTTTGGGGGATCGGAAACAAGAGAAGTGGCTTGTTAGTAGCTAAGTGGCCCAGTTGTAAGCTGGTATCATAACAACTTTAGCGTAATATATCATTTTCCATGAAATATATTTCCTTGATTTAGAACAAAACAATGAATGAAACAGCACAAGAAATTCATGTTTTCAGAGGAAAATAGTCGAGATGACAAATTACGAAAGAAAACGGTTCGTGTAATTTGAAATGAACAAAATAAATGTATACAGGGGGGTCCTAAAGTATATAACCAAGTAAATATATTTGGAACGAAAAGGATGATATAGTCGGAGAAATATTCGAAGTTTTCTTCTCTTTCTCTATTATTCACATATAAAATGCATGGAAAAAAAGTTAGAGACTTCAGGCGCGTTGGGGATATTTCCAAAAACTGTTTGGAGAACAAAAAAATTAAGACTCCCAGTGATACCGAATTCGAAGAAACTCTCTCCAAGGAAATGACCGGAATAGAAACTGGATGTACATCTCTTATTCTAATTAGTTCACATTGAGTGGTGAATGAAGTTTGCGGCGAAAGAAAGCATGTATCGTCAGAAACAACCATGAGCGGTTCCGAGAGGAAGTACCTGATATATATATAGCAAAAAACCATTATTAGTTGGATACATAAAATTGGTTTCAAGTTCAAACAAACCAATAATAGAAGATTTTTAATGGAACTTCCTGCGGTACGATCCAAGAGGCTACAGTTTCTCAGAAAATATACCGAAGAAAAAGGTACCAGCTTATATAAACCAAAGGTATTGGTTGCAGGTTTTCTGTAGTTTTTTCCTGCATTTTAATTTCCGCAATGATCGGAACCGCGATACATTGCGAAAATTAACCAAATGGCCATCCTTGGGTGCACAGCCACAGCTTCAGTTATCATGAGTAAAGCCTCTTACCATTCACGATTGTTGGGACCATGTTCTAGTGGGTCTAAAACAAAATAACTTGGGTGGAATCTGAAAACATCAATATCCAAGATAGTACTGATGAAATAAAACAAATTAATTTGTTTAAATCTTCATTATTTATTTTGAACTGACGTTCAAATTAAAATTAGTGACGCGTTTCGCTACACAGTAGCTTTTTCAAACTAGTCTGAACTAGTCTGACTAGTTTGAAAAAGCTACTGTGTAGCGAAACGCGTCACTAATTTTAATTTGAACGTCAGTTCAAAATAAATAATGAAGATTTAAACAAATTAATTTGTTTTATTTCATCAGTAGTATGGATCTTCATCAAGTAAAAGCCTCATCTATTCAATCCAAGATAGTCTCATGAAGTACCAAATATGGAAAATTAAGAAAAGAAAGTTTCAAAAAAGGCTATTATACAGAATCAATGGGTCACAAAGTTTTATGTTCACCACCATATCATTGCCACTACAGCGTCATTGGAATGGTTTTGTCAGAAAGTGAAAGAACCTACGATTAAGAAATTATTGGAACTAATGGATCTCCAAAAAATTAGGTTATTCGAGCTTGGAGTTAAACCTATGGCAACATTAATAGTATAGCTTGGTGGGTTTTGGGACAGTTTTGTAACCTGTCCACTAGGGTCTCCATAACTCGATAACAAGAGTACAAGAAGTATCGACAATGACCAGAGGATGCTCACAAAAAGTATCGACAATGACCAGAGGGTTGAGAAAAGAAGTAAAGATGAGCGATAAGTTTCGCAACTATACAGGGAGTATCGAAAGTGTCTTACGAAGAAATCTCAGTGACCACAAGGTATCCGAAGAAAGAAGTATCGACACAATGACCAGAGGGTTGTGAAAGAGAAAAGCTTCGCACAATAAGTGTCATCCGAAGAAATCGACAATAACCAGAAGGTATCCGTTGTAAAATGAATTCTAACAAATATATTTAACACTAAGTATAATAGTTTGTATAATAATTCCAAGGTATAATTAATAATTGATTAGTAAACATCACCTTGTGTTATTACAACAAACTAAGTAGACGTACCGAGAGAGACTATAAATAGATATTTGTTAGTATTCACGAGGTTCCTTTTTAACGTAAACTAGAGAGAGTCAACCTCTGCCCTACTTGTGAAGAGTCATGATGTCTTGGGATATACTTAAATTATATATATGAAGTGTAGATAATCCCAGTGAACAAAAGAGTAATTTGTAATGGTTTTACATTAGAAGCAACTTATCCTATAAACAGAACTATTAGAACTTATTGCACCGTCATGTTTTTTCCCTTCACCTGTCATGAGTTTCACCTGTCACAAGTCTGTCACCACTTTACCTTTCATGAGTTTTACTTGGCACCACTTTGTCACCACTTTACCTCAGATGAATTAATTTGAAAAATTTTAGGTATGTGGGGAATTGAACCCATGACTTCTGTTTCCAAAGCTCTGTGAACATTCCACTGAGCTACCAATGCATGTTATGTGAATTGACCAAGACAGGTTAGACATGCTGCAAAACATTTGTGTGTGTGCTGAATTGTCTACCCAAGCGGTGTTAACGTGTTGTGTGGACTAAGAGACGAGTCTTGCCTAGCCTCGAAGAATACAATATTTAAAAAAACATTTTCATGATTATCTTTCATTCACATAATTATTATTGGGTTACTTCAAATATACAGTTAAACTACATAGTCTAGATACACTTTATTTTATTATATGCTATTATCGCAATTTATTTCATTGACATTACCTGTATATCCAGCTGCTTTTGATGCCACCAATAGTCGCAATCTGTCTACTAAGTCATTGGTGTCATTCCAATGAATATAATCTGTATTATTACTATTAACTTCCATCATAAAAAAATAGATATGGAATAAGGTTTGATGATACTAATGAAAAAAATTTCATTGGTGATTCCGAAATCATACTAGACGGTGCTAACCTGATCTTGAATAATGAAGGATATAAGGGAACCTCTGGTTTGTAGAAATTATTGTTTAAGAAATATCCTGATAATTTAACAACCGAAGATGAAAATAATGACAAAAAAAATTGTTGTGAAATCAAATGCTCATAGAAGACATTATGAACCTGATGAACAAATCGATGGTAGTAAATTGGAGAAATTTAAAAATAGTAATAATTGGCCAGTAAAGTAAGAAATGTTTCAGATCACATGTAATTGTCGGGCGAAGCGAAGCTGAGGTCGACAAACATGTGATCTGAGGCTTTCTTACTTACTGGCCGAGGTTTGTATAGTACTTTTCTGTTCGACGGAGCCGGAAAGCGGCAACTTCGCTTTGTAAGCAGATGTCATGGGTTCAATTCCCCATATATCCAAAAAATTTTAAATTAAATCAACTAAGATAAAGTAGTGACAAACTGGTGCCAGGTGAAACTCATGACAGGTGAAACTCATGACAGGTGCAGTGATAACAAACTGGTTACAAGTAAAACACATAACAGGTGAAGGTGAAAAACAAGACGGATACCTTCTGGTCATTGTCGATTTCTTCGGATGACACTGATTGTGCGAAGCTATCTCTTTCACAACCCTCTGGTCTTTGTCGATACTTCTTTCTTCGGATACCTTCTGGATATTGTAGACTTCTTCGGATGACACTTTCGGTACTCCTTGTATATTTGCGAAACTTATCGATTATCCCTTCTTCGTGTCTCAACCCTTTGGTCATTGTCGATACTTCTTGTGAACATCCTCTGGTTATTGACTATACACTTCTTGTACTCTTGTCATCGAGTTATGGAGACCCTGATGGACAGGTTATCAAACTGTCCCAGATCCCGCCCAGCTATAGTACCAACATTACATGGAACATTGCGACTAACTAAATTTGAAAGACTGGGTGATCGAAAAATTTGTATACTTTTCCGATATCAATCCTCTGATAATTTAACCGACAGTGGCAGTTCTTCAGAAGATTTCTTAGATGATGGGGACAACTGATATTTGTTGGATCTTTCGTATTCATATTATGTAATATGTTGTGACAGAGATTTTCTACTTTCAACAACTTTGGTTTGGGAATATTTTTTCGTTGAATAATTTATAAACTGTGTTCTGCTTCATTATTTACTAAAAATATAAAAATAAAATATAATCACCACGTTGAGCTATTATGATTGAAGTTTTTGTGGCGAAATTCAATCATAATTTAACCTTGGGTCTCTGAAACACTTCAAACCTCGAATTATCATTTTTTCATGTTTTGTATGTACACCATTACCTAGCAGCTGAGAGACTTTCCTTGTCTAGGCTAGAGACTAGCGAACTATCGGTTACATCCAGCCTCTGAGCATTGGTGAACCAAAGGGTGAACACGCCCATTGGCTCATGTTTATAAATTGATCCCTCAAAGTCATAAATTTGACAACCACAGACAGTTTGAAACCAAAATAAAAAAACACGTACGTTTTGTGAATACTTTGACAGTATGATCAGATAAAATGACTAGTCCTATTCTCACGACTATACATAATTGGGTAATAGTTTTTATTTTTTTCCCTCTAGAACTGTTTCCATACTCCTGGGATTCACCTTTGATCAATTTTTTTTTGAATCATCATAAAAATATCCATTAGAAATAACCAAACATACAAATCTTTTCTTTTTATATTATTAGGTTCGACCATTTTAAAGCTGCCCCATTCTCTCGTAAGTATTGTATATGTGTTATCCCATTCCTTTTTAAATTTATTGTGAAAAGATAACCACCATTTCTGAAGTATTCCACTGCTATTTGTTATTAGCAAACAATATCCCGGATAAACCAATACGAAACTTCACAAATATCACGGAACAAAGAAAATTGTGCTGCTGCTGGAAGAACTTATTTCATGTAAGGATCTAGATAAACTTATTGTTTATCACAAGCTGTGAGCTAGTCAATATTTTAGTTATCGAAACTTAATGTACACTAAGAATTCATCTGTTCTACTGCGCGTATGAATTCATTCATTGATAATAATGCTTTGAAGATAACTGATCTTACAATATCGTGGGAAGTTAGTTCTTGGTTTTTTTGTTACTGACAAAACATCTGATTACTAACCCCTCGATTTTATAAATAATGCATTCGCACATTTGGAAACGGCGTTTGAATTTTCAATCAGTAATGAATAACCCGCTATACTGACAACACACCTTGTTTGTAACAAAGCATTTAAATCGATTCTTCCTATTCAAAATAAGGATAGCAGTACACACAGCAAAGGTCGCTGATTCTAACAACAGTGCCGTGCTGTGTGGGGAGGGGTTTAAATTGACTAGATAATGATAATAAAATTTTGGAGAGATTATAAAAATACTCATCTTAGGTTTATTTATTACTCTACAAATAAATTTTTGTTGGCGTCGACCAGATTGGATACAGACTCTTCTCCTGCTCTATGAAATTTTTTTCACCTGATCTAACCATTATATCACTTGGAATAGAATAGCTAGAGCATAGTCTAGCTTCCTTAGGAATATTCTTTGTCTAATGATATTTTTTATGGCTGAAGTTGATTTGCGTCTGGAGATACTCAAATTTTGCTTAAATTAACACCAACACTGCAATAATACCATACAGAACTTATTGTATTCCTATTGGAATTGGTGAATAGTATTTATGAATCGAATCATACAAGACTGGTAGTTTCAGAACTTTTGAGCTGTTCAGATCTTGCTGCTTACCTGTGAAACGAAGTATTGTTAGCACGACTACCTATATATTTTTCTTGCATACTACACAACGTTTCACCATTTTATAAAAATAATTTGAAGAACAAATAAAGTATTTCTAATTGATTACCATTCAAATTTTTCCACGATATTTACCACGGTTGAGCACAACAGCCATAAAAAGTTCGGTCAAAATCAGAACAAACCCCTGTCCAATAACGTAAACATTCAATATAAGCAGTGTTATTTGCTTAATTACAGTTACCTGTGAAAAATTGTCATATTTTAGTAAAGCGTTATCAATACGAGGTGTAAATACGGCAAAACCGGTCTACAAGTGATGTTGTTCCTTCTAATCACAAACCAGAATGGTTGGTTCTATCTTGCAGATATACCAGCCCCGTTCAACTTAGAAGTGTAATTCAATGTCTGTCGGGGCATATAGCCCGAGAACTAGTTGTTGCTTCTCTGGAAAATATTTTCCAAATTGTGTAAAGCGTTATAATAGTGTTAAACTATCAACTTTGACATCTATAAGCAGTGTTGTCACATTTACTGAAAAATGCAGAATTACAGAAACCGTCAGATTGGCATCCTGTTTATAAACATTCACTAATGTATAAATGAAATTTTGCATATAGTCAAAGACTACTTTTCATACAGTTAAGTTAATTATATAATATGTATTGAAGGACATATTATATTGAGAAACCATAAGAAAATTACTTTTAAATAATACAACATGGCAACATCTACAACTTTGACAATATTTATGTTGGCATCAGACAAAACGTCTGTTTACTCTTCTACAGGGGTCGGCATAAGTCGGGCAACAAATTTGCATTGAATGTCAGGCAAAAAATTTGCATTAAGAGAAAAAATGTAGCGTCAAATTGATGCCCATCTTGATCAATGCATTTACTGCAACGTTTCTCAACGGAGAGGCAGGTCCGGCGAAGCACGTCAAGCTGTCCGCGACGATTTTCAAATTCTTCTTCAGTTGCAGCTCGGAGGTCGGGAAGGGTGCGTGGTCCTCTTGCAAAAACGCGGTCCTTGAGAAGGCCCCACAGGCAGAAATCACAGGGAGTCAGGTCACATAACGCGTAGTGCGGCGAAATTCCATCCTGCATGAAATGACGGATGTTCGCGAGTGTTGGATCGTTGTCCATTTGCCCACGTGAATCTTCGAGCATTTCCATATAACTTTGGCCCGTCACGTTATCCTCAAAAAAGTACGGACCCACGAGACCTCCCGCATGGATATGTGCCCACACACACACACACCCCAGGCAGATTTAATTCTTCTTCAATGAAGATGTGAGGATTCTGGTCGTTCCAGTACACGTAGTTATGCCAATTGACCCTACCGTTCAGCTTGAAGGCTGCTTTATCCGACCACAAAATATCGAACGCTGGAACTGCGGATCATCCTGACTTCATCCGAGGTACCACTCGCAAAGTTCCAATCTGCGATCGAAATCATCCTCGTGAAGTGCGTGGAGGAGACGCGGACGGTAAACTTGATAGTGCATGCGTTTCAGCATTCGTCGTAAAGAACGATCGGATATTTGAAGTTCTCCCGATAGCCGCACTGCAGATTGGTTCGGCTGCTCAACAAACGCCAGCACCACTGTTTCCATATTTTCGTTAGTTATTACAAATACCGGTCGGCAACAGAGCCCGTTTTTAAGAATTTCTGGTACATCTTCCACACTGTTGAACGATTTGGTAGCGGCGAGTTCGGAAATTGTTGGTGAAATTCGGGAAACATAGTTTCGTAATCCGCGTTCGTACGAAGATACGACGTAACAAAAAAAACTCTCTCTTGAAGCATGAACTTGTATCGGTTGTTCATTCTGAAAACGCGTCTACTCGACGAGCACGTGTTATCATGACACCGACACCATAGAATAATACTATAAACAGTTACCGACACAACTGTCTGAAGCATGAACATGCTTCGTTTTAATCTTTTTCGACAGCGTTGCCAGACTTATGAGCGTTTCCGGACTTATGCCGATTTTTCGAGAGCGTTGCCTGACTTATGCTGACCCCTGTATAGTATGTTCATTGTTCGTAGTTTTGAATAATGTTTTCCATTAAGGAGTTTATTCTACATCACATTTGTCAGTTTTCATAGGAAATCCCCTCTTATTATTTAACGATATTTGTGTATTTCTGCCTGAAACGAGAAGTAGGAATGGTATTGAGACCATTATATCTTCAAAGTACAGAATTCTTCATTGCGATGGATGTTAAATATCATGGGGTAATCATTGTCTCAAGATTAATATGAACTAAACAATAAAAATAAGTAGCAGAGAGATCTGAGACATTATTGATGGTGAGGCGCAATTATGAGAAAACGTGGAGGTAAGTTTGCGTATAGTGTATAGTGTAGTGGCTAAGCCCATTATAAGACAGAGTGAGTCTGAGGTATGGAACGCCTCAATTATCTCGAAAACGGATCGCACGATTTTCATAGATTAACATAGATATAACAGTGAATGAGCTACAAAAACTCATTACAGAAGAGTGAAATAGTTTAACATGTGTAGGATGAAGCCCAACTTATTAATGACATTAGTTCATGCGCATGTTTTCAATAGAAAATATATTTGAATAATTCCTATTATACAAGAGAATCATTTTTCTCATTTAACAATTCAAAAATTACAATTTACAAAGGTTTATTTACTAATAAAGCAGCCACAGTGGAAATTCACAAATAGTAGAATACATAAGGACACAAAATATATATCTGTTGACGTTCTGCAACAAAACATTCACTACACTATTTTGAATACACTGTGTTTTATCTATTAATGTTATCCTCCAGGTGTGTCAGACTGGAATTAGGTAGCTGAAGATTGGTAAGAAATAGGGTAAGTCCGGGATAGATAGCCATAGTTTTTCTAACGGTTCAAAACGCACACAAATTTTTTTCTGCAGAATATCTATTGCTAAAATAAAGACATAATAGTACTAGTATAACATACTTTGGTAAATTCTAATGAAAAACAAGGTATAAACTTTAAAAAAGAAAAAATTGAAAATGAGTGGCATGGCTATCTCTCCCTTGCTTTCCGAGAGTGATGGCCATAAAAAAATTAATTAGGTATGCTCAATGCTTGGGTGATTTTTGCCTTTTTTGTCAAGTTTTTCACACTTTTGACAGAAGTCGCCGTAAGACGTGCAGTCTTCGTGTAACCACATGTTAGGTTAGGTTAGGTTTGTGGTGAATGGGTCTATAAGGCCCTCCACTGCGACTCCTAAGAGTCTATTGTGGCTCATACCAATTCAGATTTCACCAAACAAATTCAGCTTCTTAACAAAGCCGATTAGTTTGTTTGGTGAATGATATTTCAGGTCCGAGGGCGAGAGTGAGATCCTGCCCATCATCAGATACCTGATTCGAGCCGCGGCGGGGCCGGCACAAATTATATGCTCTGCTGTTCCATCATCTTCCAGACAGAGACGACAAGTCGGATCTTCTAATAGTCCAAGTCTTAGCATATGATGATTCAGATCACAGTGGCCTGTTAAAAGGCCTATTACACGACGTAGGTCATGTCTGCTATAGTCTAGCATTTGTTTGGAGACATTCTTCGAAGGATGTATAAAAACCTTTGAATTAACCAATCCCAGTATATTATGCCAGAAGTCTAAAGCTCTTCTTGCTGTCCAGGTATTTAGTGTTGGTTTGGCAAAGCTTATCGTGATGCCAATTGAAGGTTCTGGTCCGATAAAAACGCGTGCGGCACCTTCCCTTGCAACCACATGTTACGGTGTATGCATTTAATCCAGTCTACCTTCCTTTTTGTCTGTGTATAGTGTTCCCCACACCCGACGCACAAATTGTCACCAAAATCCTCGGTTCCACTTTCGTCACTTTCTAAAAATACTTCTTCATCTTCTTCACTGCTTGAAAACTCTTTTCTTCTTCTCTTTATTATCTTGAATACCTTTTTATCTTTCTTTGCAGCCTTTTTGTCTTCAGCCTTTTTTTCTCTCTCTTGGGCCATTCTCTCTTTTTCTTTGCGATTGTTCAGATGTTCTGGAGAAGTTAAAATAGTCGCTACTTGCTTAGCTCGTCTTCTAACTGCATTTATTTTTTCTGGGGCAGATGGCGACAAGTCGAACAATATTAAATATTTTTCGAGGGAGTTATTTTGTTATTTATGGTTTAAGGAGTTGATGGCTGTGCTTCCAAGTTACCGTTTGGTTGGTTTGTAATCTCTGTTGGTTTTTGAGGCGATGAGCTTACAGTTTTTGCCGGACAGATTTTTTCAACACAAAAAGCATAATCCGGTATAATATTGCGATTGAAGGGCCGAACTGCCGTCGCTTTAAGCCAGACGAACCAATTTGTACAGCAGCCGCCTAGTCAATCATCATCATCAATTATCTATTTAGGTAGGTATACCTTGATCGTGATTAAATTTATGTGGACGTTTCAAGCAAACAGCAAGTTTGTACGCCATTATTCTTACATCGTCTCGTGTAGGTGCAAATCCATGCTGCTGGAGTTTTTTAATATAAACAGCTAACTTTTCTTCAGCTTCTGTCCCTAGTGAGGAATCTGGCCACAATCTGTTTGTTTTGGTTGAATTGTTATTTTTTATCCTCCTCTTCAGAGTAGCATGCGGTATTTGGAAAGTTCTGGCTGCTTCTTTTACACCTAAATCTCCTGATCTTACAGCATCTATAGCTCTAGTTAGTCCATGTACCTCTAGATCTAGCTGTCTGCTTTCGCTTATATACAGACGGCATTTCTGTAAAAAATATAAACGGTTCATCTCTCCTCCAAACTGCTGATCCAACTATCCTCAGATGCGGAGGATAGATGGACCACAAAGAAAACAAAGTTTTAAAGATGAAGAACAACTTAGTGTTAGGCTAGAATTGTGTGTTGATAATTAATTTTCTTCCCTGCTGACAACAGAGTTCCTAAAAAAATAAATGATGGGTTTTACGACTTACTTACTTACGACTACAAGGCCAGAAATTTTCAGAAGGTAGTCAAAACAAAAATAAATTATAACTCAGCAACAAACGTTGTAACCGCACTGTTTACATTCCACGAGACACTGAAACATCAACGCGAAGACAACTAACGCATAGACCGGTGCGTTGTTGCCGTAGTTCTTTAAAAATTACACGTGGTCCTTCTCACCTACCGGTTCATCTCTCCCCCAATTACCCTACCAAGTTTGGAGTATGGAACGGAGACTGTACAGTACTGAAATACTCGTTAATCCTGATGATCCTGATCAGTATATTAGCACAAGGTTATTGAATTATTAATGTTATAGATGAAATAAAACAAATTGATTTGTTTAAATCTTCATTATTTATTTTGAACTGACGTTCAAATTAAAATTAGTGACGCGTTTCGCTACACAGTAGCTTTTTCAAACAAACAAAACGCTACTGTGTAGCGAAACGCGTCACTAATTTTAATTTGAACGTCAGTTCAAAATAAATAATGAAGATTTAAACAAATCAATTTGTTTTATTTCATCAGTAGTATGGATCTTCATCAAGTAAAAGCCTCATCTATTCAATTATTAATGTTATAAATGAAACTAACTGTTTCTAATTAATTCCACTATTTAATGAAAAAAATATTAAAAATCAAAGATATTGATAATTATTTCGATATTGACATATCATCGTCAGAATGACAGAAGTTACATTTTATGTGATACCTACTTGATGTTTAATATTTTGGCTAGACCAAATAGTAAGTGACCTATCTTGTGATTGACTTAATATATATGAATAGAAAAAAGAAGAAGATATGATTTTACAAATATTAAAGCTTAGGTATTATTAGCCCTATGGGGATATCCTGGATATCTTTTTCCCATTTAAGATCAGTATAACTGTGCAATGATATAGGAAACCAAGGAAAACTATATCTGCTGATCTTTACAATAGTTACTTAAGAAGACAATTTATTAGTGGAGAGCTCCCTAGATTTATCTGTTCATTGACAACTTCATATTGTGGGTCTCTTAAGTGTTTTCTTATTTCTACTTCTTCAAGGAAATCTAGTTCTTGTTTCTTATCACAAATATGCAGTACTTCTAGTTTTGTGTTAGGTGTAAATGAATGTTTTGTGTCAAGAAGGTGTTTTGCGTAATGTGATTTATCTGGCTGTTTTAATCTGTATGCTCGTGAGTGTTCATTGTATCTAATTTCAAAACACCTTCTTGACACAAAACATTCATTAACACCTAACACAGAACTAGAAGTACTGCATATTTGTGATAAGAAACAAGAACTAGATTTCCTTGAAGAACTAGGAATAAGAAAACACTTAAGAGACCCACAATATGAAGTTGTCAATGAACAGATAAATCTAGGGAGCTCTCCACTAATAAATTGTCTTCCTAAGTAACTATTGTAAAGATCAGCAGATATAGTTTTCCTTGGTTTCCTATATCATTGCACAGTTATACTGATCTTAAATGGGAAAAAGATATCCAGGATATCCCCATAGGGCTAATAATACCTAGGCTTTAATATTTGTAAAATCATATCTTCTTCTTTTTTCTATTCATATATATTAAGTCAATCACAAGATAGGTCACTTACTATTTGGTCTAGCCAAAATATTAAACATCAAGTAGGTATCACATAAAATGTAACTTCTGTCATTCTGACGATGATATGTCAATATCGAAATAATTATCAATATCCTTCAATAATTTTCATACATTTTTTAATTAAATAGTGGAATTAATTAGAAACAGTTAGTTTCATTTATAACATTAATATGAGTAGATCCCACAAAGTAAGGGTCCAAACAGTAAATTCAATTATTGAATTATTGTATTGTTATCGGTCCATGATACGTGTAGAAAGTTTGAATTCAAACTGACATTTTGGAGTAAATGAAAATTACTTTTATCTACGACCACCATTAAAATGAAGCATTTACGTTTTATACAAACGTATAAAGCGTGCGAAAAAGAACAATGCTTTTTAAATGGGATAATCATTATAACACTTTTTTTTATTTGTATATTTATTAAGTTACCTTAGATAATTTTGTGTTTTGTGTTCTATCAAAGGTTCTATAATTGTAATAATTTTGTACTGTCATTAAGAAGTGTGAAACGTGAATGGTCAATAATTGTCAAAAACTGTCGAAAACTGTCAAAAACTGTCAAAAATGGTCAAAAATGGTCAAAAATTGTTAAAAATTGTTAAATATTTAAAAAAATGGTCAAAAATACTCAATAATTGTCAAATTTTTTGAAAGTTGTCAAAAATGGACAATAATTGCTTAAATTTTGAAAAATGGTCAAAAATTGTTCAAATTTTGAAAAAATGGTCAATAATTATAAAAAACTGTCAAAAATGGTGAATAAATGTTGAAAATTGTCAAATTTTTTGAAAAATTGTCAAAAATGATCAATAATTGTCAGAAACTGTCAAAATTGTTAAATATTTTAAAAAATGGTCAAAAACATTCAATATCTGTCAAATATTTTGAAAGTTGTCAAAAATGGACAATAATTGTTTGAATTTTGAAAAATGGTCAAAAATTGTTCAAATTTTGAAAAAATGGTCAATAATTATAAAAAAACTGTCAAAAATGGTAAATAAATGTTGAAAAATGGTCAAAATTTTTGGAAAATGGTCATTAATTGTCAGAAACTGTCAAAAATGGTCAAAACTTCTGAATAATTCAATAATTGTCGGAAACTGTCAAAAATAGTTAATAATTGTTAAAATTTTGTGAAATGGTCAAACATTGTCAAAATTTTGAAAAAATGGTCAATAATAATAAAAAACTGTCAAAAATGGTCAATAATTGTTAAAAATTCTCAAATTTTTTGAAAAATGGTCAAAAATTTGAAAAATGGTCAAAAATGGTCAATTATTATCAGAACCTGTCATAAATGCTCGAAAATGGTCAGTAATTGCTGAAATTTGGAAAAATGGTCTTAAATGGTCGAAATTTTTAAAAAATTGTCAAAAATGATCAATAATTGTCAAAACTATAAAAATTGGTCAATATTTGTCAAAAATGGTCAATAATTGTGGAAATTTGAAAAAATGTTCTAAAATGGTCAAAATTTTTGAAAAATTGTCAAAAATGATCAATAATTGTCAAAACTGTCAAAATTGGTTATTAATTGTCAAAAATGGTCAATAATTTTTAAAATTTGGAAAAATGGTCTAAAATGGTCAAATTTTTCGAAAAATTGTCGAAAATGATCAATAATTGTCAAAACTGTCAAAATTGGTCAATAATTCTCAAAAATAGTCAATAATTGTTAAAGCTTGGCAAAATGGTGAAAATTTTTTAAAAAATGGTCAATAATGTTCAAAAATTGTCAAAAATGGTCAATCAGTGTTAAAAATTATCAAAATTTCTGAAAAATGGTCAAAAATGGTCAATAATTGTCAGAACCTGTCAAAAATGCTCAGAAATTGTCAAAAATGGTCAAAAATGGTCAATAATTGTCAGAACCTTTCAAAAATGCTCAGAAATTGTCAAAAATGGTCAATAATTGTTAACATTTGGAGAAATGGTCGATAATTGTTAAAATTTGGAAAAATGGGCAATAATTAAAATTTGGAAAAATGGTCAATAATTGTTAAAATTTGGAAAAATGGTCTAAAATGGTCAAAATTTTTGAAAAATTGTCAAAAATGGTAAATAATTGTTAAAATTAGAAAAAATAGTCAAAAATGGTCAGAATTTTTGAAAAAATGGTCAAAAATCGTAAAAATTAGAAAAAATAGTAACAAATAGTCAAAATTTTTGAAAAATTGTCAAAGATGGTCAATAATTATCAGAACCTGTCATAAATCTTCGAAAATGGTCAATCATTGTCAAAAATTGTCAAAATTTCTGAAAAATGGTCAAAAATGGTCAATAATTGTCAGAACCTGTCAAAAATGCTCAAAAATTGTCAAAAATGGTAAATTATTGTTAAAATTTGGGAAAATTGGTCAATAATTGTTAAAATCTGGGAAAATGGTCTGAAATGGTGAAATTTTTTAAAAAATTGTGAAAAATGATCAATAATTGTCAAAACTGTCAAAATTATAATTGTCAAAAATGGTCAATAATTGTTAAAATTTGAAAAAATATTCATAAATGGTCAAAATTTTTGAAAAAATGGTCAAAAATTGTCAAAATTTTTGAAAAATGGTCCAAATTTTCGAAAATTGTCCAAAAATGTTCATTTTATTGTGCATAAGAAGCAAGCTTCTGTCGGCGGTCCGACGACCGCTCACCTTTTTTTTGGATGGGTGTAACACTAAAAAATTTAAAAACTAGACGAAAAATGTTCTTATTGCATATTTCTCGGAAAAGTCGATGGAAATCATCAACGTTATGGTCCTATTATTCAATGTTGAAAACTACCATAAATTTAAATTTAAACATTGATATAAGTAAACTTCATGAACTTATTACCTTCATAAAACGACAATCGGAGAGCCATAAGCCAAAAAAATTAAAAATTTTTACAAGGGGACATATTTTGGATTTTATAAATGGAGCACCAGATAATGAATTTCTTATGATGAAGGTAGGCAATAATTCAAACACAATTTTTAAAAAGAGAGGTTATGTAATGTATATATCACTTCTCGCACTTGTATCATAAATAACTATTAAAGATTCCGTTACAAACAAACAGGTGGAGTTAATAAAGTCATGTTAAAAAAATTAAGTATGGCAGCAGAAATTGTGGGATAATTCCTGCTTCCATTCAGTCTCCTAAATCATTTTTCTCCTCGTCTGCTTATTATAAATTCAAAACAATAAGCAATAAAGCAAGTTTTGTTTTTTTGTAACATTACAATAAATCTTATAAATTTATAATATACACACACACATATCAAAGTTTCACAAACTTTCTCATAAAAGCTCTGTTATGTATATATATTTCTCATAGTTGTAGTTCAAAACAAGGGTCGTGAGATAAGAAACAGTATGGCGCCGGTACGGATAATGTCAGAAGTTTCAAGAATTGTGATCTTTGACTGGGTTATCATAAATTCATTGTGTTTTTAATGCTTCACATTTACACCGCAAGAATTCTTTGATGGGAAAATTGTATTGCTTACATCTTTTTGTTTGTTTCCCTCTTTCTTTGATATAAACGTCTGCTCGACACGACATAATTATTCTTACAGAAGCTTCTTCAAATAGCTGCAATTATCCATGAACTGGTTGTTTTTAGCTTCTAGGGAAAATATACAAATTACCAGAGCGTTCGCTGATTTTTGTTATTCTTTTTTTTGCTTCTGTAATAAACAATAAACTAATGGTTATCTACATATGGGGTTGGAAAGTTCTGCAAAAAGGACAAGTAACAGACTAAGTAGAGAGAGAATAATTGAAAAAAAGCCTTACAGTAGTCGCATATGATATCGTCGGTTCCGCGCCAAAACCACGAAAGTGCTTTTTTTAAATTTCACAGGACAGGAGATTTAAAGTTTAATTGATCATTAAAAGTCCAAACTATCTTCTATTTACTGAATAGAAATATGAGACGTATACTTGTGATTTCAAAGTATTTAAAAAACGTTGAGAAACTCCGTCAATAACAGTATAATACTACCAGAACAGCTAGAGTGAAACATACTTAACTTACCTACATATAGATACCTGAAAAACCCTAAAATTTTTAACCATTTGTGTAAGTACTCAAGTTGTTTGTACCTAATCATGAGTAGAAGATTACTTTTCTTTACACTCAGTAGGTATAATACAAAACATTTTTTTTGAATTTCTTCTTTAGTGGATGCCTACGTCATAAGAGGAATACGTGTGCGAAATTTTAAGTTTCTAGCCCTAAGGGTTTGGCCTGTGCGTTTATTCAAAACTTTCATCCCCTATTTTACCCTCTTAGGGGTTGAAGTTTGGAAAACGCTAAAGTGTGTAACTCATTATTTTTGCCGTACTCAATTCATACAAAATTTCATGCAAATATGTCCAAGGAATGAAAAGTTTCATACAAACTTTTATCCCCTATTTAATCCCCTTGGGTGTTCAATTTTGAAAAATCCTTAGTGGATGCTTTCGTCATATGAGGAATACGTGTGCGAGATTTCAATTTTCTAGCCTTAAGGGTTTGTCCTGTGCGTTGATACATAAGTCAATCACTTTTGCCTTTTATAGAAGGTTTACAATTGTGCATGTTTCAAACAATTTGTACCTGATCATAGATCTACAAGACATGCACAGCTTTTTGAAGCTTGCTTCTTATTGCACGACATAGGACTTTTGGGAAGGCTAGTCAAAAATTGTCAAAATTTGGAAAATGGTCAATAATTGTCAAAAATTGTCAAAAACTGTCAAAATACTGAAAAAATGGTTAATAATAGCCAAATATTTTCAAAAATTGTCCAAAATTTGGAAAAATGGTCGATAATTGTCGAAAATTGTCAAAAACTGTCAAAAATGGTCAATATTTGTAAAAATTTTGAAAAAATGGTCAATAATTGTAAAAAATTTTGAAAAATTGTTAAAATTTTGAAAAATTGTTGAAATTTTGAAAAATTGTTAAAATTTTTGAAAAATTATCAAAAATGGTCAATAATTGTCAAAGACGGTGAATAATTGTCAAAAATTGTCAAAAACTGTTAAAAATTGTTAAAATTTTGAAAAATGGTCAAAAATTGTTGAATATTTAAAAAAATGGTCAATGATTGTAAAATTTTTTGAAAAATTGTCAAAAATGGTCAATAATTGTAAAAATTTCGAAAAATGGTCAAAAATTGTTAAAATATTGAAAAAATGGTCAGTAATTATAAAATACTGTCAAAAATGGTCAATAATTATAAAAGACTGTCGAAAATGGTCAATAATAGTTTAAAATTATCGAAATTTTCGAAAAATAGTCAAATTTTTTGAAAAATTGTCGAAAATAGTCAATAATGGTCAGAAACTGTCAAAAATGGTCAATAATTGTTAAAATTTTGAAAAATGGTCAAAAATTGTCAAAATTTGGAAAAAAGGGTCAATAATTATGAAAAACTGTTAAGAACGGTCAATAATTGTTAAAAATTGTCGAAATTTTTGAAAACTGGACAAATTTTTTAAAAATTGTCAAATATGGTCAATAATTGTCATAACCTGTCAAAAAGCTAAAAAATTGTTAAAAATGGTCAATAATTGTTAAAATTTGGAAAAATGGTCTAAAATAGTCAAAATTTTTGAAAAATTTTAAAAAATGATCAGTAATTGTGAAAACTGTTGAAATTGGTCAATAATTGCCAAAAAATGGTCAATAATAATAATAATAATAATAATTTTATTTATTTACCAGAAATTTTAAATATACAATATACTACAGCAATGGTGAATAAATAAAAGAAGAAGACCAACAGAAGTAAAACTTGTGCGTGGGTAGTATATTAAAATGTAAGTGTAAAATATAAAATGTATAATGTAAGATGTGAGATATAAAATGTAAAATTTCAAATGTTAAAGATTAAAAGTGAATGTAATCGTAATCGTTATATGTAGAAAGTATAACAATAAAAATAATTCCATGAAGTAAGCTCTTGAATAAGGAACAAATTAACAGAATGAATAACATAAATAAGAGAACGAACAATATGTCCATTCATTCATACATAAAAGCAATAATTGTTCAAATTTGAAAAAATGGTAAAAAATTGTAAAAATTTTGAAAAAATGGTCAATTATTGTCAAAAATGGTCAATAATTGTAAAAATGTTCAAAACTTCCGAAAAATTATCAAAAATGGTCAAAAATTGTCAAATTTTTTGTAAAATGGTCGATAATTATGAAAAACTGTCAAAACGGTCAATAATTGTTGAAAATAGTCAAAACTTTTGAAAAATGGTCAAAAATGGTCAATAATTGTCATAACCTGTCAAAAATGCTCAAAAATTGTCAAAAATGGTCAATAAAAGTTAAAATTTGGAAAAATGGTCAACATCTTTGAAAAATTGTCAAAAATGATCAATCATTGTCAAAACTGTCAAAATTGGTAATCAATTGTTAAAATTTGAAAAAATGGTCAAAAATTGTCAGAAATTTGGAAAAAATTGTCAATAATAATTGTCAAAAATTGTCAAAATTTTTGAAACAATGGTCACTAATTATAAAAAAATTTCAAAATTTTGAAAACATGGTCAATAAAATATAAAATAAAACTTAGTAGAACGTACTGGGCCTAATGTAATTCCCAACATCACATTCTATTGCGCGTATTTTTATTGATGGTTTTCCCAACCTCGCATTCTATTGTGCATAAGAAGCAAGCTTCTGTCGGCGGTCCGACGACCACTCACCTTTTTTTTTATCATGAATAATTTTTTTTTGTGAAAAGTAAGATAAACTTTTTCTCCATTTGTATAAAACTTTTTGGTACACTCTCTATATGCTGGAAAGCGAATATTATATTAGCAAATATTCCATTATTCACCACTGCCTTCCTTTTTAACCTCAAAAACTGAACCAGCATTATGTGCCTATAACATTCAAGTTTCCCAAATATCCATAATCCGCCTGGATACCTACCGAACCACTCTAGGACACCCTGTAATAATTCTTGAGACCCGATCCTAGGACATCTAGAACTCTAAACGACCCATCACTGGAATACCTCTAGGTCAACTATTTCAACTGTTCCCAGTCTACCCTTCCAGGGGGAAAAAATCTAAGATAAGTAACTAAAAACTACAGGCCTCATTTTTTTTCTCGACAACTAGGAAAATAAAATCAATGTATTAAATTTTGATTTCAATTTCTCATTTTTCGGGCAAGAACTATTTGAGAACGTATCCGGGCTGAAGTAAGTTTTAAATTTTTTTCAACCCTTTAGTGCCCGAAGTTTTCTGTTTACGAAGGTAGTTGGATTTATTTTGGTTAAGTTTACATACATCTAACCAAAATTTGTTTATTTTTTTTACCGAAAAATTGCCGTTACCCTGAAGGACTGAAAAGTACCGTCAGGCATTATGGAGGAAAAAGGAATCATATGGTTATCTCAAAACATACGGAACTTAGTCAAATAATAATTTTATGGGCACCATATCAGCAGAAAGTCATTCTGCAGCTAATATTTCCACAGTTCCTCGACAAAGTTATTCTCATAATCCTGAACAGTCATCTCAAATTTCAGAACAGGAGGAGACAGATGAAAGCAAAATACAAGCAAACAGATGGAAGAAGACATATACAATACAGAAGAGATTATGCCCGATTATCGTTTTCCTGAAGGACCAGTTTAAACAGAATTTATTAATTATTGTAACTCACCTACATATGTTTATCTGTCTATACTTGGAGAAGCTGTAAATGATATTGTCTTTCAAAGCAACCTTTATGCTACACAGCGTAATAAAACTCTAAATTTAACCAAAGAAGAGCTGCTTTCTTTCACATGTATACATTTTCTTATGGCTTATGACCGTTTGCCGGCACAGAAGCAATATCGGAACACAAGTGAAGACTTGGGATTTTCTATTATTCTATTATACCTAAGGATAATAAAAATAAAAACTTCTTAAACTTTATTGAATACCATAAATTTAATTAATTAAAAAAAAACATGTTGTTAGTTCCTGACGGTACTTGAAAGTCCATTTTTTTTGGTTTTTCTAATACTGAAAATAAAATTTTCAAGAAAATCTCAGAGCTATTTTACTTCACCTACAAACATTCTCTCATTTATCCGACACTTTCTTAGTAATAGATCCTTTAGGGTCTCAGTGAATGGCTGCCTTTCATTGACTCATGTTCAACAAGACAGTGTTCCCCAGGGCTCTATTCTTAGCCCCACATTATTCAATCTAGCTATTAGTCATTTATGTAACAATCTTCCGTGCCCTGTCAAATATGCTGCATGGAGACGACCTTGTTATTTACTGTCACGGTGTCTCGACACCTACTACATGCAAACTCCTCCAATCTGCTGTAAACCTATTACATAGCAGAATATCTTCACTTGATCTTTCCCTCTCCCCTACAAAATCCAAGCACACAAGATTCAGCAGAAAAGCCCCATCCCCTTATTCTGAAATTTTAGTGAACAACCTCCCTCTCCCAGTTGTCGAACACTGCAAAATTCTTGGTGTGATATTCGATTCCCGACTTACTTGGAATCACCATATCAGAGAAACCAGAGGACATTGCCGAAAACTCTTGAATATCATCAAAACTCTCTCTCAATATCGATGGGGAGCTAGCAAATATTCCCTCCTGAAAGTATACAGAGCTCTCATTTGATCCAAACTAGATTATGGCAGGATCCAAAAACAATACAACACAATTCTACCATCCGACTTTGTTTAGGCGCATTTCGCTCTAGTCCCCGCCGAGAGCCTTTGCATTGAAGCCAATGAACCTCTCCTTTGGCTCAGACGTCAATATCTCCTCCTTTCTCATGCTTCCTTGACCTCCTTCAACCCCTCTAATCCAGTTACCTCTTTAATAACCAGAATTCCTCACATTACTAGCTCCCCACCATCCAACCTGCGCATACTTACCATTCCCCTCCTTTTAAAAACATTAATTCCTCACACCCCAAATATCCTTAACCAGCCCTGTCCACATCCCACACAACTCACTCTGGACCAAAATATTTCCCAAGATGTAATATCTCCCTCACCAAGTTCAGCAAGGAAGAAACCAGTCATGAACTCATAAGGAAATCCTTCCTAGAAATCCTAAATTCAAAGAAATACGACCGGATCCTCTCCACTGACGCCTCCAAAAACAAGCCTGGTATTGGATGTGCTGTTACTTCTTCGCAATCAGCCTTGGGATCAAACCGAATCCCAGCCTCTTGTAGCATTCGCACCGGAGAACTATTCGCTATTATACAAGCCTTCAATTTCTGCGTAACCGCTCATCAACAAGTTGCTTTTTGCACGGAATCTTTCTCATCTATTCAATCAACTTATTCACAAAGCATCCCCTCGTTCAACGCATCCACGATACCTATCAAACCCTTATTCCACTTGATATAACCATCACCATTATATATGGATTCCCTCACATATTGGTAAAACTGGTAATGAATACGCCGATTGCCTTGCCAAAGAAGCTGCTTCATTCACCACTACATCTTCTATTTTGCAAATCTCTAGTGACCTAAAATTCACTGCTTCATTCACCACTACATCTTCTATTTTGCAAATCTCTAGTGACCTAAAATTCACTATGAAAAGACTTATACGGAAAAAATGGCAAAACCAGTGGAACCATTCCGTAACGTTTTTAAGGAAGATACATCCGATCGTTGAACAGTTTGACATCCCCGATCTTCGAAGAAACATGAAGGTCGTCGCAAGAAGACTCCATTTTACTCATGGCCACCTTAGGACCTCTTCCTCCCAGCCAAGCTGCCAACACTGCCAATCTTCAATATTGACGACATTCAACACATTCTCGTAGATTGCCCTTACTATACTAAAAGACCTTAGCAACTTGGAATTAAAACCAACATATCCTAACTAGTGCACACCAAATCACCATCGCCATCCATTTTCTAAAAGAAGAAAATCTTCTGAATAAAATTTAAAGACTTTTCTTTATTGTTTGTTATTATTTTCCCAATGTTATATTTATAATCTATTGTAATTTACTGTACCTCGTGATAATGGCCATAGCTGTCTCAAGTACGTTAAATCGAATAAAAAAATTATCTTTACATAAATTCTACAAGGTGGAAAGAGCAATCACTTTTCAGGACGATTCAACGATCCTTATCTCACTCCTGTTATACATTGTATCCTCTTGAATCTAAATCAACCCCATTTACGATGTTAAAATTATTTGCACGTTCATATTTACAAGCTTCCTGCTAATTTGCATAAAATCAAGCTCTTAGTTAAGGTCTAACGATGGATACGTTTTATGCATCGCGTGTCTACTTTACGACTTAATATGAGAAACCAGTCTTAGTTTATGGAGCATTTAGCAAGTTCACTCTCTTCTACGATAATATTAAAGCAAATATTACGTACATCAGCAAAATATTAGGCAATGTATAAATAATTAGGTTTTGAATATCAGTCGGATAGCATCACCTCAAATGATGGTGTATGTTGCTGATTTAAGATTAATATTAAGTTAAGTCGAACGAAGAGACTGGCTTTGAAGGCTTATCTTGCGTTTTCTGATATCGAGTATGCAACTTTAATAACGGTTCTACGGTATAGATTATAAATTGATTAATTTTATGTATTACACATCTTAGTAAGCCTCTGAGTGGATGCAAAACTTATTGAGAAACTTAATAAAATAGGAAAATCTTGAACGTGTGCTGAATTTAATCTCGGGATAAGGTATGGAGAAAATAAATTGGAAAAGTAATTTGGTCTGAACATGATGTCGGTAAATTATTAAGGTTTCGTTTATGAAATTATCTCGTTATCGTTCACCGATTGTTTAATAATATAGATATGTAGTGGGTCAAATGCCGTAGAATTCTCATTTGACGTCCCCACTAACAGTAAAGTGTTTAAGGATAAGTGGTGGTGTCTAGCGGAAACTAAACGAAGTGCGCCAAACTTCAAATTTGCCATCATGAATCGGAATACGGTGGCATTAGAAAAATGAACAGACAAGTTACATTACGAGGGTAATTAGAAATGATGTTGCCAAAAATATGAAATAGAGAAAAAAAGTTAATTTCGGAAATGGAGATTAATGCGAGTGAAAAAATATTGTTGAATGTCAAAATATGGATAAATATGAATATGGAATGCGAAATATCTGATCCATGATCCATAATTTATACAGATTATTAGCATAATTCCATTTAACTTGAAAAGGGCAACAATATGTTCACCTAAACTAAACATTCTCAATAAAAACTATGTTCTTCTACAATCATTAATAATGAAAGTGACGTTTCTTTAATCGATTGTCGTACATAAAATATGTATTTGTTAAACAGTTTAAAAAAGTGACATTAGAGTGAGATAAACTAGTTTTTCTACCGCTAATTTTAAATACTTCCGCTAATGGCACTGCAGACTGCACTTATCTGTCATTTTACTTAGCGTTTTGTCATCATGTCAAACATGAACATTCAAATCGACGGCATTTTTAGTCCATTTAGAACAACCTAAATAACACATTTTTTGGTTTTTGCTTGCTTGTAGAAAAAATAGTGTATGCAACATATGCATAAAGTGTCTTTTTTCACTCATGGAATCGAGCATTCGACTGGTTTTGAAGAATTGTCAATTTTGATTGTTTTTTTTTTAGGATTTCTATTGTTAGATGCTTTGGAGGTTGTCCAGTATTCAATTAATGTCTTACAATATCAATATATTTGTATTCCTTTCAATTATTCCAATATATCTATAATTTCCGTGGCCTTCACAATGTTTATCAATAGATTGAAACTGAATGATTGTGAAAATCATAATTCATTTTTACGTATATGGTTCCTAAAATTTCATCTAGATGACTTTTTTTGAGAGAATCGTACAAAAAAAATGTTATCAAAATAGTTATTTATGCAACAAGTGCATAAAGTGGTGCTTTTTTTCACGAGTGGAAAAGTTGCGGCAAAAATGGACGCTAATAAAGTGCTGGACATCTTTAGCAGAAAACATTAAAAAAACTGTGTTTATAAAAAATTTAATTTTTCTATTGTTTCGACACTTTCATAAGCCTTCCTATATATACTTGAACTTGTAGAAATAAACTTGAAGTATGATACCTCAAGTTTATTTCTAACAGTTATTGTTGATTTTTTGCCCGTCGTCCGCTCCTTGTGTCCCTCCCAGAAAAAAATCCTGGATCCGACCTTGAACTTAACTTGTACACCGCCAAATTCAAAATGTAAATCGACCACTTTAGTAGCGTTCTTCACTTGCCTTTACAGTCAAATTGGAATTGGCGAATACACTCAAATAAAATTATGCATCTCACTCTGCACTGCTCGGTTCGAGTTGCACCGGTCCATATACTCGTGGTTTTCGAACGCGCTTTCAAGTACGTTCAAAAATTTACTATAATTATGCAATGTTGGCAACAAAGATCTACTAATATTTTTGTACTGGCAGCATTGATACAAATCTAGTAATATTCGAGTATTCAAGTTTTATAACCTGGTAAAATATTTATTCATATAGTTGTCAACAGTATCAACACTAAACACAACTATAGTGTAGAGTGTAGGGAGTGATATGGATTGGAACGTTTGGATATATGGGAATATAGCCCCCAGCCGAGAGGAACATCTTCCATCCCAGAGAGGTATCATCCAGCTCAGAGTGACATATTCCAACCGAGAGGGACATCTTCCAACCCAGACGGGTCTCATTCAGCCGAGAGGAACATCATCCTTACGAGAAGAACATCTTACAACCGAGAGGAACATCTTCTAGCAGCGAGGGACATCTTCCAGCTAGGCGCATCTTCTAGCCGAGAGGGACATCTTCTAGCCCAGAGGGGTATCATTCAGCCGAGAGGAACATCTTGCTCCTGCGACGGACATCTTCCAACCGATAGGAGCATCTTCAAGCTGAGAGGGACATCTTCCAACCCAGAGGGATATCATTCAGCCGAGAGGAACATCCTACTACAGAGAGAAACAACCTACAACCGAGAGGAACATCTTCTGGCCGATAGAAACATCATCCAGTCGAAAGAAGCATCTTCCAGCCGCTAGGGACATCTTCCAACCGATGGGAGCATCTTCAAGCCGAGAGGAACATCTTCCAACCCAGAGGGGTATCATTCAGCCGAGAGGAACATCCTACAACCGAGGGGAACATCTTACAACCGAGAGAAACATTCTACAACCGAGAGGAATATGTTACAACCGAGAGGAGCATCTTCCAGCCGATAGAAACATCTTCCAGCCGCTAGGGACATCTTCAAACCGAGAGGAACATGATGGACCTTTGTTTTGAATTGGAATATATTGTTTTACAACTTTCCCATGTTTTACAGGTCCCAATGATGTTTTCTAATGAATGTTTCCAATTTCATTTGACTTTCGGTTCTAGAAATTTTTGTTGGGATGATATTATTCAGAAATTATTTCAAATATTTCAATGTAACATTGGTGATAGGCATAACATATTATCAATAAATTTGGAATTCCATCGATTTTGCCTGCGGCTCATGCGTCAATTCCATGAGTGAAAAAAAGACACTTTATGCATGTGTTGCATACACTATTGTTTCTACAATCAAGCAAATGGACTAAAAATGGCTTCGATTTGATTCTTTATGTTTGTCATGATGACAAAACGCTAAGTAAAATGTGATGAGTGCAATCTGCAGAGCCATTAGCGGAAATATTTAAAATTAGCGTTAAAAAAACTACTTTATCTCACTCTATGTCACTTTTTTAAACTGTTTAACAAATATATATTTTATGTACGAAAATCGATTAAAAAAACGTCACTTTTATTATTGATTGTAGAAAAAATTAATTATTTAATGAATATAATAATAGCCATTGCGGCTCTACAGATAGGAACTGAAATTCAAAATTAATACTATGAGGGTAGGAGTGAGCTAGATAAATTTGAAGGTTAGAATGATTTTCAGAAAGTCATCAAATTCTACATCATTTTTATGATTTTTTTCCAATTTCCTCCTTATTATTGCCAGAAATATTCTTTAAAACGTGTTTGAAATTTGTCGACTTGTGATTTTTCTTGAAAAAGACAAAACCTGTCGATATTGGATGATGGGTTTCAATTGTGTATCAATCTGCAGAAATGAAAAAAAAAATATGAAAAATCTCCATCTCCCAACCTTCAGAATAAATGGAAAACTACTAAGCAAATAAAGGAAAAACGTATTTAGCAATAGCTTACTCGTAAATATACCTTAAAAATAAGAAGAATTTGATGACGTAGGTACTAAAAATTATTCCAACCCTAATATATCTCAAACTCACCACTCCCCCCGACGTTATAATATGAGGTAAGAGTGTAATTTATTTTCCATTTCCAATTTTATATTATCCAATATACACATGCCAAATTATACATTTTCATTCCTATCCGTAAAGCCGCAATGGCGGTTGCTATAATCATTAAGTGATCAATTTTTTGATAATATTTTTTTTGTATAAATTCCTAAAAAAAAGTCATCTAGATTGAATTTTAGGTATGTACGTGAAAAAACTTAACGTATTCATCATTGCTCCTTCAAAATGTACAGAGCGAGTTTTTTCACGATATATGTTAAATGAAAATGCACCAATCTAGCAGTTGGTATTAATACATTTGAATCATGTATTTTTCAAATTGCTTGTTATCTTAAATTGAATGATCCTGAAAAATTCACGTGACATGCCTTTCGATGTAGGTTTGCATTATGGCAAATAGTGACATGACAGTAGCGACTGGTTACGTTGAAGAAAGCATTATTGGGAGTTCCATCAATGAAAGTTTGACTTCATTGGGTTCTGAGAATGTTATCCTTCAACGGGCACCGTTATTTTAACACACATAAAAGGCCACGGTGTTTTCTTAGTTGACAGTGGCCAGTCAGAAATCCTACTGTTAAGCGTAGGTTTTTCCTGGTCATCGCCGAATATTTCTTCGGCGCCAGCTTCCTAGGATCGCCCAAGGTGATCCTGGCAAGACTGCATCCTTTGATTCCATCCCATCTCTTTAGAGATTGAGCATGGGTGTATCGCTTGGCTAGTTCCGCAATTGTCGAAGTCGTCAGGCCGTAGGTGTCACTGGGTCCTAAAATTTTCAGTCCAGCCGCTTCCCTGGCTAAAGAATCGGTAATGCAATAATTGATAATTTTTAACAATTTTTGATAGTTTTTGACCATTTTTGACAATTTTCAAAACTTTTTAAAAAATTCTAAAAACTACTGACCACTTTTGATAATTATTGACAATTATGGACCATTTTTCAAAATTATTCACCATTTTTGAAAATTATTGACCATTTTTCACCATATTTCAAATTTTTTAACAATTTTTCAAAAACTTTAACAATTATCAACTATTTTTCAAAATTTTGACCATTTTTAACAATAATTGTCCATTATTGACAGTTTTTGACAATTTTTTACCATTTTTGATAGTTTTTGACAATTATTGGCCATTTTTGACAATTTTTGACAATTATTGGCCATTTTTGACCATTTTTCAAAATTTTTGACAATTTTTCAAAATTTTTGACCATTTTACAAAATTATTGACCATTTTTGCTAGTTTTTGGCAATTATCGACCATTTTTCAAAGTTTTAACAATTATTGACGAATTTTGACAATAATTGTCCATTTTTGACAGTTTTAAAAAATAATTGACAATTTTTAACCATTTTTGATAGTTTTTGATAATTTTTGAAAATTTTGGACCATTTCTCAAAATTTTGACAATTATTGACCATTTTCAAACTTTAAACAATGATTGACTATTTTTCAAAATTTCAACAATTATTGACCATTTTCGACCATTTTGACTGTTTTCCAAAATTAATGACAATTTTTCCAAATTTTTGATAATTTTCGACCATTTTTCAAAATGATGACAATTATTAACCATTTTTGACAGTTTTTGACAATAATTGTCCATTTTTAACAATAATTGATAATTTTTAACCATTTTTGATAGTTTTTGACCATTTTTGACAATTTTCAAAACTTTTTAAAACATTTTAAAAACTACTGACCACTTTTGATAATTATTGACAATTATGGACCATTTTTCCAAATTATTTACCATTTTTGACAATTATTGACCATTTTTCACCATACTTCAAATTTTTTAACAATTTTTCAAAAACTTTAACAATTATTAACTATTTTTCAAAATTTTGACAATTTTTAACAATAATTGTCCATTTTTGACAATTTTTTACCATTTTTGATAGTTTTTGACAATTATTGGCCATTTTTGACAATTTTTGACAATTATTGGCCATTTTTAACCATTTTTCAAAATTTTTGACAATTTTTCAAAAATATTAACAATTTTTCAAAATTTTTGACCATTTTCCAAAATTGATGACCATTTTTGCTAGTTTTTGGCAATTTTCGACCATTTTTCAAAGTTTTAACAATTATTGACGAATTTTGACAATTATTGTCCATTTTTTACAGTTTTAAAAAATAATTGACAATTTTTAACCATTTTTGATAGTTTTTGACAATTTTCCGAAATTTTGGACCATTTTTCAAAATTATTGACCATTTTTGATAATATTTGACAACTATGGACCATTTTTCCAAATTTTCGACAATTATTGACAATTTTTAACCGTATATCAAAAACTTCAACAATTTTTGAGAATTATCAACTATTTTTCTGAATTTTTACAATTTTTTATAATAATTGTTCATTTTTGACAGTTTTTGACAATTTTTCAAAAACTTGAACAATTTTCGAGAATTATCAACTATTTTTCTAAATTTTGACAATTTTTTACAATAATTGTCCATTTTTGACAGTTTTTGACAATTTTTGATAGTTTTTGACAATTATTGACCATTAATGACAATAGACAATTTTTGACAATTTTTTTAAATGTTTGACCATTTTCCAAATTTTTTTTAAAGTTTTTGACAATTATTGACCATTTTTGACAATAATTGTCTATTTTTAACAGTGTTTGGCAATAATTGACAATTTTTGACAATTTTAATATAATTTTATTTGATTTTTAATCTGATGAATTGTTAAATATTCACCAATTGAGTTGATTCGGAGGGCGTGGTTTGATTAATTAAGCGAGCGAAAAAGTTTCCTTTTTTTGCGCTAGAGCGTAAAGTAACAATCCTCGGCATTTGTCGACTTTACGATTTCATTTGAATATAGTAATTAGTCATTTTACGCGCGACTGTAGAAAAAAATATTTTCAAAAAGTTGTGGTTCAATTTTCCAGAAATAACAAAAAGATTAATGTGAATAATCTTAATCAATATTCAATACAATGTAATAGCATTTTCTCCCTTTCGATTCAAACCTCTACCGTAAATTTAAATTTGAGTAATTCCTGTTAATAATGTCGATAAAATCAGGGGACATACTTACTTTTCTCACCGTTTGCGACGGATATAAAAGAAAAATTAGGAAAATTTAATTTACGGACGCTGCCTAAATCATTTTATCTCACAAAAAAGAAAAATGAGGTGCCATAACTCTGAGTTATGAGGATCTATTATTTCGCTTTAACAAAAGACGTTACCGCCTTCAAAATTACTTAATACAACGTAATGTAATCAAATGGAGAGGTAAGGACATTTAAGATGGAGTGGCTTCATACCTATAATTTAACTTAGATTTATGGCTGTTGGTAAATATGAACCGAATTTTTTTCTTTACTGTTAATCTTTTCTTTGAAAAATGAACAAAAAAGCTAATTCTCATCACGAAATTTATTTGTACTAGAAGGTATTCTTATGTAAAAAATAACAGATTTCAAACAATACTCTAGAAGAAAAAGTTGTTAAAGTAGGTTTGTATAAAATAACTAGAAAAGACGGATCTATTTGTCAGATCACAGTGTTTGGTCTTTTTCTTGACTGAATAATAACAGCCAATCATAAGCCTCGAATACACTTTTCGTTTATAATGTTTCATTGCATGGATACTATGTAAGGAGAACGAACTCCATGCTCATGGAGACTATTATAAGGAGATCTGACTCCAAGTATTCCATTTTCTGGTCATTGCAGAGGGCGCTAATTTAATAATCCAATACTGACTGCAGAACAATAACAGCCAATCATAAGTCTTGCATACACTTTGAGTTCAAGGTATTTTATTGGTTGCTAGCTCGTTTTACAGTATGTGAGGTTAGGAGACAAAAATTCAAAATTTAGTGAGTGAGAAATCCGTTCTTGTCCTCGACTTCTAAAATATCGAAAATTGTGATTGTTTGGTGGTAAAACGTAATATGTCTTGCCAAAAAAATTTCTCTTCAGGAAGAAATTTTAGAATTTTATTTATCTTCACCTTTGGTAACTGAAAACTCTGGTTTCCCTCAATTCAGTTTACTGCACTACCAACCACTATTGCAGTAACTTTTAATAACGCACACCCTGCCCATTTTAAATTTTAAACAATTTTAATATTTCTTGTACTTACTTTGAGTTTTTATTATTCAATATCATATGAGTACTGTTTACAATTGGACTGTTGTCATTTATAAAAACTAAGGTTAGATGGTATCGGATTTGCAGTGGCGACGCCGTGGTGAAGGTAAGTGAGACTAGGACATAGAAATGGAAAAATGTTTTTGATAAGAAATCTGTTTTGGTCTACGTCGTTAAAACTTTGATCGTTTGGTGGCAAAATAATTAATTCCATATTGTGCTGTTGAATGTATTCATGTTTTTACGTGATGGAAAATAACAGCTCTAGAGGTATGTCTTGCCAAAAAAAACTTTTCTCTACGACATAGAATTTAAGTAGACATTTAAAGGTCTAGCTCATGAGTATAAGAAAAATATGGAAATGCCATGTGCTAGTACGTATGATCTAAAACAGAGTTCACAAGTTTTTAATTATGTAGGTTTCTTATTTTCAAAGTTTTTCAGGATCTGGTTTTCAGCATGGTGAAATATCAAGAGCTACACAAAAACATGAAAAAAAAACGGAGGAAAAGTGAAATAAAATAAATAAAAAGGAAAAAATCTATTGGAATGCCTGGAGAAAATGTGCCACTTCAAATGTACTAGCTTATGATTTAATTTAGAATTGAAGCTTGTCCGGTACAGAATCAATATTGTCCAATATTCTAGATCATTTTCCGTTAAATAAATGAAAAAGCCCATGGCTCCCAAACTGGCAAAGCCTTCACAAGAGGAACTATGGAAATATCTCAATATTAAAAAAGAAGTAATTCACTATGTTACTGATAAATAAATAGATAGATAAATAAAGCTTATAAGAGCCTCTCCACTACGACCTACGCAGAACTATTGTGTATGCCCTCCTGTTATCCTAGATTTCCTTGTCTAGACCCGTTCTTATTACTAGACGGATGGCAAACCTCAGGTCCTCCATATATTGGGAAAATTGTGGTTTTTTCTCCCCTATCGTTGAAAACCTCACCTCACCTCATTCACCAAACAAACTAATCGGCTTTGTTAAGAAGCTGAATTTGTTTGGTGAAATCTGATTAGGTATGAGCCACAATAGACTCTTACGAGTCGCAGTGGAGGGCCTTATAGACACACTCACCAGAAACCTTACCTAACCTACCTCCACCATGTTCTCCCAATACACTGCCTCCCCTAGTTTCCTCTCCGACTTCTTCAGTACTTCCTCGTTCTTCCAGCATCTAAACACACGCCCCACATCATCCTCCACTTCACACCTCTCGCACTCTCCAGTCTTTTTTTCCAATCTTTTGGAGGTGTCCAGTGAGCACCTGTTTCAAGAAGTAGTTCACCTCCCCAAATGTCCGGTCCATCTAATATCTTCTACTACCAATCGCTCCTTTTAGCGTTCCCTCATATTCCCACCTTCTCTCCATTTCCTCCTCCATCCATTCCTGTACTTCCTCTCTGGTCGCACCCCTTCACCAATCAATATATCTACCTCTTGGAAAGTAACGTCATAGTTAAAATTTCCAATCATCCGTTGAAACGCTCGATTTGATTAACGAGAGAATTTTATTCGCTGCGTTATATATTTTTTTCTGAATATTGTTTACTACACTTTATAGTTAGAACGAGTAGACAGGCCAAACACATCGCTAATTGGAATTAAAGCTACAACATGAAATTAAATCGAATAAAAGCTTACAGAGATAACAGTGCTAATACAGAAAGCTCTTCCTAACTAGGAGGTGGTCAATAAAAGGTGCACTGACGCGAAATATGCCTGTTACTGTTAACGAGAATAGGATAAAATATCATCTGCGAGCTGGAATTCAGTTGAATGCTTCAAACTCGGATAAATTGAACTATCTAACCGAATATTTCGATGCATTTATAGGATTTTTGATGTTGAAGTTTGTTTTACCTTTAAATTTCATTTTAAAATTTTCGTTAATTCCGTGGTGCTGACAATAATTCAACAAAATAAAAATCATACTTCAAAATTATCAACGGAAAAGTTCAAACATATTTTCAATACATTGTTCTTTTGATTGGAAAAATCTCTTATGTGGTAATCTATTACCTGATAAAGTGATAAGAATAATGATTTTTGAGAAATAAAATCGCTTCTTAATAATGGTTATTTATTGTATAAGTTGTTACGGGACAAAGAATTATTGGTGCCTCTCTTTCAAACATCCAAAAATAAACTCTGTACCTACCAACTGCTAGTTTATTAAAAACAGATCCTGATTGTTTTAAGTGGGATTAATACAATTAATGTCTCAGGAATCCTTTCAATTTTCCCAAGCGTCTCCATGAAGGGCACCTAAAAATAATAAATAAGTATTTACCACTTATTCTTTAGAACAGTATGAGATATAATAGGTCAAATATTTATATTCTAAATTTACAGAATACCTTATTTGAACATAGGATGATCACCAGATCATAAAAGTTAGTAATTGGAAAATATAAAAGGTTTAAAGGTTAGATGTCGAAGAATAAAAATATATTATTCTACGCTTCACAACTAGTTTTGAAAAATATTTTTCAAAAACAGTGACCGTTCAACGAAGAAGAAACAACTACTTCCCGGGCTACATGCCCCGACAGATATTGGATTACACTTCTAAGTCAACGGGGTTGGTAAATCTACAAGATTCAAACCAACCATTCTGGTTTGCAACTAGAAGGGATAACACAACTTGTAGACCGGTTTCGGCGTATTGCGCCTCATCAGTACAAGGTATATGTTATCGTCCGAGAGTTAATCTCGGACTGAAATGTGACTATAATCAACAACGGTACATATTGTCCAGTTACGGAAATATTTTTGTTGCGAAAATAACGACATCTCACTTCTAAGTCACAAACCAAAATTCGAATGAGACAACAAACCACGAGGATTTGAAACAAAAATGTGAAGCGTAGAATAACATATTTTTATTCTTCGACATCTATTGTTAAAACGCTTTACTAAATACGACAATTTTACAGGAAACTGTATTAATTCACGTTTAAAGGTTATTTTGTTTACATGGTGTACAAAGTAGATGACAATCTTGTCATATCTGTCAATCTTAAAAATAAATCTTCTCAAAGTGATTTCAATCTTTCATCATAATGTCACCCTTCTAATCATAGATCTACTGATTATAGATCATTGGCCTTCCTTATCAATTAATAGTTTCTTCTTTTAATTTCTGTTATCAGAGCTTACCTCTGGTGTTAAGTACTTTGGTAATAAAGAAGTAAATGAAAAGAACATACCTTTTTTTCTAAGACCATCCATACGTAGATAGGAGATGGGTTTTCTTTTTTCTTCCATGTGAGGTTCGTGATAGACCACATGGTTTAGCAATTTTGCTGATTTCTGTGAGCTTAGATTTTATTAGAGTGATCCTGTTGGAGCTCTACCATTTTGTATAAGTGGATATTAATTTGGCTCAGCTTAAATTCCTGTCTCCACATCCGTAGGCGAAACCACTTTGAGGCCACACAACTTCTACGGTGAGTTTAATTTGTCAGTTTACTATACTCAACTCTCATAACATTTAATTATTATTACCAAATACTTACACAAGCTCCTTTTTAGGTATGTTTCTTCTTTCTTCTCTTCTTTCTGCTTCGTATTTCTTTCTTTGGCTTTATTTTATTCATCGATATCTCCATTTCATTCCTGCATCGACATCATCTGCACACCGTCATCACATCGGACACACCTGTATACACCTCTACCTCTAGGATATAGTCTGCCACCACCAGTTCTTTTGGAGGGACACACCACATCACCCGATTGTACACAGGTAACCTTCATACCTTACTTTTAACAAGGAATCCAGGGGTTTGAGTAGAAACCACATTTGTCTAGGAAACAAACATAGTTATAAAACTAAGTATTATACTAGAATATTTTGTCATACCTACTGAGGAACTTTAGTTTTTCGTGGTGTCTTTACCCTCTGTTGAGGACAACTTGTAGATTTATTTAATAACAAATAGCACTAGAGTTTGTAAACCAGCGTATGCATACAAAGGGTAGTTCTTTAATATAATCCTGTATCCAACCACCCCTAAGGTAAGATTGGATAGTGTAAAACTTTTCATTATAGTTATAATTTTGTGCATGCCTTTTTGATAACTCAAAAAACTGGTGGGAAGCTAACTTCACATAAATACTGTGGTACAGCGGAAATCCTTCAGGGAGTTTTTGGCGTACAATTAGTAGGCAAGGCATTGTTTCCTGTACATTCATATAATTACCAATTTTATTTTATTATATTAAACCAACATTACATCTGAATCGGTTTTTTATTCCGAATCCCACCCTGAGATTAACAGGACCTTTTTAATAAGGTTTTAGATAGTGTTTTATCCACGCAAGAAAGTTTAATTTTCTTAAGTGGGTAAAACGCAACTAAAACACGAATGCAATAAAACGTTTTATCCACAATCACAGTCATTTAGAATCAGATTCCATCAAAAAGTGATTTGACATTTCGCTCTGACAGCAGCTGTAACGTCAAAAATTATTGAAAGGTAGTTGATTTAGGATTGTATTTTTCATTATTCCACTAGTGGATAAAGTGGTACTTTATATGCTTCATAAGTGTGGATAAAAGTCCAATTATAATGTGATTGTGGATAAAAATTATCGAAATGAAATAAAAAATTTTTGGGAGTTGTTGAATAGTTGCTATTTCATTTCGATTGTTTATCGACTCCATTTGTGAAGTTTGTGAAAAAAGCAAGAAAGCGATTTTGTTCCTGAGATAATTCTTTAGGAAGCTGAAGCAGAAGCAACTCTCCAATTATTGCTCGCGAAGTCCATGGGACATTATAAAGAGGTGTTTTCCAAATTTAGTGAATGGAAAAAAGCGGGGCGTAATGACAATAAATGAAGAAGTTCTGCTGTTATGAAGAAGAAGTATGCAATTTCATCCATGTGGTCGAAGTACTCGATGCTGAAGGCCGCTATAAAGGTCCATAAAAACATAGACAAGAGTGAGTCGAAAGGGTACAAGACAAATAAATCTGCGGTATTGGATAGAGCACAAGTGGAAGAATTTTTTATAAGGGCTTGCGATAAAGAGTATTTGATGATTAACCCGGGAACGGTCGCGTTGTTAGAAAAAATCTAACATTTTATGATTTTTCCGAATATTTTTCACAAAAGTTTTGCAATATGGCCCTGCCGCCGTAAGTGCCTCGAGACCAGCGGTAGCCAGGAGCATACGAAGCGGTGTTCAGTATGATTGACGTACAGATGATTTTTAGAAGAAATCTAACTGCGACCATTTACGTTACATGTAGTGTTAGAAAAAATCTAACGACGCGGCTAAATACTCCAGCGAAATAATTGTGAAGTAAGTTGTGTTATTTATTTTATTTTATTACTGTTTACACTTGGCTAACCAGAATATGGACTCAAGAACGGAACGGCAGCTTCTCAGGTGTTTTGATGAAATTCCTAGTGGCGATGAAGTAGTGGATTCAAATTGTGACATTGACGAAGGTCCTTCTGATCACGTAGATGAAAATACTGATAGTGAACAGTCAGATGAAAACAATGTTTCAGAAATTTTGAATGTCGCTGACATGTCTTCTGGCGTACCAATAATGGTTGGTAAAAACGGAACGGAATGGCTAAAACACAAACCGAATCGAATGAAGTTAAAAACAGCACAAGCAAATATCATAACCAAATTGCCGGGTGTCAGGCCAATTGCTAAAAGTGCCATCACAATCTTAGATTGCTGGAAACTATTTTTCTCAGATGAAGTTATTCATGATGTAGTGAGGTATACGAATCAGAAGCTCAGATCGATGCAGTCGCTTTATAAATGTGAAAGGGATTGCCTTCCTACAAATTATGATGAAATAAATGCTTTTATTAATGTTCTGTTCATGACAGGTGTCCTCAGAAGCCAGCATTTACATACGTTCAACTTGTGGAGTAGTGATGGAACTGCTCCTGAATTTTTTGCTGCTGTGATGTCCAAAAGGCGATTTCACACTCTTTTGCCGGCTATACGGTTTGACGACAGTGACACCAGAGAAGAAAGAAGAGAAATTGACAATTTGTCTCCAATACGTGAATTATTTGAACATATCAATCAGCGGTGTTCTGCCTGTTATACTGTGGGAATTTTTAGAACCATCGACAAGATGTTAGAGGGATTTAGGGGAAGATGCAAGTTCAGACAGTATATCGCCAATATGGCAACAAGATTTATTCTTTGGCAGATGCAAAAACTTTCTATACGTACAATATGGAAATTTATGCGGGTAAACAGCCGGATGGGCCCTATAATATACCAAATGATGCTAGTAGTGTTGTGAAGCGCCTTATTGTCCCAATAAGCAAATCCGGACGATATGTGACTATGGACAATTATTTCACCTCAGTGCCCTTAGTGAACGAGTTATATACCAAACATAGGTTGACAGTTGTTGGAACTCTGCGCAAAAACAAACCCCACATACCAGCAGATCTAAAATTTTTTTTAAGCATAATTATTTTTTATGTAGTTTTTCTGATTTTTAATAACCTCATAAATATAAAGTTGTTTTAATTTTTATATAAACAATATATGTTTGTTTCAACAACCATATACTGCATTTTTGCATCTACAATCATTCATAAGCTGAACAGAAATGTTTCTAACCCGAGTTTCTCAGTGTTAGAGAAAATCTAACGCGCGACGACTTACGTAACGCGGGCTAAGACGACCTCTCCCGGGTTGGTAATAAACTTTGAAATATTTCAGCTTCCATTAAAAATGGAGGAGCCGGTCGTTGTTGTGAATTGACAAATTTGAAAACCAGTGAAGTGGAAGACAGGGGCGCATATTTGCTTGTTTCGATACCAGATACCAAGACCGGCATTTCACGAAAATTCACAAGAAGGATTATCTATCAATACTGTGGAGATGTGTAGAAAATACATGTCCTTACGACCGAATAAGTTAGCTAACAAAACTTCCTTCAATAAGTTCATTTTTTAATCTTGAAAACGCAGAAGCTTATAGCGGTCATTGGATGAGGCGCACTTCAACAAATTTACTGGTCAATAAAGGTGCTGAGCTGAGCCTCCAACAATTAAACGACATGGTGGGTGTAAAAGCTTCGCTATAGCAGAAAGTTATATAGAGGATTATGTGTCTAATAAGCTTGATATCGCAAGGAAGTACCAAGCTACTTCTGGTAGTAGTCGTTCCTCGCAAGAGGAGCCATCCACTGTTTCTACAGATTAATCATAAGCTTCGACAAGCACTATGTGTTCTAAAACCGATGACATCTACAAGCTTGTTATTAATGGAAACGATGTGAAATATGATAAAACAAAAAAGGAAATGCCTATTAATATGAATGTTATGGTTAATATGAGTAATAGATAACTGAAATGTGATTGATTTAAGGTTGTATTTTTCATTATTCAACTAGTGGAACTTCAGTGGTAGTTCATATGATTCATAAGTGTGGATTAACTCCAATTAAAATGTGATGGTGGATAGAATACATTTTAATATTGCTAAAAAACGAACTTGCTAATTACCAATTTTGTTTGTTTCCATACATAAGTATTGATAGGAACCATTGTTTTTTAAATCATTATGAAGGTAACAAGCAACAGTGGAACATTTGTGGGTAAGGGCGAGCAAAATTCCTTGCATAATATTTGGCGAACCATGTCGCCATACCGTTTTTCATACCAGAAAGGTCAACAATAGAACACTGCAGTTTTTCACTAAACTCTTATATTAAAACTTACACTTGATACGGTAGCTGGTCACTTCTCTAATTATCTAAGGAGCACATTATATTAAATTAAATTATGAAATATCGGAAGTCAAGTGTCAACGGAAGGGGAAAACACTTCGCGCTCGTGGCAAAGCTTGGGCCGATTTTTCGCGGCGTCACTAATATTATACAATCAGACCGCTGATGACGTCAATGCCACGTTTTGCGAGCAGAAATAAATCGAGGGTTTAAAATCAGTTCGAACGTTATTCGAACAATTTGGGAACAATTTCATTGCAGTGTTTTCGTTAACATGGTTATATTAGTTTTTAATACACTTCAATTCATGCATCCTACAAGCTGCTTCGCTATCTTGAGACCTGGTACATATCAATAACAGATATAGAATTGTCTTTGTACACATACAAATAAAAAACAACATTATCCAGTTTTTTTTCATCCGACTAAATTGAAAATATGATAGTAAAAACTCAAACATAACAGATATGAGATATTGTTGGCAGTATTATACCATTCAATCCTGCAGCATTTTACCAAGTCACGTAGTAGTCTTACGGATTTCAGTTGCTTGTAAAACTCAGGTTGCCGCTGTATTTTTGTAGAGCTTATTGAAAAATATATATGTCATATACGTATTATCTTCTTAACAGTAAGATATAACATGGATATTACTTACAAGACTCTGCGACACGTATATTTCTAATAAATTCTCGTGCTAAAAGGTATTATTATTTTAAAAGATTTCATAAAAAAATCACAAGTTCTTTACATGATATTAACATATTTAAATTTGTGTGTACTTTGCTTTTTGTTTTGCCTGGAAGGCAGCGGTCTTTGTAGGACCTGAAACATTTCGTGGGATTAGCCAAAGTGTCTTCAAGGCGAATCCAAAAAAGGGAGAACAGTTTCCAGGACAGATCCATTCCAAAATATCATTTGTGAATTCCAATCGGTTACTCCTATTTCTACAAAAATGTGACAAGTGAATATTAACCATTATATGCGAGGAAAATACTATATTTTGTCCACCACTATTAATTACCTATTTATAAATGAATTTATTTTTCCTCTCTTTTTTCCAATTTAGGAAGGGATTATAGGCTTTCATATATAATTTTTTCGACTTTCCTGGCAATAAATTTGAGGATACAATTTATTCTGCTTCTCTTATTTTTGACGGAATAACATTCATTCCAGCGTCTGATTCGCTTTCCATATTATATTTTCTAGAAATTTCAATTTAAATTTAGTATAACAGTTGAAATTCCTTGATAAATTATTTATGTCTCCGTAGCGGAATGATTTAGAGGTCTGACTGCGTGAAATGAAGAATTGTAGGCATTTAAATCCTGGTTGCGGTGATAATTTTTATTTATTATATTGTGACATTTGTATATGAATAACCTTCTTTGCCTGTGCCAGAGGTACTTTGACATTTGATGTTCTGAAATTTAGACATGTGTCACAATTTGTTAGGTAGTTCTCAATATCTTTGTTGATATTTGACCAATAAAGACCTTGTCTGGCTATTAATTGGCATTTTGTAATTCCCATGTGATTATAGTGAATTTTTTCAAGCATGTCATTTTTTAAGATTTTTGGTATAATAATTTTGTTAATTTTTAACTGCACATTGTTTACACTGACTATATGGTCCCTACTATCCCAATATGTTTTAATTCCACCCAATAAATTATTGTTACTATTCGGCCACCCTTCTAAGACAAATGTTATAGTAGTTTGTGCAACTAGTGTGGATATGATGGCCATATCGCACGAGGACGAAGTTTGAGCACGACGCCGTAGGCGAAGTGCTCAATCGTCCGAGAGCGATATGGACAATCCACACGAGTCGCACAGTATATTTTTTCTATGACCCACTTAAGAAAAAATCTAGAAAATAAACATTTTATTAAACTATAATATAACTTCAAATTAAAAATTTTTAATAATTTTACTATTATTATTATTTTATTATTATTTAGAAATAAAATTAAAATTAAAAAAAAAATTTCCCAAGGGGGAATCGAACTCGGATCTACCGCGCGAGAGGCTGGAATACTTACCACTGGACTACCGATGAATATACTAATCATCTATCTATAACGTCAAATGTATTACATAAAAACTGACATTTGTCAGGAGTACTCTTAAATATTCAATTTATTCTGTTTCTATACGTTATACGTCTCCTTTGCGGCTAAGCGAATATCTGGTGGAAAATTATTTATTGATTCATCACTGGAATCACTCATTTTTACTAATATTTGTCTTTAAAACTATAGAAATATTTTGACAAGTTATTTTGACGTTTCTATGAAATTGAAAAAATATTAGTTGGCGGGTACTAAACGCAAATGCTGATTGGTGGATTTCATATACGTTCTAGGATGTATATGAAATCATATCCGTTCAGTTAACCGAAATGGCCTACATTTACATTCTGTAAATTGTGCAGAAAATGGAAAATATACATGTGGGTGTAGAAAAACACTATTTTTAGATCTGTGTCCTTTTTTGTTTCCTCCTGAATTATTTTAAATTTTATGACTGATACCCCAATTATTTTGTCTGTTAGGTTTACCTGAGCTTAAATTTCTTGCTCCAGGTCTTCGTTACTTTTGTATCCATTTATAAAATGTCTGGATATACAATCTGATAAAATTAATTGAGATCCCGGTTTATATTTTATTTCTATGTCGTAAGATTGTAGCTTAATAAGCATTCTTTGAAGTCTTAATGGTCACTTTCTACTGTGATTGATGGAAACGAACACAGCAAAACTCAGCAGCAAGCATTTCTTTTTCGATTCGTGCATATTGTTTTTTGCACTCAGTTAGTGATCTTGATGCATAAATTACAGGCAGGTTGTTTTGCAATAACACTGCACCCAGCCCATTTTTTGAGGCGTCTACTGACACTGTGATAGGTAGATTGCAGTCATAATATTGCTAAACAGATCCGGAAGTCAATAATTTTTTAATGTTTTCAAAGGCGTGGTTGTGATTCCATTCAAATATTGTATCTTTTTTGATTAACTGCCTTAAATCATTTATGACCATCGATAAATTCAGTATAAATTTTGAAACATAAGTAACCATGCCCAATAGCCTTTCTGCATCTTTTTTATTCTGTGGTATTGGCATTCATGTGATGCTATCAATTTTTTCACTAGGTTTCATTATGCCCTAGGAATTTTATTTCATTCAAATTGAATTTACATTTTGATTTGTTAGATTTGATGTTTTTAATTTCTGCCCTCTCTAAAAGTAACTTTAAATTTAAATCATGCTGCTCTTGATCTTTTCCAAACATCAATATTTCATCAATGTATGAAATTTGCCCTGGTATGTTTGAACGCTTTATGAAATACTTCAGGGGCTGATGATATGCCAAATGGAAATCTACTAAACATATACCTACCGAATAGGGTTGCGAATATGCATAATTTTCTTCTTTTTGCATTCAGTGGTTTGCAACTAGCGAACTGAATATTTTTGAACCCGCTAGTTCACTTAGAAGTACCTCGACTGTAAGTATTTGAAAAAATTCATTTTTAACAGATAAATACTACAGGTACTGATCCTGTTTTTATTTTAATTTTATGTTCGGTTTCCAAACACCCTACACCCTCAAAAACTGATTTAAATTGCTCAATTAAATTGTTTACTTCATCGACACCGTCAACTCTTTTAATTAAGATTAATAATTTGCAACTTTCGAGACCTAGAATTGCCGGTGACTTATTTCCTGTTTCCACAACATGGAATTCAAGATCTACTTTATTGGTGTTATTTTTCATTTTACAACTAAGTTCAATTTGGCCTAAGTTATTTATCAGAGTACCATTATAATTTATTAATTTAGTTTTACAGCTTTTACCTGTACATTGTCCAGCCCTATTTGTTTCAATAAATGCTTTGGTATGACATTTGCTTGAGCTCCCGTGTCCAATTTAAATGTCATATAAGTACACATTATTACTTATTTCTATATCTTCGGTCCATTCTTCTTAATCTTCATTGTTTACAGCTCCTACAAATAACTCATCGTCACTATCACCTGAGTTCTCTTGGGTAATTTCCTTGACTACTTTTATTCTGCACTGTTTGCTAAAGTGATTTGGTTTTTTGCAATTGATTTTCTGACTGTTTCCACATCTGGTACATCTATTTATTATTTGAGCTTTCATGTTGTTGGATTTTTTCTTTTGTTTATAATCTGCTTCTTTACTTGCTACATCTATTTTTGCACTGCATTCACTTATTTCTTTTATCCATGCTTTTGTCGTCTGTGCAGCTCGACAAATTCTGCTCGACTATTCTGTCTCTAATTAACGAGTCTTTAAGTTTGCCAAAGTCACATGTTGAAGCTAGTAATTTTAATTCTGTTTCGTAGACATAAAAACTTCTCCCCTGATTTTTGATTGCGGGTGAAGAACTTATGCCTCTAATAGGTTAAATTTACTTTGGGCAGGAAATATTCATCGAATTTGTTTATTAATATTAGATATTTGTTTACCTCTTTTTCTTTCAACTCAAAGATATTATAAATCTCCACTCCTTCACTACCCATGCAGTGCAGGAATAAATTGCATTTTCTTATTTCATTTTCTTCTAGACCTGTGGCTGCAACGTAAATCTCGAAGCTTTGTTTAAATTTTTGCCAGTAATTTACGGCGTGGATTTCATTTAACCTTAAATGTGGGGTCTTCAAATCCATTTTTGTAGGTTTTCTGACTGCGCCATGTAACAATATTCAGTGGTGGTGTTTGTGCTATTTACACTTTATTATAGTAATTATTTACATGTGCCAAATACATTAATTAGGGGCCGATGATTTTGACATTTATTCTCGTAGTCCCCCCAACTTCTCCGTGTTCACTGCTCTTATTGTTCGTCTGACTGACTGTCAACTGTCAGTTGCCACTTCTGTTCGTTGGGATTGCACTATTTTACAGTCATATTATGTTGTCAAGGCTGCAACCCATAGACGTAGGAACTATTCTCAAAATTGCATGTTTATAACTTTTCATTCGATAAAAGGTGTGTTCGGGGATATTTGTACCATCTGGTACTATTCTTTGTTTGTAGAGGGATTCTCTAGCACTATAAAGCGCTGGTGTGACGTCATTTATTTTTGCAGCCTACGTCATCTCGAACGCAATGAAATGCAAATTGATGCAAACTAAAACGAGGTTAGGCAACATATAGCCCGTTCAGTACAAAAACCGTTGCACGTCATCAAAGTGTCGAAAAAGAGACGTTCGTTTATATCATGTCATTCGATTGCAGCTGTCAATCCTCTGTCAATCACCATGTTAAGCCTCTCTGAACTCAATAAATATTGAAATTTGTAGGTCGCATTGTATTAAAAAATATAAATATATGTTTAAAGAAAGGTTTCTTAATTAATTTCATATCAAATACAGCTCGTAGGTTAATTAAATATTAAACTCAAACTATCGTCAGTCTTAATAAAAACTTTTTATGTTGGCAAAAATGCGCGCTGTTGCCGCGATTAAAATGGTTTATTTCAGGTTCAGTTGACGTCTTGACATTTTTGGGGTTATGTTTTGACAAAATTTGCAAAGAACTGTGAGTAATTTTTCACAAGCAGTAATGAGTTATCAAAGTTAAAGTCACATCCAAAAAAACGTATAAATGAAACTTAATGCAATATTTGATGCATTTACTCCTGATACTATTTACAGCGTTTATGAAGCAAGTATGTATAAGTTCAATATTATACCCAATCAACTGTATTTATTATATTCTGTTACATTATTCTTAATACTTGGCAATTATACATGGACATTTTTTCATAGATAATCATGTCACTTTAGAAATGTTACTGCAGTAATTGGAGGAAGAACAATAAATAATTATTCAATGTAGAAGGTTCCTGAGTAGTTTACTAAAATATGATACACATCCACAAAGAGGACTTATGGAACTTTCAACAAAAATAAACCACTGTATAAATTTGTTTTTATTAATGAATCCTGAATTTTCCAAAATGGTGCTGTAGGCTGTGTTCATGTCGAAAGGTATGTTATAATGATAATGTAAAATTTTAGAATGCAAAATTGTTTTTATTTTAGATATTTTGTATTACATGCTGAGAATGGAAATGGTTATATTGATGGAGCAGAAAGTATATTTTTATATGAATCTCAGTTGAGTTATTATCATGGGAAAATGAATGAAGAACATGTTTTTAAATGGTTTGAAAACCAATTACTTACTATTGAATCTTTCTGAACCTTTATTAAATTATGGACAATGCTTTTCGATAATATTAGGTTAATGACACAATATAGAATTCAATCAACAAATGTTGAAGCTGAGCTTATTTATATTACAGCCTAGTAAGTAGATACAAACTGTATTTGAACAGTGATATAGCAAATTATATGTTAGAATTCAGAAGACTACACAACTAGTTTAATACATTCAAAATTCTTACTTCAAATTATACCTAATAGACAATAAATGCTGTTTTACTTTTATTTTCACAAAAATAATAATATAGGTATATTTGAAAAGAAAATAATTGGTTATTTGAATACTGCCCTTTCAATAAATGTTTTTTTCAGAAACAAACCCCCCAACAAAATACATTGGGGATTTGATAGAACAGTATAGTCACAAAGTATTACCTACCATCTTTTTAAAAATCCTATTGAGTTAATACAGGGTACTGCCAATCAAGCCAATAGATGCATTCCAGAAGTTGCGGGTTGGAATTGGTTTGTCCGTGAACCTCTCAAATTTAAAAAATTTCTATTTGACAATTATTGTTCTAACTTATTTAAAAAAATAGTATTACAATCTTTTCGGTGTAGTAACTAATTTATAAATTTGCAATGTTTCTTTTTAATAAAACAATTCCATAAAAATTGGGGTGGCATTATTTATTATTTCATTTTAATCATGATATTCAAAATAAGTAATTCAGGCAACATTTTCTAAAGGTAAATGTGTATATCACAAAGTTTTATAAAAACTACCAAGAATTAATTTAATTGTTTTTATTGAATTGAAAGGCCTCATTTGATCAATCGTTTTATTGGCGATACTTTCAGCTGCGGTAGATGTTGGCGAGCTAAAACAAAATGGTAAATATAAATTTGGATTGATTAGAAGATGATGGAGTGATAAATAATTCACCAATATACTGATAATTATAATATGTATTGATTTCAGTGATACAATTTAGTCAATCATTCGCATATACCTTCATTCGGAGAATAGAATGGATTTGCTCTCCTTTTCTGAGCTGTGGTGGTGCTTGCTGCACAATTTTCTTTTGCTATGATCAATGATCATATATCTCAGGATGATTTTCCTTGTTGAGAATGACCTACACACTAAAGCTTTATATCCCGGCTTTTCTAAAAAAAATTTAAGATTTATTTCAACAAAATATAAAATAAAATTGCCTACCTTTAAAAAGGAGGTAGATCCAGGTTATCAGAACTTTTTTATTTATAATTTGTCTGTAAACCTTACATCAATCTTTCATATTGTAGTGACAACATTTTAGAAGCCAGCATGTACTCAGGTAATTGTAACATAAAAATTATATTAGATAATATTTTTTCCTTGATACTATATATACATGCATTTTAAATACTAGAATAGCTCCATAACTTCTAACTAATTAAGTGTGTGGTATAAGCATACAAATAAAAGTGTTAACTATTCCATACATACTTTTTTAGTGCTAAAAATAATTCCATAGTTTTTAAAATAAGAATTTCTTAGTGCTGTACGGTTAACATACAAATTGAAGTTTTATATGTAACATCTCTGTATGTAACTGAAATAAGTCGAAGTTTCTTTGCATGCAATAACCATCAATAACTAAACCTAACCTAGAATATTTGATAAACTTCATTTGACATATACTAGATTATCATATTATTTCAAGGGCTTGGCAACATAGTACAGTTATGACAGATATGACGTGCAACGGTTTTAATACTGAACGGGCTATATAGCGTTAGTGGCATTTAGCTCCATTTTGTCCGCCAAAGCTCTCTGAACAGTGTTTGTTGACAGTATGACAGTTGAAATTTGTGTGTATCAATTATCTTTCAGAAATATCTCCTTTATCGAGAAGTTAATTGTTTCAACCCTCACCGCGCGGAATCTTTCCATAATTATTCAATAAAATCAATCAATAACCAATTCCACAATTAGTTTTCTATTGATTTTATTCAATAATTACAGGCATTAGTAGTTTGTAGATTTTCTGTGGCTGACAATTGCTGTTCACCAATGCTTTAACATGGTACTAAAACAGCCGGAACAGCCCAAATAGCATGTGTGTTGCATACAACGACATAGCGCGATGACGTACTCCCCGAACACACCGAAAGTCAGATTTGACGCATAATAATGGAAAATAAATATGGCTCGTTCTTTTAGTGAGATTGAAATTACTCGAATGATAACGAAAATGGAAGGATAGATGATCAGTTCTTGCAGTAGCAATCATTCGGTAAACAAACTGGCTGCCAAAAACTCTACTTACTGACTGTTCTCGTCACTATCTCACACATTCTATGTACACACTGCACATTTCAAGACTCTGCCACGTTCTCGCCAGACGTCCGTTGTATGTAAATTGCACCCAAGGCACTCAGTGTAGCTTTTTTCTTCCACAAATATTGAAATAGGTAGGATTCAGCATGGCCTTGGTAGCGGAGTTTCGACTCATCTCCCTTGCCCCTATTATTGCAATCATGGTTTTACAATAAGCTCTTTTTCCGTTCTGCCGTTTGTTATCATACTAAAAACTTTTTACTTATACTTATTCTATTTTCTCGATTTATTTAACGTGCAATGATTTCTTTCACTGTTTCTCTAATATGCTCAATTTATTTCAAATATAATTTTAATTTGTTACACACTACCTAAGATCGTTTAAGCAGATCAAATTATATGGAGTTAACTACCATTTGAGAGTGTACCTAATTTACGACGAAGCTTCTAATTGAGATCTAAACTCTCATACTCGGTGTTAGATGAAAATTAGTCTCATCGTTACAAATTGCACCCTTGGCATCCATGATATATAAATCTCAGCAGAACAATTAATCGAAAAATTATCTATTTTCAATGTTTTTATTTTATTCTCTGGACTCAAAGTCAATTTAGGGGGTTAGTCTGGTTTATAAATTCGGAAAAATAAATTTCTTTCCTTTCTGTATTTTATTTTTTTGTCTGATTGATGAGGAGAGTGGTGTGTTGACGGGTACCTAGACCTATCGAATTATTTTTTAGCGTTAAGAGCATTATCAACAACGTTATCCACAACAAATAAAGCTTTCGAGAAAAAAATGATGGTCGATACATAGAAATCATGCGAATCTTTAGTATCCAAGAAAAAAGGCGGTCAATCTGATGATATATGCAGGTATAGTACAAAATATGAGGGGGCCATACATTTTTTAAATATTCTCAGGTGAGAGGAGGGAGTTAAATTCTTTTCGCCACTAAAATCCCCTTATCCCAAATTATTTTTTAAATGAAGACGAAATATTTGGTTTTCCCCGTTCATGGTGCCTATACAGGGTGACCAGAAACTCTTCTTCCTGGTTTTGGTTCAATTTTCTGTGTATCAGTTTCTTAACAAATTTTACAATGAAGTCATAAGCTATGAAGGTATTTTCCGAAAGAAATGTGCTGTTGATTGAATTTGCAAGTATGTACCGTTTTACATGAACATGAATTCAATTTTTTGCCAACTTTGTTTCATTTTCTAAAGAAATGGACATTATTAAAGCAAGAATATTGTTGAATATCATATATACACTGTGTTCATTTGAAAAGTACCCACCCTTAATATTTCAAAAATGGGACATATTAGAAAGAAATGCCGAAACACATCATTTTTTAACTTGAGGGGGACACTTTTTGGCGCTTATGTCTTAAACGTCAGATTCACAATTCACAATTTGAAACGAATATTAAATAACAATGGAAGGCTGGTATCAAAGGCAAAACAAAATGATTGAATAGAGCTTCACCAGACCATTCAAATGAGGTATGACTTGATACCTAATACCATCATTTAAAAAAATTGAAGGGGTATCTCCAGTAGGGAGGAGGTGAATTTGACGTTTATGACATTAGCGCCAAAAAGTGTCCCCCTCATGTTAAAAGTTGACATGTTTTGGCATTTCTTTCTAAGATGTCCCATTTTTTAAATATGATGGGTGGGTCCTTTTCAAATGAACTCAGTGTATATATTATAACGTACGTGGGTGTTGTTGATATATTTAATTTATAAATTAATAATGAATCCTCCCAATGATATGAAGAAAGCTTTTTGTATCTTCCCCATACAGTTATAAATAAATTAATTTATCTCATTTGGGTTGGGTTCTTTCGTAATGAACTTACCTACCTTCAAATGGATATTCAAATAAAATTCACTCAAACAAATTTCTAATTTTAATTATAATAATATGTATGTAAATCTTTTAATATTGGAATTAGTATTTTTATCTCATAAACTATTCAACAATGTCCTCCCCGTATTTCTAAATTTTCATAGATTATGAACATGAAGCAAATAACAAGTTACTATTAAAACTTTTCAAATATATTATGCATCACTACGCATACGCAAACTATAATGTTCGACTCTCCTCGCTTCCGACTTTAAACGATTCATCAATGTATCAGCAAGCGTGTTTAGTTTGTGTCAAAATGAATATGTCAACTCGAGAAAAGAAGTCTTAATGACAATTTTTTTATTGTTGATCTGACAGGAGTACTTTGTAACGTCAAAACCTTTATTCGAACAATATTTAACAATTTCAATTTTATAAATGAAAATGGAAAGTACAGTTGGTATGGTTTGAAAAATTAATATTTCGATTTTTCAAATCGGAGGAAATGGTATTCAAATTAATACTATTAGAATTCGTTTTTATGCACTGCGGTGACAACAATAAATCTTAAAGACAAAATGCAAATTAGTTTATGTTTTTCTCATTTCCATGACAGTGCAAGGTATACTGATGTAGCATCACGAATTCAACCATTTTACATTATTAGTACTTATTTCCATTTCTTGTTATTGTAGTAGTAATAGATACCAGTATTTATAATTTCAAAGTGCACCAAATAAAAAAAATAGCGTAAAGTATTCGTGGATAACTGGTCTCTAAAACACTTGCTCTTTTTGCCGTCGTGCTCGAAAAATCGTGCGTGTTTTAAAGACCTCAATATCCAATTATACTTTAATATACTATTCTTTATAATGTCATTTTAAATGAATTGATGTTTACACGAGGATCATCCAAAATTATATCCGTGATATACGAGGTCGTCTCAATATATTCTACATGACGACCATTTAGTAAGGATTATCCAGCTCTAGAAAAAATTCTGGGATCATTATAAATTTCATTACATAGAGTACCCTCTATTCTGTCTCTCAGCTGAATACGATTTTGTATAGGATTAGCATAAACTAATAATTTTAAGTAGCCTCAAAAATAAAAATCGCATGGATTGTAATCAGGATATCTTACAGGACAATTCATCTATTTCGATGAGTAGTTTCAAGATATTGATGAACTACTTGACTAAAATGAAAAGGATAACCATCCTGCATAAACCATAAGTGTTTCCTTTTTATAAAGGGAATTTCATCTATTACATCAGGTACATTATTTTGCAAAAGTGTTTAGGTCTCTACTGGACCCAGTAGTTAATGGTGTTGTGCTATTTGCGTACAAGGAATATCTAGTGCCATTTGCGTACAAGGGTCGGCGGTTTGATACCAGGTAGCAAAAGAATTTTCGGCAAAGTGCCATTTGCGTACTACTTGAATAAATATTTTGCTGTGTAGGTAGATATGCCTTCTTCAACAATTTTTAACTTTCAGGCCGCTACGCTAAGCGAAGATGCCGTTTTCCGGCTCCGTCGAACAGAAAAATAGTATACACTACTTGGCCAGTGAATAAGAAAGCCTCAGATCACATGTTTGTCACAATTATATGTCACAATTACATGTGATCTGAGACATTTCTTACTTCACTTGCCTAGGTAAGTAATATACCTACTATTCCTGGCCCTATCGATAAATTACGAGAGCTTCTTTCCTTCTTCAATAATTTTCCTTGCCCTTATCGATGAATTACGAGAGACACTTTACCAAATAAAGATAAATAATCGTGTCATGAACACAACATGCTATAGCACAGAAATAGTTCTATTTAGATAGGTGTACGCAAATGGCACTCTGCCGAAATTTATTTTGCTACCTGGTGTCAAACCGCCGACCCTTGTACGCAAGTAGCACTAAATAATCCTTGAAGCAAATGGCACTATTTCTATTTAATTGCCGATTACGCCTATCCAGATGTTCATGCTAAATATTTGCTGGTGCTTCGTCTCTTTTATATCATGCGGATTTTTACCAAAGTATTGTATTGTATAGTTGGGCGCCAATATTCATTTTAAAATAAAATAAATATGAAGTATTCAATACATTTAATGATCTTTTTATTTTTTTTCATATAATTCCACCTATTAAAATTTTATTAAATTTACCTGACCTTTCTTTTTCAGTACAACCCTGTAACTTACTCTGATAAAGCACAAAACTACCTATCCCAGTTAGTTGTGTTTGGAGTCGACGCTCTACACACTCTTATTAATTATCTCCAAAATGGCTGTTCAATAATAGACAAGTTGTTGAATTAAACCAAGAAATATCATATTTTTTTATTGAGAAATGAAATCTAACACAGTGGCAAATTATGTATGATGTATTACCATCCCTTCCACACTTGAAGAATAGTAAAATAATTGCTAAATTCAAGAAATCAGTCTGCAAATGAGAAGTGTTTACGAAAACAATTGTTATCATATAAGTACAAAACCAATGATGAAAATTGCTTATCGACCAACAAGGTAAGTGGAAATTGATTTTAGTGAAGTATTTGTTCATAAAGGAAAACTAGAAACTTGTTTAGTCTATAAGCCAAAGAAAAAAAATAGATAGATGTTCACAATCTAATAATAATACATAAAAATATAAATACTACAGTGAATAATGAATATGTCAAATCTTCTTTGATTGCTTTTTTTTGTTTAAATGCATTTTCTGTTTTTGTTTGTCTTTTTTTAATATTTTTATGACCTTTGAGTCTCTATCTAGAGTTATTTTTTAGCTATAGCAAATCTTTTTAGAATATTATTGTTATTATTTAATAATTAACTTTCTTTTTCTTTTATATTGTAGGAAGAAAGAATTAGGTACCTTATTTTTTCTTGTTAGTCCTTCTTCCTTAGACGCTCAGGGAAATAGCATCGGATTCCACTCTATTTTTTTCCTTCTCACTTCAGGAAGAAAAATTTGTCGTCCATAAACAAATTGGTGAGATTTTTGAAAGAAATCTTGTTGATTCCCCAGCACGTGAAGAATTTTAAATTTACCACACTTTAAACTTCAAAATGTCATCCTGTCAAAAGTCAAGGTAAGTTGACTCCCTACGTTATCGATATTGGAACTACTTTTTCTTAGACTTTATTGTGCAAGTGAAAAAACTGGAATGAGCCATCCTCTTGGAGTTTTTAGTTTTATTGAACACACAAGTCACAGGTTACTATGTTAAATTTTTTAATAAAATTTGTGTCAAAACTGATATACGAGGATGGTCAAAAGTTATTTTGGTATTTTTAATTTTCTTACACACACATTTTTTACACATATAATTATAATCTACATAAAACATATTATTGAATTTACAAATCTTACATCTTAAAACCTCTTCTAGACATAGAAATCCCACTTTAAAAATTTCTCATTGTCAAAATGATTTCTTTTAAATTTTCGAAAATTAAGGTATTTTAGTTATTCAAAACCTTTTACAATATGCAGTTGCAGTTGCAGTTTATGTGTTTCTTTTTCATTACTATAGTTTATTTTTTTATGTTCACAACTGAAGTCTTGGTGGATAAGAATTTTCGATTCTAGTAATGGAGGTAGGACTTCTTAGACTTTGAATTGTTTCAGTAATTTTTAAGAAGACTCCAAATAATTTGTTTCCACCCTTTTTTCTTACTATTCTCATCAATTAATATTTTTAAAAAATATGAAAAAATAATTTTGACAATTGTACCTAGTATAAACTGTAAGTATTATCAGTTACTTTATAATAAATCATACATAGGTATTTTACTATTATATTATTTCATGATAACAATCCTTAATGCTTATAATCATCAACACTTTTTATCAAATTGAGTTGCTGCTAAGTTCTTTAATAGATTTAAACTTTATTTTGAATGCTGTTGTATTTTCAGTCCGTTACAATATTTATTGATATAAATGAAGTATAATAGCATCTAACGACAATCTTTGGTCAAATTTTTAAAATGTGGTTTACTTGAAGCTGGCCACAGTAATTAAAATAGACAACAAGCAGCTTCCTCTAAGTTTGGATAGTTTTATTCAGGCACGAGTTTCCAAAATTCAATCATAAAAGAATCTTTGTGATGTCACAAATAAATGGATTAACAAAATAACCACAACAAACAGTTCAAGGGAAAAATAGAACTTAAATTTCATTGTGAGCCGCAGTTGACGTGTGGCGCCCTCTATAAGGAGCATTGATATTCAAAAAAAGGGTATTTTCGTGGGCATAATGAAAATTTCCGTAGTTTTTTTCTCAAAACGGTTTTTCGACTTTCTTCAAAAATTTGAATTTTATGAAGTATATTATGGCCTAGATAGTCTTGAGAGAGAAGCCAAGAAGCCAAGAAGGATCTGTAATTTTTGCGATTCCTCCATAAACAGAAAACTTGCATTTATAATGAATCCAGCTACTATTATCTAGCTAAAAATGGGCTAAATAAATTTGGTACATATTATTCAATCATATCTCCCAATTATATGTATACAAACCAAACTAAAGTCCCAAAGCTAAATATTTCCTCAAAGTATTCACTTTTCGAAATTAACGATCTAAAAGTACTTAAGAGAAGTTACCATCGCTTTTACCTCTATTAATTTTTGTTTTTAATGCACTAAATCAATTCCAGAAGAGATACAAGCCGAAGTTAATCTGAACGTTTTCAGTTAACTTTTTTCCATCAGCTTTGAAAAGGGAAAGCTTCATGCGGTTTATCCACCGGCCCCAATAGTCGAACCATTAATGACGATTGATTGATTGCCTATAATGCACTGGTGAATCGAATGTTCTACTCGAGGCACCAAAATTTAATTTGTGTTTGTTATGAAGTTAAAATTTGAGTTTCCAGGGAAAAATTATCATTCTTTATTATACAGGGTGCAATAACTGTCTGTTTTTGGTGATAAATTGTTTTATCTTGTGAACATATTTTCGAGTATACATGGAAATTCATTCAGCCTGGATAGCACCAAACTTATCTGAACTCATTTGATATAGAACACACTGTATATTACATATTATTCAAAATATCAAAAAAAAACTATATCTCACTTACTTTGTAATCCTGATTTTATTTTCAGGCTTCCTGTTTCCAAATGTCAGACAATTCACACTTCAATTTTGTCATTAGGTCTTCTGTACCATTTCATAAAACGAATTCAATACCAAATCCGAGATGAACAGAACAAAAAACTGTTGATTTATAATATCGCGCGTTACCTATATTATTGGATGTTTCGATTTCATTACTTGTTTGGAAATTATTATTTTTGCATATTAAAATGTCTATGAAAGTTGCAAGTTCTGTGAGCTGTAGTTCAAATCATAATAATAATGTAAAAGTACCGGGTGGGCAAATATGAACGGCCGTTTGACATTATCTTAGGATTGGATTCTAGCACATCATATGAAAATAGAATTTTTAACAAAAATGGCTCCGGAAACAACCTGCAAAATATTTACAGTTTACGGCTATAGGGCGTAATTTAATTTGAAACATTAAAGAAGAGCCAAGTTTTGTATAGTCTATCTCATTAAAAAGAATCGCAAAAACAATCATCGTATCCTTCGAAAAATGCTGCGTATATTTTGATATAGTAAGTTTTAGATCATCTTCTGAAATAAGAGGTGGGGAAGAGTGGGAACTTTGTTATGAAAAAACGCACATAACTCCGGTTCTACTTAACCGATCTTTGCAAAGATGGTCTTGTTAAAAATAGCTATTTGTATTACTAGGAAGAAAAGTGGCGTTTTTTTTCCAGCAGGATGTAGTTTACTATGTAGTAATCATTCAAGGGAGGAAAAGCACTTTACTCCTATGTGATACATATAATTTTTCCTCCTCCCCACTTATTAAACCTTTTTCTGAATTATTATTTATTTTGTCTTCAGTCCATTGCTTATATTGTATAAATCATTTTTCATACCTGTCTTTAGATTTTTTTGGTAATGAGGTTAATGAGGATAATTTGGTTTTTTGAATTGAGGAAAATCTCAAGATAAAATTGCTTGAACACGTTGGATATGGTGCTGGTACAATCGCAGAGATGTGTGGGTTATATTTAGGGTGTTAGAAATGTTTCTAGTGTTTCTTTCTGGGTGCAGATCAATTTCATCCAGAATATTTTGTTGTAGCAGCCCGAGAACGACTAGTGTTGTTTCATTTTTTTTTAAAATCTTCTAATATACCAATAACATATTGAATATAGGCGAGCATTCTCACATTATTAACTAAACAATGTTTTGGTCTCAACATAAAACAACGCGAGTACGATGCACGGTAGCGTATCATTTCGGAAGGGTTCACTTAATGAACTTTGATTCAGTCCTCAGTTCTGTAAGAAAAAAGTAAAAAACCTGTCAATATTATATTAACATATTTATAATCCGTACTGTTAGTAGAACTTGTTTCAACTTGAACATCATTCATAGATAAGTTTTTAAAATTCACCGTCCGCGCAAGTGCTGTGTCTCTTTCGCATTCCAACTGATTATAGTATCGTTCTTGGAAGGGGTGATAAAGTTTATGTGTCCATCCCTAATTCGATTTTGAGCACTATACAGTACTCGAGACGATTAAAGAACGTTTCATAAATGCCAATGGAAACAAACCTATAATTTACATTATTTATTCAAACGAAATATTATTTATGTAAATGATCTAGTCTAGTCCATAAAACCGCTTTTCATAAAATGGTTTAAACTGATAAACAATAACACACATAAATTAAAACAATCATAGTCAATCATAATAATAAAACTTCATTGTTCTCAATAATTATTCACAATTATATAACAAGGATTATAATATAAAGTAACTAACCCCCAAAATCGAACTGTTTAACACTTTAATAAATTACTTTTTTCTACAATCATTAATAAAAAACTCGTATATATAACTATAGCCGGATCAGTATTAAAACCGTTGCACGTCACATCTGTCATAACGGTACTATGTTGCCAAGCCCTTGAAATAATATGAGAATCTAGTATATGTCAAATGAAGTTTATCAAATATTCTAGGTTAGGTTTAGTTATTGATGGTTATTGCGTGCAATGAAACTTCGACTTATTTCAGTTACATATAAAACTTTAATCTGTATGTTAACCATACAGCACTAAGAAATTCTTATTTTAAAAACTATGAAATTATTTTTAGCACTAAAAAGGTATGTATGGAATAGTTAACACCTTTATTTGTATGTTTATACCACACACTTAATTAGTTAGAAGTTATGGAACTATTCTAGTATTCAAAATTCATGTATATATAGTATCAAGGAAAAAATATTATCTAACATAATTTTTAGGTTACAATTACCCAAGTACATGTTGGCTTCTAGAATGTTGTCACTACAATATGAAAGAATGACGTAAGGTTTACAGACATCCTATAAATAAAAAAGTTCTGATAACCTGGATCTACCTTCTTTTTAAAGGTAGGCAATTTTATTTTGGTGAAATAAATCTTAAAATCTTTTAAGAAAAGCCGGGATGTGTCATTTTCAACAAGGAAAATCATCCTGAGATATAAGATCATTGATCATAACAAAAGAAAATTGTGCAGCAAGCACCACCACAGCTCAGAAAAGGAGAGCAAATTCATTCTATTCTCCGAGTGAAGGTATATGCGAATGATTGACTAAATTGTAGCACTGAAATGAATACATATTATAATTATCAGTATATTGGTGAATTATTTATCACTCCATCCATCTTCTAATCAATCCAAATTTATATTTACCATTTTGTTCTAGCTCTCCAGCATCTACCGCAACTGAAAGTATTGCTAATGAAACGATTGATCAAATGAGACGTTTCAATTCAATAAAAACTATTTAATTAATTCTTTGTAGTTTTTATAAAACTTTGTGATATACACACATTTACCTTTAGAAAATGCTGCCTGAATTACTTACTTTGAATATCATGATTGAAATAAAATAATAAATAATGCCACCCCAATTTTTATGGAATTGTTTTATTAAAAAGAAACATTGCAAATTTATAAATTAGTTACTACACCAAAACGTTTGTAATACTATTTTTTTAAATAAGGTAGAACAATAATTGTCAAATAGGAATTTTTTAAATTTGAGAAGTTCACGGACAAACCAATTCCAACCCGCAACTTCTGGAATGCATCTATTGGCTTGATTGGCATAACTCAAAAGGATTTTTAAAAAGATGGTAGGTAATACTTTGTGACTATACTGTTCTATCAAATCCACAATGTATTTTGTTGGGGGGTTTGTTTCTGAAAAAAACATTTATTGAAAGGGCAGTATTCAAATAACCTATATTATTATTTTTGTAAAAATAAAAGTAAAACAGCATTTATTGTCTATTAGGTATAATTTGAAGTGAGAATTTTAAATGTATTAAACTAGTTGTGTAGTTTTCTGAGTCATTAACCTAATATTATCGAAAATCATTGTCCATAATTTATTAAAGGCTCAGAAATAGTAATTGGTTTTCAAACCATTTAAAAACATGTTCTTCATTCATTTCCACATGATAATAACTCAACTGAGATTCACATAAAAATATACTTTCTGCTCCATCAATTCAACCATCTTCATTCTCAGCATGTAATACAAAATATCTAGAATGAAAACAATTTTGCATTCTTAAATTTTACATAATCATTGTAACATACCCTTTGACATGAACAGCCTACAGCACCATTTTCGAAAATTCAGAATTCATTAATAAAAACAAATTTATACAGTGGTTTATTTTTGTTTTTATTTTTGTTCTTCCTTCAATTACTGCAGTAACATTCCTAAAGTGACATGATTATCTGTAAAAAAATGTCCATGTATAATTGCCAAGTATTAAGAATAATGTAACAGAATATAATAAATACAGTTGATTGGGTATAATATTAAACTTATACTTACTTGTTTCATAAACGCTGTAAATAGTATCAGGTGTAAATGTATCAACTATTGCAGTATTATTAAGTTTCATTTATACGTTTTTTTGGATGTGACTTTAACTTTAATAACTCATCACTGCTTGTGAAAAATTACTCACAGTTCTTTGCAGTTTTTGTCACAACATAACCCCAAAAATGTCAAGACGTCAACTGAACCAGAAATAAACCATTTTAATCGCGGCAACAGCGCGCATTTTTGCCAATATAAAAAAAAGTTTTTATTAATACTGACGTTAGTTTGAGTTTAATATTTAATTAACCTACGAGCTGTATTTGATATGGAATTAATTAAGAAACCTTTCTTTAAACATATATTTATATTTATCAATTCAATTTACCTACAAATTTCAACATTTATTGAGTTTAGAGAGGCTTAACATAGTGATTGACAGAGGATTGACAGCAGCAATCGAATGACATGATATAAACGAACGTCTCTTTTTCGACACTTTGATGACGTGCAACGGTTTTTGTACTGAGCGGAATATAGGTATAACCACATACAAATTGGAACTTTTTCTTTACGTACTCGAAAGTGTGTCTAAAGTACGTACTTCACGCAGTAAAATGTCAGACGAGTGCAATCTGCAGAGCCATTAGCGGAAATATTTAAAATTAGCGTTAAAAAAATTAGTTTTACTTAGCGTTTTGTCATCATGAGAAACATAAACATTCAAATCGACGCCATTTTTAGTCCATTTAGAGCAACCTACATAACACATTTTTTGGTTTTTGCTTGATTGTAGAAAAAATAGTGTATGCAACATATGCATGAAGTTTCACTCATGAAATTGACGCATTCGCCCGCAATTTTTCCATTCGTGAAAAAAGCAAAAAAAAACTATATGCACTTGTTGCATAAATAACTATTAATAGAAGTTTTTTAATTTATTGAATTCGTGGGGAAGACGAATGTCTATAATATTTCTCCAAAATATCAATCTCTCGTCATGTACCTTATGATATTATAACCTGTGGAATGACAAATTATTATATATTTTTCTTAGTACACACATTTTTTCACCATCATAAATAATGTCTTCTAAACTCTTAAATAAACAAATTAGTAGATACTATAAAAAGCCAATAAAAAGTACTATTATCGATAAAATCTTATTGACACAGATCTCAAAAAGTAGTTCGAGGTTGCCAAACTAAAAATTTATGAGCTATTTTACTACTTTATTTGTAGAACATGAAAAATCATAAGCGAAAAAAAGTGAGCTGGACGGTGAGCTGATTGGCTGATGGGATGATTTCAGCGTTTGTATATACCTACATCATGTTGTTATAAAATGAAACCAGTATAGATACAAACTAACTCAAAAAAACTAGTAAACTTAAATTTGTAAGTACCAACAACAGAATTTGACATCAGCATACTAAATCTTGGATACCTATACATTTAGTAGACACATTTATTTTTTCTCTCCGAATCTAGGTATTAGTTTTAGGAAATAACTTCAAAAGTGAAAAAAGTTTTTCAAGACATCGGAGATTTTAAAAAAATATTTTTGTTGCACAAAATATAAATAAGTAAGAGTTGATAAGTTCACCCCCTTATAAAGTAACAGGAATTGTGAATGCACGGAAATTACAAAATTTCAAGATTCCATCTCAACTTTTAAATTTAAAAAAAACTCAATTTTACTCAGCACATTTTAGTGATGATATCTGGGAAGGGGTGGGCTTTGGAGATTCTGTAATAGGAAAGATTAATCATAATTTCATACGGACAATCACGTGCTGAATTTTTTCGAATCAATTTAGAATCACCCTGTATATGGGATGTTAACGACTTCATTTATCGTTTGAAAATGATTATAAATGCGTATTAAAATATTTATAATCACTGGAAGTTCTGTGAGCTATTAATACTTGTTTAAACACTTTAAACATAAAAATGTGAAGGCTCGTTAGCTCAGTTGGTAAGAGCACCTGACTGATATTATTTCGACTTGGAGGTCGCAGGTTCGAATCCTGCATGAGCCAATTTTTTTTTAATCTGCCAAAAAAAAACCAATTGATTTTATTTTTCTCCTGGTTTAATAGAAATTTGTTTTTTGAGATTGAAGAAAGGTGTTACAGTAAAACCTCTTAATAGCGGACAGCTAAGGGGAATAATTTTTGTCTATTATTGGGATGTGTCCGTTATTAAAATGTGAAGGCTCGTTAGCTCAGTTGGTAAGAGCAACAGACTGATATTATTTCGAATTGGAGGTCGCAGGTTCGAATCCTGCATGAGCCAATTTTTTTTTAATCTGCCAAAAAAAAACCAATTGATTTTATTTTTCTCCTGGTTTAATAGAAGTTTGTGTTTTGAGATTGAAGAAAGGTGTTACAGTAAAACCTCTTAATAGCGGACAGCTAAGGGGAATAATTTTTGTCTATTATTGGGATGTGTCCGTTATTAAGAGGTTTAACAATTTTAATATAGAGGAATTTCGACGAATGCCTTGCAAATTGAAGTTATCCAGAATTCCTTGAATCGGTTTAGTAATATAAATCTTTAAAGTCTTTGATTTTTGAGATACACGGTCTCAAAATTGGAAAATAAAAATATTTTTTACCCTAAATTCAAAAATGTGAAATTAATGAAGACGATTGTTACACCTATCCTTTCGGTAGAAATTTTTATATCAATAAGCATAGATAAGAATGAAAAACTGCCACTTACTGTAACATTTATTTGAAAAAATTATAAAATACAATTATGTACATATTTTGTGTGATGTGAATTATCTTTTTATTATACTTATATGAAAACACCTTGTCTTCATCTGTTTTTACAAAGACGTGAAGGTGGCATTTTCCTAGATCTCCGATTTTTTTTCCGTGCGCTAAATAAAAAAATACAATTGAAATTAATTATAAGAAAAAACAATGATTTATTTATAACACCTTTCTGAAAACAACAACAACATAATAAGTATATTTTAGGAATCGTTGGTATTAACAGCATTATTTATTGTACAAATTGTATTATTTTAGTCCCTTCGCTATTTCATTCTTTAGAACTAAAGATGTTGAAGCAGACGGTTTCAGATAACTATAATAAAAAGTGTAGTTCATTACAGGTCCGGAAATGGATTTTTCATTATACCTCACCGAAAACGCTATCTTAACATGCCTTTTAAGAGTAGACTCCGTTTCATGTAAGAAGAAGCCACTTGAAGTTGCAGTCGTATGCGCGAACTTGTTGTCAAAACCAGCGCCATATTGTAAAATTGACATTCGACTTCACATCAGTAGCGTAACGTTTTCACATTTTGTAGGTTAACACAAAATTATAATATTAAAAATGTATTTATCAGGTGTACAGTTTAAATAAAACATATTTTGGAATTCTTTGAAGGTTTTCGAGATATTTTCACATGCAGTAGACACTGGTAAGTATATGAAAATACTTGGTATCGTTAAAAAATGATTGTTTCAAACACAACCTCAAATGTCAATAATAAAATGGCTGTAGGCATGAAACGTCGTTTGTAACGCCAATGGCATGAAACGGTCATTATGAGGCGACATAGATAATCACGACCGATTTTGGTTTCTGCGCAAGACAGTTGGCAAAATTCACGTGGCTTTTTCTTATGTGAAACGGAGTCTACCGAAAATGTCCTTTTCCCGGGTGCACGAGAAAAAGTTTCCCTGTGCGCTAACATGCGTTGCTAAGGGAACTGAACACAGTTACCTTAGCAACACTAAACCACAATTGTATTCTGACAGCCGACGTCAGAGTTTTGAATTATAATAATTGTACTATGACAGCAAATGTCAGTGTTTTGAATTATAGTCTAGTATTGTAAATACTTACTAGTTTGTGTATTAAGAAAAGTATAATGAAAAGTATCGTTCATTACACATCCATAAACGCTTTTCCTGTGCTTGCACACGGCAAAAGCCTATTTTCTACTATTTCCAGACTCCTAATGAAATATATCTACTATTTCTAGATCCCTTAAATTATCACATGCTTCATTAAGGCTGGAAATTTTAGGAGCTTGCTTGCTTCTTCAATATAAGATTGTTCTTCACTCTTCGCCACGAAGTCTTCAACACAGTTATAAATGGAAAAATCATCAAAAAGGAGAGATTGACTTCACTATGCCGAGAAAATACTTTCGAAAGCCTCCAGATAAACCAAGAGGGTCCTATACACAGGAGCAATTAGCTACTGCGATAGAAAAAGTTAAATCTGGGCAAATTTCAAAGAGTGAGGCGGAGAAAAGATATGGCGTTCCTACGCGAACAATTGACAGAATAATTAAATCTGGAAAAAGTGGAAAAGGATCACTGGGTCTCGAAGGTCTCATATGAAAAATTTGTATGCACCTGGATTTGCTCCTGATCGGAACGCAGTGGCTTTTCATTTTGCAGAAAAGCTTAAAATTAAGCATAAATTTTCCAAATTTCAAACAGCTGGCAAGCAATGGTTGAGATATTTCATAGAGAGAAATCCAGATCTTTCCATCCGACTGGCCGAAGGACTTTCTTTAGCAAGAGCTAAAGGAATGAATCGGGGCGAAGTAGAAAAGTTCTTTCAACAACTGGGGAACATCCCAACTGAAAATAATTTGATATACCGACCAGCCAATATATTCAATATGGATGAAGCGGGGATTCAAATTATAAATAAACCATCTAAGGTTTTGGCTCCCAAAGGTGCAAAGGATGTGCATGTCTTGACGTCTAGTGAAAATGAATCCGTAATAGGATGCTGCAGCGCTGAGGGGATGTTCCTTTCGCCGGTACTAATTTTAAAGGGAGCTAATAAAAAGCAAGAGTTTGTCGATGGTTTGCCAACTGTTTGCATGAGACATGCAAACGTGCGGTGTTTCAGGAAAAATTTACGGCATCTCTCCCTTATGGGAATAAACATTGGCATCTCTCCGCATGGCTGTAGGCATCTCTCCGTACCTGGGGGGAGAGGCTCGGGGAGAGGTTGCCGGAAAAACACTTTTTCTTATATATATTTTTTTCAGTAGTAGAGTATTTTTTATGTTGTTTAAATGCCAATATATGTTTTTATTATATGTTTTTTGAAATAAATTTTTTTTGTTAATCGAGTTTTTACATTTTTTTCACAAAAAGTGCGGGATCTATCCGTATTTTATCTAAGTACAAAATAAAATTGTTAATTGGTCTTTAGCAGCTTTTTCTCCAGCACAGTTGTCATTTTTTAGAGCAAATGTTTTTGTAGGTTATGATCTATGAAATAATCGCGTTTCGTCAGTATTGTATACATCTTCTACAGAATAGTCTTACAAGATTTTATTTAATTTTATTTTCCAGTTTATAACCTCTCGCAAATTTATGTGTGCAGATTCACCACAAACAGACTTAAACGTGATATTGTGTCTCTTGCAAAAATTTTCCTACCATCCATTTGATGCATTGAAAGTGTCACACTTTAATTCTTCTGAAGCTTCTAGTGCCTTTTCTTTAATTAATGGCCCAGACGAAGCAATCTCATTATTTCCTACTCTGGAAAACCATTTAAAAACAATCTGACCACATCAAGGCCCTGTTTCAGGGAATTTCTGTTTAACTTCGTCATTACTAGAGCCATCAACAGAACGCTTTAAAAGTTCATTTATGTTTTTAAAAATTTCGCCAGTCCATGTTTTTCCGGCTCTGTAGCAGAACAGCGTCAGTCAAAATAGCGTTGGACAAAATAGCGTTAGGTTAAAATAGCGTCAGTCAAAATAGCGCCCCACAAAAATAACGCAGAACAAAAACAGCGGCGGCCAAAATAGCTTATTCCCTTCCCCTTCTCGAAAATATATCAAATGATTGGTATTGGAGAACTTCATGTGGAATACAAATTCTTTGTTATATTTTCGAGAAGGGGAAGGGAATGAGCTATTTTGTCTGCCGCTGTTCTTGTTCTGCATTATTTTGTTCGCCGCTGTTTTTGTTCTGCGTTATTTTTGTGCGGCGCTATTTTGACTGACGCTATTTTAATCTAGCGCTATTTTGTCCAGCGATATTTTGACAGACGCTATTCTGTTACAGAACCGTTTTTCCAACACCATATTTTTCGGAAATTAGTTCTGAACCCATCCACTGCGATCGCAGAAATTCTTCTTTCATACCTTGACACAGGACTTTCACTTCTTTAGGTTTGTCCGTTTTGTGGATTGCTGATATCTGAAGTTTGTTGCTTCCTTTGTAACGCGGGTGAAAGCTTACTGTCACTCGATACAAAGCCAAATCTGAAAAGTCACTAATAAGTGTTGCCTTGTACGCAATGCGTTAAGTGATTCTCTACTGAGTAGTGCTTAATCTGCACTGGTGCAACAAGCGAGACAATTAAGTGCTTCTTAAAGTTAAGCACATCTTACGATAGGCGTGCTCAAATTCCAAACGGTGCAAACGAGCATCAGTCACGTTTCATCCACTTAAGAAAATCAAACCTTCCAGCTTCCCTATGCGTGAAAAAAACACTCAAACCATAAATAACTTTTAATAGTTCCAAGTGTTACTGTATGTTTGACGTTTTTACTATCACATGAATTTAAAGTCGCATTATAATTTTTTTCGTATTTTCAAATCTAAATGTTTTCTTAAATTGCAGCTTTTCTTCTTACACTCATTCGAAACTGGAATTATTCTTGTTTTAATTGCAATTTCTTGTACATTTTAATGAGGTGAATTCCGTATTAAGGCTAGGATCTTAAAATATTCCTTGCCGTATACCTACAGACTCAAACGACGGAAAAGAATAATTGTACAAATTCAAATGCGAGACTCGGGAACTGAATTACTACTGGGGAAATAATACCATCTCAAACCCATTCATTCCATTGTTTGAAAAACGCTCTTTGCATTTAAAACCGTGTTTAACAAAACAAATTCTCTCTACCTTTCTGCCAATGACGGTTTGCTTTTCTCGGATGACAACCCATTTGCGTGCTTTCTTCTTTCGGAGTTCATTGCAATAAATGGTAGGACGTTTACTTAAGCGTTTTACTAACCTACGAATAGAAAGAAACAAATAAATGAAGTTGACGAAACAAAAATAAAACTTTTTCGGTTGATAAAGGATCATTAGAAGATATCAAATTCTTGTTGTAGGTACATGTTTAAAAACCATACTGAATATATGGGATACTGTTTGTTACGTAAAGATAAGGTAATGCCACTTTGCAACGCCTCCAACAAGGTTGGGCGACAATTTGTTACGGCTACTCAGTTTAGAGAGCACCTCAGGTGTAGATTCTGAGACCAAACTAGTAAAAATTCAGAGACTAGTCTTACCGGTTCTCGGGTAATTCTACTTGAAATTTATTTAAGGTGAAATAAAGATAAATTATGAAAATTAGAAAAGGTAAGTGGGCGCCACTCTGAATAATACTAGTTTATTTGTTATTCACATCTGCATTATAGCGACAAATCCTGGAAGATTGGAAGGGAAAAAAACTATATGAACAACGTTATTAAATTTACAAGTTGTATATTGATTAAACAAAAAGATGAAATAAAAAAAAATTTGACTAGTTAATTTTAGTAGTAGTATGACGACATATGTTGTGTTGGAAAGCAATTCCAGAACTATTGTACTTTCCTGTTCTTGTTGTAGTTGTAGATACACTTGCAGAGAAGCTTGTAGATGTTGTAGAAAAAAAAACTTGTAGTTAAAGTATGAGGTAGCTTTCTGGCACCAGATAAAGCATCCCAGGTAAAGTATTCCGGACAAAGTATTCCAGGCAAGGTATCCCGGGTAAAGTGCTCCAGGTAAAGTGCTGGGGAACAAATATAGTATCAGGAACAATTTTCCAATTTAACTAAAATCCAGGATGTCTGAAGTATGATATTACAATACAGATAATATTTGATATTAAAGAAATTATTTGACAACGTGGTTCATACATCCTGTATTTTTTTAGATAAAAGAAATACTCAAAGAAAGCAATAAATGAAATAAATAAATGAAAACGATAAAATCGAATAACCGATTCTGCACCGGTAAATACATACATATTTTAAATATGTCTATATTTTTAAATAGGTTTGAAATATATTCAAAGATAATATAAAAAAACTGAAAGAAAAAAAAACAAATTCATATCGATATATATTATTCCTGGCACTGGAATGACATTGTTGCATAATAAAGATAGGAAGGTAGAAGCTATTAAGAAAGGAGAGTTAGTTATACATTTAAGCGAAATGACTTACCACTCAAATGAATGCACTTCTAAGATAAGATAAGATAAGCCAGAAAGGCTTCAATAGCACATGTTCGCCGGAAAGAAGAACGAAACCCCTTTGCCTCTTGTTTAAATACACGAACGACAACCGACTTACGTCTCATGTTCGTGTCACGCTCATACGCTTTGACCAGGAAAGGAATTTACCTCTCAGTAGTGAATTCTTGATTCATATTTGATTTATAATTGGTAGAAGAAGAGACACGAGATCGAAGTGGGAATTTCAAAATAGACGTGACTATTTTCCCGACAGACGGACCTCGATCAGCCCGCATAGAAACGTTGATTTCGACTATCGTCGACAGTAAATATATTCAGCCTTGAAACATTTCTCGGTGTTGGGTATGAGAAAGGACTGGCTATTCGCCGCCCATACGATAATTTATTAATTCAATCGAGGGAAGTAAAGTGAACGAAATTAACGTTACATGTTTATATTTCGGTTTTCAAAATATATGTCATCAAGATTTACTTATAAAACTTCCAATTTTATTTGTAATTTCTATTGAACGATTCAAAAGTGAAGGGGAGAGTTTGCTCCTCATAAATTGATCATCGGTGGTTTTAGAGGGTCAAGAACTCCGAACAATGAACATACTGGAAGAGTAAACATGCGTATTTTCTTCTGATTCCAGCATAATAAATGTCAAAGTTTATTTATTTTGTTGGTATCCATAGATGTGGCCAAGCGTATTATTTAAAATCGTTTTAAAAGAAATGATCATCCCCATGAATCATCCAATGACTGGTTCCTTAATACAGGGCATCCCAAGGTTTTTTTGTACAGGCTGTAACTCAGGAATTAACGAATAGGTTTATTTGAAAATTGAGTAATCTTCAATACTTCTTATACAGGGTTAGTTTAAAGTATGGAAACATCTGAATATCTCACAAACGGAAAACGATAACAAGAAGATTTTAACGCATGTTGCAAGGTTGCCATAGGATTAGGAGCATATTTTCACGTTGCGACAAAGCTGGTCCTTAAAAGCAAAGCGACTGCAATGAATTATTCTTTGAATGAAACACTCTGTATATCATATGATTTTATGAATCCTTTCAACTTCTAGATCATCAAATTTGTTATGAGATACCCTATGCCCAAATTCTATGGCTACGCAGATATCGGCACTTTAATTATTGCAAAATGTTTATTCTAGTATTACAACTTGAATCCAATTAGTAATAAATAACTCAACAAATTCTGAAGTTAATGTTCAAAGTGCAAACCATTTACGTATGCTGTCATCGATAAATTGATCTTGTCTGGTTCTATCTGGAACCTCCCCCGTATCATTTCGAGATTCATAAGTTGTTTCATTTGTTAAAAATTGGGTTGGTTCTGGAAAACTGCTATTGAATTGAGGATAATTATATGACTCAAAAAATGCTAGCTGATCGTAACGATTTGTTGGTGATCCTTCAATGGTAATGTTACTTTTGGTCGGTGTTATTTCGGATTTTTGTGATATGTCTTGTTTAATGGGTTTTCTCCAAAGTTGAAACAGACTCTTTAAGGAGCTGGTATGATTTTTCCAATTTACTCCGAGACTCATGTTTCCAAGTCTTTTACAAAAATCACGTAAATATGTGTGTGGATCAGGTTTATCTCTTCCAAAATAAGATTTTGTAGAGTTTGTAGATCAACTGGTCTATTTTCGTAAACATTATTTTTAAGGTATCCCCACAAGAGAAAATCCAATGGTGTCAAGTCCGGTGACCGAGCCGGCCATTCTATCGCTCCTCGACATCCTATCCATCTCTGTGGAAACACTGTATCCAGATAAGTACGTACTGCCAGGTTGTAATGTAGGGAAGCTTGATCTTGTTGATACCATATTATGTCACCAGAAGGTAACATGGGATTAGTAGGAATGGGAAATATTGCTGCTATAGCTGGCACAATATTAATTCTTAACATCTCCAGATACCTGTTACAATTTAAATTTTCTTCTAGAGGATCACGTTTAGACCAAATCCCTCAATTATGTTTATTTACTTCTCTGTTGAGACAAAACGTTACCTCATCAGAAAATACAATTTTGTTTTCAAAATTAACATCAAGGTTCTTTTTTTCTTCAACCATTTCACAAAACTGTAGCCTGCGGTCCGGGTCATATTCTGTAAGTTCTTGATTTTATAGGATTCCATTTTTTCTGACTTCATAATTCTTAACTCGGACGTCTGAGCGATATTGTTGTCTAGCCCCAACTGGTTTGAAGATATTTGAGGACTTTCCTCAACTTGGTGTAGCACATTAAGTTTTGTTTCATCATCTGTAGCAGTTTTTGACCTGCCAGGTTTAAAAAAAAATTCAATATTCCATTTTATAAGTTAATTGACATTAACCAATTTTGACAGTTCACTAATATTTATTTACAAAGCATAGACGGCTTTGTGACGATAAGCAGTTATTATGTAATTGTCGATCTGTGTAACCATAGAATTTGGAGATAGGGTACCTTATAACAAAGTTAATCTAGAAGTCGAAAGGATTCATTAAATGATATAATATACAGGGTGTTCCATTTAGAAAATCATTCATTGCAGCCACTATGCTTTTCACGACCACTCTGTAAGTTTTGTCGCAAAGTGAAAATATGCTCCTATGGCAACCTTGCAGCATGCGTTGATAGTTATTTATGCAACAAGTGAATGAAGTACTGCTTTTTTTCACGAGTGAAAAAAGATAGTTTATGCATATGTTGCATACACTATTTTTCCTACAATCAAGCAAAAACCAAAAAATGTTTTGTTTATGTTGCTCTAAATGGACTAAAAATGGCGTCGATCAATATTTATGTTTGTCATGATGACAAAACGCTAAGTAAAATGTCAGATGAATGCAATCTGTAGAGCCATTAGCGGAAGTATTTGAAATTAGTGTTGAAAAAACCACTTTATCTCACCCTAACGTCACTTTATCTCACCCTAATGTCACTTTATCTCACTCTAATATCACTTTTTCAAACTGTTTAACAAATACATATTTTATGTACGAAAATCGATTAAAAAAACGTCACTTTTATTAATGATTGTGGAAAAAGTATTTTAGTCCATTTAGAGCAATCTAAATGCATAACATTTACAATTGCATAAAAACTATTTTCTACGACTGTGCAAAAAAGTAGACTTCTCCACACGCATTTCAATTCAGAGAGTTTCACTTTTCTGCACGCTTTACATCGTGCGGAACAAGGGAGAAAAGTACTTTCCCCACATGTTGCACACCATACTTTTTCTACAACTGCACGAATTTAAAGAATACAAGTAAAGTAACTCAATATTTATTTTTATAGTTAGTAAAACAAAAATAACACCAAAGTATCCCATCTCTATACTGTTAAATAATTTTATTTAAAATTATAGTTGATGGTGAAATTTTTACAATTTTGTATGGTCAAATCCGGAACGTCATTTCTTTTCACTAAATTCTCCGTTATATTAATTAATCTGACAGTTTTGTGGCAACTAAGTAGGTATTTAAAGATGACAGAAGCCTACTAAGTTTTTGTCCATTTTATTTGATTCTCCATATAAATGTATGTGGCGTGGGCAAACTGCCGTGAGAAATAATATTTCTCACAGTATGAGCAATATTTGGTTTTGAAATTAAGTAAGGAATGAGAAATACGTCACTTTTCATAGCAGTTGTACTTTTCCGCTCGCAAGATACTAACTATTGTATTCTATATGTAATCATTTTTCCTTTTCACTGAAATTTTGTTGAATATTGCGTTAATAACTATTAATAATTACCTACATTTATATCAAATAATATTATATGTCTAATTATATATAAATATAAATACTTTCTCATTTGCCACCCGCTTGTAGAAAAAATGTTGATCCTAACACATGCGTGAAGTGTCTTTCGCACTTGAACGCAGTGCGACCTCTTAGTTCGGACAACTGCGGACACGTGGGGAGAAGTATGACTTTCAACACCAGTTAGGAAAATAAGTATAATAATATTTCGAACTAATAAAATCAACATTTTTTGTACAAATTAAATTTTCAATTTAAACTAATAAAATTTTGAATAGATGAGGCTTTTACTTGATGAAGATCCATACTACTGATGAAATAAAACAAATTAATTTGTTTAAATCTTCATTATTTATTTTGAACTGACGTTCAAATTAAAATTAGTGACGCGTTTCGCTACACAGTAGCTTTTTCAAACGTGTACTGTGTAGCGAAACGCGTCACTAATTTTAATTTGAACGTCAGTTCAAAATAAATAATGAAGATTTAAACAAATTAATTTGTTTTATTTCATCAGTAATAAAATTTTACTTTACTTTTCTTAGTACACAAACAACGCATGAGATTTTTTCTATTAATCTTTATAAATTATTTAAGTTCTTATATTAACTTGAATGTTTTACATCTGCCGGGAGTGTTCATTCATTCATTCATTCATTCATTCATTTATGTTTTCAGTTCTGTCGGCAGTTAGCGTGCTGCCTATGCTTCCCATCCATACACCACTTGCATAGTAATCTGAATGGTACATTTTTTGAAACCTGTGATCTCTCATGAGATTAAAAACTAGAAGTAAAAAAAATTTAAATTTATATTTCTTTCCAATTTTCTGTATCTTTGAACAATAGTTTTAAAATCAAGAGTACTACCTGAAATGTTGAAGTAAAAACTGCTACGTCGACCACTTTGTATACAAATAATTATAGTTTAATTAGTAATTATTTTGTAGACTACTTCGTTAATACTAAATTGATTCCAATAACCCTGGTGAATAAATCATATTCTGCAGTAATCCCAAATACCCTTCTTATTAATATTCAACTATAATTACTACAAAACCACACATTGTAGTGGGTCAGTCAGGGTAATATGTACTAGATAACAGATATTGGTATTAAATTGTTTCACAAACGTCGTTGAAACAAAACAATGCTAAGTAAATATGAATAATTTAGGGGTGAAATTAATCAATCGATTGAATATTAATTTTAACTTCTGATTAAGCGATTTCTAAAATAAAAGTATATAAACAGGGGCGGATTAGCACTTTGAAGTTATTTTTATTCAACACCTTTGAGTCCTACATCAAGAAAAACTTTCAAGATTAATATACACTGTGTTCATTTGAAATGGACCCACCCTTAATATTTAAAAAATGGGACATATTAGAAAGAAATGCCAAGACAAGTCAACTTTTAACTTGAGGGGGACATATTTTGGCGCTAATGTCATAAACGTCAGATTCACCCCCTCCCTACTGGAGGTACCCCTTACATTTTTTCAAATGACACTAGGTATCAAGTCATACCTTATTTAAAAGGTCTGGTAAATATCTATTCAATTATTTTGTTTTGCATTCGATACCAGCCTCCTATTGTTATTTAATCGTTGTTTAAAATTGGCTCTCTTTCAACTTTTATTGCCTGAATGTCAACGGTGATCACTTTGAACACATGATTAAATAGCAGTTTTTTCTTGTTAACAGTTGTCTTTTTACTATTTGTGAATTTTTTATTCTTTAAAGAGTTTTTCTGTCATTAAATAATACGAGAGCATACGAAAAGTTGGAAGAGAGCCAATTTTAAACAACGATTAAATAACAATGGAAGGCTGGTATTAAGGGCAAAACAAAATGATTGATTAGAGATTTACCAGACCTTTCAAATGAGGTATGACTTGATACCTAATGCCATTTGAAAAAAGGTAAGGGGTATCTCCAGTAGGGAGGGAGTGAATGTGACGTTTATGACATTAGCGCCAAAAAGTGTCCCCCTCAAGTTTAAAGTTGACGTGTTTCGGCATTTCTTTCTAATATGTCCCACTTTTGAAATATTAAAGGTGGGTCCTTTTCAAATGAACACAGTGTATAATCACTCTTAATGGGTCTAATTAAAATGTGCAAATTTTTAAATATTTTTTTCAACCCCCAAAAGGGAGGTTCGGGACACGAGACTTAACTTTGACTTGTACTTCGAAGTCTCGTCAGAACTAAGCGATTCGTGAAATGAAGTGAAATAAACAAATCTATAGATTATTAGTAAGAATAATAATAATTAGGACTGATGCAATATGAAAGTTAATGGTTGAATAGATGAGGCTTTTACTTGATGAAGATCCATACTACTGATGAAATAAAACAAATTAATTTGTTTAAATCTTCATTATTTATTTTGAACTGACGTTCAAATTAAAATTAGCGACGCGTTTCGCTACACAGTAGCTTTTTCAAACTAGTGAAGATACAATGAAAAACTTTTAATTTATATAGTGCCTTAATACGGAATTCTAAGATATTGACAAAAGTATTAAAAATGGGGATAAGTACAAAAAGTGCCTAAATACGGAATTCTAAGATATTGACAAAAGTATTATAATATATTTAAATAGGTATAAGTACAAAAAGTGTCTAAATACGGGATTCTAAGAAAGTTACAAAGGTATTGAAAAAAGGTACCTGGGAAATTGATCAACAACTATCACATTTTCTAGGTAAAAAGGTTTAATAAGGGAGAATGATTGATATCTATTTTGTCGTTAAGCAGATTACCGGAATATTTGTTTTTGTTAATCTCGAGGGCTTCTAAAAGATTTAATTTAAAGGATTTGGGTTCTACATGCAAAATTTCAAAATTTGAGTCGAAAGTGTGTTGGTTTGTTAATAGATGATTTGAATAGTTGGAATCTAATTTGTTATGCTTAAACCAAAATTATTTTCATTTCAATGGAGAGATTTATAGTAGTAAAGATGGTTTGATTATGGGCAACCCCCTCAGTCCCCTATTAGCTGAAATTTTCATGGATAATATAGAAAAAATAATTCATAAACACCCACTTAGTAAAAAATTTATATACTGGCACCGTTATGAAGATTTAAACAAATTAATTTGTTTTATTTCATCAATGAAAGTTAATGTTTATACGACTGCTTTATTGAACTTTGTTACATATTTACATCATGATATTTAGAAAAACAGTTTTTTTCTCATTAATACATAAATACACTTGACAAGCGGAACATTTAGAGAGTTGTCTAGATTCAATCCCCATAGATCAGCATTGTTCGTACCTGGTCCATTTATCAGTAAATATTGGCCTTTTTCGGTATTTTTTCCTCACTTGTACCTACTTTTTGGCCTACCTTTTTCTCTGTTCTTTTCTCTTACATTTTTTTTATAATCATTTTCAGGATCAGCATCCAATTTTTGTTCTAGGGGTTCTTCTTCACGATTTCTTCATTTTCATCGTTTGATAAGTGATAGGCATTGTAACTTGCATAATCGAAATTTGTGGTACTACCGGAAACCTCTTCGGTGACGCTAGATTCTTCATCAGTAATCGTATTATTATCAAGTGGCACTCTTCCAACTTCACAGCGGCCTCTTCAGCTGTTTGTAGAAATTCCTCATCGGAGAGAAACATATTTTGACACCAAGATCTTTGAGTCTGAAAAATTTATTTTCTGTCCTCCGGCCGGAAAGCATCAACTTTCGGGCCTCCGCGCTAAACGAAGTTGTCGCTTTCCGGCTCCGTCGAAAAGAAAAATAGTATACAAACCTCGGCCAGCAAGTAAGAAAAATACATATAACACAATATGCCACCAGCCACACCAGTACTATTACCGAAACCATAACAAATGATATACTTTTTGGCACCTCCGTCACCTGCGATTTATATAAATAATTCAAATATGGGATACTTATGCCCGTTTACTTGAAGACATTCTTAAAATAAAGTAATCTTAAAAAGACTAGTTTGCGTTGCACCGCTCTCTAAGTATTCCTGGAACTAGTTAAGGAGCACTTAATGTTAAGATCCCGGTTGGGCCGACTTAAGTTCGACTTAGATTAGAATCGCGTTTGACAGCTGATTCAACCTGACACCTTTTTCTTTATAGATGACATTTTCGTAGTTGATTTTAATATCCACGAAATAATAGACTTCCAATTCCCGCTATGCTTTTCACTTGATCTGATCATTTCCACGACATGAAGGAATTCGCATTTTATCAAAGGCTTCGAGTGACAAAGCAATGTTGATCAGGTCGACCGAAGCGCTTTTCAATTTTTTTAATTATTATACGTTTTTAAAGTTCAAACAAGATTCTATGAGACAATTTATTTTCTTAAGGTTTTCATTATCCTCTTTTACTTTGTTTCTAGACTGTCGCGATTCCCAATTACTATCGTTATTTTTCTGTTTCCTTCGAGAATCGAAAAGTCTCTCCGGAATGTGTTTTGAAAATAACTCATCAAAAGTTATAGGTATTCAGTGCACGGCTGAAATTCGCACCTACAGTGGCCATGTTGACTCCATCTAGATAATTTTCTATCATGAAAACCACAAAGATTTCTTTTCCGACGAGCTGTCGGCTTAGTCCTTCAATCGTAAATAATTCAAGGAAAGTGTTAGGTACACTCCCATGACTATAAATTAACTTAAAGAAGATAACGCCGTGACACGTCTACGGCCGAAAACTTTTCCAGAACTTTCTTGGTTTTATTTAACTGTGAACTTTTATACGCGTTGTAAAGTGAGTGAATGAAACAAACTCCTGGAGACACACCGTTCCATGTAAAATTGTCCAGTGATAAATCCAACTGTCTCTTTGGAAACTTAATGAAATAATTTTTAATAAAAGTTTTCGTTCTTCGTTATTTTTAATAAGAAGTAAGATGAAAGAATCATTCTCGCGGAAAGTTTTTGAACGGACCGAGCTTGATTTGCAAAATGTTCCGAAGTTTATTCAAAATGCATTTAACCGAAAATGGAATAAATTACCTACCAGGAATTTATTATTGAGAAAAACATCTTCCCAAGTAAAATATTTAGAGTGAAAAAAACAAAATAAGGAACATAATATATTGAGTAACGATAAAATAAATTCCATCAAAAACAAAACATTTAAAAGATAAAAGATTGCAGCGCAGTTCTCCTATCGCAAAAAACTGTGATATCCATTCTGAAACCAAGTTGGTTACTTTATTCAGTACCCATCTATGGAAGCATCTATCTAACAGCTTTGTCAGAAATTGTGTTCTAAAAAGTCAATTAACAGCATTTTAAAGTGACCGTATCAGTATGAGATATTTTTATCTTTTTAATAATTATTATAACATGGAGAACGAACTCATACGTACAAGAAAATTGACAAAAACTTCACCTGGTTATAGTAAACTATGGGACCCTTGAGTACCATGTTAATTTTAGATGTGTTTGATGGCTCTTCTTGAATAAAACATATTAAAACAAAAAATTTGCTGTATCATACAGTTTTTACTTCGAAAATCATAAATTTAGTTATAAAATTTTTTTAACACAAATAAATGCTATTCTATAATATATATTTTCACTTCAAACTTCTTCAAAGGTTATTATCTCAAAATAAAGAAAATACTATTTCAGATTAAAAAAAAACAGAGAGAAAATACTTAAATTTGCAAATATTCAGGAATAGTTTCCATTTTCATTTGACAAATTTAGGTTATAAAATTAAACAGTATTGTAACATGTCTATCGACCTGTTTCGATTTTACAGAATAAATCCTTTTAATTAGCGCTCGTCGTCACTAGCCACATCCAATTATAGTTCTGTGACAATTGACGTCTGCCAACGGACGCTTCCATTTTTTGCACAACGCCACGTAAAACACCCCTTTCTGTTATCGACTGCCTAAGGGGAAAGATCATCTTTCGCTATCTTTCATATCTTATGAATTTTGCTGTGATAAGTTCAAAATCATAATTTATAATTAATAAGCTTCTTCTAAAGTACTGTCTGATATAATTTTCGTATGCATTCTTTATTTTTTTACAGAGATAGACGAAATTAAATTCAACACGTGGTCATAAACTGTTCTTTCATACTAATATGGTAGTTTTAAACCAAATATTCTTTTATAATTCACTGTTTTACTTTTATACAAACATTTTCAAGCTTTTTCAGTTGCGAAATAACTCTTTTAATTATAAAATAACATTTTTATAAATTACTGTTAACCTATAAAATATTCTTTCGTAACGCCAGTGCCGGTTCCATATATTTCCTAAGCACGATATTTTTTCATATGACTAAATAAATAACTTTTTGCTATGATTAGTTTCTTTCGGATCATTAGTATATTTTTTTAATTCAGCCGATAATTGCTATTTTTACTGTTTTAACATGGAACATATAATGTTGGAAAGCTTTCAGTAAATTAAATAAATTTTTTGACTTTCAAATAACTGCCTTCCTTTTCTTTAACCTGAAAAGCTGACCAACATAATGTGCCATTACATTCAAGTTCCTACATATCCCTGATCCACCTGTACTTCTAGGTAAGCACAGCCCCTAGGCTAGAATATAACGCCGAGGATATAAACCCAAGAATATAACCCTAGGCTAGGATATAACCCTAGGCTAGGATATAACCCAAAAATTTAACCCGAGAATATAACCCTAGGCTAGGATATAACCCAAGAATATAGCCTAGGATACAACCCGAGGATATAAAGCCAAGGATAGAACCCCAAAATACCGCCCTAGAACAGAACACATCAGTTCAGATCAAGACCTGACTTCTTCTCCAGGAAACCACTTCATCTAAGCTAAGTACCTATAAAAGTACAAATTCCTCTATTAAATTCCGTTATTCATTTCCTGTGGCAGAATAAATTAAAATTTTGTTTTTAATTCTTTTTTTATTAAAATCCTCAACTATAAAAGTTGAGGGAGATCCGCCCGGGGTCACTTTAATTATTAACTTTCATTTAAATTTTACAAGGCGTTTCTACCTTTTCCACCGTTTTTTGTACTTTTTATCGTTAAAAAGGTAGTGGCGCCCTCAACTTTTACAACCCTTCTGTTATCCTTGTGTGACATAAACTTGGGGTCGAATCACCCTTGAGAGGAGTCTCTAGCCGGAGCCCTTCGAGCTGGTGCCCTTTGTTGGGTACAGACATTTACCGTTACAGAATGTCGCTATTGTATGGAATAAATTCATTATTTACAAAATAAACGAATTTTAATTTTTGAATCGTCATCACATGATGTAGATGTAACGAACATTGCGTTACCAGTATTAACGAGGTGACGTAATCGGCCATTTTTTTGGATGCAACCATGTGTCTCAAGACACCTCATTGGAAAGGTCTTCTAATCGTCTTTACAACGATGTAATTATTTGAATATTTATTTCTACAGGATCGACCAAAACTGTTTATTTACTAAAATACAGAGAACTGTTTAGTAAAAAACAATTAAATTATATTAAATGTTTAAACTGATGACCTTCGGCAATAATGCAATGACACAGCCGAGCGACAAATTCGTCTCTAATGTTTACGAGAACTTCAGGCGTTATTTGTGCAATCTCCGTTCTGATGCGATCTTTCAACTCTTCTATATCATTTGGGCGACTTTGATAAACTTTGCTCTTCAAGTATCCCCATGAAAAAAGTCTAAAGGTGTCAAATCTGGCGACCTTGGTGGCCATTCGATCGTTCCTCTTCTTCCTATCCACCTATCTGGGAAAACAGCATTTAAGTAGGTTCGTACATCAAAGGCGTAATGTGGGGGTGCCCCATCCTGCTGAAACCACAAATCACATCTATTTGGAAATAGTTGATTCAATTGTGGTAGTAGATGATCCTGAAGAAATTGAAGATATCGAGGACCGGTCAAGCTTCCTTCAACAAAAATATGGCCCTATTATTTGATTGTTTATAATGCCGGCCCAAACATTCACCTTTTCAGGATATTGTGTCCTATACTCCTGCATCCAATGGGGATTTTCACTTGCCCAGTATCGATACGTCTGGCTGTTTACATGGCCGTTGAGCATAAAAGTTGCTTCATCTGAAAAAACTATATTTTGTATGAAATTACGATCTCTGTTACATCGTTCCATAATTATTTCACAGAATTCGATTCTCCTATCAAAGTTATCTTCTAACAGCTCTTGGACCAAATGTACCTTATACGCATGCTACTTAGTGTTAAATTAGAATTTAGTATTATTATCAGTAACATATCCAAAAACAGAAATATTTTTTGGATACACTACGATGTTTTATTTTCAGTGGCGGTCCTTACAATAACGTAGTTCATTGAATCAGAATTTATTTATTTATTTATTCTATAAAATAAACAGTTTTGGTCGACCCTGTAAAAATAAATAATCAAATAATTACATCGTTGTAAAGACGATTAGAAGACCTTTCCAATGAGGTGTCTTGAGACACATGGTTGCATTTAAAAAAATTGCCGATTACGTCACCACGTTAATACTGGTAACGCAATGTTCGTTACATATACGATTCAAAAATTAAGATTGACCTGTTTTTGGATTTTTTCCAAAAGTTGTTTATTTTGGAAATAATAAATTTATTCCATACATTAGAGATATACTGTATATTGTAGTGGAAACTTATCTCTAGGTGACTTGGGTCACAAATTTGGTATGTGGTATGATTAGGTGACACTCTTAACGGCGTTGTCAGATAGTGTTTATTTTCTTGAAGTTGAATTAATTTTTTAATAAAAAGTATTTTCCTTGTGCTTGGACACATATGGCGGGTATTTTTGGTAATTTACTTTGTTCTATTACATAATATTTTTATAGGTAAGTAGTGACACTTTGATCTGTTTCAGTTGGTGGGAAGCGAATTGTGTTGAATCTCTATGAAAACTATTAATTGTTATTACTATTTTTTTTGCCAGCTTCAACACTGCAACGGTTATTCTATAACTATAACCTAAATTTTATTAAAGATGTGATGGCTTTAGATATTGCAAGATCAAATTAAAATTGTCATCATCTCCTAACGATATTTGATTTTTTGAGAATAAAGGGTTCCTCAACAAAGAAAATTCAGAACAAGTGAGTATGTGCTGAGTCGCATGTTAACGCTGTTAAAATATGACAATGTGTTAAGCAGAAGTGTCCAATCCGAAGTCAACATATATGTTATATACGAAAAATCACTTAGGTTTGAGTTACACCGATATCATATTACAGGATGATAACAACTTCTCTATTTTCATGGGAACGACGCTAGATTGCATTTTACATAAAAATTAACGCTGACGTTTTATAAAAAATCATATAAATTAAATTGGTCTAATGCAATGTAGTTAGTTACAATTTTATTCTGAATTACTTAAATTCCATTTTTTGTATCTCAAGTAGTTTATTAAATAAAAACCTTTTTTAAAAAGCCAAACGTAGTTTTGTGAATATAACATATATAAATGGTTCTCTTCTACTTAGATTAGTTGGGTATGTCCACTTTTTTGTTTTCCATTCTTTCAAATAGCCTATTCCATTCTTCTTGCCACTTTTTATATATTGTGGTTTTTATGTTTTCAATTGCGTCTCCAACTGGAACTGGTATTTTTTCCATGCTGCCAGATAATGCTATTTTTGCATACTCATCTGCTGCTACATTGCCAGAAATTCCTACATGGCTTGGTATCCATATAAAATGTACTATTTGGCCAGTATTGGTTATATGTGTGATAAAAAAGTACTATATAAATTATTAAATATATTAAATGTACGGGAAGCTCTCCTGATTATAAAAGTTCGAGATGACATTTGATATCTGTTGTAGTTATTGTTTAAACAACGAAAAATTAATATTGCTGTAAAAAGGTTTTTTTTGCAATAAATTATTTTTTTTATATTTTTTAGACTATTTTGAATCAAAAAAGTCGTCACACTCATTACCGTATCTTCAACCCATGAATTTCTATGAATTTTTGAAAATTAGAAATCGTCGAATTCGAGAACTAGATAGTAAAAAAAATATATACCGCGATTTGAATTTTTTTATCAAATATTCAGATTTATAATATTTTATAAATTATTATGTTTATTATTCTTAATTACAATATGCTCTTTACGCGCATGTACTTTGGGGAAAGTAGGATTGCCACCTCACTCCCAGTTCCATGTATGACATTAGTAAGAAAGAGGCAGATAGTGCGCTGAAACAATTGTTTGCTACTCTTTAGCAGATACTGATGACTAATGATACCCTAAGGAGTTGAGGTGTTTTTAATTATGTACAAATTTAGCCCATTCCCGTTTATTTCCAGCCATTAACTCCGCCTCCTGCCAATTTAGTCCACGTTCTTTCAGGATTTCCGCTACTGCATCATCCCAGGTTTTTCGTGGTCTTCCCCTTGGTCGCCGTCCACATGTTTTTGTTTGCCATATTATTTTTGCTTGTTGATTATTTTATATGCGTACCAAAATTCCACTAGTAATATGAGTAGATTCCACCAAGTAAGGGTCCAAACAATAAATTCTATCAGTATGTAATAATAAATAAAAAAAAATCGCAAAAAGTTGTAAAAACGCACTATATGTGTCTCTCTTACTAATATCATACACAGAACTGGGAGTGAGATTACAATACAACTTTCCTCAAAGTGCATTCGCGTAATGAGCATATTGTTATTAAAAATAAAAAACATAATAATTTATAAAATATTTGTAAATCTGATTACGCTATTGGCCATATTGTTTATTATTACTATTTATATATTTGAAAAAAAATGGAAATCATGGTATATTTTTTTTCAGGTGTACTATTTAACTCCAGAAAATCAGGATTTTCGACGAATTTTAATTTTTAAAAACTCATAAAAATGTATGGGCTGAAGATACGGTAATTATCGTAAGGACATTCTCTATCCAAAATAGTCCAAAAGATATTTTAAAAAATAATCCATTGCAAAAAAACCTTTTTCTGCAGCATTTTAAATTTTTCGTTGTTTAAACAATAACAACAGATATCAAGTGTCATTTTATACTTTTATAATCATGGGTATTAACATGCGTAAACAACCATTTAGAACGAAATTTGACATTACGTTATTTGACGTTGAATTTTTGTTTAAAAAGTCTTGAATCGTGATTATGACAAATTTAGATGAACTTGCCTATCAAGTCGCGTTTGCAGGTCTAGAAGATACCGATATATTAAATGCACAACCTGCAATTTCATCAACGAGATGATCCCTTTGAAAAGATCTCTGATCAACACCTTTTGAGGCCAAAAGTAATTTCAGCAATGTCAACCCCAAGGCGGCAAATGCAATTAGAACTCATTTCGAAGTAGAATTGAACAAACGAAACGAAGGTTTCCGAGAATAATATCAATCAATTTTTCAATAAGAAAATTTTCATGCGATTATTTCCTTCCTATTAATTTTGACCAATCGCTATCAAGAATTGGTATGTCAAATATAAATTTTAAGTGTAAAAATTACTTAACAACTGTCAACCCAGCTGACAGCAGTTTTTCCGGAAAAAAAGTCGAAAAAATTTCATGCAAGTTTGACAAGTTGCCTTAATTACCTTTCCTAGCTTGAAAGTTATATTGTTCTTATTAATTATTGTTCTTATTATTTTAATTTAAAAAAATGTATTAAAATAAAATGTTCATGTCACTCAGGAAATAATCTTACCAAATATCCCTCGTGCATCTAATTTTTCCTGCGGAAAAATTGGAACACTCGTTTCTAAGTTATCTGTTTTAACAAATAGCATTCGCGGAAGTGGAAAAATCCTCGTCTTCGACTCGGGTTTTCAAAACCACTCTCGCTCATGCTATTTGTTAAAATAAATTACTTAGAAACTCGTTTTTCCGAATTTTTCCGGAAAAATTAAATGCACTAGGGATATTACCCCCGAATAAATGCGCATTCGTATATTTTCGAATGATTCAAGATCTGCCCCCTGGCCAATTTTAGTAACAAATTTTTCCCAAGTTGACAGATCAGTAGTTTTTGATAAATAGCTGAGAAATCGGCTTATTGGTCCAACCGGTACAACATTCTTCCTGAGTTAGGGGGGATACGTTATTCCAATGGTGAATAACAACTGATAAGCTTGTGAATCCTGCAACAACTGATTGTTCAACTTAAGTTTTTAATTCAAATAAATGTAGTTACCGATTACTGAATCAATTATTCGGTGAATGATCAGTTTTTCATGGCGCAATAACAAAATTTCATGATAAATTCTCCATGTAATTTCCGTTGCGGTTAAAGTTTGTGAGTAGCGTTGTCAGATTAATAATTACGAACGTTTTAACTTTGCCGGATACGGGTTAACCAGCTTTCACTAAAATCTATCAAAATCTTTGTTATGTTTTATGCCCAACAACCGCTGAAACTTGCTACAGTTCTTTGCACCTCAAAAAAGTTAACCATTGTTAACTTTATATCAAATTTTTAGTTCAATGTACTACTTTTTATGATTGAATCAACTACATACATTCTTAATTCCGTTTGACTCTTGAAATGAAAATAAGTTCACAATCATTTGGGTTATAGCTTCTTGTTTTTGTTGTCATGCTTTATTTAATAATAACGGTAAGCATTTATCACTTTTGAGTGCATGATGATTTTTCCACTCACCTCTATCGAAGTTATACTCTTTCCTCTTTCATATCAGAGGTCGGATTCTTGACTGAGGGTAGCGCTTCCCGAGAAAACACATATTTTGTCTTCGTCACTACAATGACAAAGTAAACAAAAAAGATAAAAAAGAATATGTGTTCTCTCGGGAAGCTCGACTCCCTCAGTCAAAAATTGGGTACCAGAGAGGTGACTCATACTTCCCTCCCTGAACCTTAACTTGACCATAATCAGCCAAGTACTTTCAGAAGTTACCACAATTACAATATGCTAAGCGAAAATACTTTGAATACTGAGGCTCCTATTTAAACACTATTTTCTCCCAATGGTGTTCATATAAGTGCAGCTCAAATCTGCATATTCAATATTAACATAACTTCCTCTAAAATATAGATAAACAATAATAAGTGTAGTTGGTTACATCGCAATTATTGATGAAGTCATTTTGTGCCTTAAATAAATTTTCCTACACCCACCTGTATATTATCCATTTTCTGCACAATTTACAGAATGTAAATATAGGCCATTCCGGTTAACTGAACGGATATGATTTCATATACATCCTAGAACGTATATGAAATCCACCAATCAGCATTTGCGTTTAGTACCCGCCCACTAATCTTTTTTCAATTTCATAGAAACGTCAAAATAACTTGTCAAAATATTTCTATAGTTTTTAAGAAAAATATTAGTAAAAATGAGTGATTCCAGTGATAAATCAATAAATAATTTTCCACCAGATATTCGCTTAGCCGCAAAGGAGACGTATAACGTATAGAAACAGAATAAATTGAATATTTAAGAGTACTCCTGACAAATGTCAGTTTTTATGTAATACATTTGACGTTATAGATAGATGATTAGTATATTCATCGGTAGTCCAGTGGTAAGTATTCCAGCCTCTCGCGCGGTAGATCCGAGTTCGATTCCCCCTTGGGAAATTTTTTTTTAATTTTAATTTTATTTCTAAATAATAATAAAATAATAATAATAGTAAAATTATTAAAAATTTTTAATTTGAAGTTATATTATAGTTTAATAAAATGTTTATTTTCTAGATTTTTTCTTAAGTGGGTCGTAGAAAAAATATACTGTTCGACTCGTGTGGATTGTCCATATCGCTCTCGGACGATTGAGCACTCCGCCTACGGCGTCGTGCTCAAACTTCGTCCTCGTGCGATATGGCCATCATATCCACACTAGTTGCACAAACTACTATTAAAAAATGGTTAAATAAGTGGGTAGTAGGAAAAAAAATAGGTATTACACAGGAGTAAAGTGCATTTTCTTCCTTTTGTGGTACTTTCCACCCTAGTTATACAAATAGTATATTACACTACAAGGGCAGAAAAATGAGATTCCTACATGGCGCGCAGTGCAGGAATCTAAACTTTATATCCATGTAGTGTATACTATTTTTCTTACTACCTCGGACAAAAGTACGAAAACAATGAACCAACATCAGCATTAGCTACTTGTAAACAAATTTTGAGGTTATATTAGCGACAGTATACTGGAGCTTGACATCCGTTATCGTTGTACTTATTGGTGCGATGGGTGCTTTCTACAGTGAGGGTCGTCGCTTCAAGTCCTACCGACATTGCTGTACGTTATTCATATACAAATGTTACAATATGGCAACAACAAAAAAATTTTAAAAAATTGTCACTGTTTCCAGGATTTAAACCGTACGCATACAATTCATACGTATCGGTATCGAAACCCTTTAGGGCTATGAAGAAATAATGGTTTGTCAAACAAGATGTTGTATATAAGTGATTTATGTCAAAATTGAAAAAAATGTCGTTTAATCACATAATTAAAGGAATTAATTATTATTTTTTTTTTCATTAAAACTATTGTATTGTCATCGATCAACACAAGTGTGCAAAATTTCGAATTAATCTCGACATACACATGGCGAAAATCCCTTTTTTACGCTGCTACTTATGCAGGTACGACAAGGAAAATATGAGCAAAACTACGTAAAAGAGAGAGAAGACTTGTTAGCCCAGCGATCAGTCCCCTCTACCAAAACAGTTGGGCATGTATTCAGTCCCCTCCTATTTATTTTAACTGCTGTGTTGCCAAATGTACTTATCTGTAAAAAGTATTCCTAATTTTTGTCTATCGTTGTTTTAAAATTTTCAACGGCATTTCAAGTGGCAACAATGTTAAATACCAATCATTGTTAAATCGAAAGCAGTGTACGGATTGGAATTTGTCCAAATTTTCCCTTGAACTCCATTATTTGATTCTTATTTGTGTTGATCTCACTTATTTTTCAAAAGTCAATATTACCAATCTCGATTCTCTCCCACTAAATACACCGTTATCCGGTGTTAAAAGTCAAATGTAAAATAAGTTATATATATTACTTAGAAAGTACCAAATATTCTAAACTGGCAACGCTGCAGCAGAGACTGACTCCCCACTCTGTGAGTACGTTTACTCTGGTTCAGTAGTTTCCCAACATGGAAGGAGTGAGGTTGTTGAAGAAATAAAAAAATACACTCGTTATTACGTAACCTGTAGATCTTGAAATTCATTTTTGTCAACTTCATCGTTTCTGACCAAGCTGACAATTAATTTCTAACTACAATAGGATATTATTTTAGCCATATTGTAACTTGAAAATAAAACATTTATTCTTGAGATAAAGATAGATAAATAGATAAAGATAAAGTAATTGGGTATAAAAAACTAAAGATCGATTCCATTAATAAATTGAATTGAAAAAATAAAATAAGTAGGTACTTATTTTAAACATAAAATATGAACTTCTTGAAAAAATTAAACTAAAAATCCGTTCTAAAGGTAAACATAATTTTAATGAATTAAGTGCTCAAATAAACCACCTTGCTGTGCCAGGCAATAACCAAATCTGTCATAAAGATTTGATCTCATATCTTTAAGATTTTTTGGCGTAATGCTGGCACAAACGTGCTGTATTTTCACCCTCATTTCATTTAAATTATTAGCTCTTTCAAATTCATGTTGATAAATTAATGCTACTTTTCAAAAATCCCCAAAGAAAAAAATCATTTGGAGCTAGTTCAGGTGATCTTGGAGGCCATTTAATTGTACCATTAGTACTAATAATTCTGTCGGGGAATGTAAACCTTAAAAATTCCATCACTATCCTTGAATTAGGGACTGGACAACCATCTTGTTGAAACCAAATTCTGTTGAGGTCAACATCGGGTATAAGAAGAACTGCAGTAATTACATGATATTGTAATAACTCTAAATATTTGGCGGAATTTAAGTTCCCCTCAATAAAAAAGGACCTAAAATACCCGTCCAAACATTTAACTTCTGCGGATACTGTGTTCGGATTGGAATGCTTAGATGTTTATTTTCCCGAGACCAATATCTTGTGACGGATGGATTGTGTTTTTGATGTAATGAAAAGGTTGACTAATCCGTAAATAAAATATTTTTTAAAAAGTTCTCGTCAGCATTTTGACGTTCCATCATTTCTTCACAGAAATCCATTCGTCTGATATTGTCCTCGGGAAAAATTTCCTGCGTTGTCTGAACCTTGTAACAATGGTACTCGTTCCGTTTTAAAATATTCTGTACGGTTCTCTTATCCATGCTGACCTCTTCAGCAATTTGTCTTGAAAAACATGGTTGTCCTGTTTCAACGGCTAAACAAACATTCAATTCTCTAGTTTGCCTTTCGTCGTTCATCGGACGTTCGATTGGATCTTCCGGCGCTTGGCATTTTTTACAGTATGGAACACATCCATATTTCTCGAAATTATTAATTATGTTCAAAATTGTTATTCGTGAAGGAATTGGGCGATTTTCAAATGCCACAATAAATAAATTAACTATTACATTAGCCGAATGACCTCCAAAATACCATTTTATAATTTGCACTTTTTCGCAGGTTTCGTATTTTAATGTGGGCATCGTAAAATGTTTTATTTTCAAATACAACGGCGTGCGCTAACAACCAAGATCTGTAGCGAAAAGATCACATTCATTTAAATGTGAGTTCTCTATGTAAAGGACACTGTTGCCGGTTGAAGGTGTTTAATTTTACCTAATAGAGTATGAGCTCGAAAAAAAGTTTACGATAACGTGACAAAAATATCATGTTTACAAATTAATCTAAGCTTCTGGCAACATCGGTTGAACTAGTGGGGCGATGAACACACGCAAAACTGTTTTTGGTAGAGGGGACTGATCGCTGGGCTAACAAGTCTTCTCTCTCTTTCACGAAGTTTTGCTCATATTTTCCTTGTCGTACTTGTATAAGTCGCAGCGTAAGAAAGGGATTTTCGCAATCTGTACATAATCTTGAAGTGAAAGGTGCGCAAAGTACGTTGCTCAAAGGAACGTGAAGCGGAGCGCGTATATAGCTTGATCAATGCATAGAAATTAGCCTTCGGAACCATATAAATCGAAACCAACAGTCTACAATCTTATCTTATTTTAGTGGGGAAATCTGCTATTTCAGTTATGAAGTAAAAAAAAACATAAATTGATCTGGCACCGAGTCATGGAACACCCTGTAAAATTGTAGCTTATTTTGAAATATGAAGCTTAAAGCTATCTACAATTTTCATGTATTACTTTTCTTGCTATCTTTCATGATAACAGATCTACTGAGCTTCATCACACTAATCAATCACCCTGTATCTAGATTTTCCTCACAATTATAATAAGGAAGCACTGGATATTTTAACCATAATGTATGAGGATGAAAAGACTTCTTATCCAATTCAGTAGGATATCATACTCTTTTCGAATGTCGAATTTCTTCATTAGTGTCAGATAGGGGCCAAAATTTTTATAAAACTTAATTACTTTTGATAACGGTAGATGGAGCGGAACCGAAACGTTAAAATTCGTTCGATTTCCCAAAATAAATAACAAAACAGAAACCTTCAAATTGACATTCTGCTCATAAACATTCAGTCATGTATGAATGAAGTTTTGTATATTAGCAAAGATTAAATAAATCGCTTTTTATACGTTTATTATACAAGGTTAGTATAAAGTATGGAAACATCTGAATATCTCACAAACGGAAAACGATAAAAAAATTTTTTCTACAATCATTAATAAAACTGACGTTTTTTTAATCGATTTTCGTACATAAAATATGTATTTGTTAAATAGTTTAAAAAAGTGACATTAGAGTGACAAAAAGTGACATTAGGGTGAGATAAAGTAGTTTTTTTAACGCTAATTTTAAATAATTCCGCTAACGGCCCTGCAGATTGCACTCATCTGACATTTTACTTAGCGTTTTGTTATCATGAGAAACATGAGCAACTTTGGAGCAACTTAAATAACACATTTTTTTGGTTTTTGCTTGATTGTAGAAAAAATTGTGTATGCAACATATGCATAAAGTGTTTTTTTTTCGCTCATGGAATTGACGCACTCGTCTGCGGCTCATGCGTCAATTTTTCCATTCGTGAAAAAAGCACTTCTTTATGCACTTGTTGCATAAATAACTATTTCGTCTACCCTTACAAAAAATGACATTTTTCGGTAACCGTCCGGAAAGTACCCACTTCTTGGACGCTTTTTTTGTGAGAAAGTAGCACTTTTCCGGTCTAGTCTGGAAAGTACCTATTTCCCGTTGCTGTCATTCAAACAAACTGAATCCCTTTAATATTAGCAATTGTTCGAATTCCAATATAAATACTAATAAAAACAAAAATTAGAATGTTAGTAATATGAGTAGATTCCACAAAGTAAGGGTCCAAACAGTAAATTCAATTAGAATGTTCCTAATTCTGTTCTAAAAATTAGTTTTTTTAGCGTAGTGTCATCATGACTAGCATAAACATTCAAATCGACGCCATTTTTAGTCCATTTAGATATTACAAAGAAACGTGTTTTATTGATTTGTTATACCCACCACACGGTTGCCGAAGAAAAAAAATTTACGCAACACGACCGGAAACTGTTTTTTCGGACTCGCAGACTTCCAGGACTCGCCTACGGCTCGTCTTAGAATCTTGTCTACTCGTCCAAAAAAAAAACAGTATTTTCCGGACTTGTTACGTAATATACTATTTCGTACTAATTTCCGTATGAAAAATCGTCTATTTTTGAGGTCAAGTACTTTTCGTCCGCCAACACTTTACTTTTCGTCCGGTGCGGTCACTATGATACGGTACGGTGCGAGAATGGCTGAGACAATAACTGTCATTTGCTGTTGTCAAATTAATTATTTACGAAATCCGCTAGATTTTACGTGTGAATAAGACCTTGTTGTGAATTTTAGTGTCCATAATAATCAAGAAGGGATAGTAATATATAAAACTTATCTTTTGCTCAGCAGACGAAGTTGGTGCGGTAATTTTACAAGCATGAATAAGCTTACAACTCAAGTTGTGTACTAAACTTTTTCTACGATTATTTTCATTTATAGAAATAAGAAGCCTAACAAGTAGGTAACTTTTATTTATTTAACAAAATTCGGGAACAATTTGAATTAAACATTTATTTATGATAATCAATTGTAAAATTTTGTCAGTTATTTATAACCATACCTTTATCCGTTTTAGGCGGTTGCTCAATAATACGCGGTGAATGGTGGGATGACGTAAACTGTACGGAGTGTTCTTTTTGGACATTGGTATTTTCAGTCTATGTAAAGGTCAGTAAATTACTTGAATTTGAATTTATAATTCAATTGGCCATTAAATCACCACCGGCATCAACCAAAAGAGTGGCAAAAGTAGGTCTCAAACAGTGACCTGTGTACATTTTAGGATCTGGTAACTTTGAATAATCTGCTATTTGTTTAGGAACACCGCCTATTTTGTTTAATCCTACCACTTGTTTCGTACATTTACCTCTTTGATAGTTAAGGAAAAATTGATTTATTTGCAGAGCGTTCATTTGTTGCAGATTTTATAGAAATTTCCGAAGTAATATGAGTGGTACATTTATGTTATACTTTTGAATGACATACCTTAATTAACAAGTATTGTAGGTACATCAAAAGCTTCATTCAAAAAAGTTTTATTTTATCAGGGTGACAAATTTTTGATTTTTTGTTTTTAAAACCTACCGATAGCCTTAAATGAGCTCGCAAATTCGGGTAATTTCCAATAATAACATAATGTTATAACGATTCTTAATATAGAATATATTGCCCATAATGTGGTTTAAATTTCTTAGCGATTTCTCCAAAATGAGCCAAGGGTACGTTTTCAGAAAATGAATTTTGTTGTACGTCAATCTATATATTGCTGATATACCTTTTCATATCTTCCTCTTGATTTTTCTGGTGAAGGTTTCTCGGTAGTGTTCGCAGCTAACTGCATAACATTGGGTGGTGTGCTAATAAATTCATCTTCACTATTCGATAAACTCATTTCAATTTTTGTATTTAAATCCATTGACAGATTATTACTTTATATCTGTCAAAATAACGTCTATTTATTCGTTTCCATGGTAACTCAACCAACTTCACTGACTTACGAGGCTTATATGATATATTACACATTTTTATAGCACTGAAGCTAAATTTTTTGTACTAGTCATTACGTGTCAGTAGCTGTTATGATATATTTACTTAGCATCCAAATAGTACGTAATTTGCAATTTCCTAGTGAGAGAGTGAGAAAATAACTATTACGTGGCTAGTGCGGAAAGTGCTACTTCCGTCACAAAAAATGATCGTATAAAATAGTCTCAAAATTGGTTTTTGAGATATTTCAGAGAAACAATCAAAAATTGCGGAACTTATCCCAAAATTCGCATTTGCAGGTCTATTTTCTTGGACTAATCTGTAGGATCACCGAGCAGTCTCAGAGAAGTTCAAATTGAACCTTGCATGGATATTGAATATTTGTAAATATTCTTTATAGTCATTTTTATGAATAGAATATACTTAAATACAGAGAACTTCATTTTTTTCACAATATTTAATGTCATTTGAGTGTATTTTACGTTTATTTATTTTTTGTTCCAAACACCGAATGCCGTAAATGAAATTTCTCTAATTAAACTTGTCAATTGAGGGCAGGTATGAAATTCAACTCAATTCATTCAGAGTCGTTATAAGACAGTCACAACTAGATTGAATTCGTATTTCTACGACTCGCTTTTCCCCACACCAGTGGTGTAGACCTATAGCACTAAGTTATGAATTTTCCAGATCCAGTAAGAATATTATTACCACTGAAAAATGTCCTTGCTTCTTGTACTATCAGGCGATGGATAATCCACGTTCATAGAATGTCAGTACAGAACATTTCTGACCGGTAACAAGTTTAAATTTTGTTGAAGTTTTAACTTCGATGAAAAACACAAAAAAGTTACAACCCACGTTATAACGGTTCGAATTGTGAGATGTCTACTTTGGAAGTTTCTAGACAAGAAACGAGAGTGGAATACTAATGATTGGTTGCCGAATGAAGATCTTATAGACATAATAATTAATGTCAAGGCTGGATTTATACCTAAGACGTAACTATAATAATTGAAATTACTTATATCTGCTAGTAAAAACTATTGTCTTGAGACTCTGGTATTTTGTATACAGGGCGCTGGAATAAATGTAACTATTAACTTCTTTATTTTTAGATAATAAGAAAATAGCTCGGACAAGTCGATTTTTATAATAACCATAACATTCTACGATATACCAGTTTTCGAACCGTTCTTGATCCCTTTTCACTGGACAATTTCTTCAAATCAGAAAGTACATCATCCATTTGTTCGGGTTGTGTCAACAGCCCAGGCTCTTGACCCGAATCTTCGTACCATTTCCCATGTTATCTACTTCCATTCCAGAAGCTTCTTGTCTTCTATAAAGACCACTAGTTTGACTGAAGAGATTTTCAGTAGTTGAATCATATTTTCTCTCCAGATTGCTTCCGTCTGAGTGCTTGGAAGTTCTCACAGAAGCAGAGTATGTGAGTAGGTGTTTCATCATCAAGTTCACATTTTCTGCACATAGGTTCACTAACATTGCCCATTTTGTGCAGATGTTTCCTCAGGGTGCAGTGTCCAGTCACCAGTTTGGTAACTGTCTTCAAATGTCTCTCGCCCAGATTCAATAGTCTGGTTGAGAGTTCCTTGTCTACCTTGTTCAGTAAACTCTTTGTATGGAGGTGCCCTTGTGTCAACCTCCATTTGAGTTCGTGTTTTATATCTAGCCAGTTCCCGATTTCCCCTCTTATGCAATCTTTGGTGACTTCACAAAACGGTTCCGCACCTATGAAGTCCCCTTGAGAGGCTTCTTTAGCTAACTGGTCAGCCATTTCATCACCTGCAATCCCCTCATGTACCGGCACCCATATAAGAAACACTTCCTTGTCTCTTGACAGCCTGTTAAGGTATTCATTGCAGTTTTTTACCAGTCACCTAGTTGTTGGATTACTGATAGCTTCAAGTAGAGCCTGGATGTCAGTAAATATTTTAATTTTGTGTCCGGTATATCCACTTCTGATTTTTTCATCAATACAGGCTATAGCGACAATCGTCTCTGCTTGAAACACAGTTTTATATCGACCAAGGCTAAATAACATTCTCTTTCTAGGTCCTTTTATACCAGCCCCAGTGCCATGGTTTGTTTCGGAGCCATCGGTGATCCAGATGATTTCTCCATAATTACCTGTTCCCTAGATGGGATGATGATGTTCACTCGCTCAGTGAATATATTCTCTTGAACACTGATCTTAAGAAAGTACAAATATTTCCTTACATAATTTACGAATGATGATTAGGGAAGAGGGAGGTAGGGGGTTTGAATGTTCCCCTCAAGAAAAAACAACTTCAAAATGGGAAGAGATCATTTTAATAGGATAAACCCCTAAAAGGAGCATTTCTCTTAATAAAACACCACTTATCAGAAAAAAATCTTTAGTAACTTATTAAATGAAAATAATAAAAAAAGAGCAAAGGAATCATTTTACCCCCTGAAAAATTGAAAATTGGAAAACATTTTTCTCATTTTATTTTAATAAAACACCACTTTTCTGAAAAAACAACTAAGCAACTTGAATTAACAACTCAAAAATTATACTCTGACATTATAACATCAAGATAATGTGTCCTACTCAGAACTTAATCTTTCTCTCGACTCTGACTACTGCTAAGGAAACATCGGAGGTATATACACAAATGAATTTATCTTCGTCTTCATCAAATCCCGAGCACAATTCGTGAGCCCATTCAAAACACTTTTTGCATTGAATCCATCCGTCATTTGATGCACCGTATTCCTCAGAGCAGTATAATAGATAGGTTGCATTTTCCTCGTTGTCTTCCGAATCCGGTCTTCTTTTTTGTTTTCTTCTGTTTTAGTGTCTTATTACTTCCATTTTTGAATTTACTGTTTGGACCCTTACTTTGTGGAATCTACTCATATTAATGTTATGAATGAAACTGACTGTACATTCTGAACTCACATTCAAACTTCATCCAGTTGAATTTTTCTGTTTAGATAACAAAATCAGAGAAAGTGTCAGCATTATGAAGCACAAGAAATACAAGAAACAAGAACGAAAACTACAACAACTTGAGAACATAAAACATAACACTCAATACACTGAACATCATAAAACTGTAAGTACTTACACACCAATACACTTTGCACCACGATTCGAAAACCTTTCAGACACTAACTTCACAAATAGTGAGATAGAATTTTTAAATAAATGCTTAAAATACAGCATACCACCAAAATTCACAAATAGTATTAAAGAAATTTTAGCTACAGAGTCAGAAATAGCTTTAAAATCTCAGTCAAATAGTTTTCTTTATGAAAAATTACAAATTGCTAATTTGATTAAAAATATGAAACCTTCAAAGGTTAGACGTCAAACAAAAAATGATATTTCAGCATTAAATTCAATTAAACAAAAAGTAGAAGATTATAACCTCACAATAACAAAATCTGACAAAGGAAATGCCACTGTCATTTTTAAATCCGAAGAATATAAATCTGAAGTTAATAATTTTATAGAATCTTGTGATGTAAAAATTCTAAGGGCAGACCCAACAAAAAAGTTTTCTAATATTGTTAGAGAGATTGTCAATAGTTCAAATTATGTTTTCAATGATTATGAGAAAAAATACATGATTAATAAAAATCCTCAGTCTCCACAATTATATGAAACTGTTAAATTACATAAAATATCGAAACCAATTAGACCTGTAGTTTCTTACGTTAATACTCATAATAATAAGTTAGCTCAAAAACTAAACAATATACTTAATAGCTATGGAGGTAAATCTAAAAACTCAATTGAAAATTCAATAGAACTAATCAAAAAATTAAAAACATATAAATTACAAGATAACTCTAAACTTATTTCATTTGATGTTACCAATATGATCTCTAAAATTCCTCCAAAAGAGTGCATAACACTTGTTAAAAAATTACTATAGGATAAAAATATCAATCCAGGAATAATATCAGATATACTTAATTTGTTTGATGTATGTATTAATCAGAATTATTTTACTTTTGATAATAAGGTATATATTCAAAATGAAGTTTTGCCAATGGGAAGTCCTATATCACCAATTTTAGCAAACATTTTTATGGACAGTTTAGAAAGAAAAATCTTTGAATGTAACATTTCAAAAAATCTATTATTTTGGAATAGGTATGTAGATGACATATTAGCTTATTTTGTAGGTAGTGAACGACAATTAGATATATTGTTCAATCATATTAATAATTTACATCCAAAAATTAAATTTACATTAGAAGTTGAAGAAAATAACTCAATCAATTTTCTTGATATTAAAATTCAAAGAGTCAATAATATACTTGATTTTTGAATTTGCAGAAAACCAACACATACTGATGTGACTATACCATATAATTCCAATCATCCCATGTCACATAAATTAGCAGCATATAATTCAATGATACATAGAGCATTTTCAGTTCCTATGAACCAATATAATTTTGATAGAGAAATTAATATAATTAAACAAATAGCCACATCCAACGGTTATCCATTACATATAATAAATAAATAAATTAATAAAAAAGAGGAAAAAGTGGCATTACAATTAATATTTCCTGAAAAAACTAGGGAAATACGAAATTACAAAACCATCACATATGCTGGTAATATTTCTAATAATATTTCAAAGATAATAACTTATTCAACAAATAAAGCAATTTCTTTTAAAACAGAAAACAATGTGAGTAAAAAATTGTTAAATGTAAAAACAAAAATACCCACATTAAAAAAGTCTGGAATATATAAACTTAAATGTCCAGAATGTAATGCTGTCTATATTGGTCAAACATTTCAAAATTTTGAAATTAGATTCAATGAACACTCACGAGCATACAGATTAAAACAGCCAGGTAAATCACACTACGCAAAACATCTTCTTGACACAAAACATTCATTAACATCTAACACAGAACTAGAAGTAGTGCATATTTGTGATAAGAAACAAGAACTAGATTTCCTTGAAGAACTAGAAATGAGAAGACACTTAAGAGACCCACAATGTAAAGTCGTCAATGAAAAGATAAATCTAGGGAGCTCTCCACTATCAAATCGTCTTCTTAAGTAACAATTGTAAAGATCAGCAGATATAGTTTTCCTTGGTCTTCTATATCATTGCACAGTTATACTGATCTTAAATGGGAAAAAGATATCCAGGATATCCCCATAGGGCTAATAATACCTAAGCTTTAATATTTGTAAAATCATATCTTCTTCTTTTTTCTATTCATATATATTAAGTCAATCACAATATAGGTCACTTACTATTTGGTCTAGCCAAAATATTAAACATCAAGTAGGTATCACATAAAATGTAAGTTCTGTCATTCTGACGATGATATGTCAATATCGAAATAATTATCAATATCCTTTCATAATTTTCATAATTTTTTCATTAAATGGTGGAATTAATTAGAAACAGTTAGTTTCATTTATAACATTAATACTTCCATTTTTATTTTTAATTGTCTTTCCTTTTGCTAGTTTTCTGTTGATATCCTCTTTAAGAGCACTTTTGTATGGCTTACTGGTTAGAACTGCACTCCCACAGGACTTCCTATTTGTTGTGTTTCTCTTGCCTTGAATTTTAGGAGACGGTTGACATTCTTGTGGTGTAACGGAAAATGATGAATTCATTTGTTCATCTTGTTTCGAGCTGGGTCTAGGCTCAGGATTCTTGTACAGATCGTTTGTTTCGCTAGAATCATTTTCTGCTTTATTGGTTACGTATGTCGATAAATTCGATACGTTACATAAACTGGATCCTGGAACCATATCTTCAGCTTCATCAAGGTCACTGCGTAATTGGTCCGTTACTTCGGCTGCTAGAAAGTCAACATCCGAAAAAACCTCTGGATCAGATGGAAATATGCCAGTTTTTCGAAACCCGTTTATTCCATTTGTTGGTATACAAACCTTTAAGTAGCCTTCGCAAAATATTTGGATTATTTGAAAAACTGTCACAGTTCTACCAGGGTGATGGTTCAACCATTTTTCTAATGGTTGGTCTAAATAAACACTAAGGGTACCCATAACAGCAACGTCCAAATGCTGCAGCTTGTGTGTGCATTGGGGAGGGAAACACAAGATGGTTACAAATATTTATCTGGCTCTTGTGTGCGATAAATGACCATCTAATATAAGTAACATAGGCTTATCAATACTTGGATTCGCCTAAGATACGAAGTGAGCGAACCACTGCTTGAAAACTTAAACTGTACGCATCCAACGACTTTCATCACACGCAAAAATGGTGCCCGGAGGAGCTTCGTCAGCTCTGCCTCCATTCGCTTTCTACTGAAAATAAGCATAGGAGGGACAAAACTTCCTGCCTCTGATACACAAACTCCACAAACTCCTGTTGTAGAAACTCCACAAACTCCTGTTGTAGAAACTCCACAAACTCCTGTTGTAGAAATTCTACGCTCCGCTGATGTTACCCTCGCTGCTTCTTGGAACGTTTTTTTGCCAATATTCTCGAATTTCGCCCAGGAACATTAGAAATCGAAGTCTCGTCTACATTGAAAATTCGGTAAGGGACATAATTATTTTTTGTGTAAATCTCTTTCAACAATTTAAAGAACTTTGTCACAACCGGTTTGTTGAAGGCTCTTGCTCTAGCAGATGAGGTTGCTTCAGGGCACCTCAGTGAAATCTCTGGATGTCTTCTTTTAAAACCGCTCAGCCAATCTTTACCAGCAGCTTTTTCAACATGGGAAAATTTGTGGGGGAGTTTGTTTTTTGTTGATACCCTAATTGTCGCAAATCACGAGTCGTCAGTCCATATATTCTACTTTCAAAATCCAGCATATGCTTCACTAGTTCGTGCTCTTGTCCTGGCGAAGATACACGGTGGCAGCTTCCAAGTGACTCTTCATTGAGCTTTGCTACCTTATTTTTGTCAGTTACACGCGCTTGAGTGACGATCTTGGTACCTTGATGATTTGCGCGGCAGTTCTCACAGGTATTCCTCGATTAACTTCTTCTATGGCATTTTTCATATGCTCAGCATCCCAATGTTGTCTTTTGGTTATTCGCTTAAATGTTGGTGGCATTCTGTAAGTAAGGAGGAAAAACGAATTAAGAAATAAAAATATTTCTCCAAAAACTGAGGGGTAAAATGATCCCCTCCTCAAAACGGGATCATATTGCCCCGCTTCTGGAGGATCGTTTCACCCTAAAGTAACATGAAATATATTTTGGTAGATATAAATTCAGTTACATACATTAGTTAAAAATGAATAGCACAAATCAATTCAGCAACTGCTCCTCAACAAAACACGTTAAGAAAATGATTTTATCGGTTATTCACGTCGTTTGGAAAAAGCACACAAAAAATCAAATGCCCTACCTTATATACTTTACGTAAAAAACACAAGTTCACTTGTCACTGGTAGGATTCGAAGTGAACCGTGTTTCCGATTGTTGTATATTACCAACCTCTACGTCTAGTGCACTGTTGCCAATATTACATCAATTTTGCATGTAACTTACAAATCGAGGGATCATTTTAACCCGAATGGATCATTTTACCCCTCTCTCCCCTACGGACCTGTCGAACTTTCAAAATAACTCAACCTTTTTCTTTGGTTACCCAGCAAATTAATTTGTATCGAATAGTATTCAAATACTGTCAATTTTGGCATAACCTCGAAGTTTAGAAAAAAAATGCGAAGTAATTCTAATTTATGGCGAAGCTGGCCGCAACTATCAAAAGGGGTTAGGAATGTTGAATATACGCTTTTCTTACGGTCCAATAGATGGGCACTATTTTAAATCTGTTATCGATAAATTTTTTGACACAAGCAAAATAAGAAGCAGACTGACAGAAAACCTCTATCCGAAGATAAGTTGCAGCTCGATTTCCATGTTTGGAACGCAACCAACACGTTCTTCGAAAATAGAAGAATATTTTTGGAAAATATTTTCAAGAGAATTGACGGAGTTAATCGTAACTGAGTTGTGGGCTGAGAATCGATCACTATGAATTTCTTTTAGGTCGATTCTAAGTCCACGAATCCAAACTCTTCCAAGCAGTGCATCATGTCCTGCTGGTACAATATACAGACCATCGTTTATAGTTCTATTTTTGTATGATACTGAGAGTGTAACTTTACCCAAGGGTTTGATTACGTGATCTGAATAAGATCTGAATAAGATCTGAATAAGATCTGAATAAGATCTGAATAAGATCTGAATAAGATCTGATTGATATTGTTGTTGGTTGTAACGGAACAGTGATACCAAGTCTGTCGAATTTTGTCTTTGATAGCGGTGAAAATCTTGCACCTGAGTCCACTTCGAACGATTGTGACTTGTTGTTGAGAAAAACTGTAATGAAGTATTTATCAGAATTGGGTTCAATCTCATATAAATCTGCAGTGAGTTCTAAATTGCTAATACTGTCATCAGAATCTGATTGCTCTTCATCCTGAGAGTTTTGAATCGATACGGAATTGGTTTTTGATTTTTTCTTTAGAAGAGTTGTTTTGCAAACCTTGGAAATGTGACCATTTTTGTGACAGAAGCTACATTTCAAAAAACTGCGATCGGTTCTGCAATCGCTTGACTTGTGATTTGAACGCCCACAATTGGAACATAATCCATCGATTCCTAAAGACCGATAATCAATTCGATTTCTGTTTCGAATCTGTGAGTGCTGGTGTGAACTGGAACTTGACGGATGACTGTGATTGGACCGATACTGCTTATCGCTTCGATTTTTATCGTGGAATGACCTACGGTTCTTGGATATTTTGTTTGTTTCAACTGTAAGATCTGAAGGTTTATCTACTGGTACTGGCTTAGTCAACTGACTACATTCGTAACGGGAGGCTTCTAAGGCGATTGCTTTCTTGAGAATTTCCTTAAATTCTTTTGAGATTGATTGCTGAAGGAGCTGTTCGCGTATCCAGTTATCCTCCAGGCCTCGGATGAACTGAACACGTAGTAAGGTATCAGCAATAGAAATTTTTGAGGAACAGGGACAGGTAACATAGAAATCACAATCTTTTAACTTACTTTTGAGAGTTGCGACAAATTCTGAGATCGACTGGTTCATTTGCTGAGTCACATTGAGAAAATAATGCTGTGAAACTATAGTTGAGACTGCAGGTGATAACATTTCTTGGAAATGTTTGATCAATTTTTCATAAGGAATATCCTTTATGTGAATGTCTGTACCTAACAGTGCGGCAAGATTGTTGTAGTGTATGGACCCAATAGATGCACATAGGAGCTGGGACTTTTTTGTACTTTCACTGACATTTTTAAAATTACAATAATTATCAAATCGTTCCAAATATGAAGAAAATCTCTCATTTTTGGGGTCGTAATTTTCAAAAGAAGACGTTTGATAAGATAAATTTGGTTGATTATTTCCTAGAGCGGCTGATATCACTGAAATAAACTTTTGAAATTGATCTTCATCCATAATAGAGGCTTGATATTTTTTTTTTCTGTGGAGACTGGAGAGGACGTTGACTGAGTGACACAAAAACTGGATCCTGAGACTGAAACTTGTGACTATAGATTTCACGGATTAATCGATACTTTTATCTCGTCGCCAATTACTGTTGTGACTGGATAATGAAACGATTATGTAGAATCTTATTTTATATTCTGAAATACTGATTACACTTTTTAACGTCTGTCATTTCTACTTGACAGTTAACTATATTTTAGTAATCTAAGGTGCTTATATACATTGTCTAATTAGTTCACTACAATCAGTAAGTTTAATCAAACCTAATTGCTACTTCAAATGTTTTAGTCTTCAAGTCAAGAAGTCAGTAATTTATAACTGAACCCTAATAAACTCTAGCGTTTATCAAGCTGAAGCGGACAAAGAATTTGGACTACTGTGGCTACACCCCAAAGGTGATGTAATCAAAGCTAGAAAAAAATCAGTAGCCCCACAGTAACTAAAAACTATAGTAAAATCCACAAGAGAGGAAAACCCCTTACTATCCTTAATAATGAATTATAACAAACGAAAAAAAAACAACTAACATGAATCTACCTACGGACATTTACATGATAGGCGCTCATTTTGTATTGTACGATCACAAAACTTACATTACTTATTTACATTACCTAGCGACAAAATATAAAATTGTTGTCACCACTTCACCGGAAGGATGATGGCAGACTTATCCCTAAAACTCTGGGCTGACATAAATTAATTAACTACTGGAGTCCTTTCGTAGTGAACAAATGATGTTAGAAACATAGAGACAAAATCCGTCAGGTAATTACTATATACAAATACTTAATATATTCAATAGAATTACAATAATTATTGAATTTCGTCAAGATGTAATATTTTAGCTAGAATAAATATGTATAATGGTATCAGAGTGCGAAATTATCAAAATACTGTTGTTTCGGGAATATGGTTTGGCATAAAAAGTGGCCACCTAGATCACCCGACTTATTCCCTCTAGATTTGTTTATGGTTTTATTCAAAATCCAAAGTATATGAAACCAAAATAGATACAATTAACCAGCTTTGCGAAATAATTATCACAGAGTGCAGTAGCATAGAAAATAGGTTGCATCACTACCTAAGAGAGGAGGGGGAACATTTTAAATACCTTCCACAATAACAGAATGTTTAGCTATTACTTAGGATTAGATTTTGCTATTTATTCAGTTTTAGGACACCATCAGCTGTTACTTAATTATTATTGTGTTAATTTATTATTCTCTCAACTAAATAAGAACAGATCGTAGACCATAAAAAAACCCAGTCAAGCCAAAAAACCTATTGAATTGTTACGGAGTAAATATTAAAACTCTTACACTTATAATTTGTAAATTTTGGAACCAAAGTGTTATTATTCATTTTTTTTTAGATTCGTGTTTCAACAGCTTTCAAACCCGGGTCACATGATGTACTTTTCCATTTAAAGATCACAATTAAAAAAAAATTAAATGAAGAATTGTTTGTAAAAAAATATGTATCTTGCTGGATACCGGATCTGCTGACAGAAGAACAGAAAGCAAAGTCAATTGGTTTAAAAAAACTCTAAACCGGCTTAACGCAGGAAACTCCAAAAATATATATACAGTATTGTCAGAGGTGACGAGTCCTTGATTTACTCATATGAACCTGAAAATAAATGTGAGTCGGGTGTTCGTCTGTTCCTTGATGAACCAAAACTGAAGAAAGTTATCCGTTCTCGAAAGTGTTGCCAGGTGGCGACATTTGTCTCAAAAGCGGGTCATGTAGCAACAAGTTATCTGCAAGATTACTTGTGGCTCATTACTTACTGCTGATTGTTACATATCAATTTGTTTGCCGGAAGTAATTGCTGAGTTTAGAAAAACCAACCACCAACGACGAGTGATCCTCCACTAAGACAATGCAAGTTCCCAAACAGATAGAAAAACAATTGAGTTCTTGAAGCAAAAAAAATGGAATTGTTGGACCATCCTTCTTACAGTCCCGACCTAAGTCCTAACGATTTTTAATATTCCAAAAATTATAATGGATAGCTTGGTCAAAAGACCCAGTCCCCAGAAGATGCAGTCAGTTTGAATGTAGCAGCAGGCGAATGGAATAACTGTTTCCAGAATTAGTTCCAATGGATGCAGGAATGCTTTCCTCTTTGTGGAGAATACTGAAAAACAATAGTGTTTAGAAGTTATCTACTATCTTAACTCTATATGTAAAGTATAAAAGACAACCCACGTATCAACTGATTGAATATTTGAATTAAATATCTATTTTTTCAGATTGCCCCAAATGTATGCATCCGGTGGCATGAAACTAAGAAAATGTTCATGAAGTAAGGCTAGGAAGCGTCTTGGAGTGCGGCTCGTTGCGCAAGTCTGTTGAAACAATTGCTTGTGTATATCCAGAACTCGTGCGTGGTAAGAGCTTCTCAAGGAAGGTGTGTTAGTTTGGTATCTGTATCGCTCTTGGTTAACAGTGACTGGATGTCCGTTCTCGTCTTTAAGAAAAGAAGGGCCAATGATCTCATGGCCAAATATAACACATCAAAATGGTAGCTGGAGCACTATGAAGTGATTCCTGAACCACTGTGCGTTCTAGTCCAAGGACTCGGGTAGTATGTTGTAGTATAACCTTCAGATCAGATTTTTGAACAGATTTTGCACCACAAAATCCTAAGGCTATCACTTCTGACCAAAAACAACCACCGGATTTCCCTGATATTATCTTTGACATAAAAAAACTTTATTCCTTTGTACATTGTTTTTTATTTTGAAAAATAGTCTGATTGATATCACGCTTATAGTGTCACTTTCTCTCTATGTTTTCCTTTTCTGAGTATTCTTTAATTGATTTTCAGTCGGCGTGTTAGTAGTTATCTACTTCGAGAAAGTTGAAAACTTTCAAGTTGAGAATGAAGTCTCAAAGTGTAGAGACATCGCAGATGAATCTAACTTTCTTCAGACAATTGGAAAATGATTAGAATGAGAGTAGAATCAGTTACCGTAATAAGCTGTTGCGAGATACGTTCGTTATGAATTCAATGTAGCTAACAAGGCTCTTTGTGATGGTAAATTTTAGATTAATGCGTAAATTTTACATACGAAGATACAGAAAATTACAGTGCCATTGAACGACAGATTCTCAATATCAACTTAAGTTCAATCATTGTTATATTTTTGGTTTGGGATCTTATTTCCGCTGTCGATTTCGATCTTTTCAACAGTTTTCAGTAGTAATTTCACTGGGACATTGCAAATAAACGAGATAATTTATAATAATAATGACAATCGAAAGCTCGACCCTGTTACCAAGCAACGATCTTGAGAAATTTGTCATAAAATTATCGGGCATTTGTCAATGTCCGATGGATATTCGGCGGAGAATTTTTAGACAGAAACATTTATAACAACACAACTGTAATGGGTAGTTAATTATTTAGAATTTATGCTTATTGTTAAATTATAGGTTATTAACTTCAGTATCAATGTATTTAATTATAATTATGAAATATTTCGACCAAGCAGATTGGTTATAAATTGTTATTCGATATAAGTAACAATTGCTAGATAAGCAGACACGCGCTGTATTGAAAGAATGTGTAGATTGGCAATTGTTGCTTCAGGTTTTGTCAAGGAGTTCAAATAAAACATTTGTCGGAGGAAAATGTGTTTTATTTGAAGAACGTCAACTCTAATTAAAAGTAACCTCATCCGAATAAACTAACAATTATTAACATCTACCTATTTATTGAAAGTACAGCTAGTGAAGGTACAATTATTACAATTTAACGTAATATTAGATTTGTTGATGTTTTTTTACTATAGGAGCATGCATAATATCTATGATCTTATTGTGGTGTTCTTGGTCGAGATTTAAGTATGGTTTTAATGGAATTTTGATTGCTATGGCCAGTCATATTCAGCAATTGTTCTTTTACACCTTTTTCGCCAATTGCCTTAGCCGCAGATTCAGTCCATCCATTTATTGCATTTCTCCCAACAGGTACATTATCGTACCATTTGTCAGTTTCATTTCTTCAGTGCCGATTTGGTTTAAAGAATAGTCATGGTGAGGTAATATTGTCGCCTCGTTTTGATATTAGTTCATGAAAAAGACGTTCAGGGCAGTTTTGTCTTTCACTATTGGAAACCAACTATTGTACTTGTACAACTCTCAGGACCACCTTGGCACGTTTTACTGAACACCGGATTGTATTCAATGCGATTTGTTGGAGAGTCATCGTTATTTTTCTCGATATGAAAAAAATCCACTAGATAAGCAGCTGCCTCTCCTCCTCGCCAAGCTATTTCTACAGCAGCAATATGGTAAAATTCACGCATAAAACATTCAGGAGTATTTTCATCCCATAGCAATATTATTTTGTTAAGTCCAGACAAATTTAACGAAACTGAACTGGACTTACGTTTACAAGGATCTGCTTGTAGTTTCTTCCTGACTGCATCGCGGGCATCTCGGGCTGGTTTAAATACTATATTGTTAAACGGGTCAATCATAATACTATAGTCATTATAGTACTTTCCTTGTAAAAGTTTGCACGAAACGTTCCACATTGTCTTCACCGTTGCTTCTCTAAATTCGGTCCCGTGTCTCTTTCTTCATATTGACGCCAAATCTTCTAAGCTTCTATGCTCATTCAATTCATATTCTCGTTCGCAGCAAAATTCCATAAATATTCCCGAAATACATTTGTGATTGTAGGTTGTATTTCTTGGAATTTTCTCTTTGATTAACGCATTTATACTTTGAACACTATATGTAGTGGTTTGAAGTTGGGAATGGCCGCCGTTGGGCATGTTCTCATTGCTCCGGTAATGCATATAAAGGCTAGTCTTTGAATTTTGAAGAGGTTGTCTCTCGTCGTCAATAGGATAGTCCCACTACTCCACGCAATGACTCCATAAGTGATGATGGACCTCACCATGGCAGTGTACATCCAAAAACTGACCAGCTTCTTACTAGAACTATTACAGGAATTTAAGACGTTGGCGGACAGTTACTTTTCCTACTTTTCCTAAGATGGAATAAATATGGGGCTTATGTGCTTCTAAGAGCCTCTCCACTACGACCTTTGCAGATCTATTATGTGTGCCTTCCTGTTATTCTAGAGTTCCTTGTCTAAATCCGTCCTTATTACTAGACTTCGAATGACAAACCTCAGGTTCTCCATATATTGGGAGGGTTATGGTTTTTCTGCCCCGATCGTCGAAAGCCTGAGGGCTTCGAAGTAGTACAGTATGTGTGCTGAGGTTTCCTCATCTTCTTGGTAAAACCTGCATATGGTTGTGTCTGCAAATCCGATCTTATCCATGTGTTTGTTAAGTCTACAATGACTTTTCAGTAGTCCAACCAGGATCCTGATTGTTCTTCTATTCTAGCTCGATAGGTAATCCGTGAATTTTGGCGAGGATTATATGATGAACTATTTGGTGCTTTGTTCCACCATTGTCGAGACTGCTTTTTCATCCAAGTACTGCTTGTTATTTTTGCAGCGCTTTCGCTATACCACAGCGAGCTCTGGGCCAATGATAGCACATCGTGCCCCTTCTCGGGCTAGTGAGACTGCCTCTTCATTGCCCTTGTAATCTGAGTGGCCTGGTACTCAGGCTAAGGACAATCTATTATGACTGCTCAGCTTTTGTAGCGTCTCCAAGCAATCCCAAACTAGTTTGGTATTTATCTGCATGAAACTGATTGCTTTTATAGCCGCCTGGCTGTCGGAGTATATGGCAATGGTCTTTTCCTCAAACTCTTGCCTTAATAGCTCTCCTGCACAGTGCTGTATTGCTGCAACTTCTTCCTGGAATATCGTCACATGTTTACCCAAGCTCAGTGAGTCTTATCTTTGGCTTGGCTACATATATTCCTGCTCTTACACCTTCCTCACATTTTGAGCCATATGTGTAGCAGGCCATTCCTTCAATGATTGGAGGTCCTTCCATCCATGCCTCTCTGTCTGTTATGACTGATCTGAATTTTTTCCCGAAGCCATACTCGTCCGATGGCATTCCCATTCTGGAGTCGATCCCCAACTCTTTGTATAGCTTGTTATATACCTTTGCCTAAAGACGGCATCTGAGTGAGCAGAGAGAATTTCTGTGATTACTCTGGACCTCCAAAAGCAATAAAGCGTAGTTTACAAAAGGTCGTAATAACTTTTTTGCCTGTCTTTGGCCTAAAGTGGGTTGAACTAAGCCTCTTTTCCCATTTTTCGGAATTCTTCCACATTGCGGCTATTTGGAATACCACAAAATGGTTCGGGTGTGATAAAAGGAGTAAGAGCTTCTTATCTTGCGAGATCATCAGCAATCTCATTTCTCACAATCCCTTATTACCTGCCAACTACAACAAAGTTACTTCGTTTATCTCGCCAGTTGCTTAAGGGATTGTTTGCAGTTCCATACTATTTTGGACTTATAAGCTGTAGACTTCAGAGCCCTTAAAGCAGCCTTGGCCTACAGTCAGACGCAACAAATATTCTAGCTGAGTTTAGGTATTTTTTAGGCACTCTTGAACACAAAAATATATTGCTAATAGTTTTTCTTGCAATATTGCTATGTTTCCCAGAGCTCTTGATATCATAGTATTAGCACCTGTGAGAGATTAGACTATGAAACAAAAACAAAAAATTCATAACGCTTATCGGTGATTTTGGTTAACAGCAAGGGGTCCTTTGAATTTTTTTGGGTTGTTTCATAGACTTTGGTCTGTTCTAACTGACTTTGCATAAACTATAACAAGATCTTTGCACAGAAAATATTAAAATATAAAAGTCGAAGACAAAAAAGTTATTCATATTCCACGATACCAGTGATTATTCCGTAATCGATCTGTCAGTCCTATCGAATACTGAAAGTGTCAGTTTTCTCCACCTGGAATGTATTAATCTAGGAATTTACCAAATCAACAAAACTGATCAATCTGTCAATCGACTGGGAATATGGACATCCTGTCAACAAGATTTCATTCTGTCACGTGAGTAACTGCCCTATTAAAATGTATTGGCGGACCACGTCGGTTTGTCAATTCAATTAATTAATTCAATTTGAAATAGTGTTCCAATAATGTCGCAAATAGCTATATAAATCGTTCTAGTGGCTATAAATTTCAAAATGACGTGTCCAATTCGATTGATTCTCTCCATTGAATATGAAATCGAGTTTCTTGTTCACTTTGTGGTCACGTTGTTGTGTTAAATAGTAAATAGTGTCTAGAGTTTTTCATAACTTTTGACGATAGAGAAAATAATTTGACAGAAAGATTGATAATAAATGAAAAAATACCATATTTACTTTTGGCACAATTATTTGGATTATTTTCTGAAATTTATATACGACCAATTTAAAAAAAATCCTTTTTCACTTCTATACATCAACACTACAGGACGTGGAGCCCTAATGCTTGATTGGAGTCTCCAACCATAATTTTAAGGCCTTGTTTTTTTTTTAGAATTACTCTTTTTGAAAATTTCTTCGTTGTCCTGTTATCAGGAAGTCTCGATACGTGACCGAATCACCTCACCTCATTCGTTGTGATCTGATTACCGATGTAATTCCAATAAACATTTGTATATTGGCTAATATAACATTATCCACTTTAAATAACTTACACCGTTTACTTCAAGATAGCCTTGAAATTAAGTAATAGAAGATCCTGAAATTTTTGGAACTGTTTTTTGTTTTTAAAAAATATGAATTTTTGAATTTTACAAAAAAAAAATTCCTTTGAGTAAAAGTTTTGACATTTGCAGGTTTTCTGATAAATGAGGAGACATGTTTTCGTCCACCAAGCTTTGAATGACTAGTGGAGCTCCTTCTTGGTCAGGTATTTCAGATGACTTGAAATCTTCAGAGACACTCTGAACTGGTCGAATTTTTCGTCATTCACAGTTTCTTCAAATATTTGAAGAGCTCGCGCGCAAAACCGGATATATCCACTTTTTTCACAAAATCATGTTTTGTTGTTTTCGGGATCCAGGTCATCAGATCTCCGTATATATCTCCTTGAAAATCCGCATTAAAATTCGACTTTTGGAGCAAAACTGGTTATATTCAAATTTTGTGAACAAAAGCGGATATATAAATCCGCAGACAGAAATATATTCCGAAGTAGGTTCGATCCAATCACTGGTAACAACTGGCAGATGTATGATGTTAAAGAACAGGAAAGAGTGTATAAGAAAATGAAGGGAATTTCAGATTGTAAAAAGATTCACATGAAAAAATGTGTGAAAAAAAATAATGAACCTACTATTAAAGTGAACAAGTTTCAATTCTATCGCCGACACAACTACTTTGGAGTCGCTGGTCAAGAGAGGAATATCCGAGAAGACAACATCGAGCTAAATAGGTTACCTATTCCAGATAAAAGAAAAAAAGTTTGATCCACTTGAGTCATCATCTTGGAGTTTTTACTTTTATTAAACACACAAGTCACAGGTCACTATGTTAAATTTTTTAATAAAATTTGTGTCAAAACTGATATTCGAGGATGGTCAAAAGTTATTATGGTATTTTTGATTTTCTTACACACACCTTTTTTACACATATAATTATAATCTACATAAAACATAATATTAAATGTAGAAATCTTACATCTTAAAACCTTTTCTAGACATAGAAATCACACTTTAAAAATTTCTCATTGTGAAAATGATTTCTTTTAAACTTTCGAAAATTAAAGCATTTTGGTTATTCAAAACCTATTATAACATGTCCTTGCACCCTTTAGTTGCAGTTTATGTGTTTCTTTTTTATTTACAAGTGTTACTATAGTTTATTTTCTTAGGTTCACAACTGAAGTCTTAGTGGATAAGAATTTTCGATTCTAGTGTTGGAGGAAGGACTTCTTGGACTTTGAATTGAGAAGACTCCAAATAATGTGTTTCCACCCTTTTTTCTTACTATTCTCATCAATTAATATTTTTAAAAAATATGAAAAGATAATTTTGACAATTGTACCTAGTATAAACTGTGAGTATTATCAGTTACTTTATAATAAATCATACAGGTATTTTACTATTATATTATTTCATGATAACAATCCCTAATGCTTATAATCATCAAAACTTTTTATCAAATTCAGTTGCTGCTAAGTTTTTTAATAGATTCAAACTTTATTTTGAATGCTGTTGTATTTTAAATCCGTTAAAATATATATAATTTTTTTTGAGTGATACCTATGTCCTTAATCAACTTGTTCTGTTCAGTTAAAGAGAAATAAATTATTTTTGTGTGGAAAATTTACTTGATTTGTGTGCAAAACCGGATATATCCAATGTTTTTTTGCTGATAATCTCTAAATGATAACTTTTTTTCCCAAAAAATATACGTCAATCAGTTGCTTAACATCATTACTTTTAAACTATCTTGGAAAAATAAAACAATTTCATAAAATAAAGATGTAGGACGTTTTTTTCATTTCCTGAAAATTCGATATATCTGGTTTTGCACGCTCCTCATTTCAACTTCACTTTGATGTTGTGGTAATTGGCTATAGACTTGTTTTGTACACGAAATACATAGTTAACTTCCCGGTATAATAGAAGTTACACTAACCTTACACTGACCAAACAATTCAAAACTGGCTGGTCTAAATTATTTACGAACTGTACTATCATGAAGTTTCAAGGGATCTGCACAAGCTTTTTGGTTTGAAGTGGGATCGATGCGATACCGCTTGTCATGTTCAGAGCAAATGAAACTAACGTCTGAACCACTTGAAGAATTCAGAGCAATCCGATCTTCATCAGAAAAATCTTTCCAATCAATAAATTTTTCCTCAGAGCATGTTTCATTCTTGAATAATCCAATCCAATTCCATCACTAGTTGTTTATTAGTTTTGCACTTAAAATTTTAACTAATATATAATTTAAACTAAATAATATCTTCAAGATTTGAGATTTTATTAGATAATTGTCCCTAGTTTAGAATTTGAAGGGAAAGTTTTTTCTAGTCTGTTAGAATGATGACATACATCAAACAAATTCAAAAATGAGTCAGCCGGGATGTGTGCAGCTACCAGAAATCGAGGCACCACCAAAGTGCCTGGCAGATTAAGCGAATAAAGAAATTACTGACGAATTTGGTTTTCCGGATATAGACCTTTTTGAAAGTCGACTTAACAAAAAGTGTAATATATTTGTTTTCTGGGTGAGAGATCTAGAGGCTTATAAGGTCGATGCATCTACTTTTGATTGGCCAAAAAAATTTTATTTCACGCTTTTCCACCTTTCTCAATGGTTTTAAGAGCGCTTCAAAAGATCATCAGGGATCAGGCAGAAGGAATCCTTGTAACAACCCTTTGGACCTCTCAATCATGGTTTCCTCTTCTTAACTCACTCTAAGTGACCAAACCATTAATTTTTAACCCTAAGAGCACCCTTCTACCTTTTAGCGGAAGACATCACCCATTGTCGAAGACCCTTTTCCTGGTAGCAGGACGGTTATCAGTGAAGCGCTTTTACGACGGGAAGTTCCCAAACAATCAACAGAAATTTGCATTTCATCAATATCTTTGTCAACCCTAAAACAATATTCAGTAGGATTAAAACTATGGTGGCAATTTTGCATAACAAATAAGCTGGACCTCTTTGTGATTACGGTGCCAGATGTCTTGGAATTTCTTACCTGTCAGTTTAACAATGTGTTCTAATAGGGTACCCTCAAGTCTCACCGTTCGGCACTTGCACTGATGACAGGCTCCGAACTAGCTTCTGATTTTCGAATCAAAAAGTTTTTTAAATGTATATTTGGAAGAAGACCTCCAAAACCAAGATACGAGAATACTTGGGACCCTAGTATTGTTTTAGGTTATATAAGAGCCTTAATTAATAGCAGCATACCTCTGGAGACTATTACAAAAGTTGTAGTTTCACTAGCACTAGCAACGGGTCATCGAATTCAAACATTAAGCACAATTAACATAGAATATTATACTTATTGTTAAACCAAACGACAAAATAGAAATCTGCGTTGCTAACGTTCTATTACAATACTTAGAGAGAACTAAAGATTTGAGAGGGTCTTGTCAATCTCTTTTTATAACATATAAGAAGCCACACCACAACAAATCTTCACAGACCATTAGTAGAGGGATGAGCACAATTCTGAAAAAAAGTGGTACAAATATAGACCAATTCAAACCATACAGCACAACTCATATTGCCACATCCTTTGCAGCTCGAGCAGGAGTGAGCTTCGACATCATTCGTTTGGCTGCAGGCTGGTCGGAGAACTCCAAGACATTTGCACAATTTTATAATAGACCCTTGATTGATAATCAATAGTTCGCTCGTACTGTATCAGCCCCGAAGGTTAATATACTCACTTTGTTAATGTTTGAAGATTTAAGGACTACTATATATTTTCTTTTGTTTCATTTGTAATCATGTTGTTTCCTTTTATATTATAATTTGAAAAATTATATTACAGTTTCTAAGAAAGATATTCTTATTTATTAACCGAGCGCAATATGAAGCTACAAGTTGTTGCATGCAAGTCTTTAAACATCTACATAGTGTTCTTTATGAGATGAGGCTGAAATATAATCATAACATCAAACGAACTCACCTTAAGTGAAGTTCGATCTTGATTATATGTAGGCCTCGTCGAAATAAAGAAGTCCCTAACCCACCCTATATTTAATTAATTGAATTATTCCCGTTACAGTGCAACAACTCCGTTTACTTTTCAGCTTTAAAATGGTGATCGGATAGTAATCGTTATTTCGACGAGGCCTACATATTGTAATGTTTTTTGTTATTTATTCAAACAGTTTTTGTTTGTGGGATGAAATTATATACACTATGGCTAATTGCTATCTATTTATTTAAAGAAACACACACTGTATTAAACTTAATTTATATACACACTATACTTAATGTCTACTAATTTATTTACACTCGGTTTATTAGTTCTAATTTATTTTCACCACTTGAATATTACACTATTTATCTTCACTATTTCATTCACTGTTCGATTACTGAGAACTTAAGGTGAGTTCGATTGATCTAATGATTAGATTGGCATTCGCAATGACAATCAGTAAGTTGCAAGGCCAAACGATGTCTGTTTGCGGCTTAGATTTGGGCACACCATGTTTTTCACACGGACAATAATTATACGTTCTCGAGTAGGCAAACCATCAAACTTATTTTTGTTGGCTAGAGAGGGGCCGACAAAAAATATCGTACTCTCAATTGCTCTTCGAAGTGAATATTGATTTTCTTCATTTCATTTTCATACTTTTGAATGAAAATTATATTATTTCTTGCAACTTTACGTTTAACTTTTGAGAGATCAAACAATGAATGTATTCGTTACGTTAATGAAATACATTGTATCGAAAAAGTGAATGGTTGATGGTTTTTTGTTTTTATCGGCGATCTTGGTATACAGCGCTCCATTCCCTGTCATAAATCCCTCCCCCACGCACTTACAAAACATTCGTTATTTTTTAATTAACAACGCACTTACAAAACATTCGTTATTTTTTAATTAACAACTCAAATAAGTAGTTGATGTAAAATTTGTTAATACTTTGAGTATAAATAAGTAGGTTGAAAATGCAATTGTATGTTTAAATTATTCTTTAATATCATTCGAGGCTTCGGTATAGCACAAACTAAAAGTACATTAGGTAATAAATATTGAACTAATGAATATTTTTATATAAATAAACACAAAACTGACAAAGGTCTTGGTCAATTGTATCAAAAAATAATTGTTCTAAATTATAACTTTTACATATTTGGAAAATTATTACCAAATGAAGTATCGCCGCAAAATGTATGCCACTAATGTTTTTAACATCTACTAAGATAACAAAATCTAAACTCTCTTCGACATACATTAGTTAATTGTTTTTTTTTTCACCAATTTTTAACCCTCACTTATTAACCCTCAATATCACTTGGATTTGTTTGCCATATTTTTTTTTATGATAAAGTAGTACCCAAGGAATGCATCCAAATACACGGCATTCATTAGTTAATTCTTCTAGTTTTGTGTAAATTATAGAATTTTCAATGTCCACTGTAGCGTCGATTATCCAGATTGGGTTTTGGGGAATAGCATTATTCTACTTGTTTTCTCATGAAATTCGATGGTGAAAACGGCTTCCATTCGAAATAATGAAGCCTACATGTGTCATGGGCTACCGGTCTATATGGCAGAACGTTTGCCGGGTCGGCTAGTTTTTATATAATAAAGTTATACGTGATAAAGTCTTAGTATTTACGTCGTAACGATTAAATGGTTTTTGTTGGCTTAACTAAATTTTTTGTATGGTTGGTTATCTTTTGCTCCAATTTTATTAAATTGTGACTTAAGCTACCTGATTTAATGAGTTAAGAGAATAATAAATTGAAAGTAGGTAACAGTAAAAATATTATTTGTTGGCGTTATCTCTGTCTCCAGCATATTCGAATAATGCATGATTTAGACGTATCCAGTAGCTGGCGCCAGTCTGCTCTGTCAGTATGTACTGAATGATTGCTGCCTTGAGGTCCAATACTTTGCAAGGACTGAATTTCGTTTATCCATGAACCTGGCAAAACGTTTCCTTGTTCAACTTTCCTATCTACACAAGTTGCAGTTATATAACGTTGACCTTATTCGTAGGCAATTATGGAGTGCACAAGCTGCACAAACGATTGCATCTACTGTGTCAATAAGTTTTATTCAGCAGGTTCTACACAAAATTCTCAAAGTTCTCTATCGATACAACAATTTCCAAACACTCAGTTCTCGCAATAGACTCCTACACAATCTTTTACAACTGACCAGTATGACCAATCGAGCTTCCAGCCCTTGCCCACCGCCGGAAGTTAGTCCATCTAGCACTACAACCTCGTCTGCTTTCATTTTCCACCACAACGAGAGTCAGTTTTCATCGCCAGATGTTCGAACATGCAACACTGCAACTTTGCCTACTTCGAGTTTCCGCCACGAGTTTGCACCGTCTCCTTAAAATACCTTCGATGACCACACAACATCGGCCAATAATATAATACAACTTGCTTTCAGTACTGCTACTTGAAATAAAATAGATACTCACCTCAATAAATTGTTTTAATGCTGCATAAATTGCTCGACATACTTCGGATATAAACTGTGACATATAGGGTTTGGAAACACGGTACATATGACTCAGACTTCCAGTAGTTAGGTATGACAATGTCACTTCTAATTTTATTTTTGCCGGTAATGCCTATCTCATCACAGTGTCTTAATGCTGAATCGAGCTTTCTATCAGAGACAGTAACTCGTCAACATTTTGTGACGTAAGAAGTAACGCCAACCTGCACTCTGAGGGATCTTCTACTCTCAGTTGTTGTAGCAAAGCCGAACATTCCGTTATAGTCCTAACGCTGATCCATTTTCTTATCCATATTCGTTTTTTCTTTAATATTTCGTCCTCCAACATATCAGTAAGCTCCTGTGGTAATAGCGCGGATATTTTCTTTTAAACAACCGACTTTGCCCCACATTCATTTTTGTAACGCACCTGATCACAAGCACACATTTACGAAAAACTGGACTGGACTCATGTAAACGACCTGGTCCAGAGCTGGCGTGCCAGTAAGACTGGTGCTAGCTACTGGATATGTCCAAATCCTGCATACTATTCAAATAACTACACTCTGAAAAGTAATTGTTTGGTTCAAGCAAACGTGTTTGGTTGAAAATGATTTGTTTAGAATTAACAATTTTTAATAAATGCAAAAGAATCGAGTGTTCAATTAAATAATTCAAATTGGTTGAATTGATATTATAAATTGTTTGCGATTACTATTTGGATTAAATTCTTTCAAATATAGTAATTATTTGTTTACGCTGAAAACGATTGGTTTGAATCAAACAATTAAATTTATTCAATAAAAATTTTCTAGTAATAACAAATTTTGTTTAACTCAAAGCGATAAGTGAGATTAATGAAATCTAAAGATATCATTGGTCTAAACCTTTGGCAGGTATATTTAAAAATCCCCTATCTGTTTGTGGCAGATAGTAATTAGACTCAAGAACTTGAAAAATCTTCAGTGCTGCTCTAATAGTGAGTGCGATTAAAGCGCAACGTTTGCTCTAAGGTAAGATACGATCATCGATATTTTAAACTTGCAAATAACATGCTTGCGTCATTCAAATAAATGTACCAATTGTTGTATAGTACAAATGTAATATTAAATTATCTATTTTATCATATTTTTTCGATATTTGACTTATCTACCTGGCCGACATTGGTAAGAAGGTTTTTCGAAAAGGAACACCATATTGTCTAAACGAATGGCCCAAAATTTGACAGGAACACTTGCACTGGTTACAGAAAATAGTATAAGAGGCTGGTTTAATGAAATCGAGGAATACCTGTTAACGTTCCAACACCTTTTAAAAAAGCGTTATTTTGGCCTGACAAGAATTCAGTTAGCAAAGTGAGGAATAGAAAAAAAGAAAAAACAAAACAACAAGAAGAACTAAAATAAAGTCCAAAAACAAATAGAAGAAAATAAGATTAAACGAGAAAGCGAATACCTACAGAAAAAGCGCAAAAAGGAGACTATAGAAGAAAAACAAGAGAATAAAGACAAAAAAAAGAAGTGAATAAATAAACGATACAAGCATTGCAAGGAGGCGATTATGTAATAGTTAATTTTGAAGGAACATATTTTTTCTACGATCACTACCCAAAGTAGGCTTTTGCACACTCAAATCTAACCGCAAAGTTGATGTTTTCCGCGAGCTGTCATAATTTGACATTATTGGCGCTCTTAAGCAGAAAGTAACTTTGGCGCACGCCTAATTTTATTTATAGATAAAAGAGAGCTAGTAGTTTACTGAAGCCATCGGATGAACTCTTTGGACAACAGTTAGAGGATGTGCTGGATACAACTTCTGCTAAGTTTCATATGCATAATCTCAACTGTAAATTATACAAGTTTATTATATATTTTTGCAGATCCAAAAGTGGCTATACAGTTTTATTTGTTAGCGGCATTAATACCGCCCAAAGGGCGGAGGCCATCAATATCCGAATGTAGAGATGCTCTATTTCTGCAAACCAAAGCACCTGGGGATATAGAAAAATTGAAAAAAGAACGACTGGATATATTATGTGCAAAAGGCTTAACGGTTCAATATGTTTCTGTATTAAATATGTTTGGACAGATAACGAAACTTTTCACTCAAATTACCTTTTCAATACCTAATCTAGCCTTTTTAAATTTGGTTTTAGTTTTTTAGAACTACCAGCTGCACAAACACTCTTTAATATGACTCATAATAAAAGGATTATTTGATTTACATCAATTAAACTAAAACCAAATTGAAAAACTATTTTACCGTAAGCTTAAAAAAATACATTCTTCTATTTAAACTAGCATTTATTCGAAGCAAACCAATTATTTTCAAAAAGTGGGGCATGATTATCCATTGTTTGAACAAATCAACTCGAGTTTTGATGCAAGACATTTTTCAGGAATTTTAAACAAATGTATTTTTTTACTGAAACAAATCACAATTCAAAAAAAGGATAGTCTGGATTTCAAATTGAAAAATGTTCGATTTAAAATAGTAATACTTTGAAGTAAACAACTTGAGTTTGCACAAACGAAATTATTTTGAAGTTTTAAAAAAATCCATTGTTCCATTTAAACTTGTAGTTGTTCAAAATAAAAGAGATGGTCATAACGTTTTAAATAAATTAATTGTTTATATTAAAATATTAATTGTTGGAAGTAAACAACTTGAGTTTGGACTAAAGATATAATTCCCTTAAATTTATTCACTTGAATGTTAACATAACACTACAATTAGTTTGAATGATATCTACCAAACTCTTGTTTGAAATTTTAAACAAACCGAAATTTTAACTTAACACCTCTGTTTGGTTGACTCTATTCAAACTTCAGATTTGTTTATCTTAAACAAATTTTTTCTCATTCAAAAAAATCTTTTTCAGGGTGTATCAATAAATATTGGGCCTACCTAGTATGTCTGCCCAAACATTGATTTTTTGCGGGAATTGTTTGTCGCCTTCCCGAAATAATCTGGGATTTTAATCAGATCGGATATTTTTACGATGTACAGTGTGTCTCAAATTCGAGGCGCGTCATTGGGATCTAGAAAACGGAAAGAGATAAAGAAACGGTTAAATTGTGATGAAGTTTAGGGGAACAATAATTAGACTTGATGAGATTTCAAATATTTTCTTTTGTTTTTGGGATGATTGAAAACAAGTGATTTATCGGATTTTTGTTTTTATTTTTTTGTAGAGCCAGTTATAAAGATATTAAAAAATAGTTGACACTTCTCCATTGTCATTTTTTATTCTCTTTGCCATCATGTCATGTACATATCCAGCTGACAATTCGAATTCTCACATTCATCATCAACTTACTTTTTTTAATTACGGACCTGAATTTTTTTCAACTTTATACTTATCCCATCGTAATTACCATAACATATATTAAGTTGGGTTGGAGTATTTGTTTCGATCCCAAACAGTCATCATCAAGCTCCTAATATAATTATAATTATTTTCAATACGGTCCTATATATTTTGGAAGATTTTCATTGTGATAGTCGTCATAACATCTTCAGGAAAGAAGTTGAATATTCGTTTCGTATTGAAGACGCAATAGGAACATAGATGACAGTTGTACACCTTTGGTTATGTATATAAGTGGTAATTCTAATCTTTGTGAAATTCCATTTACCTAAATATAAATATTTGCTCGCCCCACCATGAATTGGTTTCCTTCGTCCTAGACATTATTATTATTATTATGAATGAATCTATCAACAAATTTTCACCGATAAGTTCGTGCATTACCGTCACCCTTAAAAATATCTATGTTTATGTGTAAAATGGATCAGCAATTAGGGGTGAAGTTTTATAAAAATACCTACTTGTGAAAAAGAAGGTGGAGTCAAAATTGGGTGCCAACCAAATTGAATCGTTAGTATACTCTTATAGGCTTGAAATATTTAAGGGCCATTGAAATAAATTTGGTTTGGTGGTTCTTCTACCAGAATAATGAATAAACATATTTTTTTCAATCAAAATTTTGAAAAAGTGAATCGTAAAATGTGCTTTAAAGCGTATATGTATTTTTCTTGTATATTCAACCTATTATTATAGTTTTTTATTATAAAATACTAGGCGGCTGTTTAACGTTGCCGACGTATTTGAATACCTTATACTTTCTCCTGAAATATTTTTTTCGGCTTTAAAATTATTCATACAAAAACAATTATGAATTGGAATATTTTATGGATAGTGACCAGATTTTTATATTATGAATAAATATGCAGACACTTTTTCATTTTTATAATGAAAATTTAATTAAAAAAATTTCAACGAGATCAAAAATAAAACCTTCGGTCTCTGCCGTATGTAGTCTCAGTATAGTCGCGTAGAATATTCTCAAAAATGTCTTGTTTTGTCACGGTATTACGAGGAAAATCTCGCTCTAATATGAAGCCCTTATTACTCCTAGGACCACTTGACTGCCAATTTCAGAACAATCCCGAAGGGTACACATCTTAGTGAAATTATTTTCAATCCAATCGAATAGAAGCGGAGAAAAAAGTCCATTATTGTTTTTATAAGATTGAATCTTCCGTTTATTCCCGTTATTTTGAGATATGCATTGTTTTTGTTGAAAAGTAGAAGCTCGAAAATCCATTTCGGATTCGTGGTGTGCTTTCTTGTTATATTCTAAGAAAATCGGAACCATAACTTTTTAAATCTACACTCGTTATTTTAGGACACGAGAAAGGATTGTTTGTTTTAGCATGATGCCACTTTGTCTTTTCCAGAGAAAAACCACTTTGTATGATGAGTATATCCAATCGGGTGACGCTGGGGAGAACAAGAAGAAAAAACATGCAATATTTACATCGCGATGCCTGAGTCTCTGATGAAAAATTTCAAATTCCCAAACAGCATCAAGTATGTGATGGAATAATAAATTTGGTCGGTTGATTTTGATATCGGAACGGGGCCAGCGCCATCTTGTCCCTCATTTGAATTCGAGAAAGATGCTTTCTGTTTCCACATAAAAAGTTTCAGGCATCGAAAAGTTTCCAGTCATTAATTAAGTTACAATTTCATACAAAAAAAATATAAAGAATATTTTCTTTTTTGCCTCCATATAAAAAGAAAGAGGGCAGAATTTATTAATATACAGGATGACATCAATATTCTGACAAATACAGCGGATCTTAATTTGAAGCACATCAAATAATAACAAACAAATATACATGTATTTTCAAATTGATTTCTTTGAGAAGCACCATGTTTCAATAAATTGTAAAGTTGGTATGGTGAGTTATTATAAATTTTAAAGGAAATTGAACTTTGTTTTACTTTGGACTTACAGTTTTTATACTCATTATTTCTCTTGCCTTGAAAGTTGAGTCAACTCAATGAATTTATTGTATAGTTTGGCAAGTCTATCTGAAGCTACGCGGCATCGGTAAGGAGCGAGGAAACATGGCCGATATCTGTCATAAACGTACCAATGGCGTACGGTACCTATTTTATAAAAGTATTGGAAATAATAATTATTATTATATAGTAATTATATCTATAAAGAAGCTGATTTATGCTTTGCTTTAAAGGTGAGGTATTTTTCAAAACACGGTATTTGTTAAAAACAAATAATGTTAAAAATCGTACTTGAATTCAATATGAATAGGAAATAATAAGTTACCAAGTAAAACTAAAAATGCGAAGGTAAATACTGTCAATATAAACGCCACTGGATAATCAATGTCAGTCAATTGTCGAAGTTATAGGGAAGAACACACGCACGCGCTTGCCAATAGGAAGTTAGGTGGTTACTTAGTAACGGTGGCTCAATAAATATCCACCAATTGAGATAGTCCGGAGGGCGTGGTAATCATGATTTCCGCACGACGTTGCCAGCTTGAAAGAAACCCATAAGATATTTGGAAAAGTGTTCATCTTTTAATGTTCAGAAATTGGAAAAATAAAGTTAATAGACAAAATCCAATGAAACATTGATATATTGTTAATAATAAAAAGTCCATTTTCTAATTATGATCACTACATACTTGGCACTTTAGCTTTTTCATAGTTAAACTTGGCAATATCGAATGTTTTCGACCGCATTCCATTCACAGCTTCAGTTATGTTTGCCAAATTGAATTTGTTTTTTGGCAGTTCCATTGAATAGTAAATAAGGCATTCTTTGTAACTTGTGCCTCGGTTAAAAATCGACAAGAAAAATAACCAGAGTTTCTTTGAATTTAAAAAAAAATGCTTCTCGGCCCTTAACTACTAACGTACCAAATAAGTAACATTTACACTACCAATACGTTTCACAGACGGCAATATATAAACTGACATACAACTGTCAATTTCCGAAGTTTCTTTTTGAAAACTACTCATATGTTCTCTGGAGTATTGGAGAAGTGAAAATCATGCTTAGAAATGGAATTAAAGAACAAATTTTAGTGAAATAGTATATTTCACTGCGAGTCCAGAAAATAGGCTTTTCCCATGTGCGCGCGAAGGGTTCCCGTGTGATGCTTAGCACGGGAAAAGCATTTATGGATGTTTAATGAACGATACTTTTCATTATACCTTTCTTAATACAAAAACTAGTAAGTATTTACTATACTATACTATAATTCAAAACACTGACATCTGCTGTCAAAATACAATTGTTGTTTAGTGTTGCAAAGGGAACTGAACAATAACGCATGTTAGCGCACAGGTAATTTTCGGTACTCTTAATAGGCATGTTAAGATAGGGTTTTCAGTAGGGTGTAATGAAAATAAAATTTTTTGTAAATGGGTATTAAGTATTCAGCATTTTGACCTCTATTTTGTGAACTGATGAAATAAAATTGAAATACTCAAATTATCCATGGATTTATCATTTCTCTGAATACATTAGAAAAGTCGAATTAGAATAAAGTTGAATAATTGAATCAAAAAAATGAAAACTGAATAAATTGACAATGCCTGCACATTGATGCACAATCTGGGCACATTTTTTTCTCGCACTCCAAGCAAATCGGATTTTGGCAGTCGTAACAAACGTATTGCGTTCTTCTTTTTTTTCGATAAGAACAAAGAGGGCAATTTTTTCTTTTTTCCAATCAGACACATCTTCAACTCGAATACTAAGTCGCCATTTTCGACTCACCTTTAAATTTCTCGACCTTCTCTGTAAATGTGGTGTCACTAGTTTCTTCATAAAATCAGATCTTTCTATACTGGAATTTTCTGGATTACTGTTATATAAAATGAAAGAGTTCACAGTTCTTATATCGAAAAGCCTATAAAATATCGTAAGTGGCCATCGACTGCAGGAGAACTTCGAACATTTTTCATCAATTGCGTCTACTCCGCCTTTTGTTGAATTATAATCCAGAATTATATATGGTTTTCCAGACTCCGGATTTTCGCTTTCATGGTGATGGTAAGATGAAACTAACATAACTGCTCCATTTTTTTCTGGTACGTATGAAACGTACCTGAATGCAGATCCAACCACCCTTTTTCTATTGATAGTAACTGAGATGGAATTTCCTTTTCATTTTTTCTAATTGTGCCAATACATGCTAGCCCTCTTTGTTTCAATATGTTCACGAGTTCTATGGATGTGAACCAATTGTCAAATGTCACATTTCAGTTTGTATTGCAAATTGGTTGTGTTAGCAGCAGAACACTTTGAGCTGGTTTGCTAAGTTTTCTATCTTCATTCGGTGAATTTCTACCATCTGAATCTTTACCTGTATAGATGTATCCATTGTAGAAATATCCAGTTCGTGCATCCGTGCAACACATAAGTTTCAACCAATATTCATCAGGTTTATTTGACATGTACATTTTGAATATACACCCTCCTCTAAAACCAACCAGCATCTCGTCGACACAAGCTGGGTTAACATCGAAATGTTTTTAAATTCAATATCAATTAAACTTTCTCAAGAGATTGGGAGTTAACTACGAGCTTATACCAAATAGGGATGACTGGGTAAAAAAACCGATAGATGTTGGTATACACATGGCTCAAGAACACCCTCAGGCTCAAAGATGGTTCGACTCCATGCTTGTGTTGCAATAGGTATGCCAGAGGGTTGTCAGACTATAGGAAGTTATAGGACACCACTACCTTTTGGACATCGACTAAAGAATAAAGATGAATTTAAATTAAAAAAAAAACTAAGGTGAGAAAGGTAGAAACACCTTGTAGAATTTGAGTTAAGATACTAACTGAAAAAAGTTAAAAACTTACGTTAACCCGGACTCGTTCCCCTACAGCTCTTATAGCCGGGTAGATTAGAAATTAAATTCAAAAAAATTAAAATTTTATTTTTGCCAGGTGAGGAGCAAAAAAAAATGAGGCCTGAATTTTTTAGGTACTTATTTTTAACTGTATGTCTTCCGGGATGGGTGGATGGAAGGCTTCAACTAAAGGTATCCCAGTGATGGGTCGTCAATCATATTGGAGGTGAAGTGCCTTTAAGGTATTCTTGAGAGGTATCCTTAGAGTATCCTAGGAGGTGTCCCGAAGGGATTCTTAAAGAAGTGTTTACCTAAAAGTTCAGGCGGACTGGGGATATCTAAATACGCCGGATTAATTATGTTTTTCCCTTAATGAAAGAGGGACCAATTATTTTGTTTTATCCCAGCCCTTACATTCAGTGTTTGTGGATATTGGGTATGAGATTCACACATCCAACGAGGATTGTTACGTTTCCAGTCAACAAGAAACGTGTAATATCTATCCTAACTATATATCCTAACTGAAATCCCATAACAAGATCTACGGTCAGTAATGTAGTGAAAAATGTTTAACGAAACTGATTCGGTGGAAGATTTATTCAAATCAAGGCGTAAAAAAACTGCATCAACTGAAAACAAATCTTTAGATGTTTGTGTCTTGTTAGAATACGACGAGCACTAGGCAACTCTACGTGAAAAGAAATTCCATCCATACAAAATGAGTTTAGTTCGAGAGTTTTCAGATGATGACTTCGATAGACGTGAAGAGTTTGCAGAAATAATGATGGAAAAATGTTACAATCAAAACGATCCAAATTTTTTAAGTAATGTTATCTTTTGCGATGAGGGCACTTTTTTATTTGTGGAAACGAAAATCGGTATAATAGAAGATACTGGTCACATAACAATCCTCGTTGCATGCGTGTATCCCACACCCAATATCCACAAAAACTGAATGTATGGGCTGGAATAATTGAGGGAAACTTAAATGGTCTGGCGTATTTAGATTTATTGGAAAATAGTTTTATACCTGAGTTGGCTCGGTAATTTCCAAATCCAAGTGAGTATTTTCAATTACATTTTAATGTAGAAATTTCATTATTCGAAACATCCAACATCCAAATGGTGCTCCACCTTGTAGAGTTCATAAATATACTAGATCTGTGTTCCCTCTTGCGAGAGGAGTAGACCCTGACAAAGAGAAGAAAAGCATAACCTAACAGAGAAGAACGCGCGCAATAGTTTTGTACGATATTGTAACGGTAAGTGGCTGTAACCTTACAGGGCGCCAATTTGTAACAGTAAGAGACGCCAGCTTGAAGGGCTCCGGCTAGACTCCTCTCAAGGGTGATTCGACCCCAAGTTTATACTGCACAAGTGTTACAGGAAGGTTGTAAAAGTTGAGGGCGCCACTACCTTTTTGACGTTGATAAAAAGTACTAAAAAACTAAGGCGGGAAAGGTAGAAACGCCTTGTAGAATTTAGATAAAAGTTAATAATAAAAAAAAGTGACTGAAAATTACCCCGGGCGATATCTCCCTCAACTTTAATAGTTGAGGATTTATGAAAAAATAAAAAAATAATTCAAAAAACTTATATATTTATACTGCCACAGGAAATGAACAGTGAGGAAAAATTTGTACTTAGGTACTTAGCTTATGAAATGGTTGTTTCCTGAAGAAGGTCTTGCCTCTACGATGTCTTAAGATCTCGAAGAAGATAGGTAGATAGTCTTGATCTGAACTGCTGTGTCTTGGTCTAGGGCGGTATTTTGGTCTAGGGCTGTATCCTGGGGATCTATCCTTGGGTTATATCCTTGCCTAGGGATTATATTATAGCCTAGGTCTTGGGGTTATATCCTTGCCTAGGGCTTATATTATAGCCTAGGTCTTGGGGTTATATCCTTGCCTAGGGGCTGTGCTTACCACAGCAAAATTCATAAGATACTTAAAATATGAAAGATAACGAAATATATGGTCTCTCCCCGTAGACAGTCGGTAACGGAAAGGGGTGTCCCTCGTGGCGTTGGGAAAAATGGAAGCATCCGTTGGTAGACGTCAATTGTCTTATGGTCAAGGTTGAAGATTGGGGTGGCTAATGAGACGACGAGCGGTAATTAAAAGGATTTATTCTATAAAATCTAAACAGGTCGATAGACATGTTACAATATTCAGAGAACAGAATAAAGTTGGAGTAAAAGCAAAGCTTGATTAATTAATCTTTTTAATCTTCACATTTTGGCGACGGGTACCATATTGTGGTTGAGAGGAACAAAACAAGGCGATAAGCAGAAAACATGTCAGGAGACAACATATTCGCAAACATAGACACATTTGATATATATAATGGCATGGAAAACATTGGAGTTCGATGGAACAAATGGTTGAAAAGGTTCAACAACTTTCTAATCGCTGCTGGAATAACTGAAGAACAAAGAAAAGAGGCAATGCTGTTGCATTGTGCAGGTGAGGAGGTTTTTGATATTTATTGCTCTCTTCCTGATCCTTCCCCATAGTGCATAAAAAGAAATGCATCATTCTTTGAAAATTTTTACTCTAATGTCACGAAAATACTATCCCCAAAACCTATTCATCCAACTATTCATCTCAAACCACAACTGAAAACGCAACCCACTAAACCTTTTCCTTCGAACGTTTCGTGGAAGATTAACTTAACGCAGACACCCAACCTAGAGAATATATTGACCCCGATTAGTGACGACTCTCCCGACCATGAGAACAAGCATCTTCCTCTTGAGATCGACAAGTTTCCCACGATGACGATATGGACGAAGAAGGAGAAGATTCTACCACGTCTAGTTCAGATGCCGAGGCAGAACAGACGTCCAATGAAGTTTAGTCCAGACCGCAACGCAATCCAAGGAATCCTGGTTATCTAGATGATTACCTTACGGACTAGTATTTCTCTTGAAAGTTTAATTTTTGTTCTGTTGCAATTTTTGTGTTTAGCAAGACTTTCATTTCATTTAAAGTAGAGGAGAAAATGTAGTGTTCACAAATATAGATCTAGATCTGTGTTCCATATTGCGAGAGGAGTAGACCCTGACAAAGAGAAAAAGAGCATAACCTAACAGAGAAGAACGCGAGCAATAGTTTGGTACGATATTCAGAGAACAGAATACAGTTGGAGTTAAAACAAAGCTTGATTAATAATCTTTATTAAACAAACATAAACATTACACACCTCACTTTGCGCGTGTGGTGAGGCAATACCTAAATAACGTGTTTCTGAGATGGATTGGTAGGCGTGTTTTTATCGACTATTTCCTGTGGGGTAACTTAAAAACATCGTTTATAAAACAACCTGCCAATATTCAGGAATTAAAGGATAGGATTACCACAGAGATAAGAAGCATTAAGCAGTCAGGGATGCTGCAAACTGTATTGCAAAGTTTTAAAAATTGCATGGCTTCTTGTATTGAAGTAAACGGACAACATTTTGAGCATCTGTTGTAATCGCCCTTACTGTATGTTATCTGAAAGTCCTAATTTTTCTACTACTCAAATGTCGACATACCTCGAACATGAAACAAACATTTAAATATTTATCTTCAGGCGCAGTAGGTTTTTTGTGCCATGATTTGAATAAACCTTGTTATGATATTACAATTAGGATATAAATTATTGAAGATTATTCAAATTAAACGAGTTTATTCAATCATAACGATCTAAATATAGATAATGTAAATGTAGCTATAACTGCGAAATTATGACATTCAAGGTATAGGTAACATTTCATGGAAAATGCATTTCAAAATGAAAAAAAATATATAGGGTGATCCATTTGAAATAACAAAGTTCATTATTATTCCGGAAAAAGGAAAGATCTGACAACAATGTAAATACCACCATAATATCGGCCATACACCCAAATCTATAAAAATCGTGCAATCCGTTTCCGAGATAATTGAGGCGTTTCATACTTAAAACTCACTCTGTAAAATGTCAAACTTTATGCTAATAAATAAATAGATCATCGTGAAAGAGCGAAGTTTACAATCTTTTACTGTTTTCAAAATACGTTAGTGAGTTCCGTTCAATATTCTGAAAAGGTTTTTTATGTTCTCGCATTTGTTTCTTGGGTGTGAACTGTAATGTAAAGGGATTGGGTGATATTTCTCTTGATGAATGTCAATTTATCAAGAGTCAAGAAAGTAATGAAAAGCTATTCTTTGAAATTTTCACCAGGAAACATCATATTCATTATGCACATTACAGTTATAGTTTTTTTCAATTGATTTTCTCTTATCGTTCCAACAGTCTTCTAGATAATTTTCTGTTAAATCTCGTGTTTCGATGTAAGAAAAGTTGTCACCCCCTTTTCTTCCTTCACTGGTGTTGAGGTGACAATAGGAGGGTTCTCTTAAAAATACAATTATCACCGGCTTCTCAACGGAGAGGGGTCGAGGTAGAATAAACGACCATTATTTAACGGTTTAAATAAATTACTTTACGTTTACTAAATAATAGATAATCACTCAGTTTTACGTCTTACAGTTTTCCTTGGTGTAGAATAGGCCTGATCGTAGTTGGCTCACGCCGTTGCCCTACTTTCAGCTGACGCTGTTAAATATTCAACTAACCCGATGAAATCATAAAATATAAAATCATTATGTTTAAAAGTAAAATGTACAAGTGGTCTCAGCTGATGCTTAAAATGAACAGTGAAAATAAAAATATACTAATATACCAGATGGTAGAATGGATTCCAAGAGTATACTTTTGGATTACACTGAGGGGTTAGTATTGAAAATATTAACTATGATCTATCTATGAGCTGTAGTCACAAAAGGTTACATCTATTTAGATTCAACTTCCTACCGGATTGTGCGATAGAGTATAACAATAATCCATGGGAGTGTCGTCTACAAACTATCTAAGACACCTACAAGCAGCAGGCACAGCACAGTAATATGAACAATCTTACTTGGAATGTGGTGTGGTGTGTTTCCGATATGTCGCAGGAGCTGGACGAAGAGGGCTGGTCGTCCTCTACTGGTGAGTTTTCTATCACTCGTATTTCTATTTGGTAACTTATGTGGCTATGTATCAGACTAGGAAGAGGTCTATGAAGGAAACTCTGAAGCAGTCAGTGAAATGGACTGTGAAGATGTTGTCGAAGACTGTTAATGAGAGGGTGAATAGGACGATGTATAAGACGGTGAATGAGAGATCCGAAATACGAAACTCCCATGATGCCTAGGTCAATAAGAGAGAAGAGTGGGTACTTACCATGGATGGAGGATGATCTCAAAGTAATATGGTTTTTCCCGTTAGGAGGAAATCCGCTAGATGCGTTTAAATAACCACTTAAGATATCCCTAAATTATTCCTAACAGGTTACGATTGTAGCTGGGCTAAATCCGAAAATACTTCGAGAGACTACAGTGCAAGTAACCTCTTGAAAAGCACCAGCATAAGAATGGAGAATTATGGACCAGTCCAAGCCTCACAAGGTCAAGGTCGGTCTTCTTCTGTTTATTAACCCTAAGCATAAGGTGAGCAGGTCAAAGGTTAATCTAATGAGTAGCTGTATAGTTAATTGAACTTGACTTAATAGGTCAAAGGCCTCTTGAGAATTTATGAAAGATTAATACATTGTCAGAAAATGTAAACATAACCAAATAAAGTTTGGGCAATGATGTTTAACTATTAATTATTTCGGAAGTAGTAAATGGTATTAGATCAATATATACAAGGTGAGTGGTGGATTTCCTTTACATTCATAAATACTATTTATCTTCATAAACTTGTATTGTCAACGTTAAAATATCTCTTCAATACCCAATGATGAATTGAAACCGTTACAAAGTTAGTGGAGCTCTATCATGAGAAGACACTACAATTTTATGAACATTATTATTTATTTGTAGATTCCATGGAGGTCATCTTGACAATGAAGGGATATTCGCAGGAAGATGGTATCATCTTTGCTGTGGGACCCAGTCATGGACGAACTGCTGGAATGATTTATCAGTGAGGTGATCTTCACCCAGGGGTATAAAGCTGATCTGTCAATAACGTATCGTTATATCGGAGCTAGTGCAACAGACTCTGAAAACGGTGGGGAAATGGTGTAGGAAGGAATGCCTAAGGGTGAATTCTGCAAAAACTGGGTTTATTCCCTTCATTAGCAAAATAGATCATAAGCGACTAGTATTGCCAAGCATCTTCAACGTGCAGCTGTGTCTAAGTCAGGAGGTATCTCGGTATCATTCTGGATGTTAAACTAACCTGGAATTTACACCTGCTGAGTAAAACAAATTAGGAAGAAATGGGCGATAGGAAACACATGAAAACTAAATACACTAGCTGTACCCATGTTTAGCTAAGGAGGCTTCGTCTGGTGGCCAAAAACAGATCAAAGGAAAACTGAACTTTAGTTATCACTTTAGAGGCTTGTCTGTCTGTACATAACGAGTGCGATGAGAAGCACTTAAAGCTACTGGAAATGAAAACTGACAACATACTGGCCATAAATAATGACGACCAACCATAAAATATCCAGCTGAACTGGACTGGAAGCATGTAGGTAGGATAAAACGTTGGTATGGTACACAGACGGATCTAAAACTCATTAATGAACTTCGGTTCATCAGTGTTTTCTTCAAGATGGTTATCCAAATAATGAAGAATGGTGACTGGGACATCATGGCTGACAATTTAATAACTGTTTGTATAAATAACACTCATATTCGAACCAGGATAAGGTTCACCAATGGTTGAATTATGCTCAGTAATTCTTGAGCAATATAATTGCCATTGTTAATTTCTGCATTGGTACTACATGTCGAGATTTCGAGAATAATGTCATTTTCCAAAGCCATTTCCAAAATTCCACTAGTACGAGAGCCGACATCCTATGAATAAAACAAATATACTCACCTATTGAAATTCTTGATAACGGTAACAATATTGTTAACAAATTCATTTGTAAAAAAAATGTATTCAATAATATACCCATAAATCCTCTTCTCTTTACATCTGCGTTGCTCATCCCGTTTAAAGACGTTTCTTTGTTGAGTATCTAATAATTCTACATTACAATTAAAACTTCGCAAGGAATTAATCTTGCTCCTGCTTACCAACTTACTACTGTTACTTAAAATGTATGTAGTTCACTTTTAACGTTAAATATCTTCCATACAAAGCAATTCACGGCAAATATCAAATTCTCAGTTGATTATTCCAAGAAACAAGTAAGTATAATAATGAAAAACTTTGAATTCAGACGAAAACCCTTTATCATAGTCACATTAGAAGTGGCAATACAATGTCTGTTAATGAACGAAAAGTCAGTCTGAAATTCAGAGCATTAACCTGTCGCATATAGATGATAAATGGTCGTACACAATGCCTTTGTCGTGGTCTAATGGATATCTTGTAAATGTTACATTACGTGTCTTTATTATAGTTTCGACACCTTTTCTCCAAGAATTCCATGATGATAACACCAGTGATAATATTTCATCGACACAGATTCAATCAGTGATTAAATAGTAATTTATGCAACAAGTGCATATTATGCTACAAACTATATTTTTTCTACAGCCCTATACAAATAATAACATCAAAATAGTAATTTGGAATATTTTAATTAAATTCCTTTAGTAAATTACAACTAATGAATGCATAATGACTGAATTCGAAAATGCACACAATAGTATTAGGAAAAATTAACAACTATATTATATATTTTAGTTTTAATTCGCAATGTGAATAGGTATTGAAAGCGCAATTGTTTGGTTGACTTATGTGAATTTTTAATCCAGTCACGTTTGTTTCTATTTGATTAATGGATAAACCTCCATTTAAATTTTGAATATTTGGAACAGTCAAATCCGTATCTGCTTGATTCTTATATGATGTTGAAGGTAGGTTAAAGAAACTACTGACATTAGCCCCTTGTAAAATTGGTGAAGCACAATTCATTTTTCATTCATAGAATAATTGTTCACATACCCTCCGGCAACAGCGGTGGATTTCCATTCTCCATGCTACTTTAATTGAAGAATGTCTCCACTCGAATCAACTTGAAGCGATGCCGATTTACGTCGAAACGTGTGACCTGTATATTTTTCTGGATGCGATAAACTTGAATATTGGATCTGGAATCGTAGAAATTCCCCCTTTTTTTCAATGTCATCAATTTTCATTTCACACAACTCTTCTCTTCGACAACCACTAGCTATTACCAGTACTAACGTTACCCACAAATTTATAAATAAAGTAAGCAAAAAACAAATCAATTATTCAAAACGTTTACCTTAAACATTAAATATTTGTCGTCTGGAGCATTCAATAAAACTTGTTCATTTCCTCCCTTGAAAATGTATCTATTAGACCTCTCAGGTTTGTACTCAACCGATTCTGGTTTCAAAAATGATATTAGTTTAGAATATTTGCTTATATCTACGTTATCATTAATAATTAAGGTTGCTTTTAGTTTAGAATAGCTGGACCATAATGTAGAGGAATTGAATTTTTTAGACCTTTCTTCAAAAAAAGCAAATAGCACTCGCTCTGTAAAGCTATGAACATTGTTCTGATTCCGCCATTTCATGAAAGTGTCATATTCTTTTACATTATATTCTTCGGATTCCTCCGGCAGCAAATTTAATGTGGCCAGAGACAACAAAGAGGCGGCTAACTAGAGCTGCAAATTGGTTCGATAGAGCACTTATATCATGCATTTGTTCCATCCTTTTCATACACTCGTTAGCGAATGTTTAGATATTTTCATCTTGCCATTAGGCAATTTAGCATAGAGTGCGCTAGCAGCGCTGCACTCTTATTGGTTGGAACGTGGAAGAAGAAGAAATAATTCAAGGACAACAAACAAATGGCAGACATCAGTCGCTTTTGTTTATTTGTTTGATGTTGAGTTTCTTTATTTTCATTGTATTTATACTGAGTTATTGTGATCGTTTGTGTTTTTATTTATGTGGACTTGTGGATAAACATTAATATACTTATCGTGCTTGCAAATGCTAGTGAGTAGCGATAGGTGTTGAGACTTTGATAGGACAATTTTAGAATAAGGATTAAGGGTGGTGACCCCTTCCAAAAACCCACAAACAGTGAGAAAAATTGATTGATAGTTTTATTACCTATTGTAAGCTAAGAGCAACGTTGAGAAAATTGAAGTAAATTTTCAACTTTTAACACCTTATAACTTTTTGGGTGTGCACTTTTACTTCTTTACATTGTATATATGCCGTTATTGCCAGTACAAATATTTTTGCATTTTTTTCTGCATTACTTTATTCAACTGTATAATATATGTCATAATTTGTAATAGTTTGGCCTTAATATAATGTTTAGTAGTAGGAGAAAACTCATGCTTCCTTCCCTAGACATAGGGAGGAAATAGTATATTGTGACGCGTGGGCAGAAAGTAGGCAAAAGCAGCCCACGGCTAAGAGGTGCTAATGCATCATGAACGTGTGACACACAACTGTTTCTCGACCCCCTTTATGGAAAATTTTTTAATGTGTCCAAGCACTTAAAATTATTATAGGTACAACTCACACGTCATGTCAAATGCAGGGCACAGTTTTTCAATGCTAGAATAAAAAAATCGTGGCGCTAGGAATTTTCCGCCTTTGGTTATAGGATAAGCTGCTTCCAATATAAAGCCATTATAATATAAATAACTTTTCCTACACTACCCAAAGTAGGCTTTTGCACACTCAAATCTAACCGCAAAGTTGATGTTTTCCGCGAGCTGTCATAATTTGACATTATTGGCGCTCTTAAGCAGAAAGTAACTTTGGCGCACGCCTAATTTTATTTATAGATAAAAGAGAGCTAGTAGTTATTTCAATATAAACTGTAGAATAAATAAATATTTTAGTTGATTTTCTAATATGTTAAAGCATCCAACAGTATTTTCCGTAATAATTTAATGAGAAATAGGGAAATCTAAAAAATATCTGACATTAATGTAATAAATATCTGACATTAATGTAATAAGTGTTGCCTACGTACATAGGTACACGAAACTGCAATCAGGAAACTGCTAAGTACAAACAATGGCAATAGGTAGGCAACACAACATACTTGCAAATAACTTACGCATTATAAGAATCAAGTATGTCTATGTCAAAGAAAGAACCTAGTGCATTGTCACTGAAATATTTTTTGAGATAGTTCCGTGCTGTGTATTTGTATTAATATTTTACTATAAGTCAGTAAGTACTTGAAAAAACAAGAAAAATGGATACAAGTGATACTGATTTTTCGAATACACCGCCAGATATTGTCGAGGCGGCCAAAAAAGTCACTTTAAATCTACTTCCGGAGAAATCCAAATTAAAGTACGAAAATAAATATAGTCTATTTATAAGTTGGTGCAGATCCAAAAAAATTAAAAGATATTCAGAAAATGTGTTATTAACATATTTTGGGGAAAAAGCAGCAACATTAAAGTCATCAACCCTGTGGTCCAAGTATTCAATGCTAAGGCAAACATTGAAAATAAAAAACGACATTGACATTAGTCAATATGCAAAATTAATTGCATTATTAAAAAAAAATCTGTCGGTTATAAAGCAGAAAAATCTTTATTTTTATCCAAGGAGCAGGTGTAGGAATTTATTCGCATTGCACCCGATGAAGACTATTTATTGAAAAAGGTGATAAATAATTATTTCTATGTCTCCAAAAAATATTAAATTTAATTTTTTTAATTTTTTCATAGGTTGTCTTAATTATGGGTATTGCTGGTGCGTGTAGGAGAGATGAATTGGGAGAAATGAAATTAGATGATATTCAAGACAAAGAATCCCTTTTGATTGTCCATATTCCAGATTCGAAAACAAAGCAGAGTCGAATGTTCACAATTGTTAATAACAACACACCAGAAAAAAACGACATTGATTACGTTGCGTGTTGTAAAAAGTATATTTGCAAAAGAACGCAATGCCAAAATAGTTCAGAAAATCGCCTATTTTTCCGATATTCCAAAGGAAAATGCGCAAATCAGGTAGTAGGATTAAATACGATTGGTAAAGTACCTACTGATATTGCCAAATATTTAAATTTGCCGAATCCTGATTCTTATACAGGACATTGTTTCGGGCGTACATCTGCTACCTTATTAGCCTTATTAGCCGATTTAATTCAACTAAAAAAACATGGCGGATGGAAAAGCAGTAATGTGGCAGAAGGGTATATTGATGAATCCATAAACAATAAAATAGAAACTTTTCAAAAAATATCTGGTCAAGTTTCAGCTCAAGTGCCAGAAAAAATACCCTATCTGTTTTGTAACCCTTCAGAGCCATCAACATCTGGAATCAACATTAATACTCGCCACCAGTAAGATTTGACATTTTCGAACCTTTCAGAGACATCTACCTCAGGCATAAACATAAAAAATTGCCAAAATTGTACCTTTAATTTTAATTTAGTTAATAAGTAAAAGGTATGTTTGTTTATTATCGTTCTGTATTCCCTTTAAATAAAATTTAAAAAAGTTGTTATTTATTTAATGAACTATAATATTCATACAACCATAAAATCATAAATCTTTAAATCATAAAGTCTATTGTCATAAGTAGGCAACACAACATACACAATTAATCTTTTGTCTTCAAATAGTAGGCTTAATATGTCAAATAAACTTCCAATATTGTAATGAAAGTAAGACGTTTTTAATAAAAAATTAATTTTATTTTGGTGTGATCGTAGAAAAAATCTTGTGTGTATTTCAAGCAGGAAATCCTTTGGTAGTCTCGACAGATTGCCGCGCTCCACTAACGCGTCACGCGGCAACTTTCTGTCTCGACTGCCAAAGTACTACTTTCTGCTCTTGATACACAAATAGCTATTATTGTTTACTGGGATTATCTACATACATGTAATTTTAGTAGTATCCCAAAACATAACGACTGGCCACAATTAGGGAGGATGTTGACTCTTAAGTTTATATTAAAAAAAAGGAACTTCCTGTATTCTAACAAATATCTATTAAATTTATAGTCTCTCTCGGCACGTCTACTTAGTTTGTTGTAATAACTCAAGGTGATATTCACTAATCAATTAATAATTTTTTATAAAAACTATTATACTGAGTGTTAAATATATTATGTTAAAATTCACTTACAGGGCTACTAAATAATACATTCTACCCTATTTTTGGTGTTCATATGATCGGTCTCCAGAAAGGCGGAAAAACTACTTTTCCTCCGTTCCATTTCAACTATCTTGTAAATGATGGATCTTGTAAATCTATTATATTGAAATTATTTCTGTAGTTCCTAGAACATCTTGTATATCCTGTATTGGTGAAAATTGAACATGAATGCTACTTCCACGTTAGGTTTTGAATGAAAATTTCAACTCCAGGATTGTCAAATACGTTTTTTGACAATCATAGTATGCGGTGGATCACGGACTTTGTGGAATGGAGAACGATTCAAGGGTACCATAGCCTCATTAACCTTAATACTACAACAATCTAAGACAGGTATGAAAAACAACAAAAAAAACATACAGGGTGATTGATTAGGGTGATAAAGCTCAGTAGGTCTGTTATCATGAAAGATACCAAAAAAAGTTAATTATAAAAAGTTTAGGCAACTTCAAGCTTCATATTCCGAAATTAGTTACAATGTTACAAGGTGTTCCAGATCGAAGGTATGTGTTTTCCAATGAAACACAATATATTTTATTTTGGAACTGAAATCTGTCTTACTTCATCACTACAAAAATATGAGGTTGTAATCTATTATACAGGGTATTCTAAAAGTTATAACCAATTTTCCGACAAGTTCAACTCGGAGTAAAGGAATAAGCGAAAGATTTTTAATAATTACCAAAATTCACAAACACGAATTATTTTGCAAATATTTATTAAATTAAATACACGGTGAGCAAATATTTATTAAATTGAATACAGTTGAGTCAAAACTCAAGTAGGTACATTATTGTTTCAGTAATTTTAAAAGGATCACCCTGTATTTTATATCATAATCGGAGAGTACTATTACGCTTAAGTTATAAGTTTTTGAGATATTTTGATTTTTTTTGTGAAGTATCAATTAGGTAACAGTTTAGCAGATGTTGTGTAATTATATAAGACCTATATGTTATTTGAGTAAAAATAGAGTTGTTTTTTCGTATGTTCTTGTAAACCTTGATCTGTAAACTGATCTTCATCACACTAATCAATCACCCTGTACAAAATAACAATATAAGCAATGGGATGAAGACAACAGAATAAATGATTAATCAAAAAATGTTTCACTGGCATATTTTTCACTTCAAACAGAATAATTGAGAGTTTCAACACTTTGAACCTAATATTCTTCGCTACGCATAATGATACAAATAAAGGAAAATGTCGATATTGAATATCCAAAGTTGATTGCATTTTAAAAATGTCAAAATGCCGGATACAAATAAAATAAAGCTAAAACTTTTACAAGAGAGGAAGTAAATAAATTCTTGATGGATGCCTCCGATGATGTTTTTGTATTTATGAAGGTAAAATATGAATTATCATACAAATAATTCAATTGTTGACATAGAATATTCATAGGTACTCCTTGTTATTGGAATTTCTGGAGAATGTGATGAGCTCATTAAAATTACAATAATGAATGATATTGAAGATAAAGACATTCTTTTAATAATAAATTAATATTCTCTATTCAAAGACGAATGAACAACGAACTTTCGTAATAAATGCTACAACAGGCAACGGCCCAAATTTTGCTCAAATCGTGAAAAAATATATATGTTTACTTCCTTGAACTGGACATAAACGATTGTTCGTATGCTTTAGAGCTGGCAAATGTATAAATCAAATGGTTGGCAAGAATAATATAACCAAAGTATCACAAAAATTGTAGAATATATTGGGCTAACAACATTAGACAGTTTCAGTAGAACTCAAGCAACTCTATTAGTAAATGTTGGTAGAGGTATTTCATCCCTAAGACAACATGGCGGTTGGAAATCAACCAATCTCGCAGAAGGGTATGAAGAACAATCCTATGCAAACAAAAATGCCTGATCAAATTATGGGAAATAACGTAGAATCTGAACTTGACCCTAATCAGCTGAGCACTTCCAGAAGTTACCACTAGTACAATGTGCTAAGCGAAAAAACTTATTCTACTGAAGCTCCTATTCAAACACCAGTTCCTTCCAATGGTCTTTATATAAGTGCTGCTAAAAACTGCACATTCAGTATTAACATGGCTAACTCTAAAATTTGGATGAACAATACTGTGTACTAAGTTATATCGCATATTATTATATTGATAAATGTGTAAACTAATCCAAGAATATCGATATGTCACATATCGTGATATTGGAGCATCATTAGGCATTTCTAAGACCACTTTTCAAAAGATTCCACAATTATTAGAATTATCTGTAAAACAATCAGTATCTCGTTGGATACCACATCTGTTGACGGAAGAACAAAAAGGAATTAGAGTTAATTGGTGTCAAAAAACTTTAAACCGGTTTAACTCAAGAAACTCAAAAAATACATACAGTAACATCAGTCGGCTGTTTGGATGTTGCAGGTGAACCAAAACCGACGAAAGTTATCCGTTCTCGAAGTGTTTCCAAAGAGATGGTGTCGACATTTGTCTCAAAAGCGTGTCATGTAGCCAGATTGAATAAACCAACCTCCAACGACGAATGATCATCAACCAAGACAATGCAAGTTCTGACACAGTTCGAAAAACGATGCAGATGAAGCCAGAGCCTTCAAAAACTCTATTGTGAAGGTACCAACAAGCGAGTGGAATAACTGCTCCCAAAATTGATTCCAAAGGATACAGAAATGCATTTCTCTTCGAGAAAGATGTTTAAAAGCTACTCGCTATTTTTTTTTCTAGCGCTATATGCAAAGTGTAAGAGACAACCCTTATATTATTCTGAAAGTAAATTCAAATGCGTCCAAAATATGTGAAAATCATTCGATTCTTTCTTGGAAATAGAAACTGAAAATCCACCATCTAATCTGTGGGCATCAACATATTTTTATTAATTCACAAAAACTGATATTACTTGGCTTGAAAAACATACACTGGGCATGCATTGCAATGATCGTCAGCAACGTTACTATCAGATACTGGTATACGAACGTTGAAAAGGCATGGGGGATGGAAGTCCAACGCTGTTGCTGAAAATTGTATTGACAAATCTATCAATGATGAAAGAAAAACAGCTGTAAATATAATTGGGCCAAATACATCGGAAAATATGGTCAATATCGCAGTTCTTAAGCAAAGTACATCGGAAAGCATCAGAGTGCGTTTACATTATAAGATTTTTCTTAGGATTTACTTAAGATTACTATTTTACTACTATATTGTATTGTCATCGGTGCTTGCCGTGTGCGCAAAAATTAATCTGAGCGTTTAAAGTTACTAAAAATCGAGTTTAAAGGTTACTTTATAAATTAAACACCCTATATATTTTTCAACACGCAAAAAAAAATTTTTGCCGTGAACGGGATTAGAACCCACAACCGGTGAATCCGACTCTATCGAAGACCCGCGCTTTAGCCCACTCGGCCAACGAACGTACTTAAACTGATTGAATATACTAACAGTAATAATATAAGCCACTTGCTAGGAGAGTTACAAACAAGCTCACAAGCTCACATACAGGTGAAGCTAATATAAGTGTGTTAAAAAAAATAAGCCGAAAGACAATATATAGGTTTTATTTTTCGACACTCTTACGTATAGCAAGTTTGAACAAATTTATTCTACTTAATATGCAAGTTTATATTTTTATCTGGTTTTCAAATTCAAAAAGTTACCAAAACTTGTTTTACATCTATAAATCTGTGCCAATGGAGATAAAAAATTAATAGTAACTTTTGTAATTTACAAATAAATTAAGAATCAGGAGGAAAAAAAACAAAATATTCATTTACATCACTATTGAGTTAATTTTTTTACAAGTACAATTTTTTTATCGTTTTTCATCTTTATTTATTTCATGTAAGTATTGTAAGTACAAATTGAAGGACTTGTTGTAATAAATACCTACGTGTTTACTCTCCCAATGAAAAGGTATATGGAAAAATGAAATGTCATGTTGTGACTGGCTGTAATGGAAATCAGTATCACAATTTTGACATTTTGTAACTGAAATACAAATAAGTAAAAACTATTGAACTGAACGTTTAAATAGTTCTCTTGGTGGATAATATGGTATTTTCATGTGAAGAGGACAATGAGATTGTAAGACAAGGTCTTGTGACGTGGTTAAATTGTACCTTTTTTTTTTCATTATTTGAAGAAAACTGTTTATCTAATCTGACGTTAAGCAGTTTCTTGTGAGTTCAAGACTTGATTTGGTGACGTAACCATCACCGCCTAACCGTAACTGTGTAAACGTCAAAATCAGAGTGTGACCGTCACTATCAGAGCGTAACCATCACCGCGTATCATGTGTGTATCATACATTTCTTACTGTGGTTAATTCCATTGCAAAAATGTCTTCTCTTTATAGGCGCACGATGAAATTTTCCTGAAGGATCAATTTATTCGTATAGTTTGGCAAACATAACTGAAGCTGTGAAAGGAATGCGGTCGAAAACATTCGATATTGCCACGTTTAACTATGAAAAAGCTAAGGTGCTAAGTATGTAGTGATAATAATTAGAAAATCGGTTTTTTATTATTAACAATATGTCAATAATGATTAAACTTTAGTTCGTTGATGTGCTTGTTCCATTGAATTTTGTCTATTAACATTATTCTTTCATTTTCTGAATATTAGAAGATGAACACTTTTCCAAATATGTTATGGGCTTTTTTCAAGCCGGCAACGTCGTGCGAAAATCATAATTACCACGCCCTCCGGACTAACTTAATTGGTGAATATTTATCGAAACGCCGTCGCTAGGTAACCACCTGACTTCCTATTGGCAAGCGCGTGCGTGTGTTCTTCCCTCTCACTTCGACTATTGAATGACATTGATTATCCAGTGGCGTTCATATTGTACGTATTTTCAGTTTTACTTGGTATCTTATCATTTCGTATCCATATTAACAAATACCGTGTTTTGAAAAATAGCTTACCTTTAAAGCAAAGCCTAAATCAGTTTCTATATAGATATAATTATTATATAATAATAATGATTATTTTTAATACTTTCATAAAGTATGTACCGTACGCCAATGGTACGTTTATGACAGATATCGGCTATGTTTTCTCGCCCCTTACCGATGCTCCGTAGCTTCAGATAGACTTGCCAAACTATAGAAATTTCTATTTCATAGGCGCACGACAAAATTTTCATGGATGATTAATATATTTGTGAAAACTTCCACTCACGTACGATGAAATTTTTCAAAGGGATTCACTTATTTGTAAGAACCCATTTACCATAGGATTACGATAGCACTTTTAAATAGGGCTTCATTCATTTGTGCTTCCACTCCTGATGGCAATTCCCAAGACTGTGTTTTTTTATTGATTTGTACCCCAAAGGCTCACGCAGTTTCTGTTACGTCCGATACAAACAATCTCGTGTACAACCTATTAACAACAACAACACCAACAACAACCTATTAACACCAATCAATCATATCACCACAATAAGTCACCAAATCCAACAAAAAAATTCTTACTGATGATTAGAATCAATGTCAATTGAAGTTGATATCTCACAGACAACTCCAATGCCTAACCCTTTCATGTAAAAAACTCTGCAGCTGCAGCACAGGGATGACATCAATTGATGCCATCACATGACCTGGAATGATAGTAGAAATGAAGGTCTCTTTCTAATAAATATGAGGATCAGTTTCGACCAATTTTCATGATTGTGATATAAACAGTTCACGAAACATTGGACTTTATGGAACATCCGGTATAATATATCTTTTGTAGAACAACTTGAATTTTCTCTCAAAATGGGATCACACTGTATTGTACTTTTGAAATTATCAGAAGTTTCGATTATAATAAGCAATCATAACAAACATTTCTAATTAATGTTTCTGTAATTGAAGAAATTGTCAACTATAGTTGACGTTAATTACATTTAACAAACTACTTTCCTTATCATCTTTATTTTTAACTTGAAATTTCACTCAATGCAACTTTTATTGAGGGGCTGAACTTACTTTAATGTTTTTAATTAGTCAACTTCTTCGACGGCATTTGCCTTTTCTTTGAGATGTCCTTGTTTTGGTATTCTTCGGAGCTTAGTTAAATATTTATATCCAAAAGAAAACACTATGTTTTTTACCTCGTTTATTGCTTCAAATAGTAATAAGGGTGAAATGTTGCAACGAAAAGAAAAATTACAAAATATTATGTGGAATATAAATTTCCGAGAAATGGTCTTTTGAATCAACTCTCAATTTTTACATACCGGAACTTGAAAGATAGAGGAAATCGTGTGGATTTCACCAGCAGTAATAAAATGTAGATATATGTATATACAGGCTGTATAATTGGGAACTTAAGATACTCAAACGACGAATATTAATGGATTCTACGATCTATATTGCCACGTGTGTGTGAATGGGGTAATGGGGTTCATTATTTTTTTTTATTAAATTGATTATTGAATTGTGATTTTATTGCATTGCATAGTTGGGCGCCAATATTTATTTTAAATAAAATAAATATAAAGTATTGAATACAGTTAATAATCTTTTTATTTCTTTATATAATTCCGCCTACTGAAATTTTATTAAATTTACCTGACCTTTCTTTCTCAGTACAACCCTGTAACTTACTCTGATAAAGCACAAAACTACCTATCTCAGTCGGATTCGTTAGTTGTGTTTGGAGTCGACGGTCTACGCACTCTTATTAATTATCACCAAAATGGCTGTTCAATAATAGACAAGTTGTTGAATTAAACGAAGAAATATCATATTTTTATTGAGAAATAAAATCTAACACAGTGGCAAATTATGTATGATGTATTAACATCCCTTCCACACTTGAAGAATAGTAAAAATAATTGCTAAATTCAAGAAATCAGTTTGCAAATGAGAAGTATTTAGAAAAACAATGGTTATCATATAAGTACAAAATCAATGATGAAAAATTGCTTATCGACCAACAAGGTAAGTGGAAATTGATTTTAGTAAAGTATTCATTCATAAAGGAAAACTAGAAACTTGTTCAGTTTATAAGCAAAAGGTAAAAATAGATAGATGTTTACAAACTAATAATAATACATGAAAATATAAATATTACAGTAAATAATGAATATGTCAAATCTTCTTGAATTGCTTTTTTTTGTTTAAATGCATTTATTGTTTTTATTTGTCTTTTTTATTATTGACTTTAAGTCTCTATCTAGAAGTATTTTTTTTCAGCTATAGTAAATCTTTTCAGAATATTATTGTTATTATTTAATAATTAACTTCCTTTTTCTTTTATAATGTAAGAAGAAAGAAGTGGGTACCTCATTTTTTTTTGTTAGTCCTTCTTCTTTAGATGCTCAGGGGGATAGCATCGGATTCCAATCTATTTTCTTTCCTTTCCAATTCAGGAAGAAAAATTTGTCGTCCATAAACAAATTGGTGAGATTTTTAAAAGAAATCTTGTTGATTCCTCAGCACGTAAAGAATTTTAAATTTACCACAATTTTAAACTTCGAAATGTCCTCCTGTCAAAAGTCAAGGTAAGTTGACTCCCTACTTTATCGATATTGGAACTACTTTTTCTTAGACTTTATTGTGCAAGTGAAAAAACTGGAATGAGCCATCCTCTTGGAGATTTTACTTTCATTAAACACACAAGTCACAGGTCACTATGTTAAATTTTTTAATAAAATTTGTGTCAAAACTGATATACGAGGATGGTCAAAAGTTATTTCGGTATTTTTGATTTTCTAACGTGTCCTTGCACCCTTTAGTTGCAGTTTATGGGTTTCTTTTTTATTTACTAGTGTTACTATAGATTATTTTTTTAATTATAGCGAAACGTTATGTTGTTATATTAATGAATAAATCATTACTGAAAAATATACTACTTTATGAGATGTAAGGCCGGCACTGGCAAAATTATATACTAAGGGAATATTTTATAGGTTTCATTTTTTAAAAACTTGTGAAAAATTTTACAGAAGCAATAAAAGTGTAATTCTACAGTCGCGCGTAAAATGACTAATTACTATATTCAAATGAAATCGTAAAGTCGACAAATGCCGAGAATTGTTACTTTACGCTCTAGCGCAAAAAATGAATCTTTTTCGCTCGCTTATTTAATCATACCACGCCCTCCGAATTATTTCAATTGGTGAATATTTAACAATTTATCAGATTAAAAATCAAATAAAATTATATGAAAATTGTCAAAAATTTTGAAATATGGTCAAAAATGGTCAATAATGGTCAAAAATTGTCAATTATTGTCAAAAACTGTTGAAAATATCAAAAATGGTCAAAAACTGTCAAAAATGAACAATTATTGATGAAAATTGTCAAAATTTTGAAAAATAGTTGATAATTGTCAAAAATTGTTAATGTTTTCAAAATATGGTCTAAAATCGTCAATAATGGTCTAAAATCCGGAAAAATGGTCTAAAATTTTGAAAAACTGTCAAAAACTATCGAAAATGGTTAAAAATTGTCAATTATTTTTAAAAACTGTCAAAAACGGACAATTACTGTCAAAATTGGTCAATTATTGTCGAAAAATGGTTAAAATTTTGAAAAATGGTCGATAATTGTCAAAAACTATCAAAAATAGGTCAAAAATTTTGAAAAATTGTTAAAATTTTTCAAAAATTGTCAAAAATGGCCAATAATTGTCAAAAACTATCAAAAATGGACAATTATTGTTAAAAATTGTCAAAATTTTGAAAAATACTTGACAATTGTCAAAAATTGTTAGTTTTTGAAAAATTGTCAAAAATTTTGAAATATGGTCAAAAATGGTCAATAATTGTTAAAATTTTGAAAAATGGTCAATAATTGTTAAAATTTTAAAAAATGGTCAATAATTGTCAAAATTTTTAAGAAATGGTCAATAATCGTCAAAAGTTGTAAAAAATTTTGAATAATACGAGCCGTTTCCGAAAATCGATTTAAATACGTAATTTATAGAATCGATTTTCTAAAAATCGATTATTACTATAAAAATCGATAACTAAGAATCGATTATGAGAAAATAATAATCGATTTATATAGAAATCGATTATATTTTAACATCCCTAGTCAGTAGATCTTCTTAAGGTTAATCATGATGAATATTACTCCCATTATAACCTATGATAATATAAGAAACTGTTTTAATTATTGAAAGGGCGACTGTAGGAAAAATTATGTGTGTTTTTCGAGCGTAAAGTAAAATTGCCGCTTTCGAAAGATCGCGCGGCAACATTCTTTCTCAAGCGGCAATCTGTTACTTTACGCTCTAAATACACAAATAACTATTATATAATGTTAATAATATTAACTTGAAAGAAATAAACACACATAATTACTTTAAAATTAGTCTGAATGTATAGTTCATATCGAGAACGTGTTGTTTTAAAATGAATCTAGTCTGTAGTTAAAAAGAGTTATTTTGCAACAGAAAAAGCTTGAAATGTTTGCACCAAAGTATAAAACACAGTAATTTATAATTTAAAAATGTTTAGTTAGAAAATAATGTACAGTGATTCAAGAAAAAGATGGCTAGATGACCACGTGGCAAATATTATTTTTTCATCTATGTGAAAAATAAAATGTGTTATGTGATGAAAATCATCTCCACGATTACTTTGAACGAAACTAAATATTATAAAATATATTTTTGTACTTACCACAGCAATTTAGATAAGATATAAAAACGATGAAGATTGAAGTCTTTCCTCGAAGAAAGTCGATAGTGAAAAGGGGCTTCGTTAGTGGCGTTGTAAGAAGGGAAGCGGCTGTTGGCAGATGTCAATTGTCTTATGGTCAGGGTTGAAGATTGGGGTGGCTAATGAGACGACGAGCGGGAATTATAGAAAGATTTGCGATATAAATTTAAAAGTCGAAACAGGTCGATAGACATATTACAATATGATATGCGAGGGGTTGTTTCGAGTAAAAACTCACTTATTAATTTTTTCAAGGCCGGACTTGGAATACGAATAATATCAATCGGCACCACTGTGGACAAAGAACATACTACAAAGAACAAGCAACAACTATGAAATGTGAAAGTTGGTCCGTAAGTTACGATTAATTGAAAATTTGGGAAAAACTAGGAAATCACCCTGTACCCTGGTTATAAAGAGCTATATACCCATATAATGTAGGTTATTTAGAATTACCTCGGTGTATGGGTTTCTCCCAATTTTGGTAGATCTTCAACATAACATACATACATAAATAAATGAGACCCAATATTATTTAATGAACAAGCAAGAATCGACTTTCGGTCCAGACTACAAAATTCATAGTTTTTCTGAATATTCTAATGGACCAGTCCCGGTATATCATTCTACGAACGAATTGAGAGGTTATAAATTTGCTTACACATTTCTCAAGTAACTCAATATCAGGATCAATTTACAGCTACTTAAAGAAGTTACCAGAACCCTTTGTTGCGAGTCCCCTCACTCTTTCAGTGTCTGCGGCATTGTTCGGTAAGATCTGTAACTTCTTTGCGCCAGTATTTCGAGAAATATACAAAATTACGGTCTTCTAAGAAGCCAAAAGAAAATTGTTTTCATTTATTTGAAGGGGAAATTAATGAATAACCTTTGTGTTTGTAATGCTTTTTGTGGGAGGAAAGTTGAATCGTTTGGTTATGGAAATTTTGGTATATTTATTAATGAAAGACTGATTCATATTAAAATTGAAGGTTTTTAGAAATTAATTAGCTTATAAATATGGAACGTTGATACATCCAAGTCAGTTTGTACTCGGTTTCTATACTTTTATAATTATTTATTATTATATTATAATTAAACTTCTACAATTCAATGTCTGTGGGGGCATATAGCCCGAGAAGTAGCTGTTGCTTCTTAGTGGACGGTCTGCTCTTTGGAACTTCATTTTTCTAATTTTGTAAAGCGTTAAATATTATTGAACTATTATTTTTTGACCTCTATAAATCACGCTTTACTAATATGACAATTATTTACAGGTTACTGTAATTAAGTTAATAGAACCACATTCCAATATTTATTAGTTGGTAAAATGTTTTCTTAGAGAAGCTGAATATTGTGACCATCTTTACAATCAAATTACTTTCAATTTAGAGGGAAAAAGACGGAAGAAGGCATACATTTTACTTGACGAACGAATTTCCAAAACCAGTATATATATTGTTATGATTTTATTTTTAATATTTGTTTGTTTTATTTTATATTTTTTTAACTTACCCTTTTTTAATCTAGCTCACCTCTTATTTGGGAACATGAAAACTCCCACTCTCTTTGGGTTCTGGTGCCGATTAAATTATGAAATACCTTTATTTTATTATAGAATTATTATTTTTAATAATTAACTATATTTACTGTTAAGTACTTCCAAGAATAAAACGAATTGTATAATTTATGTTTTCTTTCTAATTTCATTGAGTCAATAAAAATTTGATACACCTATGTCTAACTTAACATTTGGCTGTAAGTAAGGCAATTTATATACTCAGAATGTACTGAAAATGAACTGTTGCTTCAATAAAACTAAATATCAAAACGAACGATTTAATTATTATTACATAAGGACATTTATAAATACACAAAAGGTTACATGAACATTACAAGAATGAGTTTGTGATGTGAAACAGAAAAAAAAAACAACAACATGAAATAAAATTCTAACCTAAACACCATGGATATACCTATTCAAGTGAGTTTATACTTTAGATCTATTATGTAGAATGAAAATATGAAATTATTTTAGATGTACATCTTATACATTGTTTGTGTTTATTTATTTATTGGTACCAATAATATTAGTAACTAACCTGAGCGAGCGTGCATATACTGGGCACTTTTGAATCTACAAATTAGGGACACATTTCACCGCTTATCAGCACCAAAAGGATTGAAAGATAATTACTCCTGAAGTCCCCAGGTACTCGTTGTCGGGATACCGACCCCTCCCAGGTGCACCCAACGGTACGGCGGTGTCTCAACGGGAGAGGCACCACCCACTCTACAATTTTATTTATTTATGGTTACCAATGGGGTGGCAAAAAGCAACTTATAAATTCCAAGCCCTATTTTTCGTTTGTCATTTTAATTTTGCTACCGTTTTTAGAATAATTTATTTTAAAATTGTTTGTCTTGTGAATATCGCAAAGCAAATGATGAAACGGGTACCTAAATGGCTGAATAACGTGTTTGGGTTACCATTTCTGGAAACTGGAGAAGTTTCAGACTGTTTCATACTAGATCTAATGAGTATTCAGCCCGAAGATAAAAAACTTGTTGAATTTTCAGACTATTTTAGTCAGACTATTTAGTCGAAAATTATATTGCTGACGAGGCAAATTTTCCGCCTAGAATTTGGGCAAGTTGCACGTCCAGCATTTGAATCGAAATTTAATGAATGCTTTGACAAAACACACCCGTCATGTACACATGTACACTTTTATTAATATTTTGAACGATTTTCAAATTAGAAGTTATATCAAATTGCAGAGTTTAAATGAGCAAATAAGGTGAAAAAATCCGGCAACTAGAAGATGGCAAGCATTTTTAAATGAGAAAATTGCTGCCTACAAAACAAACAAGATAGCTAGAATTTTGTTAAATGTTTAGGATATTATTATAAACAGTAATTTTATTCCTGCCAATAAACTGTTGGAATAAAAGTATAAATATATGTTTTTAAAAAAGATGCTGTATTTCTGTTCCAATTTTAATAAAAAAAAAAACATTTTCTCTTTGAGAATTCTATATTGATTAAGTTGACACAGTCGGCGTCCGACCGTCAAATTTAAATAAGCTGGAATCGAAGGGATCATCTTAAGCGGTGCACGCCCAAAAATCCCTAATCCGCACTACAGTGCCGAATTCATGTAGTTTGGGTGACGTCAGGTAGAAAGTGCCCAATTCGTGGCTACCCACCTGAGCACTATATCATTGTAAATACTCTTGAAGAGGTAATTCTTTCCAATCGGGTCGAATATGGCTGCAGTGCTTGAAATTTCTTGATGACTGGAGAATCTTATTTATATTTCCTTCTGGTATGTATTAAACTTGTTTATTTATTCATTTATACGCACTTTAAACTATTGAGGCATTTATTTGGGAAAGTTTTAGAGTTTTTAACTATTTTAACATAAATTTCGTAACTTTTTACTTTCCTCCTGCCTTCCTCTACTCGAAACCAAAAAAAACTCCCTCTGCGTCCCAAACAAACTTTTTTTTTCTTTTTTTTGTTGCTAGGTGATTTTTTGTTATCACTTGATTTTTCTAACATACTGTGATTATGAGACGGTTTTTTTTATTTAATGTTCTTTTAACTTGATTTAATCATTCTGTTTCTATTCCTATTACTTAATACACTTATAATTCAATTGAAGTTTTCACAAATTTTCATTTATAAATTGTCTTTTTATAAAAAATACCTAATGTGAGTTCATCTTTAACATGAAATATTCAAATTTCTACAACCTAGAATTTACTTTGCATTCATGTTCCTTGAATACCTAATAAATCTATTTTATTCATCCTTTAACATAAACTAAGCTCAAATTCTCATTTTATTAGGAAAATATGATATTCATTTTGAAAACAAAACAAAAACAAAACTACCTATCAGAATCAAAATGAAAAATTGGTACATCACTCTGCCTATGTCGAAAGAAAAAATACTTTGGGAGGTAAAAAGATGAAATTTCAAGAAATCTCAAACATATTACTGTTCTATATTAGTATTTCTTGATTTATTATGCACTAAAACTGGTTGTTTTAACCCTTACTACGTGTAATATTTCCATATTTATCAAATAAAATCAATAAATAAATCTTAATTCATGCGGAAAAAGTCAGGAGGTCATCACGATGGGTTTTATGACAAAAGTTCCTCAGCCCTCCCCTTTCCGAGACACATCCGCTCTATCGCTTGTTAGTTTGGAGAAACATGATCGACAAAATGTTAGCTAGGAAAAAATACAAAAAAGCAATTGGATCAATTTATATTTCGGCAACATTTCAAATATAATTTCAAATATTGACAAGTCTACAATTGCCTTTCGATCTTATAACTATGTTGGTTTGATTTTATTGAATGCCAAAGATAAACAAACTTTTTATATTTACATAGGTCAGACTCAAAGAAATTTAGAAATAAGATATAGTGAACACCTCAGTTGCTATAGGAATAAACATCCAGACAAGTCAAACTATGCAAAACACTTGCTTGAAGAAAATCATACTCCAACATTATATAACCGCATCGAGCATTTACATAATTGTCAAAATTATTGAAAGTTAAATTTTCTAGAAGCAATAGAAATTAAGAAGCACATCCTTGATCCTGACTATATTTTGATGAATGAAAAACTAGATATAATTAATTCTCCACTTTTAGATTGTTTATTGGATACCTAATATTGTTTTACAACATTAAATCCACAAGCAATAGGTCAAAACACCATGACGACATATATAATCGATTCCATGCCTTTGATAGCTATTTTAATGATTTTATCCTAGTTAATGTTGTATTTTCATTTTTCATTTTCACATATTGACATTCCATCACTGTCATCCCTCTGATGATGCGAACTTATGTTCGTGAAACCGGTAAAGGACCAAAATAAATAATATATTTTTAATTATATTTAGTTTTAGTTACCTAATTTACTTGCAAGTAACAAATAATAAAAATGTTTTTCAAATAAATACAAAATAAATTAATTCTGTTATATTTTTACAAACGTTATTTCAGGATTGAAGTGAAATTATGACGACGTATCGTCCTGAATATCTTTTTAAAGAGAGTACAGAGTCTCTTTCTGTATACTGTCGAGTAATTCCCATTGTTAGAACACAAACGTGCAGTAATCCTCTTCAGTATTATGGTATTTGTCCATTCTGGTCGTACAGGACGTGACGTTTTTCAGGAAAAAAGTTTCGAACTCACTTCCTTTTATACTTTCGGACCGTACTTACACATAATACGAATTCTATGCAGGTTTTGTCCCTGTTTCATTGCTTTATTGATTTTTCTTATTTTCGTGGAAAAGGACTTCTTCACACATCCTGAGAACGGAATTACGATTGCCTTTGATAGAAAATTTCCACTAAAGTGGAAATTACGGTTGAATCTACTTTCGCATTTAATGCGGTGTTTCGTTAAATGTTGGAAAAAGCTTCACTGGCAAAATAAGTAGAAATTCCTCCAAATTGCAAATGGCGAGAAAAACTGATTTTCGACTATAGATGGTAAGTTTTAAATGGAGAAATTGATCAAATCAAAAACATAACGTGTAGAAATATGCGGAAGTCACGCAACGTAGTTCTTCTACTGGAAAAAGTTCTGAGGTCTATTAATAGGAAAAAAATTCAAAAGAGCTGAAATGGATATATCATAATTATAATAATTCAAAACATGAACAAAACGAATTAACAATGCGGAGAAATTCAAATTATTCCAAGCGGGTGTGGATACTCTGCTGTTGCTTGTGATGTCAAAAAACAAGCTCAATATACTCTTATGAATGAACATGATACTTTACATCAAGGGTCTTCAGCCCGCCTTCAATATTTCTTGCGGCCCCCAGGGACTAAAGAAAATATTGTATGGCGCCGTTCCCGCGAATGACACTCCGAGGACGCTAGCGCCAACTAGTTAGAAGCGATCCACTTTGTGAACTCACGATCACGACTACCCACGAGGCCACTGGATGGCGTTGTATGTCTATTGAATATTTCTAGTGGTTCTAGAAATTATCACTATTAGAGGTACCTACTAGTCTAGTCTCGTCTCGCTCGGCCTATATAAAGCCGGCATAACACGGCAGCGGCCAATCTACAAGAAGAAATAGAAAAGGAAGGAGTCCGAATCTGGAAAATAAGCCGACTCTGCTCCAGATTCGGTGGAAGAAGACCACTACCCATCCATATGGTGGAATTAGACGTGGAAGAAGAGAAGAAGATGAGAAAATGCAACATGCACACTAAGTGAGGATAAGATGGGAAGAGCAGAAGAGAGGAAATGGACCGACGCAGTGCTACAACTGCCAGGGATATCACCACGGACAGACGACGTGCAGAGTAAACAAGTGTGCGGAGCAGAGGACCACACTGCTCCAACGAGTGCTCAAGACCAAGAGACAAGCCAGCCACCTGCGCAAACTGCCAGGGACAATACCCTGCAAATTATAAGGGATGCCCACATGCTCCAGATAACAGGAGGACGAGGAAATCAGCACCAAAAGGAACGAAGCCAGGAGTCAGCTACGCCCAAGCGACATCCAAAAAGACGACGACGTTCACACCGACGAAACAATGGATACTCGAACAGGTGACAAGACTGTTAGCTCAGCTGCTGGCCTAAAGTCACCTATAGAGAATCTCAACAAGACCAGAATAAGGCCCGACACATCCATAAAAAGATGAGTCGGTATTTCAACTGGGGAAAACTGTAACAAGTGGATCCACGAAGGTCCTTTTTAGATTGTCTGCTAAGGATTTGCCGCTTATAGAGGCAGCGAAAAAACACATACAACAGAAGACAAGGAACAACGAGAAAACCGCTGAAGAAATAACCACCGCGGTAATACTGCCAAGAAGAAGACAGCTCGACCCCAGCCAGAAGCCATTTGGCTAGAGACGCGGAAAACTTCAACGTCGACGATGAGGACCCATCGCATGATATGAGGGGTTGGTGGAAGTTCTCCCCGGGATGCATTGCGCTCAGAGCGATGCATCCTTGGAGGGTCGGGCTCATCTCGCATGTGTGTGTGCAGCGGCCAGTGCGAAGTAGAGTGAAGTATCTACCTGTGATTACAGTGAAATGATTATAGTGCGTGTTGACGCGTGTGAGGCGGATAAAGTGTTTTGTGGCGTGCAGTCACGCAAGTTTAGTTTTGTCGTGGAAACTTTTATCAGAGAATTAAAGTCGTTTCTTCTACCTTGACATTAAAACTGGCTTCCACTTCAGGTAAAAAATGGAAACTTAGTGAAGAAAACCGCATATTTTAAGAAAAGTGGACTGAGTTGTACTTGTTCGTTAGTGTTAATAAAAAATCCGTCTGTTTGGTGTGTCAAGAATCACTTTGAAAGGATACAACTTGAAGAGACATTACGATACAAAGGATACCACAAAGCTTGAGACATTCAACGGGCAATTACGGCAAGATAAAGTGAGAGCTCTACAAAGTCATCTTCAACGACAGCAAAATGGTTTTCAAAAGCAGAACATTGAAAATGAAGCAAGCGCGAAGGTTAGCTACATTATATCCGAAAAAATAGCTCTGAGATCAAAACCTTTTACCGATGGTAAATTTATCAAGGAATGTATGGAGGCCGCTGATGAAGTACTGTGCCCGTCTCCAAAACAACTTTTTTCTACAGTCGCGCGTAAAATGACTAATTACTATATTCAAATGAAATCGTAAAGTAGACAAATGCCGAGGATTGTTACTTTACGCTCTAGCGCAAAAAATGAATCTTTTTCGCTCGCTTATTTAATCAAATCTCGCATTCCGAATTAACTCAATTGGTAAATATTTGAGAATTTATCAGATTAAAAATCAAATAAAATTATATGAAAATTGTCAAAAATTTTGAAATATGGTCAAAAATGGTCAATAATTGTCAAAAATTGTCAATTATTGTCAAAAACAGTCAAAATTGTCGATAATTGTCAATTATTGTTAAAACTTTGAAAAATAGTCAATAATTGTCAAAAATTTTTGAAAAATGTTCAAAAATTTCAAAAAATTGTCAAAAATGGTCAATACTTGTTAAAAATGGTTATTTTTTGTCAAAAATGGTCTAAAATTTGGAAAAATGGTCTAAAATTTTTAAAAATTGTCAAAAATGGTCAAAAACTATCAAAAATGGTTAAAAATTGTCAATTATTTTTAAAAACTGTCAAAAATTGACAATTATTGTCAAAATTGGTCAATAAATGTCAAAAATTGTTAAAATTTTGAAAATGGTAGATAATTGTCAAAAACTATCAAAAATGGTCAATAATTTTGAAAAATGGTCAAAAATTTCGAAAAATTATTAAATTTTTTGAAAAATTGTCAAAAATGGTCAAAAATAGTCAAAACTCTCGAAAATGGACAATTATTGTTAAAAATTGTCAAAATTTTGAAAAATAGTTGATAATTGTCAAAAGTTGTTAAAGTTATTGAAAAATTGTCAAAAATTTTGAAATATGATAAAAAATGGTCAATAATTGTCAAAAATGGTTAAAAATTGTCATCATTTTGAAAAATGGTCAAAAATTATCAAAAATTTGGAAAAATGGTCACTAATTGTTAAAATTTTGAAAAATGGTTAATAATTGTCAAAAATGGTTAAAAATTTGGAAAATGGTCTAAAATTTTGAAGAATTGTCAAAAATGGTCAAAAACTATCAAAAATGGTTAAAAATTGACAATTATTCCTAAAAACTGTCAAAATCGACAATTTTTGTCAAAATTGGTCAATAATTGTCAAAATTTTGAAAAAAAGAATAAATAATACGAGCTGTTTCCGAAAATCGATTTAAACACGTAATTTATGAAATCGATTTGCTAAAAATCGATTATTATTACTATAAAAATCTATAATAAGAAAATAATAATCGATTAGAGTAGAATCGAGTAGATATTTTTGAGGTTAATCATGATGAATAGCGAAAATGACGATTATTCTAGCACCCCTATTATAACCTAAGATAATATAAAAAACTATATTAATTATTAAAAGGGCGACTGTAGAAAAAATTATGTGTGTTTTTCGAGCGTAAAGTAAAATTGCCGTTTTCGAAAGTTCGCCGCGCTCCGCTCCGCGTCGCGCGGCAACATTCTTCCTCAAGCGGCATTCTGTTACTTTACGCTCTAAATACACGAATAACTATTTTCTAAAGTTAGTTTTCCCGGTGTTCTGTCGCCAGAAAAATTGAAGAGTTAGCGGGAGACATTGAAAATTCACTGAAAGTTCGTATACCTCACACCACTACTTATGTTGGTGGAAAGTGTTGCAAAAAGAACAAGATACAGACTCAGTAGAGAGGGAATCATTAAAAAAACCACCTCCTCACTTCTTAGAAATCAGAAGACCTGGGACATGCAACAAGATGGTATGATGAAAAAGTATAACTTTTCAAAGAAATTCGTTACGGAATTAAGCAACAAGAAGGAATGGGATCCAAATACCATTACCAGACCTGAAAAGAATACCATTCAATAGTACACAGACGGCTCAAAAGTAATAAAAGGAACTGGGATAGGAGTGTACGGGCCAGGAATCAAACACTTTGAAACCTTCGGAATAACCTCCAGTATCTTTTAAGCGAAAATTCTCGCCATAAGAAAGTGTGCCCAGTTCAATATTTATGAAATATATAGAAAGCACAGGATTATTATCATGTTGGATAGTCAAGCAGTCATTAAAGCACTGAGCACTTGTGTAATCAGTTCCAAAATGGTGTGGGTATGCCTAGGCAAACTCAATTAACTAGGAGAGAACAATATAGTCACCTTACTGTGGACTCCAGGACACACTGGACTGAAAGGAAATGAACCAGCAAAGAGGAGGACTGATACACACTTTTGGGGGCCGGAACCCTCTGGCTTTGGCCGAAAAAAGAGAAGATCTGACCATTGGGAATATCGAATAAGACTTAGACAATCAAAGATTCTTCTGGGTGACTTCAACCTGTTGAGATCAAATGAATGCATAAGTCAAAGTAAAACTGCACTAAGAGTTTTAACAGGGATCCTAACGGGACATTGTCGCCTGAATGGGCACCTGGAAAAGCTCAAAATACTGGAGGAATACGAATGAAGATTCGGTGGCATGGAAGAAGAAACCTCCTTTCACATAGATACTTGTGAATTGCACAGCAATTCAGAATCCTAGGGCACAACACCTAGGATATTACTGGACAGAAGAGGGACATTTACCAAAGTTGAAGCCTGCAGATATCCTAAAATTCCTCCGGGAAATAGGTCTAAAGGAGCTACTAGTCTCTAAGACTTTCCTCAGGAACTAAGTAGAAGTAAGGGGTCTTTTAGGTCTCAGTGAATGTTCCCCAATATACATACATACATCGAAGTTCGTATACTATTCTGTTGCCCTCGTCGAAAGTACAGATTCAACGGATACCGCTCAATTAGCTTTATTTATTCGGGACATTGATAATAATTTTGTCATCACTGAAGAGATGGCTGCCCTTTTCCGATGGAAGGAACCACAAAAGGATGTGATATTTACGAGTGTTTGATGACAGTCCTGAGACGATATAATTTAGAATTTACAAACCTTTCTGCAGTTGTAACAGACGGTGCACCATCCATGGTAAGAAAAAATGAAGGGCTCGTGGGTTTGATGGAAAAACAGCAAAAATATCTCCCTTTGATGCATCACCATTGTATCGTTCATCAACAAAATCTCTGTGCAAAATCCACAAATATGGATGAGGTGATGAAAGAGTGGTCGAAAAAACTGTGAACTTCATTAAATCACGCGGCCTCAACCTCAGAGAATTCCAAGAGTTTTTACTCGAAATTAATGCCGAGTATGGTGGTGTGAGATATTTTTGTGATATTCGTTGTCTGAGTCGAGGAAAAAGGCTAAAACGCGTTTTTGATTCCAAGAAAAATATCGCCTCCTTCATGTAAACCAAAGAGAACCAGTTCCTCAATTTAGTGACACCGACTGGCCACGCGACTTTGGATTTCTCACGCTGCACCTCAATGACTTGATTCGAATTTAAAATGGATTTATGGAAAAATCAGTTGTTGATTGATTGAACTTTTCAACCTTCCTCAACCAATGAAGATTATTTTAATTTGGAATTATATGCTTTTTATTTTATTGATATGGTGGTGGTGACATGGACCATTGAGTCCCTTCGGACTTGTTACTATAAGTGTCCGATATCTTAATATTATGACAAAAATTCCTAGGTTTCATATATTAACAAAATGAGGTATTTTAGTAACTTGCTCATTATTTATAACCATTTCTATAATTCACTCCCGACGATGCAAATTTTGTTTGAGAAACCGTTCAAGTGGAATATGTGATATTTGATAAATAATCGATGAATATCATCAAAGTACAGTTCATGCTCATCCAATGATAAAATTTCAGAATGAAAGTAGAAAAACTGTGATGAACCATGCTTTCATGCTTACATGCTTATATGCTTACATGTAAACAGATTTTTTTTCAACTGATCAGTTTACACATTTCAATTTTTGTTAGTAAAACAACCTCATTTATATTAATAGGATACTAAATACCGTTAAATTTATGATTTGGGAGTAAATTAAAACGAAATTGATAATATAAGGTGCATAAAGCAAAAGCGATGAGGTGAAGACGAAAATGGATGGGAAACATTTTATACATTACGGCCCACATAATAAATAATGTGGTTAGCCACATAATGCGAAAAATACCGATTTACTGTTGAAAGAGAATAGAAAAGAAAGAGTGATGCAATTTTTGACGAAAATTTTTTAGAAACATTATTTGTTTTGGGTTGTTTTGAGATTAGTTATCGTAAAATATAGCTCAAGACAAATAAAAAATACGCAAAGAGTTATGGATTTTTCAAATATATTTATTCTACATTTATTCTGTTCATGGATAGAATACAGACAAAAACAGGTGTAAAGGACGAAAATTATTGAACAGACAAAAAAGGTATACAGGGTGCAGGAGTTAAAAATTAAGATCTCGAGAACCCAAGGGGTTTAAACGGTGTAAATTGGTTTAGTGGGGTTTGTAAAAGTTAACTATTTTTCCAACTCCGGTTACACCAGAAAGTGTTTATACATAACTTTGTTTGTCAAATAATACTTGATTGAAAATGTGTTAGTTCAACAATACTGTTATGAAGAGGAGCTCAAGTCTGATTATAGATTTTGCCTCGGCTGAAAAATAGACACAATAACAGTTCGTAATTTCTATTCATTACATTGTGGACAATCTCCGATTTGGTGGCTGAAAATGTGTTAGCTCAACAATACTGTTATAAGGAGGAGCTCAAGTCTGATTATAAATTTTTCCTCGGCTAAAAAATAGACTTAATAATCTCAAATAACAGTTCCTAACCTCTATTCTTTATATTGTGAGCAAGCTTCTATTTTGTGGGTGAAAATGTGTTAGCTCAACAATACTCTTATATACTCTGATTATAGACCAGGCCTTTGTTCAGAGAAAATAGGACTAAATATCCTCAAATGAACAGTTTCTAGCCTCTATCGCTTCATCTATTTGTTATATTGAAGACAATTTTCGATTTGTTGGTTAAAATGTTCCAGCTCAACAATGTTGCTCCAAGGAGGAGCTCAAGTCTGATTAGACTTTATGCCTCTGCTCAGAGAAAATTAGACTTAATAACCTCAAATAAACAGCTCCTAACTGCTATCACTCCATCTGTAAGTTGTATTGTGGACAAGCTTCGCCTTTGCGAGTTAGAATGGCTCATTTCAACAATGCTTTTACGAGGAGGAGCTCAAGTCTGATTATATGCCTTTACTAGGAGAAAATACTTTTTCCCCTTCAGTCATGGAACTCTCTGTAGGAATACAATGAACACACTAAGATTAAAATTGGATAACAAGCAAAAATGGATAAGCCCCTCGAATATAGTAATCAATCACGTTATCCATTTATTATTTTTTTCTTTAGGAATATCTTCAGACGTAGACAGAATAATCTTCGGTATATAATTTTTCTTCAGAAAGGTTAACGTTTTAATTAAAAATAGGCCCCCATAGACTTAAACAATGACAATGCCATCGAGTCAAGTTCCCGCTGCTAGACACCAAAGTGTAATAATGCACTCTTATCAGCCTACGTGGCGCGGAATCTCTTTTTATCTTCGCTAAAGATGTTATCGACGTCATGCGCGTATATTCTTGAAATACTATATTTTTGGATTTTAGGAAAATTTACGTTATTTTAAACAATTTTGGTAATAGTATATAATTATTTTGAAGCTTTTTTAAGATAATTTTTGTGGTACTATGTACCGGATCGACAAATATGAACGGCTATTTAATATAATCGAATTGCATTACATCCTTAAAAATTGAGTACTATGATGAAAGTGACCACAATAAAAACCTCGAAATAATCAACAGAATTGTAGGTCCACTGCTAGATTAGATTACAACGGGGTCGATAGGTCCGGCCTGCCTCACCACAATGCAACCTATAACATCGCTTGCGTATCCCCCACATCTATATTTTAGTCGTTCTGAGAAAGCCTACTATTCCTTCAGAAGCTGTAACCTGATCAGGGTCTACCCAGACCTGTTTCAGGTATTTAAGGCGTCGCCGCCAATCAACCTGCAATTGCAGATAATGTGTTTGGCCATTTCATCGGCATTCCCTGTATACTTTGCCCATCTTAAAAAGCTAGAGTATTCTAGTGAGCAGTGATCAGTGAGAATTCCGGTGATCACTATGAGATCAGATTTCTGAAGCTGCAAAAGCAATTCATCGTGGTTAGCAGAATAACCTTTTTGCCTTCCTTTGACCTGGAGTATTCCTCCAGTAGGTTGCACTAAGTTCCTCTCCCCATTTTTGGCTTTTCTTACGGTGCGGCTCTTTGGGATAACACAAAATGGTTCGGGTCCGGTTGAAGGAGCTCCACCTTTTTCGAGACCATCAGCAATCTTATTTCCTGCAATTTCTTCATGCCCTGGCAGTCATGCGCTTGGAGCATTGCTGCAAATAATATAACAGCCACAATTGAATAATCGTTGGATAATAAACTATTATTTCCATAAATCTATCTGAGTTGAGAAGAAAGTATGATATTGTACTAATAAACGACTGACTTTCATATAATGAACATTTTAACTGAGAGCTAGGCTTTCCATAGTAGCAAAGGTACATCCACACAGGTAGAGGAATGCCAAAAATAACTCAATTAATTGGCAGACCACATTAAAGTAAGAAGATGAAGAACTTGCGAGAAGAGGCTCAGCAGCAATATCCAGCATTGCTCGCACCAAGGAATTATCTTTGAAAGGGATAAAGGGAAAGTTATGGAATTCTAGGACGATGAATGAGACGTTATGCTGCATATTTTCGAGCAAATGTCAAATGTTTTTGACGTCAGCGTTTAAAGTACGGCCGCCATCTTGAATTTTATGGAAATGCAGCCTAGGTCGAGTGACATATCAGAAAGAAGCTTATTTTTTTCTCTATCACTTTAAATAGCCTATACAAACCATTCTGCATGAAAATAACTTTCTATCCGTATAAAGTTCAAAATCTCCAAGAATTTGCTGAGGATGATTTTGATAGACGATTACAATTTTGTGGAACAGTTACAGAGAAAATTAGTATGCATAACAATTTCTTAGATTTTTTGGTATTCAGTGATGAAGTCACATTTTTCTTGAACGGCTCTATTAACAGACATAATTGGCGGTACTGCTCAAATTGTAATTCGCACTGGTTTCAGGACGTTTGTAAACAGAGTCCACAAAAAGTAAATATGTGGGTGGGTTTGGTGGAAAACCATTTGAGCGGTCCTTTTTTGAAGCTTGCTTCTTATTGCACGACATAGGACTTTTGAGAAGGCTAGTGAACCCGTGTAACGTTACGAAAAAGAGTTCGTCACGCAACAGTGTTGCCAGATTTCTGAAAAGGCTCGTGAAACGTGCAATGTAACAAAAAGCGTTCGTCACGCAACAGTGTTGCCAGATTTCTGAATAATGCACTAATCCAATGAAATTTAAATTGAAGCTTGCTTTTTTTTATATTCTGCAATATTTTAGAATACTTTGAAAAGTGATAGTTCAAAAAGAAATTTTAAGCTCAAATGACAGCAGCTGGGGAGAAAATTGGCCTTAAAATTACGTAAAATTGTTTGTTCATACTTAATAATTTTTTCAAGTTGCGAAAAAAATTAAAACTTCAAAAATAATTATAAATTTTTTTTAAAATTCCTGTTATATATTATTGGTTTTGAAGCTTGCTTCTTACTGCACGACATAGGACTTTTGGGAAGGCTAGTGAACTCGTGAAACGTGTGATGTCACGCGATGACTCATTCTTCGTCTCTTTCTCGGCCGCCCGCTGCGCTACCTCTCTCCCCTCTCTTCCTCAGCCGCCTTCTTCTTCTCTCTTTCGTAGGCTACACAGCGGCACGCCTCTCTCCCCCCCCCCTCTCTCTCTCTTATACACGCCGGCACGAGGGATTCCCAAACGGTCGGAAGAGTGAGAGAGTATCGCGCGTCTCTCTCCCTAATTGCCAAATATGTTAAAATTTTTGAAAAATTTTGAAATATGGTCAAAAATTTGGAAAAATGGTCAACATTTTGAAAAAATGGTTAATAATTACAAAATATTTTCAAAAATTGTCAAAAATTGTCAAAAATTTGGAAAAATGGTCAATAATTGTCAAAAACTGTCAAAATTTTGAAAAAATGGTCAATAATTTTAAAAGTCTGTCAAAAATGGTCAATAATTGTCAGAATCTGTCAAAAATTGTCAAAAACTTCCAAAAATGGTCAAAAATTGTTAAATATTTGAAAAAATGGTCAAAAATAGTCGATAATTGTTAAAATTTTGGAAAATGATCAAAAATTGTTAAATATTTCGAAAAATTCACAATAATTGTAAAAATTTTTGAAAGTTGTCAAAAATGGTCAATAATTGTCAGAAACTGTCAAAAATGGTCAATAATTGTTAAAATTTTGAAAAATGGTCAATAATTATAAAAAACTGTCAATAATTTTCAGACCCTGTCAAAAATGCACAAAAATTGTCAAAAATGGTGAATAATTGTTGAAATTTGGGAAAATGGTCTAAAATGGTCAAAATTTGGAAAAATGGTCTAAAATGGTCAAAATTTGTCAAAAATGATCATTAATAATTGTCAAAACTGACAAAAATGGTCAATAATTGTTAAAATTTGAAAAAATAGTCAAAAATTGTCAAAAATTAAAAAAAAATGGTTAATAATTGTCAAAAATTGTCAAAATTTTTGAAAAATGGTCAAAAAATTACGAAAAATAGTCAAAAATGGTCATTCTATTGTGCATAAGAAGCAAGCTTCTGTCGGCGGTCCGACGACCGCTCACCTTTTTTTTTATTGAAGGTAAGCTCGTCGTCAGTGCTAAACATCTTGATTCACTCCAAAATGATATTATACCTGAAATAAATCGATTATTTCCTGATAAAAACCTATACTTTCAAAAAAATGGCGCACCTCCACATTGTCAAAGAGACGTTAAGCAATATTCAAATACAATTTTCCCTCAGAGATGGATTGGTCAAAGTGGTGCCATTGAATGGCCGCCAAGATCTCCCGACTTGACACCTTAATTTCTTCTCTGGAGCTGGACTAACTTGTACGATTTAAAGGATCGCATACGTCTCGGAATGCAGGGAATTACTCCATAAATTATCAACGATTCTATTGGAAGCATCGAAAAGAGATTGTATCATTGGAGCGGGACTTTTAAGCAACGCTGTATGTTGGACCAGAACCAGTCCTTGAGAATAAAAAGAGAGTGATAGAGGTCAAACACAAACAGTGGAGGTACATTCCAAAGCAGGTACACAGTAAGACCTCTTAGGGAAAACATGTGTTCAAAAGGCCAAAGAACCAGTTAATATCAGTAGGAATCGGCTTAGAATTATGACAGGCGTAACATGGGGCTGTATGGCAGAGATCTCAGCTGCAGACTAGCGGCAAGGAGAACGGAACATCTTGTCTAACTGTGAAGCACTGGTCAATCTTCGGAGAGGTAAATGTACCACCTGGAATATGGAACACAGCCTATGCACCTATATCGTCTACTCGACGGGATGGGGATAGCTGTATAGGTGAAATGAAATATGGGAGTAGATTACAATACACCAATACACCAACAGGAGGCAGTGCCCCAGATAAATGAACGGATTCTATAAAAAACATGTTTCTCATTGGCATGTAGTCACTATCATTCTCCCAAATTAAATGCTTTTAACAATGACAGTGAGTGACTGAGAGGAACGATTTTTTTCTAGATCAAAGTTTTAATGAACTATCATAATTTTGTTAAAAAAAACTTACTCAAAATTATCCAATTTTTATTTTTAAAGAATTAATAGAGAGGTGAAGTTGTTAAATGAAGATGTCTATTTTAAACTCAATTCACTTCGAGTTCATTAATCACGATCTTAAAGTAGATTTTCAGTAGCGTCGTTAGGATGTGAATATAAAATTTTATTAAATAATCAATACACTAGATAGTAACTGGGTTTTTAAAAATAAAATCTCTGATACGAAGCACCACTTCATTAACCTCTTAGATGTGGATGAAATTATAAATACAGGTACGTAACGGAGATATTTTCCTATCTATTTATAAAAAAAGTCACTTTAAGAAGGGTACTTTTTATCTTTCCTCATTGGGATGCTAGAGGGGAGCATGGTAAATCCAAAATTTTTTAGATAAAATGCAACTTTCTAAAATATTTTCCCAAAATCTCAGGTCATTTGGATTGGAAATCATTGAGATTCTGACCACAAAGTTTCGAATTCCATAAGATAGAACTGAGCGTGTTTTGAAGTCGGTGGACACGATATCTGAAAGAATTCTGTATCAATCCGATTTATGTTTCATAATACATACTTCATTAAGCTACAATGTTGTTTTTTTTATTTTGTTGCTTGAGCCGATGTTACAGCACCAGAATGGCACTATTTTGAAGGTAAATATCGTGGTTTTCACATCAAACATCTGCTCAAAGCTGAGAGAAAATATTTAAATAAAAACGGCAACGTTACCACCAAAATTATTTTCTAAATCAATAATTTGTCCCAACTATTTCTATATTTGATGATTTTGTGAGGAGTGGACACCGCAGAACATATTTTTATGTCCTTTGCTAATTTGCTCTTAGTGGCTTGTTTACGTTCTTAAAATGTTATATAACTAGTTGAAAAAAACTTCAATAAAGTAGATCTAATAGCATTTTCAAGAAAAAAATTCCAAAACAGTGGTTCATTCTATTGGTTATTTCATGCCCCTCTCTCAATATTTGCTAAAAAATTTACTTGACTTGTTTATATTATTATTCTTCTGAAAAGATCCCTGACAATAACTACAAAATATGTCCGTTGTTGATATCTGTTGAGAATAATCAGCCTAATCGAATTTGAACAAAATATTTCCACCATTTACACCATTTTCACTCATATTCCATTACTTACAGTGTATGTTTCTATTCAATATTTTCCAAAGAGAATTAGATTTAAGTAAAAATAAAAATAGCGCCCTCTAGCGTGCACGTTACATATTAGGTTGCGTACAGCATAAAACACTCACATTGGTGTAAAGGATCTCCTTTTCATAATACCAACTTTGCAAAGATCGGTTATGTTGAACTGGAGTTATGGGCGGTTCATTGTAACAAAGTTTCCACTCTCCTCCACCTCTTCTTCGAGTAGATAGAGTAATATCAGATATAATAAGGGTAGATTTTGCCTATAAATTCACCATCTGAAATTCCACACCATACGTTAACTGACCAGTGACCCTGGTTGAAATCTTGTTGCATCCAGTGTGGATTAGGATCAGACCAATAGTAATATGTAAATATGTCTATTTACAGATTCATTACTGGAAAATGTAGTTTAATCCGACCACATTATATTTGATAAGAAAGTTTGTATTTTCACTCAGCATATCCTTATGCTAATTACAATGATCCAGTCTTTTATGGTGATATGTAGCTTCTAATCCTTGAAGAAGAGATACACGATACGGATGAGAACGATTTTTTTTAAATTAGAGTGTACACAATACCTATAAATTCCTAACTCGCAAGCTACTTTTCTTACACTAACTGGTGGATCTGCAGCAATGTATCTTTGAACATTTATTTCATCTATTTCTGTGTTGCTTCTTCGCCTTAGTGTAGAATTTCTTTTAGATTGAACTATCCTCTTTCAAGTAAATGGTTGAAAAATATTGCACCGCATTTGAAGATTCCCACAAAAAGTTGAAAACAAAACAATTGTTCAATAACCGCCTCCTAGTGACCGCTAAAATCACTGGAATAAAACGATGATTTAATATTTCATTAAGCATTGAATTCCCTCTCAAATGATACTAAGTTTGTCAAAATCCATGAAGTGGAACACAAGTTATAACAGTTTTATTGATTCAGCTTTCCCACTCACCCCCTACCAGTTATTTTACAAGATAGAGGAAAAAGTACTGGAGCAAACTTACGTAAAATTATCTAATGATTACGAATATTAAAATTTTGCAGTACTATAACGATACATTTATTATAGAAAAATGATGATTTTGTGATATTATAGTGAACTACGCCCTCTAGCGGTGGAATAAGATACTATAAAATAATTTCCAGCAGTTTCTCGTATGCGAGTTTGTAGTACAGAGATACAGCGGGTTACCTCTCTTAATCAGACACCCCGTACAATACCGTATGTCTTCACTTGAATGACATAGAAATGTGCTTAAAATTTCGTGCATGTAAACTTCACTTTGATGACGGCGAGCTTAATTTTTCAAGTAAGGCTCACTTGTAAAGCCAAGGTGGTGCAATCGGGCATGAGAAAGACAATGGAGGTCCGTTCTGCTACCAGCTCCATCTGTATATAAACGTGTCTGATGCGCAGTGTGTTGGTGGAAGAAAACTTAAGTCATTACTTATTGAAAAGTGCAAAAAGAAAATGTCACTTCAGATTCAATTTTAGAATATTTTAAATTCCTAGATCAAGTCTCTGGAGAGTTTTGAGACATACAGGATTCATAGTCAAAAAGAAAGACTACAAGATAACTGCGTAAAACTTCTAGTAACTGTTTTTTTGTGTACTTTTCCTCATAGTATATATCATTATTCAACCTCGTATAGTGGCCTTGGTGCCATTCGAACATGGAGCTCGATCTAGTCTTCGACTGTGTTATCCAAGACGATAAAATTGTTGGGTGGAATATTTGGTATAAGTTTATTTCGGAACCAGTCTTCAAATAATTTTGCTGTAGAATCATCATGATAATCGACTAAATATTCCTTAATATTCTTTGCCTATAAAGACAAAGCGTTTGGTATAAAACCATTTTCGGTTCCTGTGGGAATGATCGTAATGCGTTTTACTTTATTAGTTTGGCACAAGTCAGATGAGTCTACCGAACTTTTGTTTGGAATATTGTAACGGTATATTTGATCATTGTTAAAATATTTAAAATTTACGTTCACGTTGTGCAGTTCCGTCCCTGGCCTAGTTTAATTTCTTTCCCTCTATATCGATTATTTTGTGTGAAGGCATGAAATGAGTAATGAAATAAGTATATTCGTTCGAACTGTAAATTCTCTTTCCTCAAGGCTACTGATTGGGTAAAAATACCGGACGTAGGTCTTGGTTTGGGTCGTATGATAGGATAAAGGAATAAAGAATTTCATTCTTTTCTCGAGCAAACATGAACATATAAAGTCGAAATTAATTAAGTGGTGAAGATCCACCATCTTGCCGTAACGAAGTGCATTCAACATTGAATGGTAAGTGTATGGCTAAACTGCATTCTTGCCTTCCGCTTATCCGTATAATCCTTTCTTTTCTTATTTTATTATAATTACATAGGTGACGTTCCAGAACTAGATACCTGCATCGTGTTTCTTATCGTTTTTTTGGTATATTTTTTTTTAGCTTTACCGATTGAGGATATTTATACGATCAGTATTTCTTTTATTTGGTGATTTTCTAATTAATTTCTGCAGTTAGTTAATAAAAAATAAAACTTTTCGTTATGTTCTTTATATTTCTTTTTATTATCGTAACGTAAAATATAGGATGTTTGTATGAACCACGTTTTTAAATGATTTTCTTTAACACTCAGAATTGTAATATCAAATTTATACTTCAGACATGGATTTTGTAAAGTTGGGTAAAATTGTTCCTGATACTACCATTATTGTTCTTTAGCACTTTACCTGGGACAAGGACTTCGTCTGAAACTAGGGCATTATCCAGAACTTTATCTGTACCTATATCTGGAACTTTATCAAGGACTTCATCTGAAACCAGGACATTATCCAGAACTTTATCTGTTGTAACATGTCTATCGACCTGTTTCGATTTTACAGAATAAATCCTTTTAATTAGCGCTCGTCGTCACTAGCCACATCCAATTATAGTTCTGTGACCCCAAACTCTTCTACCCCGAACGTAAGACAATTGACGCCTGCCAACGGACAACGCCTCGTTAAACAGCCTTTTCGTTATCGTCTGCCTAAAGAGGCACATCGTCTTTCGCTATCTTTCATATCCCAAGTACCTATCTTATGAATTTTGCTGTGGTAAGTCCAAAATCATAATCTATAATTAATAAGCTTCTTCTAAAGTACTGTCTGATATAATTTTCGTATGCACTCTTTATTTTTTTACAGAGATAGACGAAATTAAATTCAACACGTGGTCATAAACTGTTCTTTTATACTAATATGGTAGTTTTAAGCCAAATATTCTTTTATAATTCAGTTTTACTTTTATACAAACATTTTCAAGCTTTTTCAGTTGCGAAATAACTCTTAATTATAAAATAACATTTTTTATAAATTACCGTTAACCTATAAAATATTCTTTCGTAACGCCAGTGCCGGTCTCATATATTTCCTAAGCACGATATTTTTTCATATAACTAAATAAATAACTTTTTGCTATCATAAGTTTCTTTCGGATCATTAGTATATTTTTTTATTTAGCCGATAATTGCTATTTTTACTGTTTTAACATGGGACATATAATGTTGGAAAGCTTTCAGTAAATTAAATCAATTTTTTGACTTTCAAATAACTGCCTTCCTTTTCTTTAACCTGAAAAGCTGACCAACATAATGTACCATAACATTCAAGTTCCTACATATCCCTGATCCACTTGTACTTCTAGGTAAGCACAGCCCCTAGGCGAGAATATAAGCCAAGAATATAACCCTAGGCGAGAATATAAGCCAAGAATATAACCCCAGGCGAGAATATAAGCCAAGAATATAACCCTAGGCGAGAATATAACCCTAGGCGAGAATATAAGCCAAGAATATAACCCTAGGAGGATATAGCCGAATATAAACCGGAGAATATAACCCCAAGAATATAGCCAAGGATACCGCCCTAGCTCAAACTACCGCCCTAGAACAGAACTCATCAGTTCGGATCAAGACCTGACTTCTTCTCCAGGAAACCACTTCATCTAAGCTAAGTACCTATAAAAGTACAAATTCCTTTAGTAAATTCCGTTGTTCATTTCCTGTGGCAGAATAAACTGTAAATTTGTTTTTAATTCTTTTTTTTATTAAAATCCTCCACTATAAAAGTTGAGGGAGATATCGCCGGGGTAATTTTAGTGACTTTTTTTAATTATTAACTTTTATTTAAATTTTACAAGGCGTTTCTACCTTTTCCGCCTTAGTTTTTTGTAGTTTTCATCGTTAAAAAGGTAGTGGCGCCCTCAATTTTTACAACCCTTCTGTTATCCCTGTGTGACATAAACTTGGGGTCGAATCACCCTTGAGAGGAGTCTCTAGCCGGAGCCCTTCGAGCTGGTGCCCTGTGAGGTACTACTTTTACCGTTACAAATTGGCGCCCATTGTTTTTGTTGCACAGTGTAACAGTTGGGTTGGAAGGATTTTAGTTTTTTTATTTTTGCATATTCTCTTTAAAATTTTTTCTTATCGTTCAATTTAGAATTTTTGCTTCCAACTAACTTTTTTAAAAAAAATTTCACTTTTTCAAGTAACCATCTTGTACCGACCCTGGACGTTTTTTTAATTTTATCTTAACTACCTGCCTTATTTACAATATATATTTTGGTCTACGATAACGAATATTCTCTGGGTTTATTTTTTTAAGAGATAACGTAGTGTAGCACAATCTTTTGTTGTTCCGAAACGGAATTTTGTTATTGATTTTTTTAGGAAAGGTGAATTACATCTGATTTGTTTGCAATGTTGCCACGTTTTAAGTAAATTCTTAAGGTGTCTGTTTTCTGATAAGTTGTTATATTTTATGTAGCTGCATAGTAAAATTATATTTTTCAGTTGAATTGTGTCTGGTTACACAAACTGAAATATCTTACCGTTTGTATCTTGTTCAGTTGAATTGTGTCGAGTTACACAAACTGAAATATCTTATCTTACCTATTGTTAATCAAGTGCAGTGTTGCCAAAGTAACAATTTATCTTTAAACTCTCTTACTTTTTCTTGTCTAATCTTGTTAATATAAAGTGCAGTGTTGCCAAATTAACAATTTACCGTTAACTATAAATATTTTGCAGTTCAGTTTTTTTGACGACAGAGAGATTGTGATGTGCTACAAAAACTTTAATGACAATTTATGATACATTTTTGATCTTGATTAGCTATACATTTATATACTGATAGTTTTTATGGAGTTATTATGCAACATTTTTATTACTACGTATGACTTGTTGAAAATATGGTACGGTTTTGTTTATTTTAATTGACGTCTATCGGCAAAAAGTATTTGTTGTTTTTATATCTACAGTCGTTCACGTACATTCAGTTTCCATATCTATATCTCGTTGCCAGGCATTTATGTTCACTCGGATTTTAGATCCTTTGCTTTCGCTAGTGCTATTTGATTAGTACTGTTGATTTAGATACCGTCTTTTATTCTTTTTCTCTCATTTTAAATATTTTCAAGATGCTGGCCAATCACTTCAAGTCACTTACTTCAGAGGCCGTTCCATTCTCTTGGAGTTTCGCTATCGTTCTCCTAAAAAAAAACGGTACAATTGTGTTTTAGTTCATTATCGTTTTCGTTTTCTTCCTTACTTTAGGCAACCGCGCCATTCTCTTGGAGTTTCGCTATCGTTCTCCTAAAAAAAACGGTACAATCGAGTTTTATTTGACCATTATTTTTATTATATCCGTTTTCGTTTTCTTCCTTACTTTAGGCAAGCGCGCCATTCTCTTGGAGTTTCGCTATCGTTCTCCTACAAAAACGATACACTGGAGTTTTTTCTTTTCCTTTCCGTTTTCTAAATGACTGCTTAGTCGCTCTTTCTCTTCACCCTGGCTTCTATAGCAACCTCTTCCTTTTCTTTGCCTTCAATGGCAGTACTTCCGTAGCTTTTAGTGTTTTTTCCTTATTTTACCAGATTGGCCACACTCTTGTAGAGTTCTGGACCGATATACCGTATTCCCTGACAGAGTCATGGGTGTAATTTTAGTAACAATACCTTTGTTCGATTTAACAAAGAGAGCATATCAACGGACTGAATGCATGTAGCTGGAATGACTTTCGGATCGATGACCAATGGCTACTGTGGACGCTAACTGGCAACCTCACCGAATGTCGATCGCGCTGCTGTTTTTGCCCTCTTCCTGTGCTCTCGGCGTATAAACCAGAATACCTTTTTGTCTGATCACGTGATGAGAATCTATCGTCTTTCTTTTTATAATGTCGCCACAAACTATTCCTAACCACACATACCATTATTTCGACCACGATTTACCTTTCAGAATCACCCTATTTATCTTCAATTCTCTTTTACCCTAAACCATTCAAAGTAAGTATCTATGTATTTCTTTCTCTCCCTTAACATACCTTTTGCGTTGCCGTATTGTGATACTTGTGAACTACCTACCGTTATCGTATATTTTAGAACCGTTCCTTGTGGAACACTATAAGTGTTGTCGCCCTGCCAATAATCTTTGCTAAGTCAAGCAGTATTTCACCCCTGGTGACGTCATTATGATAAATCTTTACTCTTTGCTCGGTGAAAATTAGGCTGATTTACGAATTAATTAGAATTCCGACGGAATTGCATTCTAAATCAATTTTAGGCTGACATCACTCACCGTGTTTATTTTTGTCCCTCCCGGAGACATTGGTTTGGTATTTCCTGGAATTTTTCGCTCTGCGTATCTGAGATCCCAGCGTTTTATCAAAACACACCCTACCGTACCTTATCTTATCGTTTCGCCTGCACTGAGAAATTATCGCACCCTATCGTTACCTTTCGTTCTCAGTGTATGCTTTGTCTTATACGATGACATAACTACATGATAATCACAAGATGACAAAACTGCCTCACCTTTACCTTTGACAAATGCCTTACCTTACCTTTGACAACTGCCTTACCTTACCTTTGACAATTGCCTTACCTTACCTAAGATACATAGATTTTGCAATGATACTTCACCCCTCCTTTTATCTTATTAAGCACATTTTTCACAAAAAAAAATAATTCTTCGAATCATTTTTTTCCCGGAGGAGAGGGGGTGTAACATGTCTATCGACCTGTTTCGATTTTACAGAATAAATCCTTTTAATTAGCGCTCGTCGTCACTAGCCACATCCAATTATAGTTCTGTGACCCCAAACTCTTCTACCCCGAACGTAAGACAATTGACGCCTGCCAACGGACAACGCCTCGTTAAACAGCCTTTTCGTTATCGTCTGCCTAAAGAGGCACATCGTCTTTCGCTATCTTTCATATCCCAAGTACCTATCTTATGAATTTTGCTGTGGTAAGTCCAAAATCATAATCTATAATTAATAAGCTTCTTCTAAAGTACTGTCTGATATAATTTTCGTATGCACTCTTTATTTTTTTACAGAGATAGACGAAATTAAATTCAACACGTGGTCATAAACTGTTCTTTTATACTAATATGGTAGTTTTAAGCCAAATATTCTTTTATAATTCAGTTTTACTTTTATACAAACATTTTCAAGCTTTTTCAGTTGCGAAATAACTCTTAATTATAAAATAACATTTTTTATAAATTACCGTTAACCTATAAAATATTCTTTCGTAACGCCAGTGCCGGTCTCATATATTTCCTAAGCACGATATTTTTTCATATAACTAAATAAATAACTTTTTGCTATCATAAGTTTCTTTCGGATCATTAGTATATTTTTTTATTTAGCCGATAATTGCTATTTTTACTGTTTTAACATGGGACATATAATGTTGGAAAGCTTTCAGTAAATTAAATCAATTTTTTGACTTTCAAATAACTGCCTTCCTTTTCTTTAACCTGAAAAGCTGACCAACATAATGTACCATAACATTCAAGTTCCTACATATCCCTGATCCACTTGTACTTCTAGGTAAGCACAGCCCCTAGGCGAGAATATAAGCCAAGAATATAACCCTAGGCGAGAATATAAGCCAAGAATATAACCCCAGGCGAGAATATAAGCCAAGAATATAACCCTAGGCGAGAATATAACCCTAGGCGAGAATATAAGCCAAGAATATAACCCTAGGAGGATATAGCCGAATATAAACCGGAGAATATAACCCCAAGAATATAGCCAAGGATACCGCCCTAGCTCAAACTACCGCCCTAGAACAGAACTCATCAGTTCGGATCAAGACCTGACTTCTTCTCCAGGAAACCACTTCATCTAAGCTAAGTACCTATAAAAGTACAAATTCCTTTAGTAAATTCCGTTGTTCATTTCCTGTGGCAGAATAAACTGTAAATTTGTTTTTAATTCTTTTTTTTATTAAAATCCTCCACTATAAAAGTTGAGGGAGATATCGCCGGGGTAATTTTAGTGACTTTTTTTAATTATTAACTTTTATTTAAATTTTACAAGGCGTTTCTACCTTTTCCGCCTTAGTTTTTTGTAGTTTTCATCGTTAAAAAGGTAGTGGCGCCCTCAATTTTTACAACCCTTCTGTTATCCCTGTGTGACATAAACTTGGGGTCGAATCACCCTTGAGAGGAGTCTCTAGCCGGAGCCCTTCGAGCTGGTGCCCTGTGAGGTACTACTTTTACCGTTACACTGTACCTATATCTGGAACTTTATCTGGAACCAGGACTCTATCTGGAACCATGACTGACTACACCACTCCAGGAAAGTGATATATATCTCACCGAGATTGCTTCTTCAAACATAGATCAACCAAATAAAAAAAGTTTTTTTGCTATTTAATTTTTTTGAAGTCAATATACAACTTGTAAATTTAATAACGTTGTTCACAGATTATTTTCCCTTCCAATATCCCAGGATTTGTCGCTAAAATGCTGATGTGAGTAACAATCCATGAGGGTGTAAAATTTGTTGACTAGTGGTACTACGACCACCAGTTGAAGTACTAGCTTCAGGATGAGTCCTTGGACGCCACATTTTTCACAACATAAAAATCGACACAACTGACAACGGATCCCTTTTATTTCTGAAATTGGAAAGCGATCAGTTCTTAAAACAGACTTGTTTTCCAAATCTGGTAGGTGATTTCTTTTGTAATGGTAAATAGACCATTATCGGTATAATCTCGTTAATAGCCCATTAGTACTGAAAGTCTGGTGGGTGGCCATGTATAGTAAATTTTATTATTTATAGACATTCAAACATATACTTACCAAGGGTTCCAAATCAACCTTTTTTTATCATCAAATAAATTTAAATACACAACTGTCAACAAAAGCCAAAAATAATGGAGAGCCTACTATCATTAAAATGCCAAACTATTTCATGTTATATTTTAATCCGGACCTGGGAATCTTTTAAGGGACACACACTTTTATTGCTTATCTATATATATAATGAGGGTCGTCGGTTTATATTGATTTACGACCTTCTTAGATCTCTGGTCGTATTATAACACCATAGATAACACAATTGAATTTTTATTTGTGCGAAAAATGACGGGCGTTTAACTCAATCCATTCCTGTGTGCGATATCCTTTCACCAAAAAGCTTGTAAGAGTAAGTGAAGTATAAGTAAGATTAAAGTTTTGTTTACAATTTATGTAGAAATTACGGCACAACTTCTTTATTAACTTGTTTAAGCAGGAAATCCTTATTCACTAGAGAAACGCCAGTTTTACATAATTTTGGCATAAAAACAACTCAGCCTTTGTAGGATTATTTATTATTAAACACTCTTGTTTTGTGTTTCCAGATAAGACGTCGTTTATTGCAACACATAATGAACTTTTTCTCTCGCTTTCTACTATAATAACAAGTATTTCACAAACTTTTAAGCTGAGCTGCAAGTTTCTGGAAATTTAATTATCGCTATAAACAATCATGGAATAACTAAATTTGTGAATATACAAGTAGATGAGTCCTGGTTATATAAAGTTGTGAGCATAGTCTCCTTCGATTTTGCGTGTAAAGACAGCAAAAGTAATGTAGTAAAATATGAACTCACCTTAACCGCTGAAATCATAGCGGAAAATTGTTTAACAAAGTAAGAAGGATGGGATTTCAGTGAAAATAACATTTTTTGTTAATATTTTTTTGCCTTTAACTTGTCAGAAAAAATGTCATGCGCAAAAAACCATTATTTACAATAATATTAATAAACAAATGTAAAAAAGCGATGCTATTATTATGACGTCTTCACATTACATCTTATTAATCCTTCAAATTTACAAATAACCTACCGGTTTGTGAAGCGGGACGATTTTTAGATATTATTATCAATATTGTCTTGTAAAACTATGGAAGATAATTAAAATTTGGGGGAAAGTGACCGTAGTGAATACGGCTACTGATATATGTATTGGATAATTATCTGATTTGGATAAATTAATTAAAAAATAATAATATGGGGTGTCCCGATTGACCCCGTTTTGGGGCGAATCGGGACACGCTTTTTCAAGCCATGCAATGTGCAATTCGCCTCAAGTATGGGGTTTATCGGTACAAAAAGAAATTAAAATATTACTTTTCATTTATTTTTTAATATAAAAGCGAAATCAAACTTTGGAAATCGGTTGACCCTAAAGGCCATCCCTACAACTTCCCGCTAAATTCAATTTTCAAACGCATGCGATTTTGTCGCTAGTTGCGATGTTTTTGAGCTCTTCGAGAATTTAATTTTTGTGTTATTTCGAGCTCCCCGAGCTCAAAGATAAAGCTATTCGCTGCTTTAGAGCTCAAAAGTCTTACCAAACACACAAACACACACACACACACAAACACACAAACACACAAACACACAAACACACAAACACACAAACACACAAACACACAAACACACAAACACACAAACACACAAACACACAAACACACAAACACACAAACACACAAACACACAAACACACAAACACACAAACACACAAACACACAAACACACAAACACACAAACACACAAACACACAAACACACAAACACACAAACACACAAACACACAAACACACAAACACACAAACACACAAACACACAAACACACAAACACACAAACACACAAACACACAAACACACAAACACACAAACACACAAACACACAAACACACAAACACACAAACACACAAACACACAAACACACAAACACACAAGCACACAAACACACAAACACACAAACACACAAACACACAAACACACAAACAAACACACAAACACACAAACACACAAACACACAAACACACAAACACACAAACACACAAACACACAAACACACAAACACACAAACACACAAACACACAAACACACAAACACACAAACACACAAACACACAAACACACAAACACACAAACACACAAACACACAAACACACAAACACACAAACACACAAACACACAAACACACAAACACACAAACACACAAACACACAAACACACAAACACACAAACACACAAACACACAAACACACAAACACACAAACACACAAACACACAAACACACAAACACACAAACACACAAACACACATACACACAAACACACAAACACACAAACACACAAACACACAAACACACAAACACACAAACATACAAACACACACACACATACATACAGACGTACGGTCAACATCGCAAAAATAGTCAGGAAAGCTTCTTAGGGATTCAAAACGTCGAGATTTGTTGAAACCTCGATTTTTTTAAAACGGGGTAAAAACAATAACTTCCCGATTCTTCGAAAATCATTAGGAAGAATAATTGATTTTCTTAGCGGGAAGTTAAAAACAACAGGGAAATTTGGAAATAGCCTTTATTTTAAAGTTTTGAAGTGCATAAGATATTAGCTTGATTTGCAAAGGAAATTCGTAGCCTCCTCGTCGCAATTCAGTTGGTTCAGGCAGTTTTTTCCACAATTTGTCCCAAGCTAATCATGCATATGTCATCCACTGTGGGAAAGATAAAGCAATTTTGTATCTTTCTGTTTGGTCTAAGAAATTTAACTTCAAAAATTTAATCGAAGAGTCCCTTAATTTGCCCGATGAAATATTTGTTCACTTTGTTTGTTTTAAATTCAACCTCTACAAAGTCGTCAGTGGCAATGTTTTCCATAGTAGACTTCACATCTTCAAAGCACTCTTCCTGTTCCATTACTTCTAATTCCGGTTCTGACTCAACTTCCAAAGTTTCATTTTCTTGGAGCACTGTAGTATTGCTTGTTGACGGTTGCGGTTCTAAAAAATCTGTCGTTGAAACACTTTCGCCTGGCTCCACTTGAATTTTCTTTTTCCTTGGTACTGTTGGTTGGCACGCATTCCTGCTTTCGATAAGCAATTCTACAACAAACTTCCTCCAGGCATCAGGATCGTCCTATCAAGTGGAATGATTCCCGTCCCACAAAATCCGTTTCAATATTCTGACTTAGAGTCCCTCCTAATTTGTCTATAGCACTTTTTAGTAAACTCGGAAAATACTCCTTCGGCGAAGAACCCTTGTATTATTTTTTCCAATCTTGTAGAGTTGACCTCCAAACCTTTCTCATTGGGCCAAAAACAAAGACGTCAAGTGGCTGTGTTAAATGGGTTGAATTCGGCGTCAACAAATAAAACCTTATATAATTTTCTTTGCACAATTCAATAACTCTGAGCGACAGATGACTGCATAAGTTATCGCCAATGATTACCCTTGGTGTCGAACGCCTTTTCAAGAACGGTAGAGCAATACAAATAAACCATTCTTCAAATAATAATAGCTGTAGACAATAAATGGGGGTAATAGCTGGCCAACACTACTTACGCCAAACATTACTGATGTCGATGTTTTTGTTGAATCGATTATGCGTTCTGGATGTCTTGTTTTTCTTTTTACGATGACTTTTTTCCGTCCGGGATCATGTACGAAGCAAGTTTCATCATAGTTCATGATGGATTCAGGTTTAACGTTTTGTAAATTTTCTTGGAGGTGATCAAAATATTTATCTATCATTTTCCGAGACACTGCTGCCCGAGCCTGTTTAATATTTCAACACAGTCTTTCAGTGAGTGGTTTTTAATGACGCAAACAAAACAAATTCGCCCAATCAACAACAACAAGCATATTATTATTAAATTCTACCACTCTTATACCTTTTCAATCAAGATAGGCCTTAACAATGTATCGAATATCAATTTGTTTCAACGGGTATCCCCACTCTCCTAGCAATACTATCAAATGCTCTAGCCTACTTTCCTCATCTTCTGACAAAATAGTTTGCCCACCATGATTATTTGGTTTCTGTTTAGCATGTCGTTGTAGCGTCGATCTTGGTATATTATATAACTGTTCTGCTTCTCGAAGGGTTATTTGGCCTCTTTTTAACTGCCTCAAAGTCGTTTTAAGCCCATGGTCTGTTTTCAGTGTAATGTTGTTCTGATTGGTTGTGTTCAATCAAATGACGTCAAATTAACTGTTTCCATTGGATATCTACTGGAGCAAAAAACTTTCAAAAAAATAACCCAATTAAATTGTTTTGTTATTTTCCAATAAAAAATAACCTGAAACCACATTTCGGATGATATTACCGAAAAAAAAAGAGGTAATTCACTAAAACCAATTCAAAAATGATAATGGCAATGGCAAGACCTTAAGGCAAAAGAGAATGTTTAAAGAAGTTCCGTTGGAGTGAACTAAAGAAGATTAAACAAGGAAAATCCCAGGATAAAGTCCACTTTTCCTTTACTGAAAGGGTCTAAAAGAACTCTCCCATTGTGCCGAACGCCTAATCCGACGTCGATAACAATATAAGGGAATTTTTCCACGCACTTTGTTAATTGTTTTTACTTTTTCCTGAGGGAAATTCCAATTAATTTGGAGAGTTTTCACTTATTATCGGTTGACTGGGAAAAAAGATTTTCGAGCTTATTACTCATAATAAACCCAATAATGTTATAAAGTTTATTCTGGAGATAAAAGTATTATTCAAGATTTCTAAGCATTTTAACAGGACCGAAGCCGCTCAGTTTTAGTTTGACTTTCGACCGTTGGGTTGTGTTTGTTTCGTTTTTATTTTCTTAGTCCGACTATTACTCAATACGTGTCTTGTTTTGATCGTCGTTATTTTTGTTATTGTTAACTAGCAAAGTTCGTTCTTGTTGAGGATTGGCAGTGACCTGGATCTATCTAGATATGGCCGGGTACAAATGTGACAATTGCTGTAAGGAATTTTTAGAAAAAGATAAATATGATCAATTTCGATGCATCGGCGAATAAAGACGTTTTTTTCTGTATGAGCAGTACAGTACTTGAGATAGCTACTAAAAAATTTTACTTTTCCAGAAGTTCAACAGCTTACTCTTTTTTTGTACACTCTACGATTCTCCTAATTTCAGATACCTCAATCATAAAGTTTCTAATTTAACCAAGAATCAGATTCCCCATGAAATCTTTGACTCGCTAGCAAATATTATAAATCAGTTAACTAACAGCGTACCAACTATTAACACATTAGCAAAATACCCTATGGGGCCACCTGCGATTATTGTTACACTTTTGTTCAAATGTGGCCAAAATTGATTTTTTTGTGTTTTTTATTAAACTTTTTGTTGCTGAGCCTTTATCCGCCAATTTTTTTTGTCTGTCATATATGCCGGACATGCCCCCCACGTTAACTTTCTGATTTTTTTTAACGTACGGCATATATGACATTCCGGAGAAAGAACGAAAATTCATATCAATGATCTCCATCCGTAAAGATTGAAGAAGATTTGCATAATTTAAAAAAATAATTTAATTCATATATTCAGTTCAGTGGAAGAGATTGTGATGCCTTTTGGCCCAATATAATAATATAACAATAAATATTTAAAATAAGAATTAAATTCCCCTGATCTTATTTCAACAAAACATTCGAACGTTTTAATATTATACAAATAAAGAGTGAGAAGGTCGACAAGTACGAAGTCAAGTTCAGAGCGCGAAATAAACACAAACAGTAATATGTTCATTTACTTTATTTGAACTTGACTGGCCGTATAAATATACATTCAATATTCATTATGAAATGCACTCATTCAATATAATTCAAGAGAACATTCTATATAGTTCAGTATTAATATATCAGTAAGACGACTTAATCATCAGTACTAAATAATCATTAAATATAAGTATGCTATACGGCTAGATACTTATACATATCGTTAGTATTCGTAAGTAGTGTAATGTATCATAGTAAAGTAGTGTAATAAATAGAACATATCCCAGTGCTAGAAGTTGTCGTTTTATTCCCCTAAGATGATCCTCCTAGTGACCCGCAACACAACCGATTCAGAGGCCTTTCCACACCTTTGAACTACCAACGTTTCCATAGGAGAATCAACCTTTACAGGATGAACACTAGAATTAATAACAATAATCAGACAAAACTTCCAACCTATACTTCATCATCTCCTACACAAACTGAGATATCTTCAGAGGTATTCAGTATTCCAGAAGTTTTGAACACCTCAGCCTCTAGCAGTGATCAAAGGAGGCACGATGTGATCTTCAACAACTTCCCTGCAGGCTTCAACACAAATCATATTGTGCATCATGTTAAAGAAACGCAGGGTTTTACAGAGTTTATTCGTTGCTTTCTATTATTCAATGAAAGCAATAAATCAAAAACATAAACATTTGAAATTGGTTTTCAAACAAAAATGTCTGCTAGCAAATTTTTTAACAATGATATCTGGCCGCCTGATGGAGTTTCATAAAAATGGTTTTCATTATCCCAAGAAGCCTCGCCTCCTCCGACACTGGATACTCATCAGCATGTGAAAATTAATCAAGTAATACATCCTGTAAGTAAACGTTCTGACCTTTCTCGTAGCAGCCATCACATCAGACAAACCTACTATAGACGTATGTGAATCAAACAGCTTTTCGAGTGATAAAATAATTAAGTTTACAGAAGATTCACACAATGACACTAACTTTTCGCTGGACCCGATGACTCCCTCCACGGTCAGAATAACACAGGAATCCTCTACTGGAAGTAATCATTATATTGTATCTAGATTAAGAGAACCGGCTATATTCTCATCTCTCAAGTTATTCCTCGCCTATTTACATGACCAACCATCGCCTGTATGTTCTGAAGGTTATATTTGCCCGTTGATCCCATAGCCTTAAGGGCAATTTATTATAACTTTCATGATTTTTATGGTATAAGCTTAGTTGTAGTGGATGAAGATATATACACCTACAATACTTACATCATCTCGGAACGGAGAATTTACCAACAAAAAATTGGGGAGTGTAATAGCCGTTACTTCATTGCCGACTCTTCTAAGAGGACGAGTCCAGGGGAAGTAGAATCCTCACTTAGTTTTAAGGACAGTGATGTAAGAATAGTTCTAATTAATAATCAATACGCAATACGGTTCCCACAGATAGTTGATATTACTGAACACTGACTACAAGTAAATGAAAAGTTTTTATTGGAAAGTTTCAGCTATTAGGAGATATGACAGGGGTAATGCAGGTGGAACCCTAATTTTATCTTCTAGACTTTTTGGCTGCATTGAAATATTATTTTCTAGCAGAAAATACTTTTGAATTTTCCATAATTTACAACAAAAATATCGATCTTAAATCAAACATGATGGCTAAGTCAAAACGAAATCTCTTGGAACGAAGTTATATACTATAATGTCCACACAATAAGAAAGGGCTTTTGGCAGGTGAATAATTCTGTCAAATAGAGCTGGTGCAATTTTGATGCCAAAATATAAACGATGCATTCAGTATGTACCTCGCTGAAATTGTTTGAATGTAACTACCCCCTTCATCACCAGGAATATACTCTCAATAGATCAAGACGTCAAAAGTACCTACCTTTTTTTTCGGGTCGAGATGGGAAACTTATGTTCGAATGGGTCCAGGACCCAAACAGTGTTGGACTCATCCCCAAGGGAATGCCTACCATTCGGCGGCCCCTCGCACACAATCCGCTCACACCGTCGTCTTCTCCCTAACTACCACTCCCACCTCTCATGCCATATCGAGTCCTTCTCTCCCCCTAAACCATGCTCTCTACTACGCCACTCACCTCCATCCATTCCTCCTCCCCCCTCAACATTATCTCCACAATGTTCTCCCAATACACCGCCTCCCTTAGTATCCTCTCCACCTTCTTCAGCACTTTCTCGTTCCTCCAGCATCTAAACACAAGCCCCACATCATCCTCCACTTCACACCTCTCGCACACTCCAGTCTCTCTTTTCCCAATCTTGTGGAGGTACCCTACTCTCGACCCATGTCAAGTTAACCTGATTCAAGAAATAGTTCACCTCCTCGAATTTCCGGTCCATCCAATCTCTCCTATTCCCAATCCCTCCTATTCCCAATCGCTCCTTTTTGCGCACCCTCATACTCCTCCCACCTTATCTCCATTTACTCCTCCATCCATTCCTGTACTTCCTCTCTGGTCGCACCCCTACAACGTTTGTTCCTGGCTCTAGCTACCACGTCCAATGGATAGGACCTTGCCAGCACCGCCGCTGCCAGTACACTCACTGTCCTGTATCCCTGCATCACCCTCAGCAATATCCCTCTCTGCACCCGCAGGAGTGGCCTAACCCTCGCTCACTCTACTCTACTCTACCGTCCTACCAATTACCCTCCTCTCCCACTCTGCCGTCTGTCCAACCATACCACTAGGTATTTCACAGACTCCTCCATACGAATTCTCCTTCGCTTCACCATCACCCCCACTTCCCTCGTCTTGCTCCGTTCCGTTACTAGCAGCCCCACAGTCTTATCTTCCGCCACTTCCAGTCCACACCGCTCTATCTTCTCCACAATCTTCCTACACATTCTCTCCGCCTTTCTTTCTATCTCCCTTTGCCATACATACCAGACACACATCGTCCGCATACACCGTAATCTCACATCCCTCTTAACATACTATACCACAAACCTCATCAAACACACTTCCAGAGCGTCGGTCCATAACCGAGCCATGGGGCACTCCAGCCTTCGTCTCATATCTCCTCCAGCTGCCCTCCCTAGCCCTCTCCACCAAGCCCATCACCCTGACCAGTGCCCAGATGCATGATTTCCCCTTCGTAAACCCGTGCTGGTTTACCCTAAAACCCCCATTCCTACCAACCTTCTCCTAAATCCCATCCTTTATTATCCCCTCCATCAATTTACCCATACCACTCAGCAGGCTGATGAGCCTGTAGTCCCCCGCGTGCTTCCCCTCTCTACCCGCCTTCTTCAGCAGTATCACCCTGGCCACCTCCCATCCTTCCGGAAACTCTTCCTCTCTCAGCACCCAGTTGAATAGTTCCCAGAAGTAATCACCATTATCATCCATCAGTCTCTTCATCAAATCAACCCTCAGGCCATCTATCCCAGGGGCTCCCCTTACTTTAATATCCTCCCCCCCACCTCTACCGTCCTTATCCCCCTCATTTTCCCTACCCCATTTGTATCCTGGATTTCTCGAATTCTGCACCCCACTCCTCCTTCTCTACCTACTCTACCTACCTTTCAAACCACTGAGACTGTCATATTTTTTTTTAATTGAATAATTTGCAGAGACTAGTCTCTCATTTACTTCAGTCTTATAGTCTATACACAGTCTAACTGAAAATATTTAATGTAGTATACTTACCTCTTCAGGACGTTAAATTGAAGTTTCAAATAATAGTGAAGGAGTACCAAAACTGCAATATTCTTACCGTAAGTTACGTCCTCTTCCATAAACTTTTCAAAGCGAAAATCTCTTAAGCCGCGTTGGACAATTTTTGCTAGGGACAAAACTCATGAGTTGATGGTGAAATCCCCACCTGTTACAGTGTAACTGCCTCTTGTCACCGCTCAACCGACACCTGTCACCGTCAACTCGTCACCTGGCACCGTCATGCTGTGGTAGGTGAGGTTGGGTAGAGTTGTTCTTTTCCCTTTATTGAATACTATATTAGGGGATCCTTTGCCTAGCTTATAGAGGGAAAACATATTTCTCTCTCTGTTGCTTTGGACAAGAATGTTGGTGAGGATTATAGAACACAAAGGTGGAAAATTCAATTTGTATATACTGTGAGCTGTTCAAATTGAAGTGGAAACTTCTTTAGCCGTGTTATACTGTGATTCATGTTAGGGGCAAAACTTATGGGTTGTTCACCGCCTAACCGTCACCGTTAATCATATTAGCCTACGGTTCAATTAATTCATTTGCCAAAATATAATTTATCATAAGATTTTTAAACAGTGATTCTTTCATTAGCAAAAACTTTCCTTTCACCATGGACGCACGTTAAAATTTTCATAACATGTTAATTTATTTGTGCAAATTCCCGTCTATCATAGGCGTACATTAAAAATTTTTTGAAGGATATATCCATCTGCAAATATGTCTTTATTGAGGCGGTGAAGGAAGATTCCTTTGGAGAGTGCCTTGAAATTCAGAGCTGGTGATAACTCTGATTAGGGTGGTTGGAGAATTTGTGGTTTTGGAGACGATCCTCCAGCATTTTTGGAAATTGATTTGAAGATCTTTGGGAAGATCAAAGATTTTTTCATTGGAGATGTTTTTGTCAACGGAGGAGAAGTTTGGAGTGTGGGTGTTGGCTGAAGTTTCGTTTCTGGAGGCGGAAGATTGTGATTGGAGAGGTAGGCATACAACTTTGTTGTCTTCGACGGCATTTTGAATTTTTAGTTTAAGTTTTTTGGGGCAGATGTTCCTCGGAATTTTGAGAAGGACAGTGCAATTAGGGTTGGCCTTCAGGTAAGAGATATTGCCTGTTAAAATGTTATTTCTGTTCAGAAGGATGAAAAGTTCCTTCTGAGAGCAGACTTCGTGTGGGAGGTTTCGTAGATTAAGGGTTTGGAGCGGAGTTGTTTGTGGAGAAGAAGCGTGAGATGAAGATTTTGACGAAGAAACTGAAAGGAGGCTGCTTCGTCGTTTTGGCGGGTTTTTCTTGCTTCGTAGATTGATGAGGCCTGGGATCGAGAAGAATGGGTGGAAGAAGGAGGAGACTTGGCAGCTTGTGCATAGGATGTAGATACTAATTTAGGAAGGTTTTTTTCCATGCAGTCTAGTTTGTCTTGGATTGTTTGAATTGAATTCGAATATTTTATTAGGCTGTCGAGTGAGTTGAAAAAGAATTTTTGCTCTGTTTTGGGAATCTTGGGAATCTTGGGAGTCGTGGAATCGGAGATTCTATAAGAGGGCGGGGTTTGGAGCTGCTGGAGGGTGTCTCGGAGGCTTTTTTGGCAAAAGATTGGGAAGTTGAAGTTTTGGAGGTTAAAGATTTCGGTTTAAATTCGAGAATTTCAGGAATTTCCATTGGAAGGCGCGGTTTGGAGTTTTTGAAGTAGAGGGAAGTTGAGGAAATTCCTCAAAAGTGTCGTCGTGTTTGTGTTTGGACCTGGATTTAGGCATCGTTGGAAGGGAATTTAGTAGGAATTGGGATCACTAGCACTTTTTCACTGTTTATCACCGGCGTGTGTACTATTGGTTTCGAGAAACGTCAAAAAATAATCAATATCGTCTATCAAATGAACAACTTATAAGTTATATATTTTGAAGTATTTGATACATATTGTGTTGTTTTGTTAAGGTAGGTGGGATACGACCACGCCTATGCTCTGAACATCATCATGCATCTGGATTGAATGCATCAAAATATATTACGTGTGAGCTGTTTATTCAGTAGGCGATAAAGATTAAGTTTAACCTTCTTTCTTGCTTAGCCGTAGAAGAAAATTTCTAACAATACCTACTCTATCAAATTCTGCCTGGAAAGTTAACAATCTTCCTCTATCTCTTCAACAATTATTTGGAGAATTATAGCATTTTTTTAAAAATATTGATTGGAAATAAAATATATAATATATATATATAGCTATATATTTTTTATTTTAATTTGATTAGAACCTACCGATTCGGCCGATATTAGAACTCAAAAATATGGTCCAGCTATTTTTATGCCAATATATTTTAATTAATTATCTCCCTTTTCCACTGGTATAAGTACCCTGTACATATATCTATTATATTGATATTATCTATATCTTAAATTATAATTTTCTAGCAACTTACTTGTCTTATCGATTGAACTGAAACTTCTAATAATTTCGACTTTGCTGATTAAACTTGAATTTCAATGTGAGCAAAATCATACAAGAGGTGGTGTAAGTTTCGGGAACAAACAGTAAACAGACCACTATTTTAACCGCTGGAGTAATAAGGGTTAAAATTGATATTCGTGAAACATTTTAAAGGTATAGGTATAAAGTGGAAATACCGAATATAAACAGTATGTAAAACCACACAAACAGTTGAACAAACAGCAATTCTACTTTCAAGATTGTTAGTAATACGTATTTTACGTACCAAATATAAATAACTACCTCCAAACCTTTGAATAATCATGAACTTTTTCCAGGACAAGCTACAAATTGAATTTCACTTTATTTTACGTTTGGTAAGATTAGTTCACGGGGGGTCCGGTTGACTTTACCGCAACGTCCAGTCTAAGTTTAAAATCCTGTTTCGCAGCAGCAGAATTAAAAATATGGGTCATAACATTAGGATTAGTTATACTATATAAAAATAATATTTCACATTATTCGAATTTATAAAAAATATATATGCACGCCATTGGGAGGCATTTGCCATCAATAGAATTAAAAATATGGGTCATATTTTTAATTCTATTGATGGCAAATGCCTCCCAATGGCGAGCATATATATATATTTTTTATAAATTCGAATTTTGTGAAATATTGTTTTTCATCCAAATTGATATACACTCACCTGCAAAAAAACTCGGCCATCTAAAATTTTGCTGAAGTTCGTTGCCCAAAAACTTTCGTAATTTTTCATCGATTTAAATTGTTTCTACGCCCAATTGTAGATAATTTCTTTGGTGTTAAAACAAACTCCAGAAACGTTTTCCAAAAATGTTAATAGCTCAAGCAGGGTGAATGAAAACCATGTATTTGTAGTCCAATTTCTTAACACACTGTGGAACATTTCGGGAAATTTGTAGAGTTTACGCTCAGTTTATTACAAATACCATTCTTTTCGCCATCTATCAGTTTTTATTCCACCAATATCTTGATTTCTTTTGAAGATACACGTATTCAAATAAAAGCCTGGAATTGTTTTAGGGAAAAAATTTAATTTGTAATGTTTTAATATTCAACAGTAATTTTAAACCAAAAAAAAGATAATAATTGGCATTTTTCAATAATTTGTATGCCCACCTCTAGCGGAAATAACTGCACGCAATCGCCGTGACATCGAATTAATAAGACGAATAATGCTATCTTGAGGAATTGCGTCATATTCAGCTTGCAACGCAAAACGCAGCTCGTCAAGTGTTTCGGATAGTATAGGACGACGACGAGATATTCAATCGGATTCAGATCCGGGCTGCATGCAGGCCATTCTAATCGTTGGATATCAACCTCATCCAAATAATGGTTAACAATATTTGCTACATGCGGTCTTGCATTGTCGTGCATTAAAATGAAGTCATCTCCAACAAACGGAGCATAGGGAACTACAGCTTCCTGAAGAACGTCTTGTATGTAACTTGTATGTAACGTTAGAGCTCCGTTTTCAATAAATAATAATTCGGTACGTGCTGCTCTTGATATACCGGCCCATACCATAACAGAACCTCCTTTATATGAGACTCGTTTAGATATAGTGCAGTCGGCAAAGCTCTCATTGCTCTGTCTGTATACCCTTCTCCGACCATCAGGCGATCCCAAACAAAACCTCGATCCATCAGTGAACAATACATTACCCCATTGTTCTAAATTCCAATTGATGTATGTTCTTGCAAATGTAAGCCGGTCTTGTCGATGTCGTGGCTGTAGTTGAGGACCTGTAGCTGGTCATGAATAAATTCCGCGTTCTCCAAGTCTTCTTATAACAGTCCTTTCGCTTATAATAACTCCACGTACATTTCTTAAGCGATGTAGCGATGCAGAAAAGGAGCATTTGTTCTTCGATCTCTTAATGTAGAGAGGATGATGAACCGGTCATCAACACCTGTGGTTGCTCTTCGTCTACCGGAACCATGTCGCCTATTACAATTCCTTGTCTCCAAATAACGATTCCAAGCATATTGTATTGTAGTTCGGGGTATTTCTAAGACACGAGACACATATCGTTGACTTCGACCATCTTCAATTAAAGCTACAATTTTGCATGTATTCTCAGTACTTAAAACCATTTTGACACATTGAATAATATTCTCGAATATTTATTGACGATAGTTTGACATACGCCTACTTAATTATCCTGACAGAAGCCACCTTAGTTTTTGTTCCTTAATCGAGCTTGGCGTGCTTATAAAATCTGGGTGAAATAAAAACTAAGATATGGCGAAATGGATGGTATTTGTAATAAACTGAGCGTGAACTCTACAAATTTCCCGAAATGTTCCACAGTGTGTTAAGAAATTGGACTACAAATACATTTTTTTTCACCCTGTATATATAAGCTATCAACATTGTTCTGTTCCACAGCACTATTTAAGTATGTATGTAACTTGGGGTGACATTCACTGAGATCTAAAAGATCTATGGTGCCCCCATACTTCTACTTAGTTCCTGAGGAAATTCTCAGAGAAAAGTATTTCTCGCAGGAATTTTTGAAAATCTGCAGGCTTTAGCTTAGGACAGCGCTATTTAACTAATTATAAAAAAAAACAAACATATAGCAATATTTAAAAAAATGTATTCAATGCTCGAGTTCATTTACAATAATTTAACATGTTCTGAAATATAACCAACAAATCTTAATTTCCAAACACATCTTATATTTGAAAAAATGTTCATCTTAAATATATCATAATTTGACAGCTATATATTTCATGCGAGAAACCTGTTTGGCTTTGAAAAATTTCAGCAGTAACTGTAAATAATTGTCTGTTAATTTGAAAAATCATTGTAACCGCAGTGCAGATTGATACCAAACATTAAACATATCATTAAATTAAGCATGACATTTATTTTATCCCGAAACTGGAAATAGTGAAAACTGTGAACACCCTGGACTAGTGGGTCCAATGTTTTATTGATCTGAGTACAGTTTCCATTTTATGTTTTGTTGTATTCTTTTATAAACTTAAACTCTAGAGGACCCTGTAAATTTTCTCCGTATTTGATAAAGGTACCCTGTACAGAGAGTTTATTATTTTTCTTTTATTTATTCCATGTCGCACGAACGACGGAAATTATAAGCGACGTTAGTCTAAACATGTAACATTGGAAATTTTTTTTTAATTATACAGTGTGGAATAAATTCCATAACGAATAAATGAGGGCATGTTGGGAAAAACGCTTGGACACGTTGATTTGTATTTTTAAATTTTTAAATGATATAGGGTGTGTCATGTGACAGTGGCCAATACCAACTTTCTTATTTTAAATGAAACCCCCTGTATATTATTTATTTTTTGGATTCTTTAGAAAATTATAGGCAATGTCCTAAACATAATCTTCAACTGTTTCGGAAATATTAAGTGTTTTCACATTTATTACAAAAATTAACATTAAAAAATGAAAATTATTTTATTTCACTAACTCGCTTTATTTATACCATTTAGCTGTTCCACACTATATATTGCTTATGTCAATTCCTTCATAACGTTGGCTAGGTTTTAATAGGCCCATAATGCCTGAAACGTACCGTACAAGTAAAAGTAGCTGATAATTTTAGCCTTTAATATTCACGGACATATTAAAATTATAATAGTGTTTAATCTAAATTCATTTCTCAGCGGATAACAGTGACCAACACGTGTTAACTGTAGGAATGTTGCGATGGAACAGTTACTTTGGTCTTCGGCATCGAATTTCATTAAGATACATTGACGTCTATAGATCACGCTTTACTAATATGACAATTATTTACAGGTAACTGTAATTAAGTAAATAAAGATACATTTCGCTACGATGCGAGACAATATTTCACGCGAAGCGTCTTCAGGTCAATGTGGAGATTGCAGTTTTTCGCGATGTATCGTATGTTGTAGCCGGTGCGTTTTAAATTCCATAATTGCACTCTTTTTTGTCAAGTCCTGACAATGTACTCAAGTGCTCAAGGATTCCGTTGAACTCTGTTTTCAAAATACTCCAAATGTTATATAGCTTAGATTTGGCGCTATGGGTTTCGATGAAAATTGCAACTCCCACTCCTTAATTCATTTTTTATGCATCTGTTTAGATGTTAATTGAATATATCCATGACTTCTTTGAAGCTATTCAGTATTGAAGTGAGTGGATATTCATAAACATTCAATTTATATAGATCTGTGTTTATCTCCTGTTTATTGATGATGCATGGAGAATATGAGTTCTCAGTCGGATGGTAGATTGTGGAAAGAGTTATGGAGTATGCAGTTCAGTCGTTCATGAAAAGGGGAGATATAGAGTGGGTTGAGCAGTATATAAAGTAAAGTGATTACTTACGACTTTATGGTTAACTGGGTTTTCTGGTGCTCCTTAAACAGTGCTGGCGAAGGGCAGAGTTGAAATATATCTTCTGACTTTCAAAGGGACTCCATCTGACACTACAAATACTAAGTTTGATGCCTGAGTGGATGGGACTCAAAGCAATGCGATGTCCTGTAATATGAATGGCGTCCAACTCTTTTGAAAGGTACCCTTTTGCTGAGCTATATACCATCGATCAATAATCAAGTGTTGAACATACAAAATATGTATATGTAAGAAGTTCTGTGAGAGTATTTCTGATATACGTCGCAGTACTAGAATTCACAAGATTCTTTCTAAATAGTCGATTGCCGAGATAGGGTCGTTAAGACGACCTGATGGCACTTTCACTACCTCTAGAAAAGAAACGTTAGAGCTTTTAATTGAAAATCACTTTCCTGGAAGTTTAACTCTGGATAACTATCGACCACCCCACTTTGAAGGCGCAAGATGCCCCAAAAAGAACGATTGGGAGGTCGCCAAGGAAGTTATCACAACATCGGCAATTGAATGGGCAATAAAATCTTTTCAACCCTTCAAATCTCCCGGTGGGGATGACATTTTTCCAAATCTGCTGCAAAACGGACTAGAATTGCTTTTACCCATCCTAATTAGACCGTATAGATCTGGTATGGCGTGGTATTACATACCACCCAGTTGGTTGGCGGCTAAGGTGGTTTGAAAGAGTACTGGATTGCTACATCAGGCGGATAGCTTTATATAACTTCCCCCTGAGCACCCACCAATACGCCTATCAAACTGGCAAATCAACAGATTCAGCGTTACACAACCTTGTTGAGAAAATCACACAATCCCTTAACAACAAGGAGATTGAGGTGGCCATATTTCTTGACATCGAAGGAGCATTCGACAATGCACTACCGACCTCCATTGGTTCAGCTTTGGCTGAAAAGGGCATCAAACCAGCCATTACCGGCTGGTTATATATAGAACAGCCACTACTTCTCTTCAGTATGAGGCCATTAGCTTTAAGGTTTCCAGGGGCTCCCCACCAGACGGAGTACTATCTCCTCTACAGTGGTCACTCTTGATGGATGACTTGCTTATCGCTCTCGAAAGAATAGTCGTAGAACTGCAAGCGTATGCATACGACCTTGTCATCCTCGCAAGGACTAAGTCAGGAAGGGTAGCATATTATATCCTCCAAAAGACGTTGGACGATGTCCACAGTTGGTGCCAGAGGGAACAGATGTCTGTTAACCCTGGTAAAACTGCAATAGTCCCCTTCACTAGGAAAAGGAAATTGGAGGATTTTCCATCACTTTCCTACAATGGTGAGGTTATTCCATTTGCAGCGGAAGTGGAATATTTAGGGAATATCCTAGATACAAAACTTACATGGAACGCTTTTTTGGAAAAAGTTATCCATTAGGCCAGACTATCCTTGTGGACATGTCGCGAGATCTGTGAAAAATCTTGGGGCTTGGGACCCAAACAAATCCATAGGATATAGGTTATGATTGTTAGACCATATTGAGCTATTCCTCTGTGGTCAAAAGCTTTACAGCGAACGGCCCAAGCAAAGCTTTCTGGCATTCAGAGACAAGCTTGCCTGGCAATTACTGGTGACATCAGAACCGCACCGTCAGCAGCCATGGAAATCCTTCTAGAACTACCTCCTCTCCATATATTTCTGGAAAGGGAGGCTAGATGGACAACCTATAGAATTGCGCACTGAAAGTCATAGTTTTCTAGGAATGACCTCTGACATAATGCCTCCAACAGTAAACTACGACCTGCCTCATACTTACTCCTAATTCCAAATAGGGACAAATGGGTCCTCCGTAAGGATGATTTATTGAGAGCAGTTAGCTGTTGGTACACAGATTGATCAAAAACACCCTCAGGCTCTGGTGCAGGTGTATACGGGCGCAGACCTAGGACAGAAATTTCAGCCTTCCTAGGATCCTATGCAACCGTATTTTAGGCGGAAATTTACGCCATTGCTTCATATGTGGCAAACCAATCTCACACATAAACCAATAAACAGTCTCACGGACATCCAAGCGGCTTTGAAAGTACTTAGCTCTTGCCGTGTAACGTCGAAATTGGTTTTAGACTGCCAAAAAATACTCTTCTCAATAGGAGAACTCAATAGAGTATCACTTGTCTGGATCCCCGGCCATCATGGCATGGATAGCAATGAGAAGGCGAACTCTCTTGCAAAGGAGGGTGCCGCACCCGTTTTTATCGGACCAGAATCCTCAACTGGCATCGCGATAAGCTTTGCCAAACAAACACTAAATACCTGGACAGCAAGAAGAGCTTTAGACTCCTGGCATAATATACAGGATTGGTTCATTCAAAAGCTTTTATACATCCTTCGAAGAACGTCTCCCAACAAATGTTAGACTTAGCAGAAGGACAATATTGTCTGTCTTGATCACAGATGATAGGTGTTGCCAGTTTTCAATTTAAAACGTATTTCAAATGTTCATAGTTTGAAAAAAGTTTTCGATAAAGTTCGGACAATGCTCGTTGAGACCGATGCTTTCTGATGCTTCTCCTTGTATATGTCACATAATATAGCCATACAAATACGTTTGTATATTAGTTCTTCGTGTATTTTGAAGTTCAAGATGTCAGTTGTCGACCCATTCTGACGAAATTCATAATACAAGATTCCGACCAAGATTTTAGAAATTCACCCACAGTATTTTGTGAATATTGAGAGACTGTCACGTGAATTATACACCGGAATTTCTTGGATACAAAACAACCAAAAACAAATGGAATTCCACGGCTATGGTAACAATGATTTGGGCAATAACTGTTTTTTCGTCTAGCTGGACACAAGCAGCCATTATCCCTATTCTCGAACCAAACTCTCCAAGAACTGACCCAACAAACTACCGGCCAATATCACTGACGAACTTCATGTGCAAAGTCATGGAAAAACACTTATAAAAGACTCAAATCGACATTTGAAGACAACCAAATCTTTTTGAACGAGCAAAGTGGTTTTTGTCAGAACAGATCAACCATCCACAACCTCATCAATCTAGAATCTGACCCAATCGAATGTAGCAAGTAAACAAGAATTCTGATACAGTGTGGCGGCACGATATCAACATTTTCCGTGCCTGGGGCATTGAAGGAAATATGCTTAAGTTTATAACAAATTTTTTGACGCAATCTGAAGCTGGTTAATAACTCAATTTCATCTGAAAATTAACTAAAAATGGGATTTCAACCTGTAAAACGTTTATTTCAGATACTTATGCCCGATGTCACCAACCATTTTCCTGCAAACCTTAAGTTATGTAATTCCTAACTGTCCGCGTACCAATTATTTTGAGACGTTGGAGAAAATGGTAAGTTTTTGACTACACAAAAATACATCATTACAAATATGAGAATTGGAGTTGCTGTTGAATTTGAAAGTAATAGGTAAGTTACTACATTTTAAAAAACCAGAGGGTTCAGACAAACAAATATTAGAAAAAACTAGAATGGTATTAACCAAAACGACGCGGCTGGCATCTACGTCTGCACGCAGAAATATATCAGCAAATCATTTGAGAAGGTAGGAATTGGATCTTGGAAGAAGCAGAAGTCACCCCGATTATACAGCAGAAGATTTTGAAGGCTGAAATCAAATTGCCGATGGCTGAACCGAAATTATCGGGAACTTTCCACCATTTTGGACGAAGAAAGCTACTTTAGGCTGAGCAAACCGCAAATATCTGGAAATGTTATTTATTACATCTATGTTACTTCTGCAACATTCTTCGACGTGAAATTTTGAGCAAAAAGTCGATGTTACTTCAAGCCAAGTGATCTTGCAAAATGATCACTTGGCAAAGATTTCAATTTTTTTCATTGAAAAATACCTTAGGCAGACAAGGCAGCCTTCCATTATGCCTGAGTGACATTTGAGTCCATTGACTGTAAAAGTATCCCTTTAGTACCGAAAACCCGGGAAACCCACAAATCTCTTAATTTAATATTTTCTTACAAATAATGAAGTATTCATTCATTGACAGGTTTAGTTTTACTGACTGATACTGATAAAGTGAATTTAGATTGAACAGTCTATGAAAATTTTGTAGAAAAAAAGATACTATCAAAAAAAAATTTAAAATTAATCCCAACACCAATTCATCTCCTCTTTCTATCATCATCTCTTTTCTTTTCATGAAGCATCTTCTATAAATTAAACTACATTGTAGTTCTGCACGTTTCGACTTTCATTTCTCTGTAAAATTGGCTTCCCTACTACATTTTTCTGCCATTTTCACAGATATACCTACTCTTAACTCCACGTAATTTTTGTTTTTGCCTCACCTTGTTTTATCACTATTTGTGAGGTTATGATCTCCACCCGTTGAGTGTACAGGTTAAAATTAAGCAGTGATACCAATTTTACGCTAAAATAATGTTACGCGAGCTACTGCAATAATATTCTCACTTAGTGCCCCCAGTGAAATCCCCGTATGAGACGACTATGGCTCCTCCGCCCAAACTTCGAGAAGCATCCAGAATACGAAACATCGAGAATATCCAATGCGCCCGCGAGAACGCCGAGATACTTCGAGAATTACGGCGTGCGAGTATAAATAGGCCACAAGCATCGCCGCAGAAATTAGTCAATCAGTCAGTGTTGATACCGAAGGAAAGTAATCGCGCATCGATAAAGTGTTTATTAAGTGACTCTCATATAAATTATAATTAGTGTGTTTAGTGTATGACATAAATTATTAAATAAGGACTGAATTACATATAAATCTGTAAATATAAATTAATTGTAAATATAAATTAGAATAAACGTTACATTGGTGTCAGGTGTGGGGTGAAGGAATACCTCCTCAGAACCTACTCTAATCACTCGGTTCTTGAAATCTAGCTGGAAGCCATGTAGGTTCATAACGTCCATTCCGAGTATTATGTCCTCTTCGATATCAGCGACAACGACAGTGTGGGTGAACTTCTCTGCGCCAATTCCCAATTGCACCGGTAGTTCTCCATGGACATTGGCGCTTTCACCTGTGGCAGTCCTGAGTCGCAGTCTCGTCGGTAAAAGTCTTTTCCGGGTGTTGACAGTCTCGGGGCGAATAATAGTCCTCGTTGCTCCAGTGTCCACCAATAGTGTATACTTCCTTCCATTAACTTCACCATCCACGTATACACTATCGTCGCGACATTTCAGAGAGGCTATAAGGATGAGAGGGTCTTTGGAAGGTCTTCGGGTCGAAGCTGCCCTCTGAAGGTCGACCCTTCCTAGTTTTCCTGCTGGGCGTCTTCGTTTGTAGCAGTTCTCGGTCGCTTGCACGAACTGCGTACATGTCCCATTTCTCCACAATTCCAGCATCTCACGGCTTTCAGTTTTCCGTTTGAGATGCTTTTCATCATGTTGACAATCTGGTCGAGCTTGTTCTCAACTTCTTCGTCTGCTACAGCCCTCACCTTGCCGTATACTCCGGAGGCCTGTGTAGCTGCTTCGTACTCCAAGGCTGCAGAGAGTACGTCGACCAGTGTCTTATGCCGAGCCAAGCGTAGAGTTCTCTGCATTTCATGGTCACGAACTCCGTCGATGAATGTCTGTACCCCTAAACATTCCATGACATTCTCCGGTGCCGATGGATAGGCAAACCGCACCAACCTCGCAATGTCTGCTTCGAATTCTCGCAGAGTTTTGTCGCGTTTTTGTTTACGGTTTTTCAGCTGCGACTGGTACAGATGCTCCAGGTGTTCCAGGCCATATCTCATATTCAATCGCTTTTTGAGTTGTTCAAAATCTTCGGCCTCTTCCACTGGAATGGTCTGGAGGATATCCATAGCGTCTCCTCTAAGGGCAAGAGTTAAATTTAACGCTTTTTCCTTCTCACTCCAGTTGTTTGCCTTTGATGCCGCGTCGAATTGCTTAAGATAGTTCGGCCATGACGTTTTACCATCGAATGTTGGCAGTTTCACTCGGCTGTTAATATCGTTTTCCATTTTCGGTTTCAACTCTACTTTCTCTGCCAGTTCGTCGTTATTCGGGGCTTGCCTAGTTGTAATATCCGGTTTATTACTAGTCTTCCTTTCGATTTCTTTGATTTTTTGTTTCATTTCTTGCTCCATACTTTTAATCTTTTCTTCCACGGCAGAAATATCAGTCTTCATGGATGTCATTTCATTTTTCATGTCCGTCATTTTATTTTCTATGTCCGCCGAAAGTTTACTTTCCATGGATGAAATTTCGTTTTTAATATCCGTCGAAATTTTATTTTCCATGTCCGACATTTTGTTTTCCATGTCCGACATTTTGTTTTCCATGGATGAAATTTCGTTTTTTATATCCGTCGAAATTTTATTTTCCATGTCCGACATTTTGTTTTCCATGGATGAAATTTCGTTTTTTATATCCGTCGAAATTTTATTTTCCATGTCCGACATTTTGTTTTCTATGGATGAAATTATAGAGGCGGACGCTTCGTCGGTGAATTCAAACGTTTCCGGGTCCAATCCATTGTTAATCATAGCTTTTTTTAGTCGTTCCACTAACACCGACTTGACCCCACTTGTGTCCAGTTCGAAATCCTCCAACTCTCTTCGAAGCTCTGAAACTTTTAATTCACAAAGTTTCTTCGCCATCCTCCTGTATATTTATTTATTTTTTTTTAACCCCACACCTGACACCAATGTAACGTTTATTCTAATTTATATTTACAATTAATTTATATTTACAGATTTATATGTAATTCAGTCCTTATTTAATAATTTATGTCACACACTAAACACACTAATTATAATTTATATGAGAGTCACTTAATAAACACTTTATCGATGCGCGATTACTTTCCTTCGGTATCAACACTGACTGATTGACTAATTTCTGCGGCGATGCTTGTGGCCTATTTATACTCACGCGCCGTAATTCTAGAATCTTTCGGCGTTCTGGCGGGTTCACTGGATATTCTCGATGTTTCGTATTCTGGATGCTTCTCGAAGTTTGGGCGGAGGAGCCATAGTCGTCTCATACGGGGATTTCACTGGGGGCACTAAGTGAGAATATTATTGCAGTAGCTCGCGTAACAATAAATCCACATCGAATGTTTAGCTAGGTATTTCTTACCTAAGGATCTCATAGGTTAGTGGAATTATTCGATTAAGGTAAGAATTAAATTTAGGTATTCCCCAGCTAGGAGTTTTTTAGTTTGGAAGTATCTGAAATCAGGTTGGCGAAATCGGGAATTGATATTTCATATCTATTTTGTCACCAATAACCTAAATGGTTAATGCGACGTGTTTGTAAATAATAGCTATCGAGAACTACATTTTTAGCAAAATACTTTTCCTCAGTATTATCTCCTTCCTGTTTATCCGCCCGGAGCTACATTCAATATGAACATTGAACATCCGTAGGAAATATTTGAACAATTTAAAACGATGCTGAACCATTAAACACAAACGATTGACAGATCACAGTTTTCCAATGGAACAAAGCAAATTTCGATAATTAAATAGACGACAAACGTTAAAAAGCCTCTCGACTACCAACTATTATTCTAATTACAACTCTATCTGCCAAAATTCCACCATCGATCTCTGTCAACGACGCTTTGACTTGCTGTATGTTATTTAACGAGACGTACCACACAAAAGGCAACTTTGAATATCGTTTTACGATATATAGTTCATCTGTGATTACAACCAGAGAACTGCAATTAATCCTAGCTCAAATATTATACGAGGAATAGTTGAAGAGAAAGATACTTCTGAGTGTTCACTTAGTGATAATTCTTGATTCAGCTTGTGGAATGTTTATAGTCAATGATTAACCAAAAGAACAAACTGCTGCCGTACTATATATTGGAGGGGAACCTTTGAAAGGTACGTTTTAATATACAAGGTGTCCATGTTATCAACTTATAACTAGAGAACGGATCAACATATAGATGTGCAGTTTTCTCAAGATTTTTTGATTGTACTTCAAGGTTTTGTTGACACATGAATTTTTTTTTTGGGTAGTGACTGAAAATAAGCTCTTTTGTATCAACATTGTGGGTTAAATTTTAATGGAACACCCATAGATTTTGGCATGAACGTCAAGAAAATTTATTTCCCTTTCCTACAAAACATACATTGTTGCCATTCCCTTAAGTTTTCAGGCAAACATGCAGTTTTCCATGGAACCATGACAGGAAATTCCAAATATAACTTATCTAATTCCAGCAGCTCATAACTCGGGGATATGTTGAGGTATTGATGAACTGCTATTCTGAGACTCTTCACCCTGGCAAACCACAATAGGGTGACACATGAGTTGATCTCGAGTTCAAGGGTATTGTAGGCAGTGGAACAGCAGTCACCCTGGCGAAGCTATGGTCTTAAACTGCAGTCACTGGTCCTGACCCAGCACTTGGGGTAAAAAAAGTGCTTCACGTGGTTGTATATCTCGGTGAATTTGAACAAAACATCAGACGCACTGGAGCCACGTGCCAAGGCAGAAACACAGCAAACTCCTGGTCAAAACGCTCTCGGTGTCGTGGACTGACGAAATATTAAACCTCAGCAGGATGAGAAGAAAGATCACCACCCGGTCAGTGTGCCATAAAGAAATAAATGCAGATAATTGGTGTATATAGGGATGAACCTATCTGTCGGTTGTGCATGGAAGAGGAGGTATCAGTCTCACACATTATCTTCGAATGTGGAGCACTGACTCATTGGATATATAGACTCCTATGACTAAAGCGCCCTATAGGCAGCTTATAGTTGAGCCTTATAGAGACTACTGATCTCTTCACATAAACGGTACAACCAAGAGCACAAGAAGCCTAAAGGCTGTCGTGTCAAGGTCTCTGACTGGTGGTGCCGAACTAATCAATAAATTGATAAACTGCACCTACCAAAGCTCTAAAAAATGTTCCAGTTTCCTTGTATTAAGGTTGCCAAATCTCACATGCTGCGTAATTTTTTTTTTTCAATTTAAACTAAGGACTCATTTCGTATGACACATTGTATTTCTAGCATTCATATATGCAAATCCTACACCATGAATATTTTGGTAAAGTGTCACCGTCAACATTAATTGAGTTTTACACGGCCTATGTTGGTCCTCTTATGGAATACTGCGGAGCTGTATGGTATACTGTCTTAATATCTGATTAGAATAGAATAGAATTGCTCACGGAAGAATATGACTTAGCTATAAACATCGTCTTGGTTCGGACAGCGAAATATTCAGTGCAGTATCTGATGCTTCAGGATTTGAAGCTTCTTGCCGAGTAGACTCATTTGGATTTTCCCTGTCGGTTACAGCTGATGATAGAAATTCATCTTCATTAAACACATTTTCGTCGACAGGCCAAATCCCAGAGACCTTAAAACCTGGCCTTAAACGTTAATGGATATGCCTTTCCTGCTAACTCAGCAACATTATAAATTGTAGTTGGTGTAGCTGCATCAGAATTATAATAACGCTTGTAAGGCCCAAATACTGCCCGATCTAGAGGCTGAAGTTTGTGGCGGCATTGTAAGAAGCATCACTATCCCGTTTTCTTTGGCCAAAGTAACAGCTTCATATGACGCATGAGTTTCTTGATTGTCGAGAATCAGTAACTTTTTTTCATTGAGAGATGGCTTGACATGTTTAATGAAATGTTTCATCCATTCTAAGAAAATTTCGGTGGTTATCCGCTTGAAAACGCTGTCTCTTTTGCACCATCAGGGGCAACAGCACCATGTATCATAGTAGTCTCTTTAAAATGAACACGGGGAAAAATTAATATGGGTGGGATGCTGTTTCCCAGTGCATTTATGCAGGAAATCATTGTGATATTAGCTCCTTTTCCTCCTGATGTTTCACTCCCAACTTGTCTTCCTCCCCTGACGGCTATCACTTTTCCTGGAACATGAACTGTGCTGTTACCAGTTTCGTCCATATTGTAGATGCATGCTGTAGAATCGGGCTAGGAGATTTGTCAATATATATATTTCTTCATAGACATTTTCATGGCATATAATATTTGCTTGGAATTTGAAAAAAAAAACACGCCAAAGTAAAAGTGAAAATGTGTTGCATACAACAATCACTTAAGATTTACCTACCGGAAAATATCGTAATGGGCCGAGGTACAAGGAGGTCCGACGTACGAGACCTTCCCCTTCTACTGAGCCAGGTTCTCTTAGGCCTTGGTAGAAAGCTGTAAACGTTGATAGATTGGGATATCGTCTGTAAGGAAATCATTTCGAGTATTTTCATTCGCCTGCACGAGCGTAACATTGCACCTCATCATAGAATCAATGAATATCAGTATCTTCTTCATGGAAATAATTATTTTTTAAGAAAATTTCATTCAATTTTTCTTTGGCATCTTTGGCCACTAGCCAATATCTTCATATTTAGACGTCAAAAAATAATAGTTCAATACTATTAAACGCTTTACAAAATTAGAAAAATTAATTTCCAAAGAGCAGACCGTCCACCAAGAAGCAACAACTACTTCTCGGGCTATATGCCCCGACAGACATTGAATTACACTTCTAAAGTAAACGGGGTTGGTATATCTGTTAAGATAGAACCAACCATTCTGGTTTGCGATCAGAAGGAATAACATCACTTGTGGACCGGTTTCGGCGTTTTTGCGCCTCATCAGCACAAGGTAGATGCCACTCGTCCAAGAGCTCTGAGAGCATAATCCTGGACTAAAGACTACGTTGATACCACACTAATACATTAGCCTTAGTAAAGGAAATGTTAAGAGTGTAATTCAATGTCTGTCGGGGCATATAGCCCGAGAAGTAGTTGTTGCTTCTTGGTGGACGGTCTGCTCTTTGGAAATTAATTTTTCTAATTTTGTAAAGCGTTTAATAGTATTGAACTATTATTTTTTGACGTCTTTAGATCACGCTTTACTTATATGACAACTATTTACAGGTAACTGTAATTAAGTAAATATCTTCATATTTATGTTCCTATTTATATGATCTTTTTAGTTCTATACACTCTCGATTTAATTTAATATTTACAAATGTTCCTACATAAATCAAATATTCGTTTCTTCTTAACACTTTGTATTTCCCAATTTTGTTTTCCTATTTCTTTCCTATAATTATCCCACCATTTTTACGCAAAACCAATAACCTTCTCAACTTCAAAGCAATTTGACGTACCTAATGTTAATTCTTGTTGATTTGTCAAAACCAACTAGGTACTATGAAGATCGTTTAGTGATCAAATAATTATATTGAAAAACAAGCGCAAATTTTTTTTTGGGAAATACCTTATATTTTTGAGTATAATGTGTCAAAAAAACTGATACACAAAAATGTTGTTAACTTCACCTGCTGCACCTTCCACGTTGATTGCTTATGATGGCAAAAACCGCGGGTTCATAGTAAGCAATTAATCACTGGGTTATACCATGTACAAATTTCAAGGTTTGTAGGTAGCGGTTTTTTGAGATAAAGTTGGAAAAATTGACTTAACAGCGTCATATTCAAAGGGCGCTTGCTTCCTTAGGAACTTTTGGATAAAGTTGAATGAGTTTAGATAAACATAAAATCACATCTTGTATCTGTAGTTCACGTTTGGTTGGAGAGTCTCTAGACACCCTGTATAACAAAAGATCTTGATCTAATATTTTCTAGATGAACATTTTTCACAAAAATATAACAGCTCCTATTAATTGATATATTAATGATTCATTAAGGGTTTTCAATCTGTTATCAACATATCTTGGCTTAATAGAACATTTCGTATGTTGGAAATACAGTGTCTTCCAAAAGCAACGTAGTATACTCATAAAACTTATACAAGTCCCACATTTCCAGATTTTTGGAAAGGGAAGAAAAATAATGTTCAATAACCACCAAGTCTAACTAATATGACCTACTCAGATTGGTACCATATGGAGATTCTTAGAAGCAAAGTTTCTGTTAATAGATTTAATAAAATCATTAACAGTGATTATTGAATATTTTTTACTATTATGTAATTGAGAATGTCGTGGTACAATATCGTCGAAAAGTTTTTAGTTTACATCCATGGTCACAGTAGAGAGGCTTGTAGCATAATGCGCAATAATTTTCGTCTCAGTATGTACCCATAGATACTACACATATCATTCTCATATCTACATCTATACTAGTACTATCAACACTTTCCTCAGGCTGCAATCCGGCAAGGTCGTTTTAGCTAATTATCTGCCCGTTTGAATTATTTATGAATTAACTAATAAATAGGCTGCAAACTATTCAAAATGAAATACAGGATGTCCCATTTGCATGGAATTGAACAGAAGTTTATGCTTTTTTATAAAGAAAATTAGTTGTTTTTTTATTTCAACTGTTTTCCTGAAAGACACTATAACATGTTAGTATTTAAACAGAGTGAGCTTTAAGTATGAAACGCCTCAATTATCTCGGAAACTGATCTCACGATTTTTATAGATTTTGGTGTGCAAAGGATCTTTGTTATATACCCGATATTATAGTGGTATTTATGTCTTTCCTTTTCCGGAATAATAATGAACTTTGTTATTTCAAATAAATCACCCTGTGGCTATGACTGCTATAATAACAACTTTGGCGTTTCGATAAATTAGTATTGTTGGTGTTCATTGAAAGTCACAATGGATCGTATGTCTGAAAAAGAACCAATGGAGATTTTAAGTCAACAATAAACGTGTTATATCTTCAATAATTTATATCCTAACCGAAATCCCATAGCAAGATCTACTGTCAGGAAATTAGTGAAAAAGTTTAACGAGACTGGTTCAGTAGAAGATTTGTCCAAATCAAGGCGCAGAAAAACTGCATCAATTGAAAACAAACCTTAACCCTTAACCACCCTAGTGCGGTCATGGTGACCGCTGAACATAATCGAAATCTATGGAACTTCTTCCTACTATTATTTTGAAGGTCAAGCGTCTCTGTACCTTCCTAAAATATCATAATAATCAGTTTGCTGCTTGAGGCACCGTACACTAACTAACGACAAGTAAATTCACTTCGTCGATTCAGCGGTTACCGAAAATTTCCTTATCCCGCCTATCTGGTGAGTTCTGGTGAGTTTAAATCGAGAAAGTGTTGAGTAAAGGGGTAGCGCGCAGTGGTAATGTGATGCTGATCGGAATTTCGGAAATATAATTAATGCTTTTTGTTTCCGTTTTTATGAGCAGATCATTGTTTTTGTGTGAATATTAAAATATTTATACATATTTTCAATATAATTTTGTATTTAGTCATAATGGTCACTGTAAATCAGTACATGCACCTATTTAACCACACGTCCATCCCTCGTAATTGTTGTATTATCATAACGGGCGAGTACGGCGCCAGAGAAACGATGTACCAAAAATTTCAAACCTAATGTCTGATGCTCCAGGACCGTCAAAAAGGGTTTGCTATGGTGATCCAGAATATGAAGAGGCTATTTTGGGGTGGTATGATGAGTCTGAGGAAAACAGTGACGAGGAGGAAGTCGATGAACCGTTTTGTGAAGTAAGTGAACATGATTTAGATTCAGAAGAGGAAAGTAAGGGAAGTGGATCCATATATGTGACCGAAGATGAGAGTGAGGGAAGCGAAGATGGAGAAAGTGAATCTGCAGAGGTTAGTAATACTATTACTATTCCAAACAGCTACTATGGCAAAAACCGTCTGCCTCTTTGGGAGATAAAGCAGATCCCGCATAACTGTATGGAGAAAATACTTTGCAAACTATATTAGTTTGGACAAATACAAAAATTCGATCAATTAGAGAAAATTATAAAACTACTTCCTGATCCGAGTTAGTAGAATTGGATATGGATGAGCTGAAAGCATTTATTGGACTTTTATTCTATACAGCCATATTCATTTCAAACCATGAGACAATTGAAAGGATTTGGACCACTGATGGAGATGGACGGGAAATATTCAGGTGCGTAATGAGTAAAAACCGATTTGCTCTTTTGCTTCTTGCTTTACGCTTTGACAACCCTGTAGATAGAGTGGAAAGGCAAAAAATTGACCCAGTAGCACATATTTCAGAAATATTAAATATATTTGTAACTAATTGCCAATCAGTATATACACCAGGTATCAATTTGTGCATTGATGAGATGCTAGTTTCATTGAGGGGTAGATGCAAATTTAAAATGTACATGTTGTCACGTTAATTTCGTTCACTTTACTTTCCTCCAGTTAATTAATAATAAATTATCGTATGGGCGGCGAATAGCCAGTCCTTTCTCATACCAAACACCGAGAAATGTTTCAAGGCTGAATATTATATTTACTGTCGACATCCACGTTTCTATAAGGGCCGATCGAGTCCCGTCTGTCGTGGAAATAGCCACTGCTATTTTGATATTCCCACTTCGAACTGGCTCTTATCTCTTCTTTCACCAATTATTAATTAAATATGAATCAAGAATTCACTACTGACATGTAAATTCCTTTCCTGGTCAAAGCGTATGAGCGTGACATGAACATGAGACGTAAGTCTGTTATCTTTCACATGATTTCGTGTATTTAAACAGTGGCAAAAGGGGTTTCATTCTTCTTTCCTGTGAACATGTGCCATTGAAGCAAAAATTTCTATTATCGTATCTTATCTTTAAAAAGTGCATTCCTGTGAATGGTAAGTTATTTCTCTCAAATGTATGTTAACTATTCTTTCTTAGCAGTTCCACTTTCATATTTTATTATGTAGCAATGTCGTTCCAGTGCCAGGAATATATATCGATATGATTTTGTTTTTTTTTGTTCTTTCAGATTTTTTCATATTCTCTTTGAATATATTTCAAACCTTTTTAAAATATATACATATTTAAAATATGTCTGTAACTACCGGCATAGATTCGGTTATTCGATTTTATTGTTTTTTTTTTATTATTTCTTTTATCTAAAATACAGGATGCATGAACCACGTTGTTAAATGATTTTCTTCAACATTGTAATCTTGATTCATTGTAATATCATACTTCAGACATCCTGGATTTTGTTAAATTGGGTAAATTTGTTCCTGATACTAGTATTGTTCCTTAGCATTTTACCTGGACCCGAAACTTTACCTGGGACATTTTACATGGGACTTTAGAACTTTACCTGTTACCTGTACTTCAACGAGGACTCCATCTCTATCACTCCAGGAAAGTACCATGGAACGCTTCACCTAGAACTTTACCTGTTACCTGTACTTCAACGAGGAGGAAAATATTCAGCATTTCTTAAGGATTTTAAAAAACAAAAAATATGGAGGGTGTTCCTTTTGAAATAACAAAGTTCATTGTTATTCCGGAAAAAGGAAAGATCTGACAACAATGTGAATACCTCCATAATATCGGCCTTATCACAAGATCCTTGCACACCAAAATCCACAAAAATCGTGAGATCTGTTTCCGAGATAATTGAGGTGTTCCATACTTAAAACCAACTGTGTATATAATTAAACAATAATAATTGTACTCCGCAATAAAATATCTCACCGCTAAATATGATCTAACAAGTTATGTTAAAATTTATTTACATATTATGCATATTTGTACAGGTAGCTTGATGATAAATTAATCATAATTAATTAAAGTATTTCAGTGGCACCTTATTGTCTAACGCCCTGTATATATTATTTAATAAAATACAGTGAAACAAAAACGCTCCTTTTCATTCGATAAAATCATTAATATACGGGACAGTTTTTTTAAATAGTATAACTATATGCATAATTTTAACGTCAAAATGCCTGTACATTTCGTGGAGCATTTTAAGCTCCAAACAATTATAATATATTTCGTAACAAAATTTGATTCAATAACATATATTTCCATGGTCGCCGAAAGACATAGTAGCAGTGAAAAAGAGCAAACGCTGTTGATATTTATTGTTTATCTTCTTTTTCAGGTTAACTGAAGAGAAAGAAGAAAGCAAACTTATTTAAGAGTCTAAGGTTACGAATTCTAAAAGAATATAATAATTGTTACCATCTATGACCTTGTCAAACTCGATTTTTTGTATGACTATGAAAATGAAGTTTTTTGAAAAGTTTATTTTATCTTTGATGTTCAATAAAACATTTATAATTAATTTTGGTTCAGTTCAAAAAATTCTTTAAGTGCCTTTTAAGAAATCAATGGAAAATGATAGGTACTCAGCTTCAACTAAATAGTAAAGTTAAGCTGGTTCTGTTTCACAAAATATGCCTACCCCAATTTCTTTGCTACTATATCGACTGCGACTATTATAACAATTACAGATTTGACATGGGAATATCACAGTAAGCTCAGTTTAGTACGGAATTTATGAGAAAAGCTAGAATAATAATTAATAAAAACAGACAGAACACCATATTTTAATTAAACAATTATTTTGTTAACATTACCTTTCACGCTTTTAAAGTTTTTTTATTGAATTCTGGTGATCAGATTTTTTTGAATTTCTTACATACATCGATATTAGAAAATAGGCCTAAAATTATCAGCGAAATCTAAAAATGTAAATATATGATATTTTTTGTAACAAAGTTGAAATTAATATTTAGAGCACCATGTATGACGCTTAATGAAATTCAATATCTTTGATGAATTGTCCTACACCTGAAAAACAAATATAGGTCAAGCAATAGAGCATCAAAATAGTGAGTTTTCTTACAAAAATCCTAGTTACAGCATTCGCCAGCTAACTTGATGTCCCAGAAATTACCAACTAAGAGAGACAGAGTAATAGTGCCCTGCCTACTCGGCTGCTATTGGTGGTAAAATTTTGACAAACGCCAATGGCATCGCACCTTATCAGGTGTTGAGATTTTCAGTAGCGTAGCGTCACACAGTTATTGTTTATATACTCAGAATTCAAGTATGAAGCAGATCCGTTTCTATTAAAATCAATATCCCAATAATTATAACAAAGAATTAAATATTATTTATTAGGTTAGGATCATATATTTCCGGACGGACTTTACCTTATTAATTGTACAAGTTGTGTTAATTTGTAACAGAAAGCGTATCCTCAGAACTTGCACGCCACTGTTTACAGTTATCGGATGGGCGGCGTCAATAGCTCCCTAGAAAGCATTTAGGACATCAAGTTAGCTGGCGAATACTGTATCCTAATAGTTATTTATACTATAAGGGATGTAAGCAACATTTACTATAGTCGAGAACGATTTTGCGCCCGAGCAACAATGAGGGCTGGTAAGGCTGGTAAGTATACTACATCCCGTGAAGTATATAAGATTTATTCTTCTCCCTGCAGAATGTATTCTTGGATTTTCATTAATTAAACTCGATACTTTCCTATAGCGTCTATAGCGTTGGATTTTTATTAATTTAACTCGATACTTTTCTATAGCGTCATAAGCATTGTTATTTTATCAACAACGTCAAGCTGACAGTTTATTATCAAAAATTGAGAGAAATTGAAATTATTGATTTGTATAACAGCCAAATGGATATGAGCTGATGAAATTTTCCAGAAACAAGTTTAAGTCGAAAACAAACTTTTTTGAAAAGGAAAATAATTTCACTATAAATTTTCATTTCGCACTTCTCACCTCATCAACTGAGTCATTCAAGGATCAAGTACCTAAAGGATGTTATATAACAGCTGTTACTATGATATTCTCTCTCAAAAATGTCATCTTGTCCATCTCGATGTCACATTTAGATTTTTTTTTTCAGAATGAAAACAAAATATGGAAAATTTAATAGTAGACATCGAAACATTGAATGATCTAAAGTTTTGGTAGACAGACTAATTTCACAACAGCTCTTAAATGGTATGAATTATTTTGGAGTTCAGCAATGTGGCATTACCTATATTATATAACAATTTTTTTAATAGAATAAATGGGAAATTTACAGTCTTCTCATGCTGGCTTGAACATTTCTTATAAAAAACTGATGACAACTTTTTATATTTTCATAATATCGAAGGTGGCATTAAACCAAGTGAAAGAAACGAAATACATTCCATATAATTTTTGCCCAACATTTCAGAGAAAAAATTGAAATACAGTTTGTATAGTAGAGCTCTGAGCTACAAAATACTCAGAAATATTAATAATTACACCTTTTGTTTTTAAGCGAATCGGGAACAGATATATTTCCATCCAAAATATTTTTACAAAATATTGGATTTTTTGAAATTAATGGTTCATTTTGTTCACTTTCAATCTGTAGTCAAATCTTATGTTTTTTTAAATAAATGATCAGAAAAATATACTGTTTTTGGTATTTATTTTCAATTTTTATTGAGGTTTTCATAAACCATATAGTGTAGTCTAAAAGCTTAGAATAGTGTTAATTGTAGCTCATTGTTCGTAAATTATAAATATTTTCGAAATTTGAAAGAAAGATCCTTGAAGAGTAGAAAATTTAGTAAAAAAAAGTTCCAACTCCCGGAACTGTACCTCCATTAATTATAATTTTAATTTAACGCAAAAAATAGCCCTCCGCGCGCCATTGTTAGGTTGCGCGCACGTCACTTGAATTTTTTTTTAAGTACTTAAAGTTAATTGAAAAATCTTAAAAAATTATAGTATAATCTAATCACTTTAAAGAATTGATTCCCGTTGGAATTTTTCATAAAAACAAATTTTTCAATATGCTAGACGATGGTTTATTAACAAAATTTTTTCAAACTTCCTTCACCGTTCTAAACTAAGAAAATATTTAAATAATTGCCGTAAAATTATTTCGCTTCGTGGAGCTCTTCTTATATACATACAAAACAAGATTGCGTCATCAAAGTTTTAAAAATGTGAATACTTTGTTTATAATAATTTTTTCAAGTTAATAATAAATGACTGATTTGCCATTTTTTGCTAACTTACATTACTCCACGAAGCGAAATAATTTTACTACATTTTTTTTTAGTTTAGAACGATGAAGGAAGTTTGAAAAAATTTTGTTAATTAACAATCGTCTAGCATATTGAAAAATTTGTTTTTATGAAAAATTCCAACGGGAATCAATTTTTTAAAGTGTTTAGATTATACTATAATTTTTTTACGGTCTCACTTTCGAGGCCGTGCGCGCAACCTAACAATGGCACGCGGAGGGCTATTTTCAGCGTTAAATCAAAATTATAAATAATGGAGGTACAGTTCCGGGAGTTGAAACGTTTTTTTACTAAATTTCCTCCTCTTTAAGGATCTTTTTTTCAAATTTCGAAAATATTTATAATTTACGAACAATAAGCTACAAACCAAACACTATTTTTTGAAGGTGTTTCATTGTTTATAACTTTTGGAATTTTGTATGGGCTAATTTCATTATTTGGCACAATGATCTAGACATTATTCCGGATCGACCGAGCTAAACCACATAATTTTAATAAAAGTATGTAGAATTAACACCATTTTAAGCTTATAGACTAGACTAATACACAGGCTGAAATTTTCAAAGTGAACATAATAAACTAATTTTTGAAATACCAGTTTTGATTTTTTCTAGTGATATTAAATCAGTTAATTGTTAATTGTAACCAATGATACAAATCAAACTAACCGCTCAAAAGTTATAACCAAAAGAAATTTCAGTTAGTCCATACTTGGCCCTGTATATTAATGACCAATCGGTGCAGAAATTTTGCAATGGTCAGTTAATATTTCTCCGGGTAGCATTAATACAACGTAGGAGAATGTATAACTCTATAGCTCATAACTCTGTATACAATGAAATAAGGAACTGAATGTTGCTATTTCAAGTATACACCCTGTATATTTAAGGCAAAGGTCTACAAAGTATAAAAGCCGTTGCTAGTGAGGAGTACACGTTTTGATTTTTCAATTGACAGAAACGTTAAACGTACCTAATTGAAATGGAATTAATGGAAGATAATGTACATGGAGCGAGATTGAAATTGATATACAAGACACAATGTTTTACTATTCGAAGGACTTTTGATTCTTGACACAAATGTTTGCCATACCATCCTCAAAATAGGATAAATCGAGGATAGTTGGCCCTGAAGGTGAGATGGCGCAATGGTTTTACAGCGCAGCCGCCAGTGCCACATGCAAGTAGAGACGTCCTGATAGCCTTTAGTTCATATTAAACAAGCCGCCATATCGTCTGTGTTTACAAGTTACAAGCCTATTTAAAAATTATTTATTTTATGATCCGGTTCGGCCCTAAATATTATTCCGAATTTTTCCTTGGTGCTGGTGAACTTTGAATTTGGTAATAATTTTAGTCAAGTTATCATCTTAGGCAAGTGTAAACATTCTAGTTTTGTTGTATACTCTTAAAATGGCGAATATTTAGTAACGTGTTCAGTCTATCCTCTCATGACGAGGATAGATGGTTCACTTATTTTTGAATGGCTTGATATTATTTTTTTTCCAGTATGCCTACCAATTACAAGCGCACTGGAAGTTGTTCCAGGGCTGGTTGGACTGTGAGCAACAGTTAACCAAAGCCATTCAAGCCGTTAATGAAAACAGAATGGGAGTTAATGAGGCTGCTAGAAATTTTGGGTACCGGCCACTACTCTTCGAAGAAGGAAATCAACACGAAATATAAATGAAGGTCTTCTTGGACCCTCCTCTACATTAGGTGCAGCTGCCGAAGAAAAGTTGGTAAAACACATCTTCAAACTTAAGAAAAACGGATTTTCCCCTACTTGATTGGAAGTGCGAAGAATTGCATTTAAGTTGGCCGAACAGATGGGTATTAAACATCGTTTCAGTAAGGAATCAAGATTATCTGGTTTTCCGTGTCCTCAGTTATTTCTGCAGAGAAATCCAAGGCTGTAAGTAAAGCAGAAGGAGTGTCCATTGATCGATCCTTGGGAATGAATAAAAAAGACGTTCAGGTTTATTTTGAGCTGCTAGAAAATACTTTGACCGAAAACAATCTTATAGGAAAACCCGGACATATCTTTAATATGGAAGAGACTGGTCTACAACTAAGTAATGGGCCGGGCCACGTAATTGTTAAAAAATGATTTAAAAATATCGCAAGTATCAGCTGGTGAAAAAGGAGATACCATCACGGTTATAGCTTGTTGTAACGCAGATGGTGTTTTTATTCCTCCTTGCTGTGAAATGAAAGGCAAAAATATGAAACGAGAGTTTGAGGATGGGATGCTCCCGGAATCTTTAGTGTACATTTTGGAGAAGTCAGCGTATGTCAATAGTGACATATTTTTTCAACGGCTTAGAGATACATTTGTTCCCAGAAAATCGGCAGGGACAGTTTTGTTATTGCTTGATGGCCATGCTTCACATTACAGTAACGTGGAGATGCTAGAATACTGTGTTGAACACAACATCATATTGTTTTGTTTGCCAAGTCATACGACACAATTTTTGCAACCTCTAGATAGATGTTTTTTCAGATCGTTAAAACTAAAATGCTACTCAGCTTGTAATTTATATATTAAAAATAACCCAGGACAAAAGCTCACTAGATTACAGTTTGGAAAGCTACTTGCTGAAGGATGGAACAAGTCTGCGACTGTAAATAATGGAACTTCAGCATTTAAGGCTACTGGTATTGTGCCATTTAACCCTTCTGCTATTCCAGATGACGCTTATTTGACTAAAAATAGTAAGTTAGCTGATGTCCCTGATGCAGATCAAAATGAACAAAATTCTGCTGGTAGTTCTCAAAGTTTTCCCAAAGCTTTAGCTGATGATAATCAACAACCTTGCTGCAGTTGGCAGACTGTAGGTGAAACTATACCAGAAAAACAAAACGGACTGCCTGCGCCTGTAGGAACCAATGAAACTACTCCTGTGAAATGTACCCCTGGAAAAATACCGCATATCATCTCGCCTGCTCCAGTTGTTTCTACTGACGTCGATTCCGTTCGACGAAGGAGCAAGCAGCTGGCAGAAATATTAACTACAGAAACGACAATTGAAGAGAAAAAGGAAAAAGCGGCAAAAAAATCAAAGAAAGAAAGGACATTAATAAAAAGGAACCAGTTTTGAAGAGATCAAAATTAATCAAAAGAAAACCTAACAAAGCTTCCAACTCATCTTCGGACGAGGATTTAGAAGCACCGACATTGGATGACTCTTCAGATGATATGGACGACGGTGACGAAGCTTGCACTGGTTGTGGTGAGGTGTATTCCCAAACTACAAAATCTGACGACTGGGTTAAATGCTTAAGTTGTTCCAAAGGGTTTAACGATTCCTGCTCCACTTTTGTTACGGAAGTGGTGTTTTTATATGCAAAACAAAGTGACTTGTTGGCGAAAATACCTCTCCAGTTGCGCCATCTCACCTCAGCACTGTGGTATTTTTTCCATAAATCCTGTGTTCTATTTTTCTATTCACTTTTGTTACTCAATGCAATGTTCCTAACACAATAAAGTTTATTCTTGAAAGGAAACGGCAATTCTAATTCGACGCATAAAAATATTAAAATGAAATTTCACCAGCTGGGCCATTTATTCCAAATATACATTTCCCATATAGGGTCTAAGGAAAAAGTGAACGTCAAAAATTTTGATTTATCCCTATTTTGAATAGGCTTGGTCTGGCAGACTAGTACTATTTTGAGGGGGGTCTGTAAAACAGTTGTGTTAGATGCCAGACTTATATTTTCAAATTTGTCTGATCAACTCCTTCGAATAGTAAAACATTATAATTATGCCTTATATATCAATTTTACGAAAAATTTAGAAAATAGGAATCGAAAAAAAAAACAATTGGACCAATTACAGATGGCCAAAAAATAATAAAGTCCATTTTTGTACTTATTCGGGCTTACCCCCCTTTTACGACGGTCGCCACTTGGACTAGTAATGTCTATTTTGGCGCGAACTATATTAAACTTTTAATGACATGTCATTGCTACATATCTAATAACTTTATCAATACCTGTGATACTTTCTGTTGTGGACTTAGTCTTTAAAACCAAAACTTAAAACGGAGTTCCAAATATGCGTTGCAAATAAAATCATGTAGTTCAAGCTAATGAAAATAGTTATTTGTCTCTTCTTACTACTTCTCTTGATAATAATTTTTAAAATCTCTTGAAATAAATTATAGAAATATGGAATTGTGTCGCAAGTGAATTGAAATAATTCATTTTGTGATAAATAACAGAAAAAAATCTCGTTATATAAAGTTTGTAACATCAATAACTCAGTTTATAATGGTACGTAATTTTTGTGAATTGGCAAACTCTGTCGCTTTGTTATCTTAAAAGCTCCAGGTCACATAATATTATAAATTACAGATTTGAAACTCCGAAATAGCTTTCGAAATGTGGGGCATCTAAAAAACTACACATAATCCAAATAACACTCATTTTTAAGTCCAATGTTCCTGTTTTATTGCACATCCAGACTTGATATTCTCACATATATCACAAATATTCCACAAATACTTGTAAGTCACAGTCATTTATTAAACTAAATTCACTTAACTATTGTATTTTTTTCAGTTGAAATAAAAATAGCACTATTACCTTTCATCGAGCTTTCAAAAAGTTTTAAATAAAAATCTTTGGCTCCGTTCCAACGGAAGGAATAGAAATTTATTTTCTAACCTGGTGTATGCCGGAGAAGTAACAGGATGATGAACGTGTGTAGAATAACGAACATCTTTTGAGGACTAACGGAAATTCCTGAAAAAGAAAGGGATTATAAATAAATCAAAGGCAAACGACTTCGTACATAGTAAAAAGTGGAACGCTCACTATAATAGAATGTTCCTTAAAAACTTGACGATCTTTGAAAACGCATTTGGCATAACAAGTTCGATTTTAATTTGGAATGCAAAATTTTATGATGCAAATACATACATCCAAATAATTTCGGAAGTACTTACTATTTTTGTTATTCGAAAATAAGATGAGATAGATTTTGTTAGTTCAACCAGATCTTTAGTGAGTTGTTTCATTTTCGAATTGGGGTTAGTTGGGGTAATGGTAAACGATTTCTAAAAAAATAATTTTAAAAAGGTATATTTTTGAAACTAATGATGATTATCAGTGTGTTTCAGGTATGTTTACAATTGCCCCTGAAAACGCAATGAAAAGTTTTATTTTGCAAACATAATATTTATTTCTTAAATTCGAATACAAACTGGAATACACTAAATTTTAACCTTTTACAAACACATCTACTTTTCCAGGGAAGGAATATATAGCTGGCAAGTATATCTGAAGCTACGGGGCATCGGTAAGGGGGGAGGAAACATGGCTGATCTGTCATAAACGTACCAATAGCGTACGGTACCTATTTTATAAAAGTATTAAAAATAATAATTATTATTATATGATAATTGTATATAGACAATGATTTATGCTTTGCTTGAAAGGTAAGGTATTTTTCAAAACACGGTACCTATTTGTTAAAAATCGTACTTGAATTCAACATGGATACGAAATAGTAAGATACCAAGTAAAACTGAAAATACGAAGGTAAATACTGACATTATAAACGCCACTGGATAATCAATGTCAATCAATTGTCGAAGTGAGAGGGAAGAACACACGCACGCGCTTGCCAATAGGAAGTCAGCTGGTTACCTAGCAACAGGGGTTCGATAAATATTCACCAATTGAGTTAGTCTGGAGGGCGTGGTAATTATGATTTTCGCACGACGTTGCCGGCTTGAAAGAAACCCATAACATATTTGAAAAAGTGTTCATCTTTTAATATTCAGAAATTGAAAAAATAATGTTAATAGACAAAATCCAATGAAACGAGCAAGTAAGTATCTAACGTTTAATTATTATTGACATATTGTTAATAATAAAAAGTCCATTTTCTATTTATTATCACTACATACTTAGCACTTTAGCTTTTTCATAGTTAAACGTGGCAATATCGAATGTTTTCGACCGCATTCCTTTCACAGCTTCAGTTATGTTTTCCAAACTATACTATCTTCCTTCCCAAAAATTCAGTTTCTGGCTTTGGAAGTATTGCTTCGATCATGTCAATATTGACATATTATGATATTGTAATTTCGTTGATGTAAAAGTCTGTACATGTCTTATCCAATGACCTTAGACCTACGATTTCAATTTCGCCATAAACGTATTTTATACTCGGGACAGTGCCGTGCAGTTCCTTTAGTAAGTCCTTTGTATTTTACTATAACAAAGGTGTCTTTTCGCAATTCTTCCCATTTTACCTCCTTATATTTGACTGATCTGAGCTTTGATGAGGTTGAACGTTTTTTATTGACATGGAGTCATCTGACTCGTTTTCTTCATATAAAGATTTTGCAGGTTCTCTTACAGTATCACTTAATTTCAGTCTTTTTTTAACCTTGTCTTTTTTGTCATTCTCATATTTGTTCGGAATTTTATTAGTCTTCTTGATTTTATTTTCTTTATTCAACCTTTTTTTGCTCAGCTCTTGCAGTCTTTTCATAATTTCCGGTGTTGTTAGAACCTCGCCATATGTGGATTGCTTCAAACGGGGAATCACCTTTTTGGGAACCAGATCAGCAAGAATGTCCGTTGTTGAAGTGCTGTAATGATTTACTAAAAATATGGACAATATGATTTGGATTTGGTTCCTCGATGGCAAGACTTTGCATGCGTTCAGGAGACCCTCGTGTAGATAGCACATTTTCAGAAGCAGATGCAATATCTTCCTTATATTTCTCTAGCTTTAAGGGATCAAAATAATCTTAGGAGAACTTAGCGGGATCAACAGGAAAAACTCTAGTATTTTTGAATCCTGATACGATGTTTACTTTAGTTATACTTTCTTTTCAGACTTCGCTCAACAGTTCTACAAATTTTTGTTTGCTTAGTCGACCTGACGATTTCCCTATTTCAGCTTCACCATGCTCCACTAGTAATTTGTTCCATTTGAGTTTGACTGGCCCGAATACGCATTTATCTAAGGGTTGTATTTGGTCAATCAGGTAACTGGGAAATCGAAATAACGCTATATTGTGTTCGAGAGCGGCAGCAACCATACGAACACTCACGTGACTAGAATGGCCGTCAAATAGTAAAAGTGCTGTATGTGTTGGTACCTCGTATTTTGGTCTTAGGGCTTTTATATGTGGGATAAATAAAGTCACAAACCAATGGTAAAAGTGTGATTCTTCTATCCAGCCGGGAAAGGCATTCTCCGATACCCAACATGCACTCCCTTTGAACAGAATGAATGGAGGGAGATATGAACCGTCTGCCGCTATGCAGGCCAGAATTGTGGTAGATTCTCTACCTGAGCCTTCTGACACTCTAGATAATGTTTTCCCTTTTCACCAATTGCTCGTAGCCTACAAGGGTCACTATTAAATCCACTTTCGTCTGAAATCAATGGAAAATTGGCTTTAGTTGGGTCATTTAACGACTTCTCCATATATATAGTTCTTTAAGCTTATTATAAAAATCATAGACAACGAACGGATCACGGGCATCCTTTATAATTTTCTGCGAATGTTCGGGCATTTTGAATGACAAATTTGGGTGTATCACCATGAAGCCCAAATACCAATCGTGACCAGGAATGTTGTTCTTTAAATGGGTCTCCAATGATTTCAATATGATGTATTTGCTTATTAAGCTGCAAAGCTCTTTTTCATCGCAGAGAAAACCCATTCTAGCTCGAGCTTCAAGACAATTTGCTTTATTTTTTTCTATATCTATAGGCAGAACGGGATGGTGTCCTGCACTCATGGTGGTAATCGGATTTTTTCTGCCTTTAATTCGGTGGAATATATAAGCAAAATGTACATTGTATGCTTGATATGCTTGTCTATAAGTTTTGTTTTTATTCAATACATCATTGACAGCATTGATAAGATCTTCTTCAGTATATTGCTGAAGATTTGGTCGTTTTTTTATATATATGTGTAGTGAAGTAACCAATTTATTTTTAGGGGGTTCTGGTTAGGAGGCATACCATAAACTTAGGTATTTTTTAAATCAGACTCTTACGGTAACGTCTTCTGAAGAAACTTAATATAGGCTGTTTCACGACGAGCTTACACTATCTATATATTGGAGACTACTAACACTATTTCTAACAAAATTGGCATAGATGGCGAACAAGTTATGGCGAGTTTATGGAAAATATTTTGACATACATCCCGGTTATACCGGAAGTGAATGACAACTTTGTTATTTTGAATGTAACACCCTGTATATTATCAAATTTTCGGATTCTACGTTAAATTTTAATGTCACTATGTGTAGAATACCCTATATCTAAAATTCATAGTTATCAAAATATTAATTTTTTTAATAAAAAATTGACAGGTGCAGACTTTCATATTGAAAATTCTGTATGAACATCCCCAATACCAAATAGAAAACATCTTGTCTGGTTGATTAGTGATTGGTGCCCTGAAAAAAGTGGAAGCTCATCTAAATAATAAAATCGTACCGTATTCAAATGAAAATAAGCTAATGCTAAATACTCTGAAAACGAAGTAGGTATATGGTCCTCCGAGGTCAATTTAGATCAAAGACATATTTATTCAGAAGACTAAATTTACAAAATGAAACTATTCAACCAGTAGCAAGTGTGAAATATCTCGGCTACGTCATTCATTCATTCGTATATTTGGATTGTGCTCATCAGCCCAGGCACTTGAACTCAATCTTTGTACCATTTCCCATGTTATCTACTTCCATTTCAGAAGCTTCGTGTCTTCAATAAATGCCACTAGTTTGACTGGAGGGATTTTCACTAGTTGTGATGGTTGTATTAATTCCTTTCCAAAGTGCTTCCGTCTAAGTTCTTGTAAGTTCTCCTAGAAGCAGAGTATGTGAGTAGGTGTTTCATCATCAAGTTCACTGTCTTCAAATGTCTCTTACCCAGTTTCAGTAGCCTGGTTCAGAGTTCCTTGTCTACCTTGTTCAGTAAACTCTTTGTATGAAAGGTGCCCTTGTGTCACCCTCCATTTGAATTGGTGTTCCCTATATAGCCAGTTCCTGATTTCCCCTCTTATGCAATCATAAGTCTCCCGATTTCAGCCTAAGAATTGCCATCATTGCCTCCGCCCTTATAAAAAGTTCTAGAGGAGGAAGTCCAATAAGGGCTTCCGTTAATGCCGTCCCCGTGCTGTTCATTGCCTCGGTAATACCAAGAAGGGCTTCTCTTTGGATTGCAGTTAACATATTATCTGCAGAGGACACTTCTGTCCTCATTCACCAGACTATTGTTCCATAGGTGATCGTTGGCCTTATCAAAGTTGTGTAGATCCAGTGAACCACCTCAGGTCGTATTCCCCAGGTGTTGTCCATTACTCTCCTGCATTGCCAGAAAAGCCTAGTCACCCTGGTAGTAATTTTTCCAGGTGTGCCTTTTAATTCAGTTTGGAATCAAAGGTCACTCCCAGATATTTGACTTCTTTGGATATTCCTAGTTATTCTCCAAACAATACTCTACCCCGCGGAAGAACTCTTCTATTCGTGAAAGCAGCTATTTTTTTTCTTCGGATTAACTAAAAGGTCCTCTGTAAGGCACCGTTCCTCCACAATTCGCAGTGCTTCCTGTAGGACATTCATAACCACCTCCGGGAATTTCCCATTGGTGGTGACATTCACTATGTCGTCCGCAAAGCCATGCGTCCATATGCCTTGATCATTCAACCAACAGATTGAGTCATCCATAACAAATGCCTGCGCCCGCGCAAGAAGCCACAACAGTTACAGCCTCTTGCACGCAAACCTTCAGTTGGAACTCCTACCAAGATAACTAGTTGTAAACATACAAGACTTATAAACAAAACAATTAAATTGTACATTTTGATACCACACAATAAGTTAGTATTTGACGTGAATGGGAGAGAGTGTATGGAGTGTAAATAGGGATGGAAGAAGAATGAATGAGTGTACATAGAATTGGAACACCACAAGCTATTTTAATATAGGATTAGGCTATACTCTGTCCATCCAGCAACGGAGTGTTCCAAAACAGTATCATGCATAGTGCACGTGATCTCTTCGACTCTGTACCAATGTACCAAAGGCAATGAATTCTGCCTTCCGATTGCAGTTAAATCTGATTGGACAGCGTATGGAGACATAATTATTTTAGATATACATAGATGCAAAGGCGCATGGTGATCATACCTCGATCTCGCGTCTATCGTTGTTTGGGTGGCTCTGTTTGTTCGATCGATATACTTTAGAGCCTTCAATATGTGACCCTGTTTTTTGCTGACTTTTCAGGGAAAATACAACATAAACTCCTGAGAATGTCAACTGTTAGGTGCGGATGGATCGATTACAGATCAAATTTCTCGATAACATACGGATAATGCTGCTTGGCAAGGAGTCGTGATAGAGGAATTTGAGAAAATACGTATACAAGAAAACGGAGCGAGCCAGAACATCGGCGTGAGCGAGTATCAATCGCGGTATTTATTTACTTTGTAATAAATATTTCTTGTTATTTGTATATGTATAATTTGTACTCTCAATTTTGGACCAATAAAGATTATATCAAGGTGATTGGTGATATGTCGGAAACTTTTTTTTTGTATTCAGGGTTCGTAAAAAAATGATAAAAAGATCAAAGCATTTTTGAGATATTAACATGTATTTGAAAATTATTTCAGCCTCATTATTGCGTAAGCGTAGACCGTGTTATTTATTCTTTTATTTTATCAGGCTGTGTATTTACCTGTTATAATTAAATAGTATTAATTGTCATTATTTGAAGTCTATCGCATAGTACAGTGATAAAAATGGAATTAAACAATGAAGATTATCTAAACTTACTTTTAATATATGGTGAATGTGACAGAGTTGTTACTAAAACATATGCTTGCTACAAGATATCCAGATCGACCCCGACCCAGCCGTCATACAGTGGAGAGAATATTAAACAATTTAACACAATTTGGTTGTTTTCAAGCAAAAATTATGGAAGTGAAGCCTGTTATTAATAATTATGATAATAAAAGTTATTTTTGCCGTATTGTTGCTTATTATAATTAGGTCGTGTTCTTTTGATGTAATTCCACATACATAAATAACAAGAACTTTAACAAGTTGTTTCGAATCCACGTGGTTTGTTTTCTCATTCGAATTTTGGTTTGTGACTTAGAGGTGAGATGTCGCTATTTTCGCCACCAAAATATTTCCGTAACTGGACAATATGTACCGTTGTTGATTATAGTCACATTTCAGTCCGGGATTAACTCTCGGAAGATAACATATACCTTGTACTGATGAGGCGCAATACGCCGAAACCGGTCTACAAGTTATGTTATCTCCTCCAGTTGCAAACCAGAATGGTTGGTTTAAATCTTGTAGATTTACCAACCCCGTTTGACTTAGAAGTGTAATTCAATGTCTGTCGGGGCATGTAGCCCGGGAAGTAGTTGTTTCTTCTTCGTTGAACGGTCAGTGTTTTTGGAAAAATTATTTTTCAAAACTTTGTCAAAGCGTTAGAATAATATATTTTTATTCTTCGACATCTAACTTTAACAAGTGTTCAAAATTTCGTCCTAGAACGTCAATAACAAGCATTTTGTAAGACCTTTTATCACACCTTCATTTGCTGCACTCCTAATCATTGCTGCAGGGAGAGATTTGAATGCATTGCGAGCTCTACATTCACAATCCTCTTTTGTTGTTGGGGAATGGGAATACACCTCATTTTTCATGTTGCCCCATATAAAAACATCTAAAGGTGACTAAATCTGTTGTACGAACAGACCACCGAAAAGGACCATTGTTAGTTATCCATCCATCTTCAAACGTCTCATCCAAAAATTGGCTTACCATTGTGGAACAGTGAGGAAGAGCTTCAACGTTGAGGAAAAATATTTTACCAAATTCATGCGGTGGTAAACGATCTAAATATTATATTTAATTCCTCCAATATATCAGGATATCTTTGACCTGAAAAAGTAATTTTTGAGAGAATGAAAAAGTTTTTAAATTATGTCACCACAATTTCTGACCGTTTAAGTGTTCATCATAAAAGTGAAAAGCTCTTTGTCTCTGATCGCACAAAAGACATTAAACTCCCATCGCTCTTGAAAACCACGTATCCCTGTTGATTGTTGATTTCCCTTGCTCCAATAATGCGAATTCTGCCTATTAAACGTTTCGTTTTACGTAAATTTTGATTCATCCCACCATACAATATCCCCCGACTTGACAGCACTTGATTTTTTTCTTTGAGGCTACCTGAATGATCAACGATTCTATTCGAAGCTTCAATGAGAGATTGTATCATTGTCAACAAACAAATGAATACCTATTTAGTTTATAAATATCTGTATCATCCAGTTTTGTTTAAAATTATAATTTTAATATTTTTGTTAAATTTCTATTATAATTGCCGAGAAGAGTGATACATTGCTATTATTTCTGGAAAGAGAAAAAAATAAGCCTCCTTGTGATTTTCGACTAAGACTGTCATTCCAAAAAAATAAAGATGGCGGCCGTACGCGAAGCGCCGACGTCCGTTTATCCATTTCAAAGATAATCCCTCAGTGCGAGACTTTTCGGTAACGCTGTATATTGAGTTGACGTCTGTTTTTCACACTGAGTTGATACATGTTTTCTCATCTGACCTCAGGTTAAAATCCACGTCTCATCCAAGACCTTTGGGTACTGGCCTAAAATAGCTTTTGAGATAAAACGAGCAATCTCTCTAAATCAGTCACCCGGTATATTATGTACTTCATCAAATCCCAAATTTCACTAAAGCTTCCGATTTATTTTTCAAAAGCAAGACTAGAGTCGTGTCAATTTACGAAATCGTAGAAAATTAAACACGATTCTATTACAGTTTTACTATGCATAAGTTATTCCTTTGAAAATCCTTAATCTAGAGTTGAGTACTTTCAACGACTAAAGGCGCCCTGCGTATTTATTTTCGTGAAGCAATAAACACGGCTTACCAAGAACTTTTAATGAACCGTCTAAAAATCCGGAATTTAATTTACAATTCGCCGATTCCGGAGGTAATCGCAGATCTGAACCACTTCCAGACAAAAAAAAGTGATAAAAAAAGGAAATCCCGAAATAAATGGCTAAGGAATGAATCGCAGCCGGAGAAAAGCGTCAATTTCCTAGAGCTGGAATGGATGCGCTCGCGTTTATTGAGTTATTTACTATTTGGAAAAATAATCATTATCATAATGTGAGATTCGTATAGACTTGAATTGTGGAATTATAAAAAATCTGGGAATAAGCAGATACTAAAGAACAAATGTGTAATTGCATCACATTAACTCAAATAATATCATTTTAATAATTTCTTTCGAGCCAACGCATATTTTCTATCCTTTCGTATTTCTCCGCTTCATCCCATACCTTGTATTCGGCAAATATAACAATTTTTATTCCATTTGTTTTTATCCAGCTTTGTTTCCTCGAGACACAGCTTTTGCACGTGCATCTTTGTTCTTTCACTTGTCAACGTCTATTTTGAAAATTCGTATGCAAACCAGGCTTCGGTCTGCTGACATACTAGTCTGGCAAACGTTAATTATCGGTCTTTAGTATTTTATTTGTGGAAAATTGGTTTCAGGACTTCTTTCTCGTTTATTTGAGGAATATACTCCAGTTTTTATTGACAATATATCTGCATATATTATATCTACATATTCACCGTGTGAACCAAAGTATAGGTGGTTACTTATATTTTTCTGACTGCAGATCCCAGAAGTGATTTTATGTCGATCTAACCTAATTTACCTTTATTCGAAAGTTCTTCCTGAGGGAGACAGCGGAAGATGACGCTGTGATTAAATTTCTTGTGTATCAGTTTTCTCGCAAATTTTACAATACATTCCAGAAAAATGTGCTCCTTTTAAATTCGCAATCATGCACCGAAATCGAAAAAAATTAATTTCAATTTTTTTGTATTTCTGGCATTCAATGGTCGCGTTCATCCCAACAAAGTTGATTAGGTAGCGATTTTCAAAGTAATCCATCGCTTCTTAATTCTGCTGAACGTGCTAATCCTCATATAACACGATAACCTAATTTTATTTGATATATTATGACTTCAATAATTTTTCATTCATTTCCGATTTCAATTAAGTTTAATAATTCCTACTGGTGTTCTAGCTTTATTGAGGTTTTTGTTTCGAGACAGTCCGTGAACCAATCTGGAATTGCGCAGAACTAATTGCGTACTTTATTCAGTCCTAAGAACTATTCTCGAACCGTTTGAAATTGGACAGAGTTTGAAATAACCCAAACATCCCTCATGGTCTATGGAGCTGGACTAACCTAACTTATTTGACCATTGACTTTTCTTTGGCTTGGATTTTGGCCATTTTGTTGAACTTTTTGGTATTAATAATATTTAAAGAAGTCTTGGATAATAACATCCTTTCATCCTCAACATCCATTTCGTAAATATTAAATTTCAAAAGTAAAAATCCAAAACATACAACACTCCGTCCACCAGTCCGTCAATAGAGCATAAACCTCTAGCCGCTTTAAGCAAATTTTTAAAATAGCTCCCACCCTCCCCCTTTGCAAATATTTTGAGCATGTGTAAACATAATCCGAAAATCGTCCATGCTCGAGACTGGGGACTGGCTTAGACAGTTTTTGAACCGTCCAAGATTGTTCTGGAATAAACCCGAACGACAAACTGCGGGTGTCAGAACCATCCTGTTAAAACCCGAACAAGCCAATTTCGACTGCGCAAACTCCGGACAGTCTTAGAACAGTAATTGCATGAACCCGAATAAAGCTTTTGAATCGGTTTAGAGAAACAAAACACTAAGAAATAAAAAGGGTAATCGAGACTACAATCCCTGATAATACAGTGAGGAGTAAAAATGGCGTGTGGAAACAGTTTACCAAATTTTGCGAGCATCGTCAATATGAATTGAATGAGTCGACACCATTCACAAAACTGAATGATATTTTGAAAGATTGGGCCTGAAATATGAAAAAAGGGCAAAATTATGAAGAAGATCCTGTGAAGTGTATGTGGAATTCAACAGCTAAGACTCTTCAAGAGATTCAGGAAGTATAACATAAAAATAGATCCATTTCAAGCGTGCGCATTCGAAAGTTGTCGAGACGCACTTAATGCCAAGAGACGGAAATTGCAGAAACATCAGGAAAAACGGAAACGGAGTTCAACGGCATTAAGTATAGAAAATATGTTTGCTATTATTGACAAATGCGTTGAAAAAACTCCAGATGGACTTCAAAAAAATTTACTATTTAGTTACAGTGGAATTAGCGTGGCGTGGGGGCGAAGGTTGTACAGCTTTAATTGAACATTTCAATCAAATTCAGAATGATGGTAATAAATCAGGTAGGATAGAATACAATCCAATTTTTACAAAAACATGTCAAAGAGGAAACCATAAATGCGCAGACAGCAAGTGGCTTACTAAAAATGAACGGAACCCACAGCGCTGTCCAGTTAGATTGTTCAGATAATTGCTTGGAAAAAGAGGACTAGGATTCACATGTCCACGTTTGTTCCTAACACCAAATCCTTTCTGGCAAAAAGGGAACTCATTGTGGAACAAGAATTCGCCTGTTGGGAAAAACTAACTTTCAAAATGGACTAAATTGGGAGCAGAGTCTATTGGTTTAGATACCAACCAATTGAACATTACAAACCATTCTTGCAGATCAACTGCAATTTCTCAACTGGCAAAATCCGGAGTACAACTCATTCAAATTACTAGCCACGCTAGTACTTCTTCAATTCAACCTTACTTGCAGATGGATAAACAACATCACCAGGGTATTTTGAAAAGATTGAGAAATCAGAATGAATATGGACCTTCAACGGTTAATACTGCCAGTTCTTCAAAAGCTGAACAAATGTCACAAATACACATGGTGGAAATGTCACATAAAATAATTTTCAAAAAATAATAGTTCAATACTATTAAACGCTTTACAAAATTAGAAAAATTAATTTCCAAAGAGCAGACCGTCCACTAAGAAGCAACAACTACTTCACGGGCTATATGCCCCGATAGACATTGAATTACACTTCTAAAGTAAACGGGGTTGCGATTAGAAGGAATAACATCACTTGTCGACCGGTTTCGGCGTATTGCGCCTCATCAGGTCAAGGTAGATGATATTCGTCCAGAAGCTCTGAGAGCATAATCCTGGACTAGAGGATAATAATAATAATAATAATAATTGTGTTTTCAATTTCAATTGATAAATTATAAAGCTGGTGATGTTATTGTTTGGATTTTGTTGATTATTGTTGATATTTTGAATAGATTATTCCAAATTGTTTAATTTTGTCAATATGACTGATATACAGAATTGGATTCAAGTAATAATCTTCATAAAAATAACACGACCTCGATAAATTGTCGACTATTTTTAATTGCAGCTAAATTTCTCTTGTATTTATTAATTTGACTCGACATTATTTTGGCATTCATAATCAGAGATAAAAGCCATCGAGCATCGCTTTCTTCCATCAGGTTATTAATGCCAAAATATTGTCTCATTAAATTATTATAAAATACAGTCGAAATTTAGATGCAACAAAATAGTCGACTATTCATTAAGGTCTTGTTATATTATCCTTGACCATAATCGAGAATATCACATACGGACAAGGCCTGATTATTTTAACGGCACCCTTCTATATTCTTCCATACCAAAGCAATAATAGCTTTAAAACTATTCGTAATTACAGTATCATTTCAGCTTGCCTGACATTAGGAGACCTCGAACGTTTTTGTTTATCCATATCATATAATTATTTGAAAGACACACTCTGAAGACACAGACAACACTTCACAGACTCAACCAATCATCCGCAGTGGCGGCTCCTCCATTAGGTCATTGGGTCAATGACCTCCCATTAAAAAATAATTAAATAAGCATTTAAAAAAATTAAATATACCTACTATACATATAGTATAGGATGTTCTCCACTGTATTCACCGGGTGACAAGTTTGACAGGTGGGCGCGGGTTCTTTTTTCATAAGGTGTGTGTGTCCGATACGTAGTCTTCAATGGGAGGTAGAGAGGACTATTAACTTCAGTTAATTTGAAGGCATCGGGGAAAATTCCTGATGGATGCAACTTCTTCATGGATGTGTTGGATATAATTCTTTCAAATTTATCAAGGCGCTTGAAGAATCGGTGATCTTTATAGTACCAAGTTGGCCTTGAGTAATTGACAAGAATTGACATTACGTCAAATTGCTTTGAAGTTGAAGATTTATTGGTAAAGTGCTAATCCTCTAATCTTTGTTAGCTGGAAATGTTTTAAATTAACTTTGACAAATAACACATTGATTTCTGGATTAATTAACATTGAACCTATTGCATTTTGTCATTATTTGAAATTATATTACTATGGTAGACAAATTTTTTCTACAATGCTATGAATCATGGTCTACATTTTTGGAAGTATGGGCTGCGGTACATTTCATTATCTTCTTCACAATTACTGAATATTTACTGTCTAAAAGCAAAACATACCTTATCGATTTAAAAAAACAGTAAAAAAACTTTCTGAAATTTACTCACTTTTACATACATAAAAGCCTGTCGGGTTGTTCCCAGAGGATCAAGAGTAGGGTTTCTCCGAATGAAAAATGCAATTGATATGGGATAAGCATACCGCTATAGAGTGCCAATTTATGTTTGAATTGTGTAACGTGTGTTATCTTTAATGTTCATGGTTACACATGAATTCGGCATTTACGTGCAGATAACGCATTTATTTATTCGAATCTATAATAGCGAAATACTTATCTTTTCTGGATATTTGAAGGTAAATCAGTTAAATGTCATGTCGATAAATTGTACAATGAGACAAATGAGGGGTTATCTAATTTTGAATATATTTTCCTACGACTACAATGGAAAGTAACTTATAGAGAATATCCATAGTCCGGTCAATCTAGACATTCGAAGGTACATAAATTCACATCAAGCTGTAAATGAGTGAAATTGTTCAAAACATAATTAAAATCAACATTTCAAAATTCCCCATCGTTTCGGTACATGGTACATGGGAAAGGTCAAAATATGGGTTTTTCGCGATTTTCTTCAAAACGGTGAGTTTTATCGCAAAATTATTCAATAAATCATGTGTGAGGTTGTGTGTGAGGTTGTGATATTGACTGCGGATCCCTACGGTTCCATTAGCCTAATCAATCAATAAATCATTGAACGGTAATGAATGCATAAATGAAACCCACGAGGCCGACAGGTATCGAGAGTCAAGTTCATCACGTATATTTACGATAAACAATTATATAACATCAAATAGTAAATATAATCCTGAACTTGACCAACAATATAAATATCATAGCGGTAGACGATAACATATTCAGTTATATTCATTCTTGCTCCAAATATATTGAGTATGCTATAATGATAGATACTTATAATAGATCAAGTAATCATTTAGTTGTAGTTGTATAATATTAAATATGGTAATAAACAGTGCATGTAGCAGTAGTTTTATTAAAGTCAGATGACCCTCCGAGTGACCTGGAAGATCACCAATTAAAGAGGCCTTTCCATAACAACATCCCAACATCATATTGAATCAAAAAAACAGTTGGAAATGTTGCGTGGCTCAAACTAGCTAGGAGAGACCCAACAACCGTATACTTATAGGGGTGATATTTCGGAAGGTGGTGGGCTGAGGTAATTTTGTAATAGGAAGAATCCATCGTAATTTCATACGGCATTTCTTGAATGTTTTCGCATGAATTTAGTAGCATTTTTAAAATTTCGAAATTCAGTTGAACAAAAGTCATTGTTAACAAAAATACTCCCAGCATCAATAAGTCTATTTCTGGCAAAGTTGAATTAGTTAATTTGATAAGACTTTTTACCATAGCCAACGTTATTGTGTCGTAATTTTGGTGATACAAAACTAAGGTTCTCAATAGATTAAAACGAGAAAATATGACATAAGCGATGCAAAACCAGCAAATACAAATACAATGGAAGTTCGAACGATACACAAAATGCCTAAAAATGATGATCAATGATATATTTTTATAGTTTCAATGATTCAGAGTGATTGGCATTATGTTTATTGCCCTTTCATTTAAAACTCATTTGAATTCATTTTTGTCCGAAATTTCACAGTAATTCCAAACGAAAAATATTGTTTTTAGCTTGAAAATATCTGCTTCGAATTTTTCAATCGACGGAAAATGTCATACAGGTGGTGGATTATTTCAATAACATTTTATCTGTATCCATCTGCAACGCGGAATTGTTTTATACTGCTAGGTGATAAAAAAGCTATATTTCTTGAATGAAAATAGTACTAACGACCAAATTGATTCCTGTGAAATAAAAATCAATTTGAAAGCTAGATCGAACTAGTTATACAGAAGCACCACTAATGCTAGCACGAAAACTGTTAGACGGTATTGTGAAAAATGCTAAAAATTCGTAAAGAGGGGTTTTTTGGGCCAAAAAATCGATTGGCACAATCAGTTTTTTGATAAAATCATTATTTTGCCTCCAAATAGAATTGCCCCTAACTGAATTTTAAAAATGACTAAAATTAAAGCAAAACTCAGCTACCCCTAACTGAATTTTAAAATCAGATTGAAATCCTAGAAAAATCAAATTTTTAAATCATGAAAATGACTAAAATTGAAGCAAAACTCAGCTACCCCTAACTGAATTTTAAAAATGACTAAAATCTAAGAAAATCTAATTTTAAAATTTTGAAAATGACTAAAATTAAAGCAAAACTCAGCTACCCCTAACTGAATTTTAAAATTAGATTGAAATCCTAGAAAAATCAAATTTTTAAATCATGAAAATGACTAAAATTAAAGCAAAACTCAGCTACCCCTAACTGAATTTTAAAAATGACTAAAATCTAAGAAAATCTAATTTTAAAATTTTGAAAATGACTAAAATTAAAGCAAAACTCAGCTACCCCTAACTGAATTTTAAAATTAGATTGAAATCCTAGAAAAATCAAATTTTTAAATCATGAAAATGACTGAAATTAAAGCAAAACTCAGCTACCCCTAACTGAATTTTAAAATTAGATTGAATCCTAGAAAAATCAAATTTTTAAATCATGAAAATGACTAAAATTGAAGCAAAATTCAGCTACCCCTAACTGAATTTTAAAAATGACTAAAATCTAAGAAAATCTAATTTTAAAATTTTGAAAATGACTAAAATTAAAGCAAAACTCAGCTACCCCTACCTGAATTTTAAAAATGACTAAAATTTAAGAAAATCTAATTTTAAAATTGTGAAAGTCATGAAATTTTCAAAAATCCACTTTTTAAATTTTCAAAAATCCACTTTTTAAAACAAAAAATACTCATAACTCAACTAATAGGAAAGATAGATCGTTCTAGTCTTCACCAATCGATAGAGGGGACAATTTTACATATTTTAGTATATTTTGAGTCGATGTTTCCAAATATTAAACGAGTTAGAAAAAAGCAATTTTTTTCTCGAAATATTTCCATAAGTACCTACCCCTTTGTTCTAAATTTTTGACAAAAAAAAATAAAAAATGCTATAAATTCGTAAAAAGGGTTTTTTGGGCCGAAAAATTGACTGGCACAATCAGTTTTTTGATAAAATCATTATTTCGCCTTCAAAGAGAGTCATGAAATTTTCGAAAATCCACTTTTCAAAAAAAAAATACTCATAACTCGACTAATAGGACAGACAAAACGTTCTAGTCTTCACCAATCAATAGAGGGGACAATTTTACATATTCTAGTGAATTTTGAGTTGATATTTCCAAAGATTAAGGGAGTTAGAAAAAAGCAATTTGTTTCGCAAAATATTTCCTTTGTTCTAAATTTTCGACAAAAAAAAATGAAAAATGCTAAAAATTCGTAAAGAGGGGTTTTTTGGGCCGAAAAATCGACTGGCACAATCAGCTTTTTGATAAAATCATTATTTCGCCTTCAAAAAGAGTCAGAAAAAAGCAATTTGTATCGCAAAATATGTCCATACCTACCTGTTCTAAATTTTCGACAAAAAAAAAATAAAAAATGCTGAAAATTCGTAAAGAGGGGTTTTCTGGTCCGAAAAATCAACTAGAACAATCAGTTTTTTGATAAAATCATTATTTCGCCTTCAAATAGAGTCATGAAATTTTCGAAAATCCACTTTTCAAAACAAAAAATAGTCATAACTCGACTATTAGGAAAGATAGAACTTTCTAGTCTTCACCAATCGATAGAGGGGACCATTTTACATATTTTAGTGAATTTTGAGTCGATATTGCCAAGGATTAAGGAAGTTAGAAAAAAGCAATTTGATTCGCAAAAAAATTCCATACCTACCCCTTTGTTCTAAATTTTCGACAAAAAAATTTGAAAAATGCTAAAAATTCGTAAAGAGGGGTTTTTTGGACCGGAAAATCGACTGGCAAATCTTGACAATTTTTTTAAGTCTTAAACTTCAAAATATTTTCGTAAGTTCCAAATTGTCAATCTTTTTAAAGGCGTGAGTTAGGGAAAAAATTAGTTAAATATGATAGTTCTTGATCACGATGTTTGTTGAAACTCTATTTTTAAAGTTTCGGTAGCGGTCCAGCTGCCGTTATCAAGAATAATGAAAAATAATAAATTTTCGATTCATCGAAAATTGATTATTTTCGATTAATCGATTATGTTCGATTGATCAATTAATCGATTATCATCGATTAATCGAGAATAATCGAATATTTTATATAATCGATAATCGATTATGTTTTTTGATAATCGCCCAGCCCTAATTTTGAGTCGATATTGCCAACGATTAAGGGAGTTAGAAAAAAGCAATTTGTATCGCAAAATATTTCCATACCTACCCCTTTGTTCTAAATTTTCGACAAAAAAAAATAAAAAATACTGAAAATTCTTAAAGAGGGGTTTTCTGGTCCGAAAAATCAACTAGAACAATCAGTTTTTTGATAAAATCATTATTTCGCCTCCTAATGAAGTCATGAAATTTTCGAAAATCCACTTTTCAAAACAAAAAATACTCATAACTCGACTAATAAGGAAGATAGAACGTTCTAGTCTTCACCAATCGATAGAGGAGACAATTTTACATATTTAAGTGAATTTTCAGTCGATATTGCCAAGGATTAAGGGAGTTAGAAAAAAGCAATTTGTATCGCAAAATATTTCCATACCTACCCCTTTGTTCTAAATTTTCGACAAAAAAAAATAAAAAATGCTGAAAATTCGTAAAGAGGGGTTTTTTGTGCCGGAAAATCAACTAGAACAATCAGTTTTTTGATAAAATCATTATTTCGCCTTCAAATAGAGTCATGAAATTTTCGAAAATCCACTTTTCAAAACAAAAAATACTCATAACTCGACTAATAGGAGAGAAAGAACGTTCTAGTCTTCACCAATCGATAGAGGGGACAATTTTACATATTTGAGTGAATTTTCAGTCGATATTCCCAAGGATTAAGGGAGTTAGAAAAAAGCAAGTAAAATGGGGTTTTTTGGGCCGAAAAATAAACTAGAACAATCAGTTTTTTTGATAAAATCATTATTTCGCCTTCAAATAGAGTCATGAAATTTTCGAAAATCCACTTTTCAAAACAAAAAATAGTCATAGCTCGACTAATAGGAAAAATTGAACGTTCTAGTCTTCACCAATCGATAGAGGGGACAATTTTACATATTTGAGTGAATTTTCAATCGATATTTCCAAGGATTAATGGAGTTAGAAAAAAGCAATTTGTATCGCAAAATATTTCCATACCTACCCCTTTGTTCTAAATTTTCGACAAAAAAAATAAAAAATGCTGAAAATTCGTAAAGAGGGGTTTTTTGGGCCGAAAAATCAACTGGCACAATCAGTTTTTTGATAAAATCATTATTTCGCCTTCAAATAGTCATGAAATTTTCGAAAATCCACTTTTCAAAACAAAAAATACTCATAACTCGACTATTAGGAAAGATAGAACTTTCTAGTCTTCACCATTTGATGGAGGGGACAATTTTACATATTTTAGTGAATTTTGAGTCGATATTGCCAAGGACTAAGGGAGTTAGCAAAAAGCAATTTATATCACGAAATATTTCCATATCTACCCCTTTGTTCAAAATTTCCATAAAAAAAATTTATTTCGACGTTAAAAATGCCCAAAGTTCGTGTTGAGGGGTTTTTTGGGACGAATAATCGACTGGTTCAATCAGTTTTTGGATAAAATCATTCTTTCGCCTTCAAATAGAGTCATGAAATTTTCGAAAATCCACTTTTCAAAACAAAAGGTGCTCATAACTCGATTATTTGGAGAGATAGAACGTTCTAGTCGGCGCCATTCGATTCAGTGGAAAATTTTACATGTTAGTGAATTTTCAGTCGATATTTCCAAGCATTAAGGGAGTTGGCAAAAAGCAATTTATATCACGAAATATTTCCCTACCCCTTTGTTCAAAATTTCCATTAAAAAAATTTATTTCGACCTTAAAAATGCCCAAAGTTCGTGTTGAGGGGTTTTTTGGGACGAGAAATCGACTGGTATAATCAGTTTTTAGATAAAATCATTCTTTCGCCTTCAAATAGAGTCATGAAATTTTCGAAAATCCACTTTTCAAAACAAAAGATGCTCATAATTCGATTATTTGGAGAGATAGAACGTTCTAGTCTGCGCCATTCGATTCAGTGGAAAATTTTACATATGTTAGTGAATTTTCAGTGGATATTTCCGAGCATTAAGGTAGTTAGCAAAAAGCAATTTATATCACGATATATTTCCATATCTACCCCTTTGTTCAAAATTTCCATAAAAAAAATTTATTTCGACGTTAAAAATGCCCAAAGTTCGTGTTGAGGGGTTTTTTGGGACGAATAATCGACTGGTTCAATCAGTTTTTGGATAAAATCATTCTTTCGCCTTCAAATAGAGTCATGAAATTTTCGAAAATCCACTTTTCAAAACAAAAGGTGCTCATAACTCGATTATTTGGAGAGATAGAACGTTCTAGTCGGCGCCATTCGATTCAGTGGAAAATTTTACATGTTAGTGAATTTTCAGTCGATATTTCCAAGCATTAAGGGAGTTGGCAAAAAGCAATTTATATCACGAAATATTTCCCTACCCCTTTGTTCAAAATTTCCATTAAAAAAATTTATTTCGACCTTAAAAATGCCCAAAGTTCGTGTTGAGGGGTTTTTTGGGACGAGAAATCGACTGGTATAATCAGTTTTTAGATAAAATCATTCTTTCGCCTTCAAATAGAGTCATGAAATTTTCGAAAATCCACTTTTCAAAACAAAAGATGCTCATAATTCGATTATTTGGAGAGATAGAACGTTCTAGTCTGCGCCATTCGATTCAGTGGAAAATTTTACATATGTTAGTGAATTTTCAGTCGATATTTCCGAGCATTAAGGTAGTTAGCAAAAAGCAATTTATATCACGATATATTTCCATATCTACCCCTTTGTTCAAAATTTCCATAAAAAAAATTTATTTCGACGTTAAAAATGCCCAAAGTTCGTGTTGAGGGGTTTTTTGGCACGAGAAATAGACTGGCACAATCAGTTTTTTGATAAAATCATTATTTCGCCTTCAAATAGAGTCATGAAATTTTCGAAAATCCACTTTTCAAAACAAAAAATACTCATAACTCGACTAATAGGAAAGATAGAACGTTCTAGTCTTCACCAATCGAAAGAGGGGACAATTTTACATATTTTAGTGAATTTTGAGTCGACATTGCCAAGGATTAAGGGACTTAGAAAAAAGCAATTTGTATCGCAAAATATTTCCATACCTACCCCTTTGTTCTAAATTTTCGACAAAAAAAAATAAAAAATGCTTAAAATTCGTAAAGAGGGGTTTTTTGGGCCGGAAAATCGACTGGCACAATCAGTTTTTTGATAAAATCATTATTTCGCCTTCAAATAGAGTCATGAAATTTTCGAAAATCCACTTTTCAAAACAAAAAATACACATAACTCGACTAATAGGAAAGATAGAACGTTCTAGTCTTCACCAATCGATAGAGGGGACAATTTTACATATTTTAGTGAATTTTGACTCGATATTGCCAATGATTAAGAGAGTTAGAAAAAAGCAATTTGTATCGCAAAATATTTCCATACCTACCCCTTTGTTCTAAATTTTCGGCAAAAAATTTTAAAAAATGCTAAAAATTCGTGAAGTGAGGTTTTTTGGACCGGAAAATCGACTGGCAAATCTTGACAATTTTTTTAAGTCTTAAACTTCAAAATATTTTCGTAAGTTCCAAATTGTCAATCTTTTTAAAGGAGTGAGTTAGGGAAAAAATTAGTTAAATATAATAGTTCTTGATCACGATGTTTGTTAAAACTCTATTTTTATAGTTTCGGTAGCGGTCCAGCTGCCGTTATCAAGAATAATGAAAAATAATAAATTTTCGAATCATCGAAAATTGATTATTTTCGATTAATCGATTATTTTCGATTAATCGATTATTTTCGATTAATCGATTTTTTCGATTGATCAATTAATCGATTATCATCGATTAATCGAAAATAATCGTTTATTTTATATAATCGATTATGTTTTTTGATAATCGCCCAGCCCTAATTTTGAGTCGATATTGCCAACGATTAAGGGAGTTAGAAAAAAGCAATTTATATCGCAAAATATTTCCATACCTACCCCTTTGTTCTAAATTTTCGACAAAAAAAAATAAAAAATGCTGAAAATTCGTAAAGAGGGGTTTTTTGGGCCGAAAAATCAACTAGAACAATCAGTTTTTTGATAAAATCGTTATTTCGCCTTCAAATAAAGTCATGGAATTTTCGAAAATCCACTTTTCAAAACAAAAAATACTCATAACTCGACCAATAAGAAAGATGGAACGTTCTAGTCTTTACCAATCGATAGAGGGGACAATTTTACATATTTTAGTGAATTTTGAGTCCATATTGCCTAGGATTAAGGGAGTTAGAAAAAAGCAATTTGTATCGCAAAATATTTCCATACCTACCCCTTTGTTCTAAATTTTCGACAAAAAAAAAATAAAAAATGCTGAAAATTCGTAAAGAGGGGTTTTCTGGTCCGAAAAATCAACTATAACAATCAGTTTTTTGATAAAATCATTATTTCGCCTTCAAATAGAGTCATGAAATTTTCGAAAATCCACTTTTCAAAACAAAAAATACTCATAACCTGACTAATAGGAAAGATAGAACATTCTAGTCTTCACCAATCGATAGAGGGGACAATTTTACATATTTAAGTGAATTTTCAGTCGATATTGCCAAGGATTAAAGGAGTCAGAAAAAAGCAATTTGTATCGCAAAATATTTCCATACCTACCCCTTTGTTCTAAATTTTCGACAAAAAAAAAATAAAAAATGCTGAAAATTCGTAAAGAGGGGTTTTTTGTGCCGAAAAATCAACTAGAACAATCAGTTTTTTGATAAAATAATTATTTCGCCTTCAAATAGAGTCATGAAATTTTCGAAAATCCACTTTTCAAAACAAAAAATACTCATAACTCGACAAATAGGAAAGATAGAACGTTCTAGTCTTCACCAATCGATAGAGGGGACAATTTTACATATTTAAGTGAATTTTCAGTCGATATTGCCAAGGATTAAAGGAGTCAGAAAAAAGCAATTTGTATCGCAAAATATTTCCATACCTACCCCTTTGTTCTATATTTTCGACAAAAAAAAAATAAAAAATGCTGAAAATTCGTAAAGAGGGGTTTTCTGGTCCGAAAAATCAACTATAACAATCAGTTTTTTGATAAAATCATTATTTCGCCTTCAAATAGAGTCATGAAATTTTCGAAAATCCACTTTTCAAAACAAAAAATACTCATAACCTGACTAATAGGAAAGATAGAACATTCTAGTCTTCACCAATCGATAGAGGGGACAATTTTACATATTTAAGTGAATTTTCAGTCGATATTTCCAAGGATTAAGGGAGTTAGAAAAAAGCAATTTGTATCGCAAAATATTTCCATACCTACCCCTTTGTTCTAAATTTTCGACAAAAAAAAAATAAAAAATGCTGAAAATTCGTAAAGAGGGGTTTTTTGTGCCGAAAAATCAACTAGAACAATCAGTTTTTTGATAAAATAATTATTTCGCCTTCAAATAGAGTCATGAAATTTTCGAAAATCCACTTTTCAAAACAAAAAATACTCATAACTCGACTAATAGGAAAGATAGAACGTTCTAGTCTTCACCAATCGAAAGAGGGGACAATTTTACATATTTTAGTGAATTTTGAGTCGACATTGCCAAGGATTAAGGGACTTAGAAAAAAGCAATTTGTATCGCAAAATATTTCCATACCTACCCCTTTGTTCTAAATTTTCGACAAAAAAATTTAAAAAATGCTAAAAATTCGTATAGAGGGGTTTTTTGGACCGGAAAATCGACTGGCAAATCTTGACAATTTTTTTAAGTCTTAAACTTCAAAATATTTTCGTAAGTTCCAAATTGTCAATCTTTTTAAAGGCGTGAGTTAGGGAAAAAATTAGTTAAATATAATAGTTCTTGATCACGATGTTTGTTGAAACTCTATTTTTAAAGTTTCGGTAGCGGTCCAGCTGCCGTTATCAAAAATAATGAAAAATAATAAATTCTCGAATCATCGAAAATTGATTATTTTCGATTAATCGATTTTTTCGATTGATCAATTAATCGATTATCATCGATTAATCGAAAATAATCGATTATTTTATATAATCGATAATCGATTATGTTTTTTGATAATCGCCCAGCCCTAATTTTGAGTCGATATTGCCAAGGATTAAGAGAGTTAGAAAAAAGCAATTTGTATCGCAAAATATCTCCATACCTACCCCTTTGTTCTAAATTTTCGACAAAAAAAAATAAAAAATGCTGAAAATTCGTAAAGAGGGGTTTTTTGGGCCGAAAAATCAACTAGAACAATCAGTTTTTTGATAAAATCATTATTTCGCCTTCAAATAGAGTCATGAAATTTTCGAAAATCCACTTTTCAAAACAAAAAATACTCATAACTCGACTAATAGGAAAGACAGAACGTTCTAGTCTTCACCAATCGATAGAGGGGACAATTTTACATATTTTAGTGAATTTTCAGTCGATATTTCCAAGGATTAAGGGAGTTAGAAAAAAGCAATTTGTATCGCAAAATATTTCCATACCTACCCCTTTGTTCTAAATTTTCGACAAAAAAAAAATAAAAAATGCTGAAAATTCGTAAAGAGGGGTTTTCTGGTCCGAAAAATCAACTATAACAATCAGTTTTTTGATAAAATCATTATTTCGCCTTCAAATAGAGTCATGAAATTTTCGAAAATCCACTTTTCAAAACAAAAAATACTCATAACCTGACTAATAGGAAAGATAGAACGTTCTAATCTTCACCAATCGATAGAGGGGACAATTTTACATATTTAAGTGAATTTTCAGTCGATATTTCCAAGGATTAAGGGAGTTAGAAAAAAGCAATTTGTATCGCAAAATATTTCCATACCTACCCCTTTGTTCTAAATTTTCGACAAAAAAAAATAAAAAATGCTGAAAATTCGTAAAGAGGGGTTTTTTGTGCCGAAAAATCAACTAGAACAATCAGTTTTTTGATAAAATCATTATTTCGCCTTCAAATAGAGTCATGAAATTTTCGAAAATCCACTTTTCAAAACAAAAAATACTCATAACTCGACTAATAGGAAAGATAGAACGTTCTAGTCTTCACCAATCGATAGAGGGGACAATTTTACATATTTGAGTGAATTTTCAGTCGATATTTCCAAGGATTAAGGGAGTTAGAAAAAAGCAATTTGTATCGCAAAATATTTCCATACCTACCCCTTTGTTCTAAATTTTCGACAAAAAAATTTAAAAAATGCTAAAAATTCGTATAGAGGGGTTTTTTGGACCGGAAAATCGACTGGCAAAAATTGACAATTTTTTTAAGTCTTAAACTTCAAAATATTTTCGTAAGTTCCAAATTGTCAATCTTTTTAAAGGCGTGAGTTAGGGAAAAAATTAGTTAAATATAATAGTTCTTGATCACGATGTTTGTTGAAACTCTATTTTTAAAGTTTCGGTAGCGGTCCAGCTGCCGTTATCAAAAATAATGAAAAATAATAAATTTTCGAATCATCGAAAATTGATTATTTTCGATTAATCGATTTTTTCGATTGATCAATTAATCGATTATCATCGATTAATCGAAAATAATCGATTATTTTATATAATCGATAATCGATTATGTTTTTTGATAATCGCCCAGCCCTAATTTTGAGTCGATATTGCCAAGGATTAAGAGAGTTAGAAAAAAGCAATTTGTATCGCAAAATATCTCCATACCTACCCCTTTGTTCTAAATTTTCGACAAAAAAAAATAAAAAATGCTGAAAATTCGTAAAGAGGGGTTTTCTGGTCCGAAAAATCAACTAGAACAATCAGTTTTTTGATAAAATCATTATTTCGCCTTCAAATAGAGTAATGGAATTTTCGAAAATCCACTTTTCAAAACAAAAAATACTCATAACTCGACTAATAAGAAAGATAGAACGTTCTAGTCTTCACCAATCGATAGAGGGGACAATTTTACATATTTGAGTGAATTTTCAGTCGATATTCTCGAGGATTAAGGGAGTTAGAAAAAAGCAATTTGTATCGCAAAATATTTCCATACCTACCCCTTTGTTCTAAATTTTCGACAAAAAAAAATAAAAAATACTGAAAATTCGTAAAGAGGGGTTTTCTGGTCCGAAAAATCAACTAGAACAATCAGTTTTTTGATAAAATCATTATTTCGCCTCCTAATAAAGTCATGAAATTTTCGAAAATCCACTTTTCAAAACAAAAAATACTCATAACTCGACTAATAAGGAAAATAGAACGTTCTAGTCTTTACCAATCGATAGAGGGGACAATTTTACATATTTAAGTGAATTTTCAGTCGATATTACCAAGGATTAAGGGAGTTAGAAAAAAGCAATTTGTATCGCAAAATATTTCCATACCTACCCCTTTGTTCTAAATTTTCGACAAAAAAAAATAAAAAATACTGAAAATTTGTGAAGAGGGGTTTTCTGGTCCGAAAAATCAACTAGAACAATCAGTTTTTTGATAAAATCATTATTTCGCCTCCTAATAAAGTCATGAAATTTTCGAAAATCCACTTTTCAAAACAAAACATACTCATAACTCGACTAATAAGAAAGATAGAACGTTCTAGTCTTCACCAATCGATAGAGGGGACAATTTTACATATTTTAGTGAATTTTCAGTCGATATTTGCAAGCATTAAGGGAGTTAGCAAAAAGCAATTTATGTCACGAAATATTTCCATATCTACCCCTTTGTTCAAAATTTCCTAAAAAAAAATTTATTTCGACGTTAAAAATGCCCAAAGTTCGTGTTGAGGGGTTTTTTGGGACGAAAAATCGACTGGTTCATTCAGTTTTTGGATAAAATCATTCTTTCGCCTTCAAATAGAGTCATGAAATTTTCGAAAATCCACTTTTTAAAACAAAAAATACTCATAACTCGACTAATAAGGAAGATAGAACGTTCTAGTCTTTACCAATCGATAGAGGGGACAATTTTACATATTTAAGTGAATTTTCAGTCGATATTACCAAGGATTAAGGGAGTTAGAAAAAAGCAATTTGTATCGCAAAATATTTCCATACCTACCCCTTTGTTCTAAATTTTCGACAAAAAAAAATAAAAAATACTGAAAATTTGTGAAGAGGGGTTTTCTGGTCCGAAAAATCAACTAGAACAATCAGTTTTGTGATAAAATCATCATTTCGCCTTCAAATAGAGTCATGAAATTCTCGAAAATCCACTTTTCAAAACAAAAAATACTCATAACTCGACAAATAGGAAAGATAGAACGTTCTAGTCTTCACCAATCGATAGAGGGGACAATTTTACATATTTTAGTGAATTTTCAGTCGATATTTGCAAGCATTAAGGGAGTTAGCAAAAAGCAATTTATGTCACGAAATATTTCCATATCTACCCCTTTGTTCAAAATTTCCTAAAAAAAAATTTATTTCGACGTTAAAAATGCCCAAAGTTCGTGTTGAGGGGTTTTTTGGGACGAAAAATCGACTGGTTCAATCAGTTTTTGGATAAAATCATTTTTTCGATTAATCAATTAATCGGTTAATAATCGATTATTTCATATAATCGATAGTCGATTATGTTTTTTGATAATCGCCCAGCCCTAATTTTGAGTCGATATTGCCAAGGATTAAGGGAGTTAGAAAAAAGCAATTTGATTCGTAAAATATTTCCATACCTACCCCTTTGTTCTAAATTTTCGACAAAAAAAATAAAAAATGCTTAAATTTCGATTAATCGATTTTTTTCGATTAATCGATTATTTTAGATTGATCGATTATTTTAGATTAATCGATTATTTTAGATTAATCGATTATTTTAGATTAATCGATTATTTTCGATTAATCGATTTTTTTCGATTAATCAAATAATCGATTTTTTGATGTTTTTTGATAATCGCCCAGCCCTAATTTTTAGTCGATATTGCCAAGGATTAAGGGAGTTAGAAAAAAGCAATTTGATTCGCAAAATATTTCCATACTTCCATACTTCCTTTGTTCTAAATTTTCGACAGAAAAATTATAAAAAATGCTAAAAATTCGTAAAGAGGGGTTATTTGCGCCGGAAAATCGACTGGCACAATCAGTTTTTCAATAAAATCATTATGTCGCCTTCAAATTGAGTCATGAAATTTTCGAAAATCCACTTTTCAAAACAAAAAATCCTCATAACTCGACTAATAGGAGAGATAGAACGTTCTAGTCTGCACCAATCGATAGAGGGGACAATTTTACATATTTTAGTGAATTTTGAGTCGATATTGCCAAAGGATTAAGGGAGTTAGAAAAAAGCAATTTGTATCGCAAAATATTTCCATACCTACCACTTTGATCTAAATTTTCGACAAAAAAAAAATAAAAAATCCTAAAAATTCGTAAACAGGGGTTTTTTGGTCCGAAAAATCGACTGGCACAATCAGTTTTTTGATAAAATCATTATTTCGCCTTCAAATAGAATCATGAAATTTTCGAAAATCCACTTTTCAAAACAAAAAATACTCATAACTCGACTAATAGGATTTTGGTTACAAAAAGAGATATTGGCTATACTTGTATATGGATGAAGTTTTTTCGAGGATACCTTTAACTGTATTTATCATGAAATTTCAATTGAAAAACTATGATTTTATGGCATCCGAGATATTTCTCTGAAATGCTTTACAAATATTTCCTTGAATGGAGGAATCAACCGGTATGGGTGAATGAAAAAGTTTCTGGAATTCTACCAGTGTTGCGTCACTAAGCTCAATGTTACTTGCTATTCTGAACACTGTGGAATACGGTGTTTTTGTTAAAGAAGCACTTTCTTGCACATCTTGATCCTCAACCATTCCACGGTCCAGAAGGGAACAATTTATATTAAATGTTTATTTAATATAAATTGTTTCCCATGAGGGTGCAAAATTTGTCGTCTAGTGATACTACGAGCACCAGTTGAAGTACTAGCTTCAGGATGAGTACTTTGGCGTCACATTTTTCGCGACACAAAAATCAAATAGACACAACTGGTAGGTAGGTAATGACTAAATGTTGTTCAACTTTCCCCCTTTCATTTCTGAAATTGGAAAACCGTAAGTTCTTAAGACAGTCTTGTTTTCCAAATCTGGTAGGTGATTTCCTTTGTAACGGTAAATAGACCATTATCGCTAGAATCTCGTTAATGGACCCTTAGTACTGAAAGTCTGGTGGCCAGGTAAGTAAATTTTATCATTTACACACATTTAAACATATCCTTACCAAGGGTTTTAAATCAACCGTGGGAGATTTTTTATTATCAAATAAATTTAAATACACATAATATGCATAGCATTACAGGAGCACTGAAAACATGCCCAACGGCGGCCATGGAGGTCATTCCTAGCTTCATGCCACTACATTTGGTGGTGGAAAGTGCTGCAGAAAGGACAATATACAGACTAAGTAGAGAGTGTAAGCTTCCCAAGTATTTATCAATTATTTCTTAACTGTTGAATTTTGTATTCACAAATTAAAATTGAATTGAATTGAAATAGAGCGGGAATCACTGGAGAAAACTCCTCCTTTTCAGAAATCAGGAATCCTGAGACATGCCACATGATGGTATGATGAGTAAGTATAGCATTCCATAGGGGTGTAATGGCGAATGAACCAGCAAAGAGAGGGACTGAAACACCCTTTTGGGAAGCCGAAACCCTTTTGCGGTATCAGTTCTAACGAATATGGGAAGGAATAGAGGCAACGCCTAAAAAAAGAGAATCTGACAAGTTGAAAGATCTAATGGAGCTTAGACAATCAAAGATAATCCTGGGAAACTACAACCAGACGGGAACAAATTAATGCCACTAAGGCAAGAGTAAGACTGCATTGAAAGTTTTGACAGGTGTCCTGATAAAACTTTGTTGTCTGGATGGGCACCTTGAAAGCTAAAACTAGTGAAACAAGAAGAATGTAGATTCTATGAAATGGAAGGAGAAACCTCCATTCACATACTTGCGGATTCCATAGCAGTGCCAAATCCTATGGAAACACCTACGAGACTTCTAGATAGAAGAGGATTTCTTCCGGGAAATACTAGTCTTCGATACTTTCCTCAGGAAGTGGAAGAAAGGGAGCACAATAGATCTCTTAGGTCTAGGTGAATGTCTCCTCAGTGTACATACATACGCCATTAAATTTGTCCCGAAACAGCTTATCTTTTCTACTGTAATGGTTACTTACTTTACTCTGTTTGGCTTTTATTTCATCAAAAAGGAGCAGTTCGTTACGTATATTAGTAAGGACGTATTGCGAACCTTTTTTGGAAAATATGGAATTTTAACTTTTTCCGCTTTATTTATTTTGGAATTCTGTCTGTTTTGTTGGAAAACACATTCTCAATTTAACAAAGTGAACAGTTTGATTAAGAGCTTGAGTAACCAAACCTAGTTTTTGGTGAGCCAGATCGGTAGCGATGAGCGTATACTTTATGCACTTGTTTTTGAGCTCTATGCCTTTGATGTTGCAATTTTACATTTGTTTTTGGTTTTAATTTTAGTAGTGTTCATTTTTTTGTATGAAATTATCGGATTATGTATGTGTATCAGGCTTATTCATGGAAATCAACTAGTTTTTTCTTATTTCGAAATTCCCTCCGGAATAGCTTCAGGGAAGTGAAAAAAGCGGCGTCTCAAAACCTAAACTTTCAATTTAGAGGTCTCCCATCGCGAATTTTCATTCCCATTCATATACATGAAAAAAATCAATTTTCAACAGAAACCAATGAACGTATGAACAAAACAGATTTTTATAAGGAACTGAACGATCTACAAATAACGCTTCACTTGACTTTTTTATTAGGCAGTTCACAGGTTATTCAATCTGTTAAAATTGTTAAATTTTTGTTACATTTACACTTTTTCCTCCAATTTTAGCTTTAGAATGACCTAAGCTGTATTTTATTCAGTTGTGTGTTTGTTCAAAACGTTCTGGTAAAAATATTTATTTATAAAACTGTAAGCAGTTTAAGTAGCGGTGAAATTAATAAAATTTAATTCCAACAAAAATAATAACAACCATTCCAGCCTTACGTTATATAGCAATTGAAATTCCATATTTGGAATGGACATAAAATAAAATTTTATGTTATGTGATTTAATGGGTTTTATTTAGTGAATGAATTATGGAAGTGGAACCCATTTCACTGTTAGATTAAAATGAATGAATTGATTTAAATAAAACAAATAATCCTCACATTTAATCAGATTTCAAGTTGACATGGACGCCTACCTCATAAACCTCATAAACCTTTTATCGTATGCCCATGATAGATGAGAATTTCTGCTGATAAATAAATCTTGATTTGATAAAAACTTGATTGTACGCCTGTGGTTCATGAAATTTTATCAAATAAATTAAACATCTTGGGAAATTTTATGGCATTGAAGATGTAGAAATTTTCAGAAATAAATTGATTTCCTACAAAAATTTGATTGTATGCGTATAGTAGATGAAAACTTTTGCAATTGAATTAACCCCTCCTAGGGCGTCGACCCAGCACTGTGGTGGAACACCTCTGATGCGATAATTACGGGGAAGCAGTGTCGAACTGGGGAAACACCCTCGTACCGCCTGCAGCGAAACACTTTAGACTACTAGGGTGAATAGCATATCACAGCTCGCAGGCATTATACCAATGAGCACGAGGTATAATGTAGATATGCCGTCTTTCGGAGAAGACTTAAAACCGAAGTTCCGTGTCCATGGTGTTGGGCCGATAGAGTTCCCTACCACTGCTTGGAATACTAGAGGGTTCGGCAAAATTTCCGGTTAGGGGTAGTGTGCTCCCGGCGTCGGTGATTAGCCTCAGTAGCAGAAATAGACCGACGTTAAGTAAAAAATGGAAAAACAAATAACGCATCCTGAAAATTTTATCCTACGCTCAAAGTAAATGGAAATTCCCTCAAATAAATCAACCCCCATTGAAAATTGAATTGATACGCGGTAACGGTTAGACGGTGACCAACCCATGAATTTTCCCACACCAAAAACCACACAACGCGACAAAAGAAGTTTGCACTTCAATAAGTCGCAATTCAAAAAATGCTCAGTATGCTCAAATTGAATTTTCCACCCTTGTGTTGAATATTCCTCACTAACTTTCTCGCCCCCAGGCAATTTTAGTCTAAAAAGTTGGTGATTCCACTAGTCAAGTTTTAGTTAAGATAATCCTATTTGGAGATATTCGATTGCCTAGAGCAGGACTACCTAACTTAACCTCACTTAATGACAGTTAACGCGATAACAGTGACTAGTCTGGTCGCTGCATGATGTTTAGTAAATTAACAATGTGGTTTCGTGGCAGATTATCCAATTATTCTCTAGCAGCAATGACCGGTTTTAGAAGAGCTCAAGGAGGGTTATCTCGAGAATAAACTGCCCTTGAAAGCAAATTCCAAGTACGTTCTATGGGATCAATGTCCGGGAACATACCTAGAAGGCTAGCCTGAGCAATTGATTTCCTCACATTCAAGATAGTCATGTACGGCTCTTGTACGATGGAAACGGGCCATAAAAACAAAATTATCATCGACAGCCCCTTTCCCGATTCTAATGTGAGGTTATGAATATTTCTAATGTAAATGTAACCAGTCATTGTGCCTTCAATGTAAATTAACTCAGTATGCCCATTTGACATAATTCCTGTCAAAAACATGACACTTCTTCCTGCAAAGACATACACATGGCAAACATGAACAAGCTGACCAGCTTTTGTTTGTTCCTTCCAAATACTAATTCGATCACCCCCACTGAAGAATTCGTACTGCAAGGAACCGCAAGTTCGCCAGGCAGTCGCACTGGCATAGGATGTGCTCTGCAGTCTGTTAACATACCTACTACGGCTTCGATAATTTTCCTATCTTTGCTCATTATGTCTGCCGTGGATGTTAGCAAATGTCCTTCAATAAACTGTTTCGCCTGACTCTCTTCCAGTGACACCATCCTAGAGAAATTTGTTCTACCCACTTCCTTGAGGCCATGTTTATTGTCGATTTTGTGACGCAGCAGAAGGGTCCCGGTCCATTGATGAGCTTTGTTCTTCCGACTGTTCGTTGCCCTTATGACACTTGTGCTCTGGTATCCCAGGCTACCGTGTCCTTTGAATGGTCACCGAGTGCGTTTAAGGCACCCAGGCAATCCAATACTGAGGAGTTATGGAGGGAGTGGAAGGAAGAATGAAGACAGATGCTGGGGGAAGAGGGGGAAATTGAAAATCAATCCATGGGAAAAGGCGTATGAGATAGTGGTGAAGAGGATGGGTGGAAACAGGAACAAGGTGCTAGAGGAGGATTGGGAGAAGGAGATTATAGAGAAATTGTTCACAGGGGGAGATAGAGAAGTGGGGGCAGAATTCGAGAAATCCAGGATATTAAGGAAGTAGGTAAAATGAGGGGGTTAAGGCCGGTAGAGAAGAGGGAAGTAGAGGAGGGGGGATTAAATTGAGGAAATCTCCAGGGAGAGATGGCCTGAGGGGTGATATGATGAAGAGGCTGTTGGATGACAATAGGGAGTAATTCTGAGAACTATTCAACAGGCCGCTGAGGGAGGAGGAGTTCCCGGAAGGATGGAAGGTGGCCAGGGTGATACTGATGAAGAAGGCGGGTAGAGAGGGGAAGTGGGCTGGGGAATACAGGCCTATCAGTCTGCTGTGTGGCATGGGTAAATTGATGGAGGGGATGATGAAGGTTAGGATTGAGGAGGAAGTTGGTAGGAATGGGGGTTCTAGGGTAAACCAGGACGTGTTCACGAAGGGGAAATCAAGGGCAAGGTGATGGGCTTGATGAAAAGAGCTAGGGAGGGCAGCTGGAGAAAGAAGAAATTGGCCCTACTCGTGTTCTTCAACGTCGGGATCGCGTTTAGCAGTGCCAGCAAACGGGCAGTGTTGAGCGCGTTGCTGAGGCTTGGAGTGGGGCAGGGGTTGGTTAACCTGGTGGAGGACCACCTGACGGGGGCGTGTGATAGTAGACTCTAAAGGGAGGAGGTATGAGACGGAGGCTGGAGTGCCCCAGGGCTCAGTTCTTGGAGCGACGCTATGGAAGTGTGTGTTTGATGAGGTTTGTGGGATAGTATATGAAGAGGGATGTGAGATTACGGTGTATGCGGACGATGTAGGTCAGGTATGTATGGCAAGGTATGTATGGAGATAGTAAGAGAGGCGAAGAGAATGTGTAGGAAGATTGTGGAGGAGATAGAGCGGTGCGGACTGGAAGTGGCGGAAGATAAGACCGTGGGGTTGCTACTGAAGGGACGGAGCAGGACGAGGGAAGTGGGGGTGATGGTTAGGAGAAGAATAATTTGTATGGAGGAGTCTGTGAAATACCTAGTGGTGTGGTTGGATAGTCAACGGAGCAGGACGACGGAAGTGGGGGTGATGGTTAGGAGAAGAATAATTTGTATGGAGGAGTCTGTGAAATACCTAGTGGTGTGGTTGGATAGTCAATTATCCTTCAAAACTCATATGTTAAGGGCGGCAGAGAAGAGTAAAGTGAGGGTAGCATGCCTGGGGAGATTGATGTGTAATGTGAAAGGGCCGGGAGAGTGGAAGAGGAGGGTCATTGGTAGGACGGTAGAGCAGAGTATGCTGTACGGTGTGAAGGTGAGGGGTGTAAGAGCGGGGGTGAACGTGAGAGTTAGGGAGTGCTGAGGGTGGTGCAGGGGTACAGGACAGTGGGTGGACTGGCAGCAGCGGTGCAGGCAAGGTCCTACCCATTGGACGTGATTGCTAGAGCTAGGAACAGTTGCTGGAGGGGTGCGACCAGAGAGGAAGTAAAGGAAATGGAGAGAAGGTGGGAGGAGTACGAGGGCGCGCTAAAAGGAGCGATTGGGAATAGGAGAGATCAGATGGACCAGAAATTCGGGGAGGTGAACTACTTCTTGACACAGGTGTTCACTGGACATGGGTCGAGAGTAGGGTACCTCCACAAGATTGGGAAAAGAGATACTGGAGTGTGCGAGAGGTGTGGAGTGGAGGATGATGTGGGGCATGTGTTTAGATGCTGGAGGAACGAAGAAGTGCTGGAGAAACTGGAAAGGAAACTAGGTGAGGCGGTGTGGTCGGAGAACATGAATGGATGGATGGAAGTGAGTGGAGTAGTAGAGAGCATGGTTAGGGGGAGAGAAGGACTCGATATGGCATGAGAGGTAGGAGTGATAGTAGGGAGAAGACGACGGTGTGAGTGGAGAGTGTGCGAGGGACCGCCACCCCGTCTCGAAGTATGCTAGGGTAGTGATTCCGAGGCGGGGGTAACGGCGAGTTTGAGGTGGGTTTGGTTGGTAGGCATCCCCTTGGGGATGAGTCCAGCACTGTTTGGGTCTCGGACCCATTCGAACATTAGCTTCCCATCTCGGCCCGAAAAAAAAGGCAATCCAATACTAGCTTAGAATTGACCTCTATGGAATCGAGTCAGATCTGGCTTGTCCTCGTATGAAAATGTGAAAAATGTGAAAATGAGGCAGATTCATCAGTACCTCCATCGCACTTGTGGGAGGAAGATAACGCAAGCTCTGAATTTGATGTTATGGTATGTAGCGATTGTAGAGCCCATCCTGACATATGACGCAAGCTGCAGGCAAATGCCAAAACACGATCAAGAGAACATAGATATAGATAAAGTGGTTATGAAACTCTTGAGGAGTGCTTGCAGGATATTGAGACTTGACCACATCAGAAATGAAGACATACGAAGAAAAACAGCGAGAGTTTTCGCTAGTCCAGAATTTATTGAAAGTAAATAACTTATACGGTATGGGCAGTGACTGTGCTAAGAAGAGCAATTGAAGATATCCCACAAAACAGAATGATACGAGTAAGACCCAGAATATCAAGGGCTTACTAGTTTGACATGAAAACTAGCTAACAAGTTTTTTTTATAATGGTTTAATTTACTCCTGACAATACAAATTTAATTTGTGAAACCAGTCGAGTGGTACATGTTATATTCCTGTTGTGGAATTTGTTATCCACTGATTTCATTTCATAACATTCATAGCGTTTGAAATGCAAAATAATCAATGATTCTCTCAAAGTTTATTTTTAATTCTTGTTAATTGCCAAAATTTTTCGAACAATCAGTTATTTCGTCGGAAACTTAATGATGAACGACCTTGTAGTTTCATATAATCTGTTATCACGTTGAAACAGTAAAGTTGAGTCTATTAGTACATAGTATCGTAACAAATTATACAAACCATTACCCGAAGTAGACGGAACCATGATAAGAGCAAGTTGGGGCGCTGCCTCCTGTATATCGGTCTCTTTCGATGAAGTGTACAAAGTAAACATTGTTGCCAAACATCGCAGCTTAAGTTTGCCGTTCTTGAAGAGGTTCGGAGTGGCTCTAATGGAGATCGTTGACAGAATTGTTTCCAAGCCTGGCAGTGCATCGAAGTGGATGATTGTGTTGTCGATCTGGACGTCGTTGGATGGGTACATCTGCGAACAACATGAAGGATTTAGCTAGTTACAGGTCATTTGGGAATCGATGCCGAGACGAACCGCTTTTGCGGCTCAAATCAAATGGAAAATGGTCGGTGATTTTATTTACGATATTCTGCTTTTGATGTATGGTAACAGGCTAGTATGGAATATAGGGTAATTCATGGAGTAAACGTTTGTCTTTCAAATTACTATACTAACATTATTGATAACTTTAAATATGGATTATTTACGATAAAAAAAAAGATGTCATTTTCAGTTAGTTTCCTGAGCATCAAAATAAATATACATTTACCAAACATAAATACAATTTATGCTTAAGGGCCAGGGCAGTATACAGTTTACGAGTTGGCAAAACTTCAAGACGTTGTCGGATCAATTGGAAAAATGCTTCACTAGGCATACTTATGACCGCATTTAGAAAGTACGGAAGTAAATTCCTCTAATATATTATTCCATAGAAACTCCAAATCACTCAATAATTTTGCTTATTTTACCGCTAAAACAGACAATGGAGGCCCATTGTTACCAGTTTCATCTATATACAGGGTGATTGATTAGTGTGATGAAACTCAGTTGGTGTGCTATCATAAAAGATACCAAAAAAAGTTATTCATGAAAATTGTAGGCAGCTTCAACCTGCATATTTTGAAATATGTAACAATGCTACAAGGTGTTTCTTAAATTGGTGCCAGAACAAAGTTATATTTTCTTAAATGGAACACCCTATATTTTACTTTTAAACTTGAACCCGCTTCACTTCCCCACTACAAAAATATTAGGTGGTAATTTGTTATACAGGATATTCGGATCTAATTTCCTCTAAAAATCGTAGCAGGTTCAACGTATTGCATTGTTAAATGGGAGTTGAAGAGTAATAATCTATTGATGCCAAAGCTTTTTGTTGATTTTGAAAATTCATTCAAAAGGAATGATTTTGCCAATATATATTAAATCAAATGCATGGTGAGTCAAAACTGTACATTAGAGAGCCATCGACCGAGGTCTTTCAACCAAGTGTACATTATTTTCTCAGTTATTTTAAATGTATCATCCTGTAATTTTCATCATTTTTAAATAATACTATTACCATATACTTCTATTTTGATCAAGCATACTGCTAGGAAGATCGAAAAAACAAAGTAGCCAGGAGTACATTTTGAGTCTGTCATCAAAAAATCACTTTCAGACGACCATACAGGAAGCTATCTTTGCCATCGGCAGATACAGAAGAATGAAAAACTAAGGACTCGCCCTAAAAATGACTTAATGGTCATACTTACGGTTTGTTAGACTAATGAAAGCTTATGGATCAGTAGTGTGGTGGACAAAGACACTGCAGGTGAAAGCTGTTAGTCTCTTAAAAGTAGCACACAAAGGCTTGCTTGACTGAGTATTACGGGAGCCACAATCACCACTCTCGTAAGTGCGAAGTTTTGCTAAATCAGCCTCCACTACATATTTTCATCCAAGATGATCTGTAACGCACGGACTATTGCAAAGTCGACAGTCACAACAACACACGGTGATGACTATCGAAAACTTATCGAGGAGCTAAAAGCGGATGACTTAATGGAGCAGCCAAAGTCCCAAATAACTACACCAGGTAGCGAAGACTGGAGGAAATGTGCACTCATACAGGCTTAGGCAACCTGGTATACGAATGGCTCAAAGGCATAAGTAGGTGTAGGAGCCGAAATTGTAGGACTCAAACAAATGATAGCCATTCCAATGAACCTATTTAAGAACCTGACAACTTTCCAAGCAAAAGTGATGGTGATTCACCACTGAGTTGAAGAAATGGAAAGACGGGAAAGGACATACCGTTGAGTTGTCATCTTCACAGACAGACAAGCGGTACTGAAGGCACTCGATTCCATAGAGGTCGACTATAAGCTAGTATGGAATTGCATGGGTGCCTTAAACGTACTTGGAGACCATTGCAAGGTCATGGTAGCCTGGGTACCAGGGCACGAGGGTCAAAAGGGCAACAAACTGGCAGATGAAACGAGCACACAAGGCTTATCAATCCCATTCATTGGACCGGAACCCTTCTGCGGTGTCGCAAAGTCGATAATAAATATTGCCACAAGGGAGTGGATGAATGATTGGATAGGTCTTAGGTGCCAGACAACACAAAACTCTTCTTATCAATATAGGGCAATGATCAGACAAAAAATAAAAACGTGAGGCGTATCGTAACCTGGGAAAATATATAAACAGCATTTATAATGCTATGAGCGGTTGACCGAGTGCAGTTTTAAAATTGCACAATTTTTGGCAGAAAAGGGAAGACCCTCTCACTGATGGGGAATTTATGAAACAAACGTTCCTGAGAAGTGCGGATGTATTGTTTGATGATTTTCCCAATAAACAAGCAATACCTACTGATCCAGATTAAAGATATTCCAGCATCAGCGCGGACTATTGAGAGGCGAGTTACTAAAATGGCAGAAAATGTACGGAAACAACAGATCGACGCCATCAAACGAAATTTCGTAATTAGTATTTCGTTGGATGAAACTGTCGACGTTAACGACTTTTCTCAGTTGGCAATCGTTGCGCGGTACTTTGACAATAACTGTGTGTATGAAGAACTGATCTATCTGCTACCATTCGAAGGAACGACTAGAGTAGAAGATATACTATCAGAATTCGTTGAACATTTTGAGGAAGATTTTTTGCGTATCTACAGATGACGCACCCGCTATGAACGGGACACATAAGGGAATTGTATCTCTTCTTACTGCACGCATTGGTCGACTACTTTTGAATTTTCATTGCATTATTCACCAAGAAAGTTTATTCGCGAAGATCTCGAGCGGAAGCTTAAAATCCGTGATGGATACTGTTGTAAAAGTTGTCAACAATATTGCTGGTCGTTCTTCATTAACTCACAGACATTTCAAGTCATTTTTACAAGAAATGGAAAGTGCATATCCAGATATTCCATTACACAGCAATATACGCTGGCTTAGCCGCGGTAAAGTGCTTTTTAAATTTATGGAATGTTTGGAAGAAATTGGGTCATTTTTGTTGCAAAAAATCAAGCTCAAATATTTCCTGAACTAGATAATAAAGAATTGATCTGTAAATGGATGTTTTCTAACTGATATTATAAATCATCTCGGATAACTGAACCTGAAGTTGCAAGGATCTGGTAGAACTGTTCTAGATTTGTATGATTCCTGGAAGTCTTTTAAAATGAAGATATATGTATTTATTAGCGATGATAGGTCCCATACATATAAATACTTTCGAAATCTAAAAAAATACTCACTCAACCTCAATCATTGTGATAATACTGCGGCATTTGATGAGGAAATGTTAAACATGGTTACATGTTCTCCTTCTTGATAAAACCAGACTTAATGGATTTTACTAGCATTCCTTTTAACGATTCTCTTTTCGCATGAGCTTCAGCATATTAAATTTAGGAACTCCGAGCTATGGAAGACAAAATTTGTGGAACTGAAAAGAGTTTTAGGAGGTGATCCTCAGGATAAATCAAACGAAATACTGAATTGTTTGGCCGAAACCGGTCTACAAGTTATGTTGTCCCTTCTAGTTGCAAACCAGAATGGTTGGTTTAAATCTTGTAGATTTACCAACCCCGTTTGACTTAGAAGTGTAATTCAATGTCTGTCGGGGCATGTAGCCCGGGAAGTAGTTGTTTCTTCTTCGTTGAACGGTCACTGTTTTTGGAAAAATTATTTTTCAAAACTTTGTCAAAGCGTTTGAATAATATATTTTTATTCTTCGACATCTATTGAATTGTTTGGCTAGTTTGTCAAAGTGGTTTCAGCTTCGGATCTTCTTATACGTATGAGCAAGTTTTTTCCCTTATGGAAATCATTTTGGATCCATAACGAAGCCGGCTAACAACAGAAAATTTAGAGGTTTGTGTAATATTAAGAGTAACTAAACATTAAACAGAAATAGAAAAGCTTTCGCGAGAAACACAAGGACAATAATCGCACTGAAAACGTTTCAAATTTTAAACAAAATGTTGCCTTATATAAAAACATATATTTTGTTTAATAGTAAGGTCTGTGCTGTTTCCTTTTTAATTAGAAACATTGTTGATCATTTTTTTTATTTTATTAGTTACCTTCCTTATCACTCTTAACAATTGTAAACATTATTTTTTCGTATAAAAATTATACAGTTTTTCATAGTGGCATTTTGGCTTTGTTCAAAATTGCACATGGACACCTCTTTGTGAAAAGGTTGCCGATCCCTGGTCTATGATTTTATTTCAGTCCAAGCAATTTTTAGTCTTCAGTACATTATCTGCATTATTATTATGTTTCTTCGAAATGAAACCGTTCAACTTCAAATTTGTTTTCACTCAACTCATTTGAACTGAGTTTTAATCAACGATTCATGAACAAAATTTAATATCTCTACTCACTTGTTGATGAAGACAGCTCATTAAATAATGTAATCGATTAGGATTCAACTTCAAAAAATATAATGTTATCCGGAATATTACTTTTCGTGAGCTGAAGATCATCTAGGTAACTCTTTTATGAATGATTTGAAAGTTAAGTGAAAATTCATTTAGATTTTCTCACAAGTTTTTTGAGATAAGTTTTTGTTCGAACTATTTCACCGGAAAATATTATAAATCTTTATTACCAGCGAATAAATTGGCCGTGATTATCAAAAAGAAATGCTTTTTTTTTCCTGATCCGACCTCATAAATTTTAATTTTTCGAAAGTTCCGCAAAGTTTCGCAGGTCTTAGGTATATAAAGATCTATTTAATAACACCTAAAACTTTTCCCAATCCTGAAATTCCCTTGTTAAAAATAAAATTACAACGCTTTTGTTTATTCTGATGTTTAACTTTCTTGTTAACTTTCCACACGTTGTGAAATATACAGAGAACAATTTAATAAGTTATCTTAAAAATACAATGAATCAAATTATTACAATAAAATTATTATCAATGATCTATTCATTTAAATTCTCTTAACTCATATCAGTTGAGAAAATGTTGTAGGCTAATAGATTAATCATGAAACAATAGAAAAAATTTTTCTCTTTGATGCCTAATCATTGATGAAAATCATTATTTAAAAAGAAATCATCAAAAACAGGTTCATATTGCATGCAAATGCATTTGATATCGACGAATAAAAATATATCATTCTAACGCTTACAACAATGTTTTGTAAAATATTTTTCAAAAACAGTGACCGTTCAACGAAGAAGAAACAACTACTTCCCGGGCTACATGCCCCGACAGACATTGAATTACACTTCTAAGTCAAACGGGGCTGGTAAATCTACAAGATTTAAACAATTTTACAGGAAACTGTAATAATTCTTTATGTTTCAAGCTAACGGGCTTGTTGTCATTTCGAATTTTGGTTTGTGACTTGGGAGGTGAAGGTGTCGCTACTTTCGCAACTATTACATTTCCGTAATTGGAAGGTATGTATAGTTTGTGATTGTAGAGACAAATTTAGTTCGGGATTAACTCTCGGACGATAACATATACCTTGTACTGATGAGGCGCAATACGCCGAAACCGGTCTACAAGTTATGTTGTCCCTTCTAGCTGCAAACCAGAATGGTTGGTTTAAATCTTGTAGATCTACCGACCCCGTTTGACTTAGAAGTGTAATTCAATGTCTGTCGGGGCATGTAGCCCGGCAAGTAGTTGTTTCTTCTTCGTTGAACGGTCACTGTTTTTGAAAAATATTTTTCAAAACATTGTTGTAAGCGTTAGAATAATATATTTTTATTCTTCGATATCTATTGGTAACACGCTTTACTATATACAACAATTTTACAGGAAATTGTAATAATTCTTTATGCAAATGCATTTGTTTATCAATCGTATGTTTTGCTACAGGGTATTTCTAAATTCATGAGAAAAAGTTCTGTGGGTGATTGCCCGTATGAAATGATGATGATTATTTGCTATGACAAAATTTCCTCTGCTCACCCCCTTTCAAAATATCACGTGCTAGGAGTAAAGTTGAGTTTTTATTTTTTTTTAAATTTGTTTTTAAGCTCTTCCACCTCAGAAGCTGGTTACAATTTGTGATTGGATTACAGACGAAATACAACGAAATCCTCCATTTCCAAAAAACATTGTTCACAGACGGGGCACATCTTTTAAGAGTATCCATCATATATTTTCATAATAACCACGTATGGGCATTCATTTATTCTTTTGGGTTGTGCTCAATCTTTGTACCATTTCCCATGTTATTTACTTCCATTCAAGAAGCTTCGAGTCTTCTATATAGGCCACTAGTTTGACTGGAGGGATTTTCAGGGCAGGCATAAGCTCGCAAATTAATGTAGAGCACCGCTTTCAAAATGTTTTTCAGTTGATGTGTTCATTGGATTTATGGAGTATTTTTTTTCGGGTCAAGATGGGACACTCATGTTCTAAACAGTGTTATACTCATCCCCAAGGGGATAACCTACCAACCAAACCCACCTCAAACTCGCCGTTACCCTCGCCTAGGAATCAGTACCCTAGCATACTTCGAGACATGCGGCGGTCCCTCGCACACTCTCCGCTCACACCGTCGTCTTCTCCCTATCTATCACTCCTACCTCTCATGCCATATCGAGTCCTTCTCTCCCCTCAACCATGCTCTCTACTACGCCACTCACCTCCATCCATTCCTCCTCCCCCCTCAACATTATCTCCACCATGTTCTCCCAATACACCGCCTCCCAAGTTTCCTCTCCAACTTCTTCAGCACTTTCTTGTTCCTCCAAGATCCAAATACATGCCCCACATCATCCTCCACGTCACACCACTCGCACACTCCACTCTCTCTTTTCCCAATCTTGTGGAGGTATCCTACTCTCGACCCATGTCCCATGTCAAGAAGTAGTTCACCTCCCCGAATTTCCGGTCCATTCAATCTCTCCTATTCCCAATCGCTCCTTTTAGCGCGACCTCATACTCCTCCCACCTTCTCTCCATTTCCTCCTCCATTCATTCCTGTACTTCCTCCCTGGTCGCACCCCTCTAGCGTTTATACATGGCTCTAGCCATCACAACCAATTGGTAGGACCTGGCCAGCAGCGTGCACCCACTGTCCTGTACCCCTAAACCACCCTCAGCAGTAATCCTCGCTTCACCCGTTGGAGTGGCCTAACACTCACAACACCCACTCTTTCACCCCACACCTCCGTGCCGTACAGCATACTCTGCTCTACCGTCCTACCAATTACTCTCCTCTTCCACTCTCCCGACCCTTTCACATTACACATCAATCTCCCCAGGCATGCTGCCCTCACTTTTCCCTCCTCTGCCGCCTTTAGCATATTAGTTTTGAAGGATAATTGACTATCCAACCACACCCCTGGGTATTCCACAGACTCCTCCATACGAATTCTCCTGCCCTTCACCATCACCCCCACTTCCATCATCTTGCTCCGTTCCTCCATTATGGGAGTTCTACTTAATTGGGCCACATTTTCATCCTCAGTCATTAAGTGAAATTGCTTCCACCAGTTTTTTCCAAAATGATCTTCTTGAACTAACTTGAGGACATACCACTCAATATTTGACAAATATGTGGTTTATGCACGATGGTGCTCCAGTACATTTAAGTGATATTTCTAGGGAATACTCAGATGCAGCTTATACCAATCGTTGAATTGGTCCACTAGGGCCGTAGCTCTGGTCTCTTAGATTTTCAAAATTAAATGCATGTTATATACGGTTACCTCAAGTCATTTCATTAGTTAACACATCGAGTCTTGTGTCAACGATTTTAAGAATCATATGAGTAGATATTAAATGACAGTGCAAAGAAGTAAAGTGCGAAAGTAACTGACCTAATTTATATAATGCACGGGTAATGACCGCAGTTGACCTTTTTATAGTAGGAGGATAATATAATAACATACAGAGAGCAGCGGAAGTTAGTATGTAGTACACGGAAAATGTATATGAAACATACATTGAAAATTTAATTATACAGAGTGCAGCGAAAGTATGTATGTGCTCCGACATATCATTGAAAATATCAGTATAGGAATGATGCATTAAAATTCAATACAGAGTATAGCGAAATTAAGTGTGCTCCGACATATAATAGGAGGGGAAGCAAAGTTGTATATTATACGGGGCAGAATAAAAAGTCAATTTCATTAGAGAGAATACACTTTTAGTTCTTTAATGACAGGTCAAAATGAGCAGTTGACCTTTATATAATAGGAGTGGGGTTAGGTAGTATATAGGGAGCAGAATAAGAAGTCGTTTACATTAGAGGTATTGAAGAGTAGAGAATGTTATTATATTATTATTAATTTAGGGAAGGAAATGGAAGCTAGCAGGTGTGTAACACCAGAGATTAGTTTTAATTCAGAACGTGTATACTATAGTGCTCAAAGACTAGCAAGTATCGCTGCAAGTGCTGCATATGGGTGTATCAAAGACGTAAATAATAAGAACCGGAATCGGCTATAGATATTTCAAACCTGATACTATCTATGAATTTGTTATTCTCTGTGATTTGTATAGCCTGTTAAATAATGTAAACTGTATCCGTGAATCAAAAGTGCAAGAGGATTACTGTGGTGAATTAGTAGGAGAGGGGTTGATTGATACAACAATATTTAGTCCATGCTATTATCCAACACAGCCCGACTAAAAAAAAAGGATTGTTTGTCATCACTACCCGAAATAATAATAGGAATGTAACTTTGTAATATACATAAATGTGAAGCGACTAAAATGTAAATCGTATAAAAGATTTGATATATTATCATTTATTTAGTATTAGTCGATATGCTGACTTCAACGTTTATAATATTGCAAGCTATTATTGGTAACTACCTACCTTTTAATACAGCATCCGCCTGATATTAGAGAAGTGTTTGTATGTTTTGATAGTAATAGTACAAAAAATGATAGTTGGCCTGAAAAATGGATAGTAATGGAATCGTATACACCAAACAATTCGGTAACCCTAAAAGCTGAAATATCTACCAATAGTACAACATATAAAGTGCGTCACAATACTATATTTGAGAAAAAATAAAATTTCTTGGTGCTAGGAGAAAAGTTTTGAAACTACGAGGATTTCCCGTTCATCGGATACTGGAAGTTTACAAAGAAATTCAAACAATACTGGTCGTTCTCGGAGAGTTAAAATAATCATTCAGCAGCAATGTAATAATAAGTTCATTTTCCGCTTGCTCGTAGAACAAATTTTGTTCCTAGCACATCAGCATTGTCTTTTTCGCATTCGAACGCATGTCCGCTTCGCGTCGTTCGCACAACAGCGGTCGCATGCGGAAAAGTATCACTCTCCACTCTAGTTAGGAAAATAACTATTGACGCATTAATTTTGTGAAATTCCAGCGCGTGCGATGAAAATCTCATATTCTAGCACTTCGATAATAATGAGAAAATCCTATATAAATTTTATGTTTGTTGAAATTACAAAGAGACTTCTAGTTTAATACCAACTTTTTTGAAAGAGGCATAATTAAACATAAAATTTCTCCTAATTATTATTCTGGGTAGTTCACAAACAATACGCTTCACTAGTTCAATATCCTCAGTAGAACACTTAAACTGTAGGACCGAGTTTATATGAATTGAATATGAGGCTTAACGGGATTATTCCACAGGAGCACATTCGTTTTAATAATTCACGATTTTAATCTGTATAAATTCGCCATTTACTATTTCAGGGATTATAACTTTTTCTGGTAATCATTTTGATTATTTTAAAAGCACATAAAAGCAAATGGAGTCCTTTTGTATGGACAGGCAAGCGTCGGGTGAAAAAGTTGGAAAATATTTAGGAGCAAAGCGAAAAATATTACTTTCAGGTAGGATACATATGAACTGCATTCACTTTTACAAAATGGCAGCTGCTCTGCGGTTAAGGTAGTTAGTTATCGTACGATGGATGTGTTAGAAAATTTTAAATTTCTGTTCATTTATTAGGGATATTACAAGACAATAATTATAAACCAAAAAAATTTATTTAAATTGAACCATTCTTTTTGATATTTATTTTGAGAAATCAAACCACAATCTTTTTTTAGGGTTTTCTTATATCAATGTTTCGATAGCGTTTCAGCTACCGTTATCAAGAATTGTTGAAACCACACGTTCAACAATTTGTATATTTATATTTTAGTAGTATATTCATGTACAGCTATATTTTAGTCCTTTTATTTTCATCCTCATTCTCTCTCGCTCTCTCCTTTTCCATAATTTTATTCTCCTTCTCTTCTCTTTTTCTTCCTCTTCCTTTTGTTGATAAAGTGGGATGCATACAGCATATTCGATTTGGCCTCTCAGTATCTTATAGTTATTCAGAAGGTTGAAGAGTTTTTTCTGAGCAGTACTTGGCGGAAAGGTTTCGCAAATTTTGGGATGTAAATGGTTAGATTGCCTTCCGGACAATTTGGAACTCTGAACTGAGAGTTCTTAGTCGACCTGACTGGTGATGAATTCGGACTGCACAGCTTTAGGAGAATAAGAAGAAATTGATGAGACGTACGATTTGAGGGCTTGGGAATAAGAAGGAGAATTGGTGGTAGATCACGCAAATGTGACACGATTTGGAATATTGGCTAGAAAATGTCATGTGACATGTGACAGTTATTCATGTCAGATTTCAGGAGAACTCGACAAAGTGCGGCACAACGAAAATTTTGTGGGGCTGATAGACTGTACTCATGAGCATTACCTGGCAATTAAAGCAAGCTTAGTGTTATGTGATATCACATAACCTACATTGACAATCCACTATTGTTGGAGGAAGTCTCGAAGAATTTCTTAGCAATATTAAAAAACATGTGTGGAATAGTTTTAATTTCTTCTTCTGAATAACGCATTTTCATAAATTGGTTGTAGGTCTTGTAACCTCCCATACTATTCGGCTTGCTATACCAATCAAATCAACCACAACCTGAATAAAACTACATGTTGCCTAAAAAAGAGTCAGGAGCACTTTCTCTGTTCCACTGTTATAGTCTGGTCATTGGAAAATCTTTTCAAATGAGGCTTCAAAGGATAATTCCCATTTTTACTTACCGATTGTAGGATGGGAGATATTATTTGATTTATAATCATATTTATTGTGAATCTTGCTTCCTATTTTGTGAATCTAAATCGTTCTAGAGAATCATTATGATTGAAAATCTCAAAATTCTACCACCTAATATAATATCATTCATACTAAGTGTTCATCGCCATTTGAACTTTTTATTTTCACGTAACCCTAAGCCACCAAATTCGACGGCTTAAATACAAAAATCATACATGTCCAGTAAAATTTGACTTACGGATAAACTTTATTTTGAATCTACTTTATATTCCTTGTGGTGTATTCATTATTCTTTCTGTTAATGATTTTGGAAAATTAAACCACAATCTTTTTTGTATTTAATTTTTTTCATTTTATATTTTCGAGTCGAGATGGGAAACTCATGTTCAAGTGGGTCCAGGACCCAAACAGTGTTGGACTCATCCCCAAGGGGATGCCTACTAACCAACCCACCTCAAACTCGCCGTTACCCCAGCCTTGGAATCACTACCCTAGCATCACACCGTCGTCTTCTCCCTACTTTCACTCCCACTTCTCATGCCATATCGAGTCCTTTTCTCCCCCTAACCATGCTTTCTACTACGCAACTTACCTCCATCCTTTCCTCCTCCCCCCTCAACATTATCTCCACCATCTTCTCCCAATACACCGCCTACCCTAGTTTCCTCTCCAATTTTTTCAGCCTTTCCTCGTTCCTCCAGCTTCTAAACACATGCTTCACATCATCCTCCACTTCACAACTCTCTTTTTACAATCTTGTGGAGATACCCACCTCTCGACCCATGTCCAGTGGACACCTGTGTCAAAAAGTAGTTCACCTCCCCGAATTTTCGGTCCATACAATCTCTCCTATTCCCAATCGCTCCTTTTAGCGCGCCCTCATACTCCTGCCACCCTCTCTCCTATTCCTCTTCCATCCATTCCTCTGGTCGCACCACTCCAGCGTTTATTCCTGGCTCTAGCTATCACGTCCAATGGGTAGGTCCTTGCCAGCACCGCTGCTGCCTACCCATTGTACCCCGGGCCTGCACCACCTTCAGCAGTATCCCTCTCTGCACCCGCAGGAGTGGCCTAACCCTCGCATTCTCTCCCGCTCTTTTACCTCACACCTCCGCACCGTACAGCATACTCTGCTCTACCGTCCTACCAATGATCCTTCTCTTCCACTCTCCCGGCCCTTTCACATTATTTATTATATTTATGTTATATATTATTTTGTATAACAGAATATCACCTTTGAGCTGGGTTCAAATTGGAGCTTTGCTCAAATTCAGATTGTTCAACCGGTTTTTTATTAAGCAACAAAATCTTCTAACTGAGATTAGGATTCGATGTGGATTAACGGTGAAAAGGCGTGTTGATCTGTGTTATAAGCAGTTTTATTACGATTTAACTGGAGAAACTTCCTTTACTTGTACAAATATATTCAAAGAATTATAAGACACTGCAAAGAAGGCAAAAGATCGTTCTACATGTCAACAGCGTTGAAATAACTGTCAAGTCTATGGTCAATTCAATAAAATGACTAAATCTCATTGGAATTGTGGTTACAACGAACAACATAATTAAAGTTTACAATTGTTGATGTTTATCCTCCAAATAATCACATAATCAGCAAATGACCGTTAGATATTACTTGATAGCAATCTATACACACTCTGCTAATTAATAGTCACCCTAGTAATGCGGTGTTAATCTAAGGGTGGCTGCTTGTTACCACCAATACCATAGAGGTGTGGAGACATAATGGATGGGAATTGATTTCGCTTACATGACAAAGATAACGTACGGAAGTATAATGTCGGAATTGCTACATTTAAATGAAACGGTGTATTCCCAATGCTTGCGTGCAAATTTGGAGTGAGTAACTGCGAATAATAAAGCACACTTCCAATGACGTTTCAAAAAATGACGAAATTTGGTAACGTTTTGTTATATTGAAGCTCCATTCACATACTTGCGGAGTACAAAACAAAACAGAATCCTAGGGCACAGCACTTAGGAAAGAACAGGGACACTCACCTGAATGAGGTCAGCGCGGATATCCTGAAACTCCGTCAAGAAATAGGTCAGAATGAACTACTAGTTTCTGCAACTAAGTAGGAGAAATAGACCTTTTAGGTCCCAGTTTATATACATATATACAATTCACCACTGTCTAGAGAACACTAAATAAGAGGTTACTGTGAATGCTGTCTTGTTGCATTGGTCAAAAAAATTGTTGATTTCAAACGCGTGGTGTGAAATTAACTAGTGTCCGGTATTCTGGGTTGAAGTAGTGTTAAATATTGAAATTAAGTTGTACATACCATATTCTTACTATTACAAACGTTCAGTTAATATTAATTATTTTTGCTAGTTAAGGTTGCGTTTTATCAGTTCCTTGCAGGAATTATTAAAAATAAATGAGTGTATAATTTCATGCGGGGCCACCATTGAAGGTGAGAGAATAAATAATACATATCTTGTATTCCACTGACTGAAAACCTAGTTTGTATCAATTCAGTTATAAAAACACCTGTTTAACCCTAGAACACTAATAAGTCGACGCTCGCTATATTTCGTTCGAATTCGTTAACCTCCGAGAATACCTCAGGCACGCCACTCACAGTAGCTTCCTGATCAGTCTTATAAATAAGAATGGTGAGAAGTGTTGTTCGAAATTTGTTCATTTGATTCTATAATTTGACACCTCATCGTAAAATTTACGATATATTAGTAATTACGTTTGTTGACTTTTTTATACTTTTGGGTAAGACATTTTGATTTTTGTTTTTTATGTGCTACTCAAATAGAAAATATTATAGGAAAATGTCGAGAAAACCGTTAACGGGGAGGGAGACTCAAGATGAAATAGAAAAAATTATGAATGGCGACGATTCTTATGAAGAACCTTATGGAGATAGTGGAAGTGATTGGGAAGACAACTTAGAAGTGCAAAAGGATAGTGATGTGGATGATAGCAATGATGAAGATTCAGATGACAATAATATAGACAATATTGAAGATGACGATAGAAATAAGGCAGAGGAAAATGAACCAGTACAAGAGGCAAATGAACAAACTTCTGAAAGCCCGTCTCATGGGGAACCGTTAGTAAAAAATCGGCGTATCGACTCACACCCCCTTTTCTCCCTTTACTGGAGTTGAGGTGCCAAAGGGGGGGTTTTTCTTGAAAATACAATTATCACCGGTTTCTCAACGGAGAGGGGTCGAGGTAAAATTAAAGACCATTATTTAACGGTTTCAATAAATTACTTTACGTTTCCCAAATAATGGGTTAATCACTCAGATTTACGTCTTACAGTTTTTTAGGTGTAGAGTAGGCCTGATCATAGTTGGCTCACGCCGTTGACCTACCTTCAGCTATCGCTGTCAAGTGACAATCGAGAGCACGCTGTTAAATATTAAACTAACCTAATAAAATCATAAAATATAAAATGAATATGTTTGAAAGTAAAATGTACAAGAGGTCTCAGCTGATGGTTGAAATGTACAGTATAAATAGCAAATATAAATACCAGATGGTAGAATGGATTCCAAGAGTAAACTTTTGGATTACGCTGAGGTGTTAGTATTGGAAATATTAACTATGAAATGTCTATGAGCAGTAGTCACAAAAGGTTCCATTTGTTCAGATTCAACTTTTTAACGAATTGTGCGATGGACTATAACAATAATCCCTGAGAGAGTTGTCTACAAACTATCTGAGACACCTACAAGCAGCAGACACAGCACAGTAATATGAACGATCTTACTTGGAATGTATCAGGTGGTGTGTTTCCGATATGTCGTAGGAGCTGGACGAAGAGGGCTGGTCGTCCTCTACTGGTGAGTTTTCTGTAACTCGTATTTCTATTTGGTAACTTATATGGCTATGTTTCAGACGAGGAAGAGGTCTATGAAGGAAACTCTGAAGCAGTCAGTGAAAAAAGACTGTGAAGATGTTGTCGAAGACTGTTAATGAGAAGGTGAATAGGACGATGTATAAGACGGTGAATAAGAGATCTGAAATACGAAACTCCCATGATGCCTAGGTCAATAAGAGAGAAGAGTGGGTACTTACCATGGATGGAGGGTGACCTCAAAGTAATATCCTTTTTCCCGTTAGGAGAAAATCCGCTAGATGCGTTTAAATAACCACTTAAGGTGTCACTAAATTATTCCTAACAGGTTACGATTGTAGCTGGGCTAAATCCGAGAATATTTCGAAAAAGCACAATGCAAGTGATCTCTTGAAAAGCACCAGCACAAGAATGGAGGATGATGGACCAGTCCAAGCCTCACAAGGTCAAGGTCGGTCTTCTTCTATTCACAAAATCTGTCCTTGGTAGCAATCGTAATATCACCATGGATAATTGGTTCACATCAATTCCTCTAGCCGATGAAATATTACAAGCTCCTTATAAGTTAACTATGTTGGGCACAGTGAAAAAAAATAAAGAAGAAATTCCTCCAGAACTACTGCAGATGAAGGATAGAAATTGTGGATCCTCAATGTTTTGTTTCGATAAAATGAAAACCTTAGTGTCTTACAAGCTCAAGCGGAATAAAACGGTACTAATGCTTTCTACTTATCATGAAGATGCAGCAATATCTGAAAATGGTAAGCCAGATATGGTGATTCATTATAATAAAACAAAAACAGGAGTAGACACATTCGATCAGCTGTGCGGTAATATAGGATGTAACCGAAAAACGCGGATATGGCCACTGTGTGTCTTTTTTGGAATGGTCAATATTGCTACGATCAATTCATATGTAATCTACTGTTATAATACATACAGAACAAATGACAAACTTCTTTCCCGTTATCATTTTATGATTGAATTGAGCAAGAGTCTAGTTGAGCCCTGGATGCGGCAAAGGTTGACGATTCCAAACTTACGACGTACCATTCGTCAGGATATATGTAGAGTATTGAATATACAGCAAGCCGAGGAAAACCATCAACCCTTAGAACGTAAACGCACTATTTCTTTTTACTGTCTTCGACGGATGACAACCAACTATTGTGGGCAGTGTCAAAGCGCTATCTGTGGAAATCATAGGAGTAATGTCTGCACTGTATGCTCCACAGAATAGCCAAAAATGATAAATTTTGTAGGTCATTATATGTTAAATTTGTGACTAGAATGCACCTTATTTAAAAAAATAATAAAAATTTTGATTGTGTATTTCATGTTTTTTTCTAAAAATTGTAATATTTACGACACATTAGTAATAATGTGTGTTAAAATCATATTAGTGTTCTAGGGTTAAGAAGCATTACAATGAAGTTATTGTTAATTGACTGATATTGAAGAACTGCTTATCGAGCAATCTCCGTTGACCAGTCGTGAATCTGATAATTGTCCTACAAACAAACATTGATTTATTTTCGTAATCCAACAAATTTGAATTCCATTAGATTCGTCATCGTATTCATTGTGATTAGGTCTGGACCATAGTGGAAAGTTGCTTTAGATGGTTTAGTAGAGGGGAGTTACGAGCTGAATATTCAAATTGTGGAACTTGAGTTAATTGAATCTTCAAGGGTGAAAGCTGATTTCCGCGAATACGCTATGAGGTGGGCGACCTTTAATGTCCGGTAGCTTGCATTGCTGGAGTTTTAGGGTGATTCGTAGTTATAATTGAAAAATACTTTATGAAGCTCCAGTCTTGGTGAAAAGAACAATTTTTTTTATATTCTACTTCATCATATAAAATACAGTATTCGTCCAAATTAACAGTACAAAAAAATAAAATCCAAAGTAAATTTTCAACTGATGTAATAAATACAGGAGGCTTCTAAATTCATGCGAGAAAATTCAGTAGGTGATTGCCTGTATGAAATTTTAATGAGTCTTTCCTCAGAGATATTACCCTTGAAAGGTGCTCAGTAAAATTGAGCAATTTAAAATATAATTTTTCCTATCTAACTATCTTTTTATTTAATATTTACCTATTAACTATATTACATAAAAATAGTTGATACAAAAAAAATAAGTTAAATTCGGCATGGAAATACATAAAATTATTCAAAATGAATCAATGAACAATATAACAACAACCCCACTAACAAAAAATCATGCGCGCTTCAAATCACGAATGTCTTAACCATGGAGGCTAGACAAGGAGATCGAAATCATACGGAGAAATTGACAAAACCTGTCCTAAAAATCGTCTATCCAAGAAGTTTGTTTCTTTTCACCGCGGCGTCGCCACTGCAAATCCAATACCATCTAACCTTTGTTTTCATAAATGGCAGTAGGCAAATTGTGATCAAATTGTTTAAAATTAAAAATGGACAGTTGTTAAAAATTATTAGTGGTTGGTAGTGCAGCTAATTTAAAACGAAGACGTGGATTGAATTTGAGGAAACCAGAGAGTTTTCAGTTACCAAAGGTGATTAAAAATATTCGAAAATAAATGATATTTTAAAATTTGACGCCAAAGAAAAATGTTTTTGGCGAAACATATCATGATATACCACCAAGCGATCACAATTCTCGATATTTTTGAAAACGAGGACAAAAACGGATTTCTTATGCACAAAACTTTTCATTTCTGTTTCCTAACCTCACTTACCTCAGATACTGTCAAATGAGCTAGCAAACAAGTGTGTGCAAGGCTTATGATTCACTGTTGTTCCGCAGTCAGATGTTTTTGGTATTGGATTTAAACTGGCGACCTCTGCCATGACCAGAAATTGGAATCCATGAATTCCGATCTCCTTATACAGAGTGAGTATTGAGTATGGAACTCCTAAATTATCTTGGAAACGGATTGCACGAGTTTTATAGATTTTGATGTGGAATGATCTTGTGATATGGCCTATATTATGATGGTATTTACATTGTTGCAGATATTTCCTTTTTTCGGAATAATGATGAACTTTGTATATATTTCACTTTTTGAAACCCTTAAGAAATACTGAATATTTTTCATGTAACGTTCCCTATACCTAAATGCCATAATTTCGGAGTTATAACTACATTTACATTATCTCCGACGAAGTTAAATTAATACATTAATAATACGTTAATTTTCTTATGTAATAAGCGCCGCTTTAGTTATCACCATTACTTTTCAAAATTTCCACTCTGATTAATTTATGCTACGTTCATTATTGCTAGCATTTTATTTCATTTTATACTTGCTTATTAAGTGTAATGTATACCATAATTAAAAGCAAAAAGCCCAAAGACTCTTTCCGAGTGTAATTAAAACCAAAAAACAAGACATGCAATTTGCGGTGAAATAAACGTGTGAGAACCCGTTTGACATACATTTAAGCGCTATTGAAGTTGGAATTAAACGTTATACCGGTAATACCGGAAGTGAACGACAACTTTGTTATTTTAAATGTAACACCCTGTGTATTATTAACTTTCCGGATTCTAGATTAAAGTTGAATGTCACTTTGTGTGAAAAACCTTTTATCTAAAATTCATACTTAACGAGATAGTAATTTTTTAATAAAAAACTGAGAGGTGCAGACCTTCATAATGAACATTCTGTGTGAACATCCCTAATACCAACTAAAAAACATCTTGTCGGGTTGATCAAGGTAATTGGTGATTTTTCGAAACCTTTTTTTTGTATACAGGATTAGTGAAAAAGTTATGAAAATTCAACTTCACAAATGTCAAATATCTCAATTTTTTTAAATGAAACAACAATATTCTTATTCTCTTACTTAAATTCTGAGGCCGAAAATGATGGAAGTTCAGCATGTATTTGAAATTATTTATTATTTCTGCCTTATTATCGCATAGGCGTAGGCCGTGTTATTTATTTTTTTATTTTAGCAGCCAGTGTATTTACCTGTCATAATTAATTAGTATAAATTGTCATTATTTGAAGACAATCCCATCGTACAGTGATAGGAATGGATCGTTTGGAATTAAACAATGAAGATTATCTAAACTTACTTTTAATACATGCTGATTGTGACAGAGTTGTTACTAGAACATGACATGTGTTTTATTTGTTACAGGATATCCAGATCGACCCCGACCAAGCCGTCACACAGTGGAGAGAATATTAAATAATTCAATACAATTTGTTTTCAAGCAATATCAATAATAATAATAATAAAATTGAAATTTTAGTTATCTCTGCCCTAATGCTGCTTATTTTAATTAGGTCGTGCTTTTTAATGTAATTCCACATACATAAATTACAAAAACTTAAAAAGTGTTCATAATTTCATCCTTGAACCTCCAAGCATTTAGTATGTCATTTTATCACAGCTTCGTCTGTTGCACGCCTAATTATTGCTGCAGGTAGGGAATTGTTTGCATTGCGAACTCTACGTTCACAATCTTCTTTTGTTGTTAGGAAATGGGAATACACCTCATTTTTTATGTAACCCCATATGAAAAAATCTAAAGGTGTTATTTCTGGTGAACGAGAGGGCCACCGAAAAAGGCCATTGTTAGCTATCCACCTATCTTGAAACGTCCCATCTAAAAATTGGTTTACCATTCTGGAACAGTGAGGAGGAGCTCCATCGTGGGGGAAATTTTTTTTCAAATTCAAGCATTTTGACAGTGGTTTGGATTGAATCCCTTGTTTACTACAAACTTCACATATACCCCTCTTGTCATCGAAAATGACCCAATGTGCCCCTCAGTTGGAAAGGCAAACATCTGGGGAAATGGAATATCCATGGCCACGCCTCTTCTTATTAGGAGTAACGTTAGTCACATTAGAAGAACGTCTTTTATTGGTTCCACATCGTTTATGGGTTATTAGCCTCATAGCAACAGATCGGCGAAATTCTAGGAGAGGCTGTTTATTGTTGATTTCAGAATGAATGGTATGAGCATTTACAAAAGTCATATCAATTAGGCCCCAAAATAAACGGTGCCACTATTTTTTCGATCGTCTGTTGACTCCATAAACAGCCCTCAATCTATCCGCGTGGTCCACCCCTCCTATGTATTTATTATAGTCTTTTACAACCATCGGAGCTTTGATCGGCAATTTTGATCCATCTTTTTGTGTGCGTTGTTCAGTTATTTCTTCACTGCCATGGAAGGTACTAGCCAAATAAATGGTTTTGTTGTGCTGCCATTTTCAAACACCAATATCCATAGAAGAAAAGCGATAGTCATAACCTCCACGTTCTAGGGCTTTACTATCGATCATGTTCTTAGGTAGTCCTGCCCTTTCAGACCTGATGGTTCCACATGCTAGTGTGTGTTCAGCTTTTATTTTTTCTAGTAGAGGTAGCGACATAGAGTAGTTATCAAAATATACATTCTATTTTTTCCCCATTCAGATTCACTCAAACTTAGAACTACTTTTTCACCAATCCCGAATGTTGAATATTTGGCTCGGAATATTTCGTTTTTTCCTTCATATATTTGAAAGTTCTTTATATAACCTTTTTGATCCGACAAACCAAATTTTATATACCCGTTTTATTGGTTTAATGGGATTGTACAGCTTCAATGAGCTACGAACTTTGAAAATTATCAATGACTCATCAATACTTAGCATTATTGTACCATTGTAAAGATACGTAAATGATCTGTTCAAAGTGTCTATCATTGGTCTAATTTCATAGAGTTTATATTTGTGGTTATTAGGCATTTGTGTGTTATCATTAACATGAAGGTTACTGAGAATCGCGTCAAATCTGTCTCTAGACATAGTAGAAGACACCATAGGTACACATAAATCTGTAGATGTGGACCAATAATGCCACCAATTAGGAAGTTTATGATAACCCATTACCATATTTTAACCTATAAAGACCAACAATTCGTCTGTATTAGTATTTAGAATTTTGTTCCTTTGTACCGCATACAGATTTGATTGATCAACTATATTTTTTAAAATTGGGTTTATAACAGTTATAAAAATATCTGTGGCTGTTCCATAGCCCACAAAATTATCTTCTATGCAACCTTCTGGATACTGGTAATTTGGAATGGAAGTCACCACCTCTCTTCTCTTCCATTTTCCATCTATAGTTTCACCTCTTTTACGAGTTTCTTTTGTTTCTCCGTTTTAGCTGGCAGTTGATCTACTTTCTCAGGATTCTCATTCCCCAATTCCTCTTCAATATTTTCTTGAGGGTCATCAACTTCTTCTCCAACAACTTGGTCATCAATTTCTTGGTCACCAATTTCTTCTTCTTCAACTGCATAGGCCTGAAAACCCCAATTCTCTTTTCTAAAATCTCTTTCCTGTAATGTCTGATTAACAATATAATGGATGTCTTCCCCATAACTTTCTATATCTGTGTTCATTTGTGAATCGTCTGGTATATCCTCAAATGTAAAACTTTCTACAATTTCTAAAAGTTCTCTTAACGGTCTATTATCCATATTATGTCGTTTATATGGGGTTTTAAATGTTGACTGAAATATTATAAATGAAGGTATACAATCTTACCGGTTGTTGTACTTCGTCCATCTCAATGGTTCGTAGCCTGACGGTACTTGAGGGTTCGTCAAACAAAACAATCAAAATAAAACTTGTTGTAAGTGTATTATGCGTAGTTATCGTTTTTATCACTTCACAAAGGTCATATTAGATGTATAATAGTTATTTGTGTATTTAGAGCGTAAAGTAACAGATTGCCGCTTGAGAAAGAATGTTGCCGCGCGACGCGGAGCGGAGCGCGGCGAACTTTCGAAAGCGGCAATTTTACTCTACGCTCGAAAAACACACATAATTTTTTCTACGGTCGCCCTTTTCATAATTAAAACAGTTTTTTTTATCTTAGGTTATAATAGGAGTGCTAGAATAATCGTAATTTCCGCTATTCATCATGATGAACCTTAGAAAGATCTACTAACTAGAGATGTGAAAAATCGATTTTTAGTTATCGATTTTTATAGTATTATTAATCGATTTTTAGTAAATCGATTTTATAAATTACGTGTTTAAATCGATTTTCGGAAACGGCTCGTATTATTTATAAACAATTTTTCAAAATTTTTACAACTTTTGACGATTATTGACCATTTCTCAAAATTTTAACAATTATTGACCATTTTTCAAAATTTTAACAATTATTAACCATTTTTCAAAATTTTAACAATTATTGACCATTTTTGACAATTATTGACCATTTTAACTGTTTTTCAAAATCAGTGACTATTTCTCCAAATTTTTGATAATTTTTGACCATTTTTCAAAATGATGACAATTTTTAACCATTTTTGACAGTTTTTGAAAATAATTGACAATTCTTAACCATTTTTGATAGTTTTTGACCATTTTTACAATTTTTCGAAATTTTACACCATTTTTCAAAATTATTGACCATTTTTGATAATTATTGAAAATTATGGACCATTTTTCCACATTTTTGACCATTTTTGACAATTATTGACCAGTTTTGACCATATTTCAAAATTTTTGACAATTTTTCAAAAACTTTAACAATTTTTGGCAATTATCAACTATTTTTCAAAATTTTGACCATTTTTAACAATAATTGTCCATTTTTGACAGTTTTTGATAGTTTTTGAAATTATTGGCCATTTTTGACCATTTTTCTAAATTTTCAACCATTTTTGCTAGTTTTTGACAATTATCGACCATTTTTCAAAATTTTAAAAATTTTTGACCAATTTTGACAATGATTGTCCATTTTTGACAGTTTTTAGAAATAATTGACAATTTTTTACCATTTTTGATAGTTTTTGACCATTTTGACCATTTTTTACCATTTTTGACAATTTTTCAAAATTTTTAACCATTTCTCAAAATTATTGACCATTTTTGATAGTTTTTGACAGTTATCGTCCACTTTTCAAAATTTTAACAATTTTTCACAATTATTGACCAATTTTGATAATAATTGTCCATTTTGACAGTTTTTGACCATTTTTGATAGTTTTTGACAATTATTGACCATCTTTGAAAATTTTTGACTATTTTCTTTTCCAGTTTTTTTTTGTTTTTGACAATTATCGACCATTTTCAACAATTATTGACAATTTTTTACAGTTTTTGACCATTTTTCAAATTTTTTTCAAAATTTTTGATAATTATCGACCATTTTTCAAAATATTAACAAGTATTGACAATTTTTGAGTTTTTGGCAATTTTTGACAATTATTGACCATTTTTCACAAAAATTGTCCATTTTTAATATTTTTGACCATTATTGACCATTTTTGATAATTTTCATATAATTTTATTTGATTTTCAATCTGATAAATTGGTTAAATATTCACCAATTGAGTTAATTCGGAGGGCGTGGTTTGATTAAATAAGCGAACGAAAAAGATTCCTTTTTTGCGCTAGAGCGTAAAATAACAATCCTCGGCATTTGTCGACTTCACGATTTCATTTGAATATAGTAATTAGTCATTTTACGCGCGAATGTAGAAAAAACTATTTTCTTATTCAAAAACATTTTGAACAATAATTGTCCATTTTTGACAGTTTTTGAGAGTTTTTGACAATTATTGACCATTTTTCAAAATTTTTTACCGTTTTTCAAAATTATTGACCGTTTTTAATAGTTTTTGACAATTAGCGACCATTTTTCAAAATTTTAACAATTTTTGACAATTATTGACCAATTTTGACAATAATTGTCCATTTTTGACAGTTTTCAAAAATAATTGACAATTTTTAACCATTTTTGATAGTTTTTGACCATTTTTACCATTTTTGACAATTTTTCAAAATTTTTAACCATTTTCCAAAATTATTGACCATTTTTGATAGTTTTTGACAATTATTGACCATTTTTGACCATTTTTCAATTTTTTAAAAAGTTTTCGACAATTATCGACCATTTTTGACAATTATTGACAATTATCGACCATTTTTGACAATTATTGTCAATTTTTGACAGTTCTTGACCATTTTTCAAATTTTTTTAAAAATTTTTGACAATTATCGACCATTTTTCAAAATTTTAACAATTATTGACAATTTTTGACAGTTTTCGAAAATTTTTCAAAATTTCAACAATTATTGACAATTTTTGACAGTTTTCGACAATTTTTGACAATTATTGACCATTTTCCACAAAAATTTTCCATTTTTAAAAGTTTTTAACAATAATTGACAATTTTTTAAAATTTTTGACAATTTTCATATAATTTTATTTGATTTTTAATCTGATAAATGGGTTAAATATTCACCAATTGAGTTAATTCGGAGGGCAAGGTTTGATTAAATAGGCGAGGGAAAAAGATTCCTTTTTTGCGCTAGAGCATAAAGTAACAATCCTCGGCATTTGTCAACTTTACGATTTCATTTGAATATAGTAATTAGTCATTTTACGCGCGACTGCAGAAAAAACTATTTCTTATTCAAAAACCTCCCACAATTAACTGCAAATAGAAATGTTTTTCTCCAATGAGAAATACATAACCTCTCAAGGCGGTGGTTCAAAACATACTGTCATAATTCATAGAACATCGCGCTATTTTTTAGTGGTAACGTGATAAAACATTGAGAAAGAGTATACGTAAACGTACCGAGCGGCTAGAAGAAGGTATTATACGATTATATAAATTTTATATAGGTAGTTTATAAAAAGTGGTACTTCAGAGTACCGTCCGTCAACAAAGAATTAAAGCTTAAACGAGTTCAAGTGTAAGCGGTGTATACGGCCATTGGTGTCACAAAGATGATAGAAACAAATTTCTCACCCAAAAAACATTTTTCTCTCAATTACTTGAAATTGCTTGATGGTATCAAATCCTGAAATGAAGTGCAAAAAACTTCCTTATGTCCAAAATAATCCTTGAAATCCAATCCTGTAGTCTGAATGGGCCCTTCCTAAGGATCTCCTTAAAGGCGAGTTAAGGTTTCAAAAAGGTTTTCACGTAGAATACTTGGGGAAAACGAGTTCAAAGAAATTTGTTTTCTTGAAAGGACAAAATAATATGAAGTATGAAAAGCTGTTAAAAAAAATATAAAAATACCTTCCTTTTGCCTTTTAGTCCTTCCTCGCGTTTTTAGACATGTAATAATTCGGTCCTTAGCGATGGATGATGAGAATATTAATTAGACATTTCGTCGACACAGCTTAACTAACAGTGATGCGCAGAAAGTTACAAAATAAGGATTTACCATGGATTCAAAGGATAATTAAGATGCTCTTTGGAAAAAAATGATTAACAAAGTATCAAAAGTAGTGAGATTAAAAATATAAACAGCTCAGATGAAAGGATAGTTCATAAAAGAAGGAAAGTATACTACGATGTAAAAAGAGTACCGGAAATTAGTTCCAGTTATATCGACTGAAAGTGGAGAATCGAAATGGTAATTTGAGTTTTAGAAAGAGAAAAAATCAGCTGAAACCAAATACTGTTGAAGATAAGTAAGCAGTGGAACATAACCCACCTGTGATGGTGACATAACCTATAAACGATCAAGTCAAACAAAGTTTCAATGGTTCAAAACAACACCGGAAAAAAATCAATTTTATTCAAATACTAGTACATACTTGATCAAATGAACCTAAAAAAAAATTCAAACAGTTTTAAGATATGGTGAATAATTCAAAAAACTTAGTTGAAAAATCAGTCTCAAACTTAGGTACTCTTGAGAATAGTAATTTACTCGCAGGCTTCCAGGACTTTCCATGGAATTTGTTCATTTGTCCAATGAAAGGTCACTATAGAGATTTGATACTATAACAGTATTTTTCGTCACACCAAGTCATTGTTGTACAACTAATGTCATTAGTTGTGGAGAATTCAAACCTTTCTCTACAGTCTGTTTGAAATAGACAGAGAGTAATAAAATCCAATTTAACATGCAAAACCCTCACAATTCAAATCTTTGTTTACAATACAATAGTAATCCGATCTTCGCTTGTAGTTGCAGGCATAGTCGTACCTACAGGTAAAGTTGGCAGTAGGTATGATAATAATGAGAAACATGATTACGACAAAGACTAGCCATATAATACAACATCAATTAATAATAATACGTTCATTACAGAGTCAATTACAGTAATATTTATAATGATCAATTATTTTTATATTATGATTTACTAGAACTATAGAACTTGTTCAAAACGCGGGGTTATTATTATTATTCGAACACGAAATATAAGTTATCAGAAAATGAATAGACGTCAAAAAATAATAGTTCAATACTATTAAACGCTTTACAAAATTAGAAAAATTAATTTCCAAAGAGCAGACCGTCCACTAAGAAGCAACAACTACTTCTCGGGCTATATGCCCCGACAGACATTGAATTACACTTCTAAAGTAAACGGGGTTGGTATATCTGTTAAGATAGAACCAACCATTCTGGTTTGCGATCAGAAGGAATAACATCACTTGTGGACCGGTTTCGGCGTTTTTGCGCCTCATCAGCACAAGGTAGATGCCACTCGTCCAAGAGCTCTGAGAGCATAATCCTGGACTAGAGACTACGTCGATACCACACCAACACATTAGCCTTAGTAAAGGAAATGCATTTTGTAAAGCGTTTAATAGTATTGAACTATTATTTTTTGACGTCTATAGATCACGCTTTACTTATATGACAATTATTTACAGGTAACTGTAATTAAGTAAATACCTACAAAACCGAGATGGTTTTTTGTCGATATAGAATTTTGGTTTGTGATTAGATGTAGAGATGTCGCCGATGTCGCACTCTTAGCATTTCCTTTACTAAGGCTAATGTGTTGGTGTGGTATCGACGTAGTCTCTAGTCCAGGATTATGCTCTCAGAGCTCTTGGACGAGTGGCATCTACCTTGTGCTGATGAGGCGCAAAAACGCCGAAACCGGTCCACAAGTGATGTTATTCCTTCTGATCGCAAACCAGAATGGTTGGTTCTATCTTAACAGATATACCAACCCCGTTTACTTTAGAAGTGTAATTCAATGTCTGTCGGGGCATATAGCCCGAGAAGTAGTTGTTGCTTCTTAGTGGACGGTCTGCTCTTTGGAAATTAATTTTTCTAATTTTGTAAAGCGTTTAATAGTATTGAACTATTATTTTTTGACGTCTTTAGATCACGCTTTACTTATATGACAATTATTTACAGGTAACTGTAATTAAGTAAATACCTACAAAACCGAGATGGTTTTTTGTCGATATAGAATTTTGGTTTGTGATTAGATGTAGAGATGTCGCCGATGTCGCACTCTTAGCATTTCCTTTACTAAGGCTAATGTGTTGGTGTGGTATCGACGTAGTCTCTAGTCCAGGATTATGCTCTCAGAGCTCTTGGACGAGTGGCATCTACCTTGTGCTGATGAGGCGCAAAAACGCCGAAACCGGTCCACAAGTGATGTTATTCCTTCTGATCGCAAACCAGAATGGTTGGTTCTATCTTAACAGATATACCAACCCCGTTTACTTTAGAAGTGTAATTCAATGTCTGTCGGGGCATATAGCCCGAGAAGTAGTTGTTGCTTCTTGGTGGACGGTCTGCTCTTTGGAAATTAATTTTTCTAATTTTGTAAAGCGTTTAATAGTATTGAACTATTATTTTTTGACGTCTATAGATCACGCTTTACTTATATGACAATTATTTACAGGTAACTGTAATTAAGTAAAAGAAAATGAATAGTCTGATAAATTTTCATTTGGACCGAACTTTATAACTATTGGCTCTATGGTTTGTTCCAATAAATTGTCTAATTTCCACATTTGCTGCTCTTATTTGATTACATGTTCTAAGCATTTTAGCTCTATTTCTGCATTAACTTGTTCCAGAGCTTATTCAAAATGTGCACGAACATCTTTTATTTCATATTTGGTTTTTTTGCATGCCGCCAATCCTTTCACCTGAGCCCATATTAACTCTATAAGGTTCCCTCTCGCAATGGTAAGGAGGAAGTCGAAGTATTATATTATTCCAGTTTTTTGCCATTTCGTCCATAGCATATCTTGGGAAACGACTTTAAAATTGCCAGTAGTCTTTTTTTAACATATCCTCTTCAAATGTAATTTCTTCATCTAGAAGCCACTGAATGATCTCAGTTTTTTTCCAAGCGGTGCTAGGCAATTTCTCACATCTCCTTGAATGGTAAGGAGCGTTGTCCAAAACAATTACCGAGTTGGTTGGAATTAGAGTTATCATTTGTGGAAAATAGTTCTCAAAAACAACAGCATTTATATATTCGTGATAGTATCCGGTGTGAATTGACTCAAATGCTAACAAACCATCTTTGAAAACCCCATCTGTACTTCCAATATTCGTAATTATCAGTCGTTTTCCTTTTCCATTTTCATTGCAAAAAACCTATATTGATCGCAAATAATTCCGTCTCCAACATACAATTTCATCTTTTTCGGTTAAAAGCGACTTTCTGTTCATTTTTTCCGATCCAGAGTTCGTGTCTCGCAGAATTCTCCACAATTTATTTCTTCCAATTACAGAAATAATGGCGAAACCGAAATAAGCTATTATTGAGTCCATTTATTAAGAACCATTTTTCGTGAAAACAACTTCACTTGATTTCAGGATATTAAATATAGAATTCACAATTATTGAGATTTTTTAGAATCACAAGCAGGTACGCCCTTGGAATGGACATGTTACAAGGGTTCATTGCTTTCTGCCTTTTTCAAAAAGAGTATAGTGACATATTTAACAATTTCGTCCGGATAAGGAGGATAATTAGGATGCTCTTTGAGAAAAAAATGAATGGCAAAGCAATAAAAGTAGTAAATATAAAAATATAAAGACGTCGTTGGACGATCAAAAGATGGTTGATATATTTGAAAAAAAAATTGAAAATATAATGCATAACACTTGTTAAAAAATTACTAGAGGATAAAAATATCAATCCAGGAATAATATCAGATATACTTAATTTGTTTGATGTATGTATTAATCAGAATTATTTTACTTTTGATAATAAGGTATATATTCAAAATGAAGGTTTACCAATGGGAAGCCCTATATCACCAATTTTAGCAAACATTTTTATGGACAGTTTAGAAAGAAAAATCTTTGAATGTAACATTTCAAAAAATATATTATTTTGGTATAGGTATGTAGATGACATATTAGCTTGTTTTGTAGGTAGTGAACGACAATTAGATATATTGTTCAATCATATTAATAATTTACATCCGAAAATTAAATTTACATTAGAAATTGAAGAAAATAACTCAATCAATTTTCTTGATATTAAAATTCAAAGAGTCAATAATATACTTGATTTTTCAATTTACAGAAAACCATCACATACTGATGTGACTATACCATATAGTTCCAATCATCCCATGTCACATAAATTAGCAGCATATAATTCAATGATACATAGAGCATTTTCAGTTCCTATGAACAAATATAATTTTGATAGAGAAATTAATATAATCAAGTAAATAGCCACATCCAACGGTTATCCATTACATATAATAAATAAATTAATTAATAAAAAAGAGGAAAAAGTGGCATTACAATTAATATTTCCTGAAAATACTAGGGAAATACAAAATTACAAAACCATCACATATGCTGGTAATATTTCTAATAATATTTCAAAGATAATATCTTGTTCAACAAATACAGCAATTTCTTTTAAAACAGAAAACAATGTAAGTAAAAAATTGTTAAATGTAAAAACAAAAATACCCCCATTTAAAAAGTCTGGAGTATATAAACTTAAATGTCCAGAATGTAATGCTGTCTATATTGGTCAAACAATTCGAAATTTTGAAATTAGATACAATGAACACTCACGAGCATACAGATTAAAACAGCCAGATAAATCACATTACGCAAAACACCTTCTTGACACAAAACATTCATTAACACCTAACACAGAACTAGAAGTACTGCATATTTGTGATAAGAAACAAGAACTAGATTTCCTTGAAGAACTAGAAATAAGAAGACACTTAAGAGACCCACAATATGAAGTTGTCAATGAACAGATAAATCTAGGGAGCTCTCCACTAATAAATTGTCTTCTTAAGTAACTATTGTAAAGATCAGCAGATATAGTTTTCCTTGGTTTTCTATATCATTGCACAGTTATACTGATCTTAAATGGGAAAAAGATATCCAGGATATCCCCATAGGGCTAATAATACCTAAGCTTTAATATTTGTAAAATCATATCTTCTTCTTTTTTCTATTCATATATATTAAGTCAATCACAAGATAGGTCACTTACTATTTGGTCTAGCCAAAATATTAAACATCAAGTAGGTATCACATAAAATGTAACTTCTGTCATTCTGACGATGATATGTCAATATCGAAATAATTATCAATATCCTTTAATAATTTTCATAAATCTTTCAATTAAATAGTGGAATTAATTAGAAACAGTTTCATTTATAACATTAACGTAAGAAAAAGTACCGTCAGTGCTTTTAGTACTCGCTTGAATTCTGTTTTATATTCTCTATCGACTGGAAGCTTGCGAAGAGGTAATTTGTTCCGAGCAATGAACATTGAAGAGTAAACAGACGTATTATCTGATTCCAGCATACACAATGTCAAAGTTTATTCATTTATTTTGCTGGCATGTGGAGACGTTGTTTATTCAACAGTAATAATCATTAAATGACGTCGTTCCTCAATATATGTTCTTTAAAACTTATTATTTAATTTGAATGAATGTATAAGAAGCGATATATTCAATCTTTGACAATATGAAAAACTTCATTTATACATAAGTGAATGCTCATAAACAGGATGTCAATCTGGAGGTGCCTCATCTCGTTGAAACACTACCAAAAATTCTGACATAGTATCATCATTTTCTAGTAATCGTGTTATTTCGGGATCAATAGCTTCTCCGAGTAATTGTAGATAAGACTCACCATTTAAGTTTCCCTCAATAAAATATGGTCCAAAAATATGCCAAAAATGCCACAACAAACGTTCAATGAAACTCTCGCATTACGTGTGGGTCATTTTCTGCCCAATATCTACAATTATGTCTGTTTACTCCACCATCTGATGCTAATGAACATTCGTCGGAAAAGCAGATATTGTACAATAAAGCTGGAGTGTCGTGCAGTCGTTCACTCATCAATTCACAAAACTGTAGACGCCGCCGGTCGAAATCGTCTTCATGTAGCTCCTGGACTAATTTAATTTTGTAAGGATGGAATTTATTTTTTTGTAAAATTCTGAAAACACTGCTGCGAGAAACACCCACTGCATTAGAAATTTGTGTTGTTCTTCTAACGTAAGTCGTCCTAAAACGGCAACTTCCATATCCTCCTTGTTAACAACTCGTTCTGGTTGGTGTTTGTAGTGGTGAATTTACACTAGGGGCAGTCGGGGCTAGTGCCCAGGGCGGCAAATTTTTTTGGGAAGCAAAATTTGGAAAGTGGAAAATAAAAATTTTACAGTGTTATCAAAATTGCCCGATATTATTAATTAATTCTAAATAATTCAAGAAATTCAAAACACGCATTATTTGTGAAATCGAAATTTTGTAAATTATAATTTTGGTACTTGTATAAATTAATAATCAAATTTAATTTATTTATTTCCTTGAAGATTTGAAATAATAATATTTGATTTTTTCAATTTCTGGAATTAAAAAATTTCATTAGTAGTGTTTTGGAAAAATTAAAAAAAATTTCGAGTTATTTTTGCATTTTTTAAGAATTAAACTTTAATCAATCGATGAATTTATAAAAAATCGAATAATTTATCGATTACACTTATTAATTTTAATTGAAAAGAAAAATATTTTATTTTTAAATCAAATAAACTTGCAACTGCGCATGCTGCTACAGTCTGTTTTACAAATGTATCTAGGTTCCTCTGATATAGTTTTCTTCACATTTGACGTTTACATAAATCTAACTTGTAAAAAATTTCATTTATATTGGGAAAAGTAGAATTCGATAGATGGCGCTCTGAAATGTCAATGTCATCTTGGCAAAGCGTAAAACAAATCAGCTGCCATATAAGCCCTTTGATATTTAAGTGGTTTTATTTCGCTGTTTTAGTTATTTTCAGTGTGTGTTTTGTAAAACTTTTGCTTTTTCTTTGATAGTGCTTTAGTATTTTGTGTAGTAAAACTATATTTTTACTCCTAATATTTTTATTTTTGGAGTAATAGGTATGGTTGATATTAATTTGTGGAAAGTGCAACAAGCCTTCAATTAACTCTTTAGTTTTAGGTCTGATTTCGTGTTTTTATTTTATTTTTGATACCTACATAAGCTGCAGGGAAGGTACGTTTGTATTGAGTAATATTTTAATTCTTTAATATCTTTGAGATATATTTTCCATAACTCCAAACTTATTTTTAATATTTACCATCCTTCCCATGGGAGGAAATCTAGGGAAAGATATGTCGGGATTTTTCCCTTTACGGCTTGTGCAACCAAATACAGAACAGTTTCGATTATTTAGCGACATAATTCAAAGTATAAAACTTTAAAAAGGCTACAAAATATTGCAATCAAACTTGATCTGTAATGAAAACAAAAAATAGAATAACATAACCTCTCCCATAAATACAAGAATATTACCTCAGAAATGATAACAGTTTAGTTGAATAGAAAATCACAGTTTTACTGACAGAAAATTAAATGAACAAAGTACGAATTTACGGTTAATACGCTGACTTGCATATAATACAAAAACAATGCAAAATGAATTATCTTACGCTTTGCGACAATTACAATTTATTCCGCCAGAGGTCTCATCGAATTCTACTCCGCCCAATTGAGCATAAATATACAATCAATTGTCATAGATTGGTGATGCACGCAAAAAATTAAGTGGATTTGAGTATCGAAAGCCCGCATTGGACAAAAGTAAAAAGGAGCAAGAGGTTTTGTGTAAAACTCCCAAACTAGATGATTTTTTTACGAAGAAAGATCGTGTTACACAAAAATCAGAATATATCAATAGAGATTGTACGAACTTGGATACTGAAGGTTTGTCGCGACAATTTTGATAAGTTCCATATTGTTCTGAGTATAATAATGATTCATTTGTCTATATGTGCATTCATTATTCATTATTTATTGTAATAATTAGGTTAATAGAATAATAGTATATTTTATATTTTGACAGGTGGCGTTGCACGTTCTATTTCAAGTTCAAAACAGACTCCGTCTACGAGTAATAATTCTGATAGTACCACGACTTCTTCTCTGCCACAGAATATCAATCATGAAGATGAACTTCAAGCTACAATCTCAACAAGAATTATAGAAGAGGTTGCGTCGGAAAACATTGTGATAAGCGATGATCCAGGAGAATGGGTTATAAACGATTTCACCAGAGATTATGTAGCTACCCATGGGTGTAAACAAAATGAAAATTCGAATTTCTCCGGTACAAAACGTGATTACAGCGATGGAACTTCACGATGGCTGTCAGAATCACTATTTGTTAGAAAACTTATTAACGGTGAAAAAATTCCACGTCCGTGGCTCATTTACTCAGTTAGTAAAGGATCTGTATTCTGTGCAGCTTGCCTTCTTTTTGATGTAGACTGTTCATTTAATGGTAAAACTGGATTTAATGATTGGAAATATGCAGGTGTTCGTGTTACTGAGCATGAAAACTCCAAAAATCATAAAAAATGTATGTTAACCCTTAAGCAAAGATCGGATACTAAGAATAGATTTGACCATGACTTAGTCATTCAAACAGAGACGGAAATCGCGTATTGGAGGAATGTTTTAAGAAGAGTAGTTGCTTCAGCTTCTAGGGGGCTTCCATTCCGAGGATGTGATGAAAAATTTGGCTCACCAAATAATGGCAATTTTTTTATGTTGATTGAATTTCTTGCTTCTTTTGACCCATTTCTCGGAGAACATATTAGAAAATTTGGTAATAAAGGATCTGGCAGTACAAGTTACTTATCTAAAACTATCTATGAAGAATTTATACAGCTTTTGGCACAAAAAGCCCAGGTAGCAAAGGTACGTCAGAATGACGTACTTTTTAGGTCATTTCTGACGTTGGACGTCAGTGACCATAAAATGACGTCTCTTAGAACGTCATTACTAGACGTCACTATCACGTTTGTATAATGACGCCATTTTGACGTCATTATTTGGCCATCTTGTGACGGAATGGCAGAGGAGATTATTTTTCTTAACAAAATTATGTTATTCATGTAAATACCTACACGAATATTGAAATTAAAAAAAAAACTAAAACAAAGCTAAGAAAATAAATTTCTAATTATTTTTTCTTTCAAAATTTTCGCCACTATGACTATATCAGAGATGCCAGAAAATAATTTTGTTGTTTCTGAATAATTTTTTCGCCCACAAACAATGCCTGAAGGGCCTTGTGTATGGGCGGAAAGATAGATTAGAAAATATCAAAATTATTTAATTATTTCAAAATTATTTTGTCCTTGTTATATCGAAAGCGTACGACAAGGATATTACATCCAATTACATCTTTCCATTCTCATCGAGTCTGCCGACCGAAACCGAAGTGCGTCGCGTCGCAGTTCGCACGCAACAATTCCATTTCCCGTCCCGCTCTTTTCGTCAATTAGTTCGTTGACTTGTTGCTTGTTGTGATCGCCATACTCGCCTTTGGTTTGTGTGTCGCAAATAAATAATACTCCGTGTATCGTTTCATGGGAATTTTTGGTCGCCGTTTAAATAAAAATAATATACCTATATATTTATCTCTTAAATATTTAAATTTAAAAGACGTTTTCCGTGGTCGAGTTCAGTGAGGAGTTTGGTGGCACTCTTGCCGTTGTCCATTCAAAATGGCTGACACCGTTGAAAAAGGAAGTGTTTTGGCCTCCTTATAAGGACACGAAAGTCTTTAATAAAGCGGTTCTGAAACGAGAGGAAGTTTGCGATAAATGGAATGTGTATTCGATTTCAAAGTGTTACTACAGAGCAGGTATGTAACTCTAACAATATCTAATCTAAAATGCATAATATAAAATTTAAAATCTGGCTATTTGATGTTTTTACTGCCATTTTGATACCTACAATTTATTATGTTTCTCGGCCCCATAACTCGTGAGTCGTGACGTCAAACAATGATTAATTTAATCACTTATTTTTTCCAGTATCAGCTGCTAGAATGCATTGTATATAAGTACTGTTAAAAAATTTGGAAAGCCCTGTACACACATATGTTTTTATCTTTCAGACAATTTTGAGGTAGCACAGAAGAAATTAAAACTTGCTGAACTAACTTCAGATTTACAAACAGACAGTGAAGAGAATGAATCCATCACTTTGAAATCCAAAAGAAAAGTTAGTCGACCAATTCGATTTGATAGCGATGAAGAATATTCAGAAAATAATATTCCTCGGCCGCCAAGCCTCAACAATCTAAGGCCAAATATTGAAGGTATTTTTTTTACTCATATTTAAAAAAATATAACTTATGTAAACATTTTTTTTACATCCTTTTTTATAAATATATATATTTTATAATACTTAAGCAAAAATAGCCCAATTCCTTGATATTTATAAATCTGGGTAACATTTTTCCTTGAAATATTTTATTATTATTATTTATGATATAACGAATAACTATTGGTTTTAACTCATTTCTTTCTAGCACCAAATGATCATCGAGATGAAGCAGGTAGTGGTAGTACTGGCACCAGTAGTAATTATTCATCAAACTTAAAGGCTATCAACATTGGTTAAGTCAGAGAGCTCACTCACGATTCCATACAACCAGCTATAGAACTAATAATTAATGGTTCAGAAGCAATTTCAAAATCAGGTACCTAAAGTTTAAAAAATCTATACCTACGTATTTTAATAATAAATAAAATGTAAAATAGTAAAAAGTAACAATATTACTTTTATTTTTGCTTGATTCTGTTTTATAATTTATATACAAGCATAATATTGGAATATTTTTTCAAGCATTTGAAATCCTTTTGACGAACCTGTTGGAAATAAAGCAACGAAACAAGAAAATTTTAAATTTATTGGATCAAAAACAGAGATTAGCAAAATCAGTAATACCGGATGATCTTCCAGTTACATTTCATTTGGATTTGGATGATCTTGCTTCTTTTGAAGACTACCTAACATCAAAATCTGAAGGTGCACATGCCATTGTAAGTATTTGATTTATTAAACATTTTTTTATCTGATATTAATGTTTTGTTTTTGCTATTAAAGTTAAGTTATCCTATGAATGATTATTGTGCTATGACAAATGGAATACTTATGTATGTACAGGGTGGTCCGCCATAAATTGGCCCCCCACCTGCAGCCGTAATTACAGGTGCTAGGTAAAATAACGTAAATACAAAAATAGTAGCGTTTTATGTGAAATGTAAGATTTTTTTTCAATTTAACAAATGAACATCGTAAATGTCAAATTTTGACATAATTGTATTTTTGCTCTATCTCAAACCGTTTAGATTCTACAGTTAGATTTTGAGTTTGAGATAATTATGTCAAAATTTGACCTTTACGATATTCATTTGTTAAATTTGATTAAAAAAATCTGACAGTTTAGATACAACGCTACTACTTTTGTATTTACCTTTTTTACCTAGCACCTTTAATTACGGCTGCAGGTGGTGAGTTAATTTATGGTGGACCACCCTGTACAACAAAAAAATAGGTATATAAATATTTTTAGGTAAAACATTGGTCTGGTTTTGGTGGTAAGGATGTATCCTCCAAAGAATTTTAAAAGAAGTACTAAGTGACGGATTAGCCAAGGATTATAAGTTTTATGGGTGTCATACGAAGAAGGCATTTTCAGAATTAAAACTTGATTAATAAATGTGCTAAGTATTGTTACCAAATGTATTATTTTTCATCTAACAGATAACTTTCGTGCAGCTTTTAGTTTGCTACATAATATAAACTAATTACATTTATTATTAAAATGTATTATTATGAATGAATGACGTTTTATGTTTAATAAAAATTAACTTCAAGTATTGTTTGTTATTTTTATCAGTTAAAGATTTTTGATATAAACGTCTAAAGTTGCCGTTTTAATGACGTCTAGAAGTGACGTCCAATGACGTCTAGAATTGACGTCCAATAACGTCTAGAATTGACGTCCAATGACGTCTAGAATTGACGTCCGCTGACGTTGACATTTGCCCGTCATTTAGACGTCATTTTGACGTCATAATATAGGTGACCCAGACGTCTGCAATGACGTTTCTTGTACGTCCGAGGTACGTCTTATGCTACCTGGGAGTATCTTCTATCATAGTTCAAGAAGTCAAATCGGCAAAATATTACACCATTATTGTAGATTCCACACCTGATATATCTCACGTCGACCAACTTTTTTTTGTTCTCAGATACGTGACAAAAGATGGAACGACTGTTGAACGTTTTCTGATGTTCATTGAAAACTCTGGACATAAAGCTGAAGATTTGCTAGTTGCTGTATTGTCTACTCTTGAGTTTTTTTATCCTAATCTTGCAGACTGTCGTAGTCAGTCCTATGATAATGCGAACAATGTATCAGTAGTTTATTCAGGTTTACAAGCGAGAATTCATGAAATTAATGATCTTGCAGAACATGCCCCTTGTGCTGCTCATTCTATGAATTTAGTTGGAGTCCACGCAGTAGAATGGGCGCCAGAAGCAGCTTCATTTTTTAATACAACTTCTTTACTGTATCGACGCACCGCTGTGAAGTTTTACAATCTCATACTGGAAAACGAATTGCGTTAAAATCTTTATCTGCAACCAGATGGTCAGCTCGTTATGGAGCGGTTCAAGTACTCAATCAACATTTCAACGAAATAATTGAGACTTTGATTATTTTTTAAGAAGATATCGAAGAAAATGCAATTACAAGACAAGAAGCTAAAGGTATTCGGATTCAATTGGAGCGTCTTGAAACAGCATTTATGCAGATACTTTGGCATTTTTTACTTTCAAGATTCAACGCTGTTAGCCAAAGATTGCAAAAAGTTGATTGTAGCATTGCTGACGTGATCGATAATTATCATGGTTTGATCAAAGTTGCTGCTGATACGCGAAATGAATTCGAAATATATGAAGAAAATGCTTTAAAAATCTCAGAAATTCAAGAATATAAAACAACAGTTTCTAGAAAAAGGAAGAGAAAATTACATGCTGATGAATCACGCGATGGAGATATACAACTGTCAGGTCGGGATGATTTTAGAGTTAATACTTTTAATGTCATTCTTGACAATCTGGATTCCGAATTGCGAAAAAGATGTGAAGCCTATGAAAAGATTCAGGAAAAAATCTCGGTTATCATTGAATTTGGCAATTTGGATAATAGAGAGATTCGTAAACAAGCTAAACGCTTAAGAAATGTTTATTCTTCAGATCTTGAGTCCTCATTAAATGACGAATTTGTGCACTTCCATGCTTATTGCACTAAAAAAAAGATAGAACAAAATTCACCTTCCGATCTTTTGAAACTTTTGCATGTAAACGGCCTTTACACTGAGTTTCCGAACGTGGTAATCGCATATCGAATATTAATTACATTAGCTGTATCAAACTGTAGCGAAGAACGATCGTTTTCATGTTTGAAAAGATTTAAAAACTACTTACTTTTTACAATGAGTGCAAATAGACTCAATAGCTTAGCTATTCTATGCATCGAATCAGACGTACTTCAACATTTAGATTGTGAAGATTTAATCGACCAATTTGCAATTAAAAAAGTCAGGCGTGTTTGTCTGTGAAAAATAATTAATGTAATAAATAACAAGTCACCCTTAGTGCAAAATTTATAATTCTTAGAACAAAAAAAATATTTTTTTATGTTATTGAAGTATATATTATGTTATATAAATAATTTATATAATAAATTTTCTGCAATAAATTAGTTATTTCAATTTTTAAAAATTAAGATATCAAAATTATGAATTTAAGTAAAATTTCAGTGATTAGATGGGGCGGCATTTTCTTCAGTGCCCAGGGGCGGCAATAGGTTTAAATCCGGCCCTGGGTGTTTGTTATTGGCAACTGATCCTGTTTCAAAAAAAATTTGCATTAATTCAATTATGTACTCATGTGTGGGAGATTTTTCCGGATAAGCAGCATTAAACTGTCTAGCTGTGGCTCTTGCAGATTCATTGTTTTCTTAGTATAATCCTACAATTTCAATTCTATCTTGCAGAGTATACATCATTTTTACGGTAGATAGTTACTTGTGAATGTTGATATTCGAGTGCAAACTGAGCTACCCACTTGATACTTTATTTAAAAAATCCTAAGCAAAACATCGTTTACTAAATTGAGTAGAGTTAGTGCCGTAGTAAAGCCATGGTTTACATTAGAATTATCCGTAACCCTCAACTGATTGACTTTTCACTTATGTATTATACATTTTTGTAATTCCTTTGAAGAGGAGAATCCAACAATACAATAATGTAAAGGGTGTTCCATTTAAAAAATTGGGTGTGTGACCAGAGGGGGGAGGGGGTTAAAGTTATAACGTCTTCATATAAGCAAAAAGACGTCCTCCTTTATATGATTTTTGACGCGTTATTCAATTTTTTCATAAAAGTGACGCCTTCAGAATTATGCGGGGTAGTTCTCATTGAAATGCTCTGTATAACCTTCTATTCACCAATTCTAATAGGAATACAATAAGTTCTGTATGGTATTGTTGCATTGTTGGTGCTAATTCAAGTACATATTTGTGTCCTCGAGATACAAATCAACTTCATTGCAGCGATGGAGAAATATCATTGGGAAAGAGAATATTCCGAAGGAAGCTATTTAGCAATTTCATTTCAAGTGATATATTGGTTAAGCCAGGAGAAAAAAAAATATTAGAGCGGGAGCAGAGCCTCCATCCAATCTGGTCGACGACAATTTAAATTTATTTCTGGTTAATAGATAAGTATTTTTATATGAAGTTTGAGTTGAAAAAAAGGCAGCCAGCGCCAAATACTGGGGATGACGTGGTTGCTCAAAAAGATGAGGAAAAATTAATTTTTTGAAAAGGAAGAGCCTTCAAATTCGAAGTTTGCGAAGAAAACTGTACTTTAAGTTTTATTTTGAGAATAATGGGTAGTGATTGCTAGGCTGCCGACAACTATTTAGACACAGCAAGTACGAAAGTTTCAATCTTTAGAAATTTACTGCAATGAAATTGAATCGATGTTTACTTTTCATACAAAAGAATAGTGAAATGTAAGTATTTATGGATTATTTTAATATTTGGTTAGTCCCCAGACCCATGCGAAATTGATTGAGTACAATTGTACCCATGATGGTTACAGCTGTATTTGTATATGTATATTGATATGAATTTTAATTTAAATTTTAGTGATATCATACATCACTCACCTTTTACGATGACTCTTCACCTCAGGTTGGGTTCATGGGCCTAATGCTCACTTAGTTTCTTTTATAATTTTATTATTTGACATATCCTCAGGCCGGTCCTGTGTCCTTTCCCTTGAATAATAGGAACTTTCTAATTGTGAAGCAGTTTTGCCAACTTTATAGGAAGAAGACTCTTTATATTTGAAATTTATGAAACATATTTTTTTTTATTTATTCTCTATTGTGCGGCGTATTTATACAGAATTGATAAATAAGAACATAAGGAACAATTTGAAACTCTTATCTAAATGATCTTTCGCTCAACGTTCACACTAAATGAAGTTTTTATATCTAATAAATATATGAAATTATGCAACTCTTTTTACATGTACTACTAAAAACCGAAGACAAAACAGAACATCTGTTTCTAACAGATTTCATATACAGAATGGACGATATTGTAATCGTAACGAAGAGGAATAAATATCAAGTTCTGGATTTATTCACACGCACGTAAGTTTAATGATTTAATTTATAGTTTATAGAATACCTTTTATCTTGTATTACTTTTTGGAAATTCTTTTCTGTGTTTTATACCTTTCTGGGCCTTGGAGTCCCTTGTAGAAGTGGCTTCGATATGGCTTCAGGGTCGGCTTGGGAAGATTTTCAGTTCTGCTTACCTCTCGGAGTCTTCACTCATAGTTTATTTGAGGAATTTAATATTTACAGAGGTTATTTAACCTCTGTTTTTAACAGGCACTTGTAAGGAAGGTTAGTAATACAAATTCACTTTATAGTTTGACCTTTTAAAATAACGTAGCCTAATTTTAACTCAATTTTGTAGCATGAAAAAGCTTATATTTTTCAATTCTGTATCTTTTTTGGTAACTAATCAATAGCAACGTATCAATTTTTCATATTCAACAACCATATGTCTCTTTATTTTTAAGTTTTTCTATATTTGCTAACCAATCAAATTCATTTAATAATTTTTGATTTCTGTTATTTGACTTGATTGTTTTAAAATTTGATCTTTTTCTGATATGAAAGTTTATTTTTAATGTCTCCAAATAATTTATTATTGTTTGTATCTTTTAGTTAAAAAATATTAAAATTATTTGACATCTGTTTTAATTTCAGTTGCCATGACCTTTCTTCCGTTCGAGTTGACAAATCTAGATTCACACCTTGTTAAATATGTTCATAAGTGTACTTTTTCTATTTTCACCAGTGTCAGATTTTATAACCTAACTAATAATTTTTAATTTTCAGGTTCTTTCTTTTTAGATTTATGATGAGCCAAGGAACTTTTGCAAAGCTTTTGAAAATTCTGAAACTATGTGATAAGATTTCAATAAATTAGAGAAAAGTTATAAAGATTCCCGTTTAAAGTTTGGGTTGTAAATATTTGCCAGGTGTTTTGTTTATATTTTATTTAGATTTTATACTGAAATAACCCTTGTTTGGTGTATGTGTTGTATGATTCCACTTTCCATATCAATATGTACTCATCATGATTAGCGCAAATTTATTTCTGTTTGTCTCTCTTCTTCAAAAACATGGGTTCCAGAGCTTTAGTCGGTGGAAAGCTTTTAAAAAGTTAAAAAGGGGGGCTTATCCGGAATAAAATCACTGGAAGATGATGAGTCAGAAGATGATAATCGAGCGAAGCAACGGATGGCAAACTAATCGTGACAGATCCACTTTATAATTAGACTGGAAGAGGAAGACTTATTCGAAAACTTTCAAGACTTTTGAGCAGAACGTAGAATGGATAAAAAATGTTCTGTATGTAAAAAGAGGTATACCTGTTCCAAAAACAAGACAGTTACATGGACATGAGCTTTAAGAATATTCGGTTACTTATTTCATTGGATATGCCACAAAAAGTTTTTTGGAGGACTTTGTACGGTATCCTCTAGGATACTTCGTTATTCAAGACAAAGATAAAAAATCCTCGAACCTGTCAATTTTTATTTTAATCGAAGTGTTTTATAACATACAAAAAATTGTCACGCCTTTTACCCCCTACACTTGACAGTTACCCCCTCAGATTTTTTAAATAGCAAGGGGGGGTCGTGCGATACTTCGTTTGAAAAGCTGAACACAAAATTTACTTATAAAAATGTTGCTTCTATCATAGGCGTACGATTAAAAATTTTTGATGGATAAATTTTTTTTAAATTCATTTTCCCATAGGAAGAATGTTTAAAAATGGTTTGCAAAATTTATTTGCAAATAATTCCATCCACCATGAGCGAACGATAAAAATGATAGAAAGGGTCAATTCATTTGTAAAAACGTCCTATCATAGGCGTAAAATTTTCAAAAGGGATTCATTTGTATTTTCACATTTTTTAAATTATTTTCCAATTTGACCCTAAAGAACAGATTTTTGAGAATATTTTAACCGAATCGAATCGAGGTGTGTTTTATAAATACAAAAAATCGTCACAAAAAAATACTAACGGGTTTCAATACAGTGATATGACAGAAATCGAAGCGTTTTTGTTCTCAATTTATTAGCTGGATGCCTAAAATTCACTAGAATATGGATATACTAGAATAAGCAATTAAATATAGATATATTTACAAACTATTTCGTTGAATTTTTTCAACTTAGAAATAATATACACATCGTGGACAGCCTGGCACCAAGAACGGTGGAAAATGAAAAATTATGGAACGTACGTCCTGTTCCTGATTCAGTTCTTTATTCCTAAAGCGGTGTAAATAATTGGATGTGAAAACTAATATTTGCATAGACCCGCTCTTATACAAATAGATGCGAAACAAACTCAAAATACTATTTAAACAGAAAATTCATATAAAATTGCAATCAACTATAATACCTTGCTTCATACACCCATTTCATATGAACACGTATTCACAAAACTCTATCCGGCAATTGAACTTATTATTTTATTTTCTTAATACCTTTGACAACAATTAACATTCATCGATACTCTATTGATGAAAGTGTATACAATTTATAAATGCCCCAATTTGATACTTACCTAAATCGGATTCCACCAACCTATGAAATTCTTTGGTAAGAAATATCTAGATAAACATTGGATTTTGATATATTTTTGGGTATAATTGGTGTAACTTGCAAACCGAACAGGTGGAGATCATGACCTAACAAATAGTGATAGAAAATGGTTGGAAAAGGAGAAAAATACCGTGGAGTATATCCGTAAAAATTGCAAAAAAATGAAGAAGGAGAGCCAATACGAAACTTCATCGCAACAATACAATGTAATTACATTTGTAGGGGATACTGATTCACTTTTGAAAATAGTTATAACAGAAAGCAATTATTCTACCTAGATATTTACTTGAATTAAGAAATTGGTGGGGGTCCCGTTCTTTCGGTACAAAAGTAATACCTTTACAGTCAAAGGACTCAAGTGTCACTTTGGCATAATGGGAGGCTGCCTTTGCGTCCTGCCAAAAGACATAATCGTCATCACTGAGGTAATTTTCAATTAAAGGAATTGAAATTATTTTGATACCCTTGCTGCATTGCAGGACCACTTGGCTTGAAGTATGGCTCTGGAACATCGACAGCAATATGGAGCATCACTTTGACTTCAGATAACTTCACTGCTCAATATTTTACATCGGAGAATATTTCATAGGTACCATAAATGTAATGAATATTATTTTCAGGTATTTAAGGTTTGCACAAACTGAAGTAACTTTTTTAGTTCAAAATGAATGAAAATCCCCGACAATTCTATTTCAGCCTTCAATCTCTTCTGCTGTATGATCTTCTTTCTGCTTCTTTCAAGTTTCAATCTCTTCCTTCTTAAATACGTGCTGATATATTTTTGCGTGCAGACGAAGATGCCAGCCGCGTCATTCTGGTTAATACCATCCTTTTTATAAATTTTTTTTTATCTGTCATAATAACTGCTTTTTTCCAGTTCTAGTTTTTCTCTTAACCCTCTGGGTCTTCGAGAGCAACTTCAATTCTCATATTTTATAACGTCTAGTGATAAGAATGTACAATTGACATTGTTGATCAACCTGCTCTTGTGTAAGGAAGTGCTTATTGAAATGGGACGGAAGTCTTGCAGAAAGCCATTGAAGCGCGCGCCATTTGATTTGACCAATGAGCGCGAGCGGTGGTAAATTTCGCCGTGGGATACCTCCTTTGACAGTTCGCGATTCACGTGTGAGGTTAGGAAATAAAAATGGAACATTTTGTGGATAATAAAATGAAAATTTTGAATATACAGAGAGTTGCACGAAGGATCCTATTTCACGTTCACATTTTATCACCCCAAAACAATAATAGTGCTACGGAGTCACCAAATCAAAGCCGTCCCTGTCACTCAATTATAAATTTTGGCGAATGCGCTTTTGAGAACATTCTAGATGCGTTTTGTTACGCATATGACGAGCGTGGAAAACTCAAGAATATTCGAGAATTGATAAAGACTATATATACGCGGGTTTTTGAGTGAGTGGACAGTCAGTAAACAAAGTTATTACAGAGTTAGTTCACAGACAGTTTAGCAGAAGTTCTTAGTAATCGGACAATGAATGGAATAGTTAATTATTTTCAAGTAAATAGTGTAATATTCAAGTGGTAAGAATAAATTAGAACTATTATACAGAGTGTAAATAAATTAGTAGACATTAAGTAAAGTGTGTATATAAATTAAATTTAAAACAGTGTGTGTTTCTATAAATAAATTAATAGTAATTAGCCATAGTAGTGTGTATAATTCTATTCCACCCGTAGAAACTATTTAAATGAATAACAAAAACATTACAATAGAAATACAGCCTATAGGTTAGTGCACACGTTTTTGCACGTAAATCGCAATTTATTGGTTGAATTAAAATTCATCAGAAACTAACGAGTTGCTTGAGCTCCAAACAATATTTACGTATGCCGCTCCATCGAGCCCAATTATCTAATGAAACATTCCAGCAGGTAGCACAATGTTTACCTAATTACTAAATAACCGTTAAGCTTCGGCTTGCGATATATCATGTAATATCAAAGTTAGTAATCAAATTATAAACTCAATTGGTTGTACATCACACGACTTGTCTTGTCTGCTCTATTTCAGTATTCCCCGGTTATATTCGCTTGACAAGAAAATTGATTAAATAGTTGAAATTCCCATCGTCTGGATAATCAGGTCGCCAGCTTTGGAATTGGTGGAGTCGCGAGAATTGACAAGGTTTCTTAGCAACATAGCTAACCCAACTATTATTATAGCAGTTGTGTGATATCAAGCAAAAGTGCTCGGATCTCAAATACTGAATAGCGATATTCGGCAACTCCAAAGTGGAGGGTTTGTGTGATAAAGGAAAGCATTAGCCACAAATTTTCATTAGCAGGATATGCTAGTAATGATATATTTGTAGATAATTGCAAATTGTTAAGTTATGGGTGAACTCCAAATTTTTTGACAAACCAATCAACGTTATTTTCTTTTTATAGCAACTTTATTATTGCTGGGGTTAAAATAAATATGATTAATATCTTCGATGGAAGTATTATCGCAGCTACAGCAATAATTACCAATTTTTGAAGATGACAGGAATACTACATTTTAATTCCCAAATATAAAAATACGTGGAGCTCGGTAGAATATATAGGGTGTCCAAACGCGAACTACAGATACTAGATGTGATTTTATGTCCATCTAACCTCAATCCAAAATTTCCTCCTAACGACAATGGCGCCTTTTAAAACTGATGTTTAGTCAATTTTTTAGCCATATTTCGAAAAACCGCTATCTTAAAACTTCAGACTTGGTACATTGTAGACACCGTTTCACGTAAGAAGAACCCACCTGAAGTTGCAGTCGTATGCGCGAACTTGTCAAAACCAGCGCCATATTGTAGAATTGACATTCGACTTCAAATGAGTAGCGTAACGTTTTCATATTTTCGCTGCAACTTTTCTAAGAATCTGTCGGATAATATTTCCTTTAGCACCAACAAATGTTTTAGGAGGAATGGTTTTAGATCAAATCAAACACACTACACTCACAGATAAAATAGCTAAACGCCTTAAAACATTCAAAAATAAAAAAAATTCGACAGTAAATACACACACTATCAAATGTCAATAATTAAATGGCTGTCGGCATGGAAATCGTTTGTAACGTCAATAGCATGAAACGGTCGCTACGAGGCCACAAAGATAAACAAGACCGATTTTGGTTTCTGCGCAAGTCAGTTGGCAAACTTCACGTGGCTTCTTCTTATGTGAAACGGAGTCTACGTTGCTACAAACCCACATTTTTTTGTTTAATTCTTTGTTGATTAGTTTTTTGAGAAATTTACTCGAAATTTGAAAACTATGAGGTGTTTTAAAAAAAAAATGTGCTTTTGTTTAAATCCGCTATTAACCAACGTTTTGGAAAATCAATTTTAATTCTTAGTATTTTTGTCATGCATAGATATTTACGTTACTTGTCCGGTAAGTACACTTTTACAGTACGAGTGAGATGTTTACGAGTAATATAAAATTTGTCAAAAATCTGAAAATTAAACAAATTTACTCGTTGCCCCTCCCCCGTTAAATTCTGGTGGTGTCTTGAGAACCTGACTCAACAGCGTGATCTTCAAAGGGCGCTAGCTTCCATGGAAGGAAGGAACTTTTGGATAGAGGTAGATTAGGTTGTATGGGCATGAAATCACTCCAGTATCTGTAGTTTGCGTTCCAACTTCACAAAAATGATAAAAACAATATAAAATAGAATTTATTAACTTTCTAATTAAATTAAAGACAAAGTCAAAAAAGTCCAGACTGATTGAACTTTTTAATTATCCTTAAAAAAAAGACGAAAAAATTCATTATTGCTGTTTTATAGAATCAAGCTGGGATGTAGAAACTCAATTAAACAAAGAAATTTGACGAATGCCAAATTCATTTGAATGAATTCCTTTCGCTAAAATTAAAATAATTATTCAATTCCACCAAATTCCGAGAAATACAAAAAATGCAATGAAATACGAGAAAACGCGAGCAAATTATTTGTAAACTTCTTTGAAGTTTTTATAATTCGTTAACAGACAAATAAAAAAAGTAGGTACCTATAGAAAAATAATTTTCCAAATCTGCTCAGTATGTTGAACGAAGTAGAACATTCAAGAGAAAAAAAACGAGTAAAGTTATTTTTATGTTCACGGTTGAAAAGTGTAATTGGAATATAAAGGTTGAGTGTCGTTTTTAAGGCTTTCCAATTAGTTGAAAGCAAGAAGCGTTGAAAAATATACATTTCAATTTTCTTTAAACATGAAATAAAAATGAAGGTGTATCAAAATTGCGATCAGCTTTATAAAAAAATTTCACACCACAGTTCACAGTATATAAGGTTAAATTACATGGAAAAAAATGTTTCAAAAATTGTCTCAAGCGCGAGCAAAAGTATCGATCTCAAAAAAAAAACCAAGTTATCTCTAGGGATTAAACAAACTCCCTCACCTTTGACAGATTAGAGACCGCACTTTACAACACCATCGAAGGATTTTTCAGCATACATTAATTTTACGATAGAGGCAGCTCTTTTTTGATATATTTTCCATATTTCACTGACATTTTTTATCATCTTGCAACAAGCACCAATACAAAGTAGAAGATTCTGTCGAGGTCAAATTTTAAATGGCATTTATGGTCATACGCAAATACATTTTTAAAATTTCCGACAAACAAAGATTCTGAAAAAGTGACAGCAAAAGTAATGTTTTTGGTTAAATTTGGTCTTCGTGAGCTACAGTTCTAACTCCTTCATTATGTTTTATCCTCAGTACGAGGAAAGTCTAATAAGTAAGTAACACTTTGAATTTCCTATTAGGGTCTATTTGGCTCTCCACTGTGATTTGCAAGTGTTTACCAAACTAATTCAGCACCTCTACAAAGCCGATAAGTTTATTTTAGCGAACTATATTTCACATCTTCCAAATATCAGGAACCTGATTAAGGCCGTGGCATGGCTGCTTTATCATCTTTCAGACAAAAATGACACGTCGAATCTTCCAGCAGTCCGTGTCTTACTAATTGACCAATCAGACGACAGCCTGGTATAATCTAACACTAGTTTAATAATATCCTTCTAAGGATGTATAAAGGCCTCAATTAATCCTGGTATATGTTACCAGACGCCTAACACTCTTCTTGCAGTCCAGTGTGATGCCTTTTGGCCCAATATAATATTCCCTTGATCTTATTTCAACAAAATATTCAAACGTTTTAATATTATATAAATAAAGAGTAAGAAGGTTACTGAATAGAAAGTCAAGTTCAAAGCGAGAAGTAAGACAAAACAGTATATATGTTTATATGTTTATTCGTTTTATTTGAACTTGACTGGTTATATAAATATGCATTCAATATTTATGATGGGGAAGTCGATTCAGAATAATTTAAGAAGATCATTCTATATAGTTTGATAGTCAGAGATCAGTAGTATAAGTATGCTATACGGCTAGGTACTTATGCAGATCATTAGTAATAGTAAGTAGTGTAATGTATTATAGTAAATAAATCAAACATATCCCAGTGCTAGAAGAAGTTGCTTCATTCCCTTACGATGATTCGCAACACCCCCGATTCAGAGGCCTTTCCACACCTTTAGTCTACCAACGTTTCCATTGGAAACACATCCATTACACTCAATGAGATGTCAATGGCTTGTTCTGGTCCGATAAAATCAACTGTAGCACCTTCTCTAGCCAAAGAGGGCCTTTCCATTCCCATTATAACAGAATGTCCACGAATCCAGACCATAGACAATTTGTCGAGTATTTTTATTGAGAATATTCTTCTTTGGTAGTTCGATACCAGCTACCACTTCACTGGGTAAGAGCTAACTGTTATGTGTGGGGTTGATTTGCTTCAATCTCTTCACACATGAATCAGCGGTGTGAATTTCCTCCTAAAATTACAGTGGCATTGGATTATAACCACCTGCATCTGATCTTGAGGGAGTGTTTGAGCCATGTAAATACCAACAGCTATGCTAATTTCAGTAGTTCTTAATTCCGGAGGACCTAGAGAGACTTTCAACATTTGAAATGACAAAATAAGGATTTGTATAAAAATTGATCTTTAATATCTTTCTGTAACGTTAATTTCGTTCACTGTACTTTCCCCCAGTTAATTAATAAAAAGTTATCGTATGGATGGCGAATAGCAAGTCCTCTCTAATGCCCAACACCGAGAAATGTTTCGAGGCTGAATATATTTACTGTCGACAAGAGTCGAAATCAACGTTTTAATACGAGCCGAACGAGTTCCGTCTGTGGTGAAAATATCCACTGCTATTTGTTAGTCCCACTTCGACATCGTTCTTAACTCTTCTTCTATCAATTATTAATTAAATGTGAATAAAGAATTCACTATTGAAATGTAAATTCCTTTCCTGGTCAAAGCTGAACATGAGACGTAAGTCTATTATCTCTCATATGATTTCGTGTATTTAAACAGTGGCAAAGAGGTTTCATACTTTCTTTCCTGTGAACATGTGCTATTAAAGCAAAACGTATCTTATCTTTAAAAAGTGCATTCATGTGAATGAACTTCACCTGGATCAAGAACTTTACCTGGGACAAGGACTCCATCTGAAAGCAGAACGTTATCTGTACCTAGATCTGGAACTTTAACAAGGACTCTATCTGAAACCAGGTCCGGATCCGGGATATCTTTACCTTTATCTGAAACCAGGACTCTATCTGGAACCATGACTGAATACACCACTCCAGTACAGTACAGGAGCCCAATTCTCGATATCACTCGCTATCGAGCGAACTCGCAGCATAACGAGGAGTAGTTACAGTAGTTACAGTATTCGCCAGCTAACTTGATGTCCTAAATGCTTTCTAGGGAGCTTTTGACGCCGCCCATCCGATAACTGTAAACAGTGCCGTGCAAGTTCTGAGGATACGCTTTCTGTTACAAATTAACACAACTTGTACAATTAATAAAGTAAAGTCTGTCCGGAATTATATGATCCTAACTTAATAAATAATATTTAGTCAAAAAAACAGTGTATTCAGTGTAAAATAATTTAATTTTTAAAAAATTGCAAAGCGCTTTCGGCTGTTGAGCCATCATCAGTGCGATACTCGTCAAGTATGTACAAGAAACCAAATTAAAATGTCGACAACACATTGATTAAACAATCATAAAGAATTTAAAATTTACATTAAATTTTTTTTTTAAATTAAATTATTTTACACTGAATACACTGTTTTCTTGACTTTCTAGTCATGTGTACGCAGCTATAAAGATATTCACCTAAATAATATTTAATTCTTTGTTATAATTATTGGTATATTGATTCTAATAGAAACGAATCTGCTTTATACCTGAATTCTGAGTACATAAACAATAACTGTGTGACGCTACGCTACTGGAAATCTTAACACCTGATAAGGTTCGATGCAATTGGCGTTTGTCAAAATTTTACCACCAATAGCAGCCGAGCATCGTCGATGATATGTCAATATCGAAATAATTATCAATATCCTTTAATGATTTTCATAAATTTTGTAATTAAATAGTGGAATTAATTAGAAACAGTCAGTTTCATTTATTATATTAATTGAACCACAATATAAATATCATAAAAGAAGACGATAACATATTCAATTCAATTCATTTTTAATTCAGTTGTAATAAATGTATTCCTTCTGATTTATTCTAACTAAGTATTAGATTATATTAAAGATATGCTATTCAGTTATACTATATTCAGTATGCTATAATGATAGATACTTAAAATAGATTTAGTAATCTTAATTAGTTGTATAGTGTGTAATATTAAAAATGGTAATGAACATAACTTATCCCAGTGCAAGAAGTCGTAGTTTTATCAAAGTCAGATGACCCTCCGAGTAACCTGGAGGACCACCAATTAAAGAGGCCTTTCCATAAGAACATCCCAACATCACATCTTGTTTATCATACCGACCCCGTTTGACTTGTAATTCAGTGTCTGTCGGGGCATATAGCCCGGGAAGTAGTTGTTTCTTCTTAGTTAAACGGCTGTAAAGCGATAGAATAATATATTTATTATTCGATATCTATTGGTAACAAGCTTCACTGAATACGACAATTTTACAGGAAACTGTAATAATACAATAATGTACTTAATTAGTTCAGTTTTAATCACACAATATTTCTCAGATTTTATTAAAATGATATGTATTATATCACTTCATGTCATTTTTATTGAATATATCCCTGAATTATTCTGCAATGAGTGAAACTTGTGTCATTATTATCAGACAAAAATTAAATAAATGTTAAAAATATAGCGATTTATACTTTTTTTAGAGAAACGCCCGAAATAAGTGAACAAATGCCAATTTTACTGTATTCGTAGTATTTTTATAAATGACATGTAGTCATGTGCCTATTCTTCTAAATAGAATTATGTAACAATATTTTTTAATAAGAAGGATATAATTCAGGAGTTTTTTCAATTATTCGCTTTATTTACTACCTAACATTTATTTCATCAGATGACCTCTAATATAAACTAAAAGTAGTTTTCTTTTCTGAATTTGAAATCAAATATTAATCAGTTTTGAACTTTGTCAAAGAATGTAAGAATCTCACCTTGTGACCTTTTAACTAATTACCACAGTACAGACAAAACCTTGGTGAGTGAAACAGTTGATAATTTTTAACATAAATCCAATATTTGTGAACTATTTTGGTGCAGTTTTTTATCCACAGCATAAATTTCTCAACAAACTGAATATCACACTTATCACTAAAACAATTGTTAGTTCTGTCAGCCAGAATTTGCATTTTATAGGGGTGAAACTTGAGAAGCTTCAAAACTTTCCAAATTGTCCAAAGAGTTAAATTTGAGCTGCTCCGTTGAGTACTTTTGAAGCATTCCTTCTTTCATTTGCCATATCACCCGCTTCTCTAAATTTTGCTAGTAAATTATAAATATACACTGTACTTACATGTTTTTGAAGAAGACTTCCATTAAACACGGTAGCTGTCTGTGGATAACCTTCTTTCTGGGGAGCACCGGGAGCACGCGTTCGGGGCCGTAATCTTGACTGAGTATTTTCAAGAAAACAGAAATTTTGTCTTTGTCACTGCTGTGACAGAGTAAATAACCTAGTAAAATGAAGACAAAATATGTGTTCTCTCAAGAAGGTCTACTCTTTTAGTCAATAATACGGCCCCAGGATCCCAATTTTAGACATCACTCGGTATTGAGCGAATTCCCAGCATAACGAGCAGTAGTTAGCGAAGTCTTTACTACTATGCAATTCTTGAGGTGATTCCTTAAGCGAAATGAGAAATTAGGCATTTCCATAAATAAAGCGTTCGCTCTTCTTGACGCTGTGTTCCAATTTTATGGTTATGTTTTATATATTTCTGTTTGAAGTGGATCCAAACATTCTAAATAATGAATAACGCGGACGCGGAGGAAAGGCGAATATAAATTATGGTGCGAAAGTCACAAGGGAAGGATAAATTCATTAGTGGTAAATTCACAAAATACTTAACCCTGGAAGATTCCGTGGAAGAGTGGAGTGAATCGGCAAATATTTTAAGTAGTATTTCTGGCTGAACAAATCATTCACTGCCGTGAACGGATTCGAAATTTCTAACTTTTATTTCGGCCAGCTCTAAATTTTCCACTAACATTAAATTCACAAGTTCATCCATCCTCGATCACTTAAACACAATTACAATTTGAAATTTTTCTATAAAAAATAGTGTTAACTATACGCGCGCCATCACTTATCACTTTCAGTATAAATATAAATATTATCTATGGTTCGCTCCATAACGAACACTATTAAGCGAATGCGCAAAGCAGAGAGCGCTCAAGAATAGTATTTTAACGAATTCGTTAGGAAGCGACTGACCTTGAGTGTTGCGACGGGTAAAGGCTTGGGTTCCTGGATCAAGGTTACTCGCTTCCTAACGAATTCGTTAAAATACCATTCTTGAGCGTTCTCTGCTTTGCGCATTCGCTTGATAGTGTTCGTTATGCAGCGAGCACATTTTTTTACGTGATAACCATAGATAACTTTTATATTTATGTGGCGTATAGTTAATGGAAAATTTAGAGTTTGCGAAAATAGATCAAAATTTCCGCGCGATCCTTCGAATCCGTTCACTACAATGAATGATCTTCTCCCCCAAGAATACCATTTAAAATATTTGCCAATTTAGTCCACTCTTCCATGGAATCTTCGAAGTTATTTGTGAAGTTACCACCTATTATTTTATCCTTCCCTTGCAAATATTCCAGCATCATTTTTTTTGCTTTTTCGAAACTATTCCTATTTCCTCCGCGCCCGCGTCATTCATTATTAATAATGTTTCGATTAATTTTTTACAGTCATACATAAAACATAACCATAAAATTGGAATAATTTGACAGCGTCAAGAGGAGAGAAAGCTTTATTTACGATATTGCCAAATTTCCCTTGCCCTTTAACGAATCACCTCAAGAATTGCATTGTAGTAAAGTCTTCGCTAACTACTGCTCGTTAGGTTGCGAATTCGTTCGATAGCGAGTGATGTCAAAAATTGGGATCCTGGATCACCTAAATCACCGAAAAAGTCCGGTTGTTTGGCAACTGATCACATGTTTAAGTGTCAGAGGCGTCCAGAGGGACGGGTTGTTTCTATGTAAATCAAGATCCTTCACATACGTTTAATAATTTTGTGATAAGAGAGTTTGACTTAGACTTTTAGGTGGATATCTCAAGATAATAAGCAGGTAATTTCAACACATGAGGCCGTCAAAATAGCATCAAATAGAAGAGATGTGGACAGTACAACATCCAAATGGATGTCGGAACTGCTCACCACTAGAGTAGCCAAGATTAGGACGAGTAAAGATATTTTCCCCATCTGCACAACCAGGGGATGTTCACATGGAAGAGTAGCATCCTCGTTAATGTGGAGCCTGACGATAGGCGAACTCCTGTTTGGTTCAGCTGACTTCGGAATATCCTGCCAAAGATATGCCGTTAGCATTGTCATAACATCTAGGGTGGAATTCGACAATTATGACATCGTACAAAAGGGTCTGATCTATACTAATAGCTGGTAAAGGCAAGCGGTACATCAACACCACCAATACCATCTTAATAGCCTCCACTAACGGGCTTTGTTTTTACACTGAGAAAACTTCAGTTTTATCTTACAAAGGAGTTTTGCAACCTCCCAAACTTAACAATGACTTCAAATTCGATTAAGTTTCTTGGTCTCCATATTGACGGTGTTTTTGAATGGTATGTACTTGTAGACAATTTAGCGTAAACATTATCCTCAGCTTGTTTTGACGTTAAATCTGTGTCTAAACAGCTTGATTTTGAAGGCAGTTAACAACTTACTACTCTTTGGTCGAATCGCACCTTCGCTAAGGGTCTTGTAGTTTGCAATTCTTCGAATCTGTTTTCAAATTACAAAAAAGAGCTATTCGTTACATTTATGGTTTAAGTAGTAAGATGCATTGCGAATTCTATTCAAAAAAATACAAAATCTGAACTCTTCTCGCTCTATTCATTTTGGAATCCGTGTTAGGTTCGAAAACACCTTCACCATTCCACTGAGAGACCAATTCATAGTTACCATTTAAGAAGAAAAAATTTCGATATTTATTTAACAATGCTCACCTCTGATCTGGTAAAAAATTCCATCCATGATGTGTCACTCAACCAAACTTGATATTTAAAAAATATTGGGTGTTGATGCGGGGCTGCAAGGGGCTGCATTTTTGGGTATAAATTTTGTATGAAAATTCGTCCCCCTTCCAATAAAATTTGACGTGTTTTTTTCAGCCGCTTTTCATAGATAATACAAATAATTTCTTAGGGAACGGTAATTAGGTGCAGCCGGACCAATTATAGGTCAAAAAATACGATGATTCACGGATAATGCAAGCAAGGAGCCGTAATATGGGGATTTGGAAGGAAAGATGGTAGACATAACACTAAATGGAGCCAGACCACTAGTATAGCGACCTGGATCCATTAATGAAAACAGTATCGTTTATTGATATTAACATTAATGCAAACTACTCAATTTATGCAAATGAGGATTTGTATGGCAATTTATTACGAATTGCAAAAAGGAGCTATTCTTTGAATTTATGTTCTGAGTAGCATTGCAAAATATCAACTCTTCCCGCTCTATTCATGTTGGAATCTGTGATTTTGGTTCGAAAATACTTTCACAATTTATATGAGAGATCAATTCATAGAAGCAAAAATTTCTATATTGGTAAAAAATTCCATCATCTCCAATGCTAAGAAATTATTCAATTAGCTTCCTTTGGAATTAAAAGTGGATAAGTTCCGAAGATTGGCGTGCTTCAAATTAAAAAAAGGTTCTCGTTTAAAAAACTTGTTTCTACCTATACGGCATCACTGTATGGTCCATTGTTAGTATCAAAATTGACAAACTGTATATAAAAATAGAAGAAACAAGAACTGGAAAATTTTCGAAATTGTTTTCCGAAGCCAATATACAAGGCTCAATAATAGTATTTCCATATTGCACAAAAATGTAATTTTTCAATCTTTAAAAATATTTCCTATTATAAAACACTCTCAAGAAAAATCATCGGAGGATTTCTTTTTAAATTTGAATGTAGTAGCAGGCTTTCGGACTCCCCGTCGACTCGTCGAAGCTCAGACATTCAATTTGATTTTTAAAAGTATTTTAAACGGTACTCTGAGGCGTTGGGTATACTTGTTGACCAAGAATTATGTAAATACCCCAAAATATTGTCGAATGTATGAATAAAATCGCTGTAATCGAAAGGATTTTGGATTACAATTTCAAATGTCATATAAAAAGGTTATATGTGCATCCGCAGATTTATCGTAGATTTTCAAATAATGATAGTGTATTTCATTCTTACGAATTTGTGAATTTATGCAGTTTATGGCGCTATAAATGCTTGCGAATTTGAATAAAACTGATTTAATAATGTTTTGGTGCATATACGGACTACGAAATTTATGAGATGTGTAAAATATCAACCAATAGATTTTCAATTCAACACTACTGATACTGTGCTTAATATGGTCGACAAATTTAATCCTCATATTTATGAAGACAATAAATTGGATTGTTAAGTCTAACAATACAATAATTGAAAATGCGGTGATTTTTATAATCTTCAATTCTAATAAGTATATATTCTGTATGTTCCTTGTGGTGTACCTATTCATTATTCTTTTGGTTGATTATTTTGGGAAATTAAACCACAATCTTTTTTCATTTCAACGTTTTGGTAGCGTTCCAGCTACCGTTATCAAGAACAATTGACCTTTTCCAAGTACGGTCACCGGACAACCTTCACACCAAATTCTAATATAACCTCAAACCGAATAATACAACACGATAAAACTAATAACAATTGCTTTTTTACATTTTTGAATTATTATAGTATCCAACTAATACACACTAGTACACAAATTTCCCAAAACCAATTAACTTTTGTTCTCGATTTATATTTAAATCAGTAAAAAACGCTATTTCGATCCATCTTTCCAACGAAAAATTCGACAAACATACAATCAGTAATATTTTCAAGTTTAAGACAGCAAAAAGTTTGTTGAAAATTTTTTAAGGTCCACTCACAATAGAGCACAACCCTGATAAAATGTGAAACAAAATATATTTTGTAAGACACTCTCACAGCATTATGGTCTACTAGGAGTGGGATCCGGTGAGGTGCACGCTCCCGGAACTGTTTTATTAAGGAGAGCGCTTTTTTGCTTATTTCGGAAATGTTGTTAATAAAACTCGTTTGGTGTTACTTTTTTGTGATATTATTATTTTTGTTTTAAATATGTCTACATCAGTTTTGTGATTTTGTGTACTGAGATGTGTATTGATTAACAACAATTCCAATGATAAAACATAAGAAAACCTGGATAAAAACTTATGATACTATTATTTGCGCCGAATCCCATTGAATATGATGCTCCTCTGCCCAAGCATGTTTGCACTTTCCTGACTTAAAAAACTCTTTCTTCAATATACCTACTTTTTGTAATCATTTATTCAGATTTCAATGGTCTAGATGCTTTACCTAAATAAAATTTGTCGCATTCATATCATATCTGATTTATGCAGTTTTTTGAAGATTGTTCTTCATTTCTTAATTTAGTTTTCGTTAGTATAGATCTCAACGTATCGTTAGATTCAAAGATAGTTCGAATGATGAATTTATCACCAATTCTCTTGATTCTTACTGATAAACCCTGAACATTCGGTATTGTGAAGTTTTAAAAAATCAAATTAGTTGAATTATTGGTATTATTGTTATTATATTGGGTATTAACAATTAGCCATTCTCTATATTCCTAATTTCTTTGTTTATAAATTATGTCGGGTAATTATTGTTATTCAAAACTGACTTTAGTGAAGTTTTCTGCTTTATAAATTCATTATCGTTAAAACAAATAATTTTGGCCCTATCTGTATTTCAAGAATATGCGCCAATTTCGGATTAAGTACCATAACATCTACTGAATAGTATGTCTGTGAGCTCCCCCAGGATAGAACAAAAAAATAATTTGTTATGTTATACTTTTATTTATCGCTTTTTTATATGCAAAAATATTTTTCTTCTCACCCAGCACTTTCTCGTATTTAAAAGGGGATGCAATTAAAATAGATTTTTGGTAGGAATTGAAGAAATGTTTCTCTACGACAACCTCCAAAAACGTTGATTTAACCTGCGTAAATTCAATCAAAATACACTATATTCTGTACACAAAATGTGTTTTTTTCATTGGTGAACCATTTTACCCATTTAAAGCACGCCTCAGCGTGTTTAAATCGAACTTTTAAAAACGCGCGTTTTTAAAGTTACCATGGCAACATCAACAACTCGAGAAACGAAGTTTAAATGACAATTTTTTCATTATTGATCTTACAGGAGTACTTTGTAACGTCAAAACCTTTATTCGAACAATATTTAACAATTTCAATTTTTTAAATGAAGATGGAAAGTTATTGTTTGAGATATTAATATTTCTATTTTCCAAATCGGAGGAAATGGTATTTAAATTAATACTATTAGAATTCATTTTTATGCACTGCGGTGACAACAATAAATCTTAAAGTCAAAATGCAAATTAGTTTATGTTTTTCTCATTTCCATGACAAGTTAGTACATTCATTAGGAAGGAAACCAAATTTTCTCAAAATTACAAGACTTTATGTTTGACAATTTAATTCATGTATAAAAAATCCCATGAGCCGCGTGATTTTGTCATTATGACAGCGAAAAAAGTTTGCCCTAACTTTTCCAGCGACAATAACGGAACCTAACTTTTGAAAGCATGACAACCAGCATTGTAAACAAATTTTTGATGACGTTATATCAATTTTTCCCAAACTTGCGTTGTCAGAAAAGTTTTCATTTTTGGAAAGTTCTGAAAATCAAGCTATTTTTAATAATTGTGTTTTTAACAATTGTACTTTTCCGTTAAATTGAATAAACTGATTTACATCTCATTTTTCAATTTATTGATTTACATATTCATTAAATTGTCTTACCAAATTACACTCTAGCTTTTTTTTTGAATCGAAGTAAACTTGACACTTATAATTCGAATTTTGTTGCCATTAGGTAAATCAACTCAAAAAACTGCCAGAAAAAATTACTCGTCCTACGGACTCGTAATTTTTTCAGAGGCAGTTTTTTTCGTTAAATTGCCAGGCAACAAAATTCTTATTCATACATGTCAAGTTTACTTCGACAAAAAAAAGCTCTCGTGTAATAAGTGAAAATAAAGGGCAATAGACGGTTTTTCATTAGTCTTTCGTTTATCTTAGTTAGGGACCATTTTAAGAGGATTCATTGATTAGAGAACATAAAACGTTGATCACCACATCTGGAATATTTAAAAATAACTTGGCTGATAACTCATCAATGCCACAGGAAGTTTGGTTTTGAGTGTTGAGTATGATTTGCACTAGCTCAAATCTATCTACAGGTCTAAAGAAGAAACTATTAATGATTTTTTTAAAAGGAACGAGGAAAGAAAGAGTATCACGACTTGGGAATATCTTAGAGCTAATTCTCACTAACGTTTACGAAATAACTGTTGAGTTCGTCTGGGTTGAGGTCAATAGAGTTTGATGAACGAGTTCTGCTCCTTAAATCATTGATGGAGCAATTTTTAGCTTCGGAGATCATGTATTGTAACACCTGATCATTTTATTAAGAAAGTCAATATCTTCAGGAAGATCAATCCAATCAGATGCTAAGCATAAGTTATGAAATTTGGAAAAGTTTTGTTGCACTCACCAACTGATTGCTTTTCTTAAGAGAGCTACGAGGTAATACAAGTTTGGCGAAAACTGCTTCATGGTCAAAGAAACCTCAGCTAATTACTGTGTGTACTTGTACTATTGATGTAATATACTATTGACGGTCTCCAAGAACCCCAGATGGCAATCCACTAAATTATTCGTTTTGAGGCTACTTAAAAGACATTGTATCTTCAGATCCTTACACAACCAAAAACGATATAAAAGGCAGAGCTAGAGCCGATATTATTGCATCGACGCTCGATATGATCAGAAGAGTAACACAACTCACTCTTAAAAGAATTAATGCCAGTCAGCAAAGAAATAGTGACTTGTTTGAGCATTTGTTGAATAAATATGATTTGCACGAATTTTGCCTCTTTCACCAATACAATACTTTTTTTGTTAAAATCATTAGGTATATTTCATTTAAACCGTTCTCGATATAAGAATTTTTTTTAATAGCCAAGCTATTTTTAAAGTTGTTGAACATAAAAACTAATGGGCAGATGTAATCTCGGTCAGTTAAGGATTTATAATCTTCTCAATAAAAAGACGCCCCAAAAATACAGTTTGTAATCTCGGCCGATCGTAGGTAGACCTAGTATTAGAAATAGGATTATCCTGACAATTTGACAACATCGCAATTATAATTTGACTGTAAAAACGATCATTGGTTAATTTCGATAAGGGAAAGGAAGATGATTGAAGAATGAATACAGTGTTGAAAAAATTGGCGCGTAAATTGAAAAACTCCAGTAATGGCAAGTAATCTTCCTCAAATAAAGTGTCATAAAAACTTCCACTTTCCTGGAATTGAGGCGGCCGAGTTCACATATCTGAAGTCAGGTACAACATTTTGGCCGTCCGAGATTATATACTCATTAGTGACAATGGCGGATTTACCACAAGGCTTAGTAGGCTGGAGCCTAGGGCGGCAGATTTTAGGTGCGGCAAATTTGGAACCAACATTTTTATGTCTCACAAAAATAAATGAAAAATTATATTGATATACCTAAATGTTGTTCAATACGTAGGGAAGCGTGGGCACGGACTATTGATGAGCAAAATCCGTCTTGGTCTTGCAATTTTGCAATACCAAGACCAAGATCATACATACACTAGCAAGACCAAGACCGAATGATCAAGAACAAAACCAAAACCAAGACAGAGAATGCAAGACCAAGACCAAAGTGCAAGACTGAACAAAAAATCACAACTTTGGTTTTAAATAGGATATATGAGAATATATGTTTTCGTCGAAACAAAACATTTGGTGTATTTAAGATTTCTAGATATGAATTGTTGATCATTTATAATTTATACCCATCAAAAGATTCGAAAATTTTCCAAAACGACGTAAGTAGTAAGTATCAAACTATTTGAATAAGTCCAAGACCGAGACCAAGACTGAAAATTCAAGACCAACACCAAGACTAGAAATTAATATTTTAGCAAGACCAAGACCAAAACCGGACAAGCAAGACCGAGACCGTTACCAAGACAGACTCGCAGATAAAATACTATTATTTCTTCGAAGGAAAATAATTCTCTGGTAGCTCTTTCCCCAGCCGAAGCCGGAGGTAAACTGATGTTACTTCAGCCGAAGCTAGAAGTGAACTGACAACGTAGATGTTACCCCAGCCGAAGCTGGAAGTGAACTGATCCAGTGTCGAAATCTGCACCGATATTTATACAGGTGCAGAATGACGACACCTGAACCGTCCGCCGTGACTACTCTTAGCCACGCGGACCGCGCCTCAGACGGTACTTCCAGTACTCGTCGGCGCTGGACTTTCCGATTTCTTTGTGACGTCACGGGTATTGCCCGAAATGACTGACGTCACACCACGTTTTTTCCAAAACACTCACATTTCTATCACATTTAAAACAAATATCCATTATTTAAAAAGCTCTGACTTCACAGTTGAGAACATAACTATTAATAATTAATTCCATTATTCAATGAAAAGGTTGATGGAAATTCTAGAGCATTATTGACAATTATTCCGATATTTGCATATCATCGAAGATCTTCAACTTTTTCATTAAAGAGTGGAATTAATTAGAAGAATTTAGTTTTATTTAAAATAGCAATATGAGTAGATTCTACAAAGTGAGGGTCCAAACAGTAAATTCATGAACCTGATAATCGGCCCAGTTTACAATCGCCGAGACTAACATTTTTTGGGAAATATTTTTCCTACGCCCTATCTTTGAAGTACCTTGTATTTCACCAGTTTGTAGCGCTTAAAACGGCTGTTTATGGTGAGAGTGAAAAAAAGTGAAATAGCGTTAAAAAAGTGCCATAACGTTAACTTCATTTCAAGCTTTCCATTAGCCAATACAGTTGATTTGTGCAATTTGTCCACACCAGAAAAAAATATCAAAATACCTTTGACTTTGACAGCATATGAGCTGTAACTGATTTGACGTTAGTTTTTACCAACAATTCGATTCGTTTTACATAATTTAATAGTTAATACTCCTGAGAAATCATAGAAAAGGCAAATGTACTGGCCACATTAAATTTGCTGTAGGAGAAATCCAAAGAAAACTATGTAAAAGAATATGACACTTCTATGAAATGGCGGAACCAGAACAAAATTCATAGCTTTACATAGCAGGTGCTATTACCTTTTTTTGAAGAAAGGTCTAGAAAATTCAAGTCTCCTACATTGTCTCCTACAGTCATTATGCATTCATTAGTTTTAATTTACTGAAGGAGTTCAATTAAAATATTCCAAATTGCTATTTTAATTTTATTATTTGTATGGGGCTGTAGAAAAAATATATGCAATATATGCATAAAATGTAATTTTTTCACTCATAGTCAACTTTTCCATTCGTGAAAAAAATTACCACCTTATGCACTTGTAGTGCCTTTTATCTAGGAATAGTATGCATACCACATAAAACCAATTAATTTATTTGAAATTAGGTAACTTAAAAATGATAAAATCCATGAAAGAAAATAGCCTCAAGATTACCTGCGAAGTCCAAAAATATGAAAATTTACAGGGTCTTTCATTTGAATAAAAATTGAGTTATACGATATTTTTTGTAACAAATATCATTGCTATAAAAATAATAATAATTAAGACAAACTCGTAATGTCAAAAAGCCCCTAATACATAATTTTATCTTATGTAATTTTTGCGAAACGTCTAATGGTCGATCGTCTTTCGAAGCCATGTATTAGAAAATACATTGATAGAATTATCATCTGGTGTCTTCAAAACATGAGAAAGGAAGAAGTTCACATAAAGTGTGAAACATCCTTCAAACCGTGTCGGGAATAATTAAGATTGATTTGGTAGTGAAAAAACGTCTTCCAACAAATCAGTATTTTTTTTTCAAAATACGATTACTCTTTAGTCTTACAAACTTAAATAGCAATTAATCATATTTCAAAACAACGTTATAGGCTGGATGATCAACAACGTTTAATTCTATTTTAAACTACGTTTCCATCAGATGCTGACGTGAATTTGATAAATGGTTGTTTTTCCTTAAAACATGTTAGGTATATGTATCATTAATTTCGACTATAATTAATAATTATCTCCGTTAGTTTTTGTGCAAATATTAAAAGTTCACTCTCCGTTTCTCTCTCTCTCTCTCCATCTCTCTTTCTCCATCAAAACATTAGCTGTCACATACACAGAGTCATCTTCAGTTACATGATAAGTTTTTGTTAGTGGAGGCAAAAAAATCAACTATTAACTCAATTACAGTTACCTGTGAAAAATTGTCATATTGTAGTGCAGCGTGTTATCAATAGATGTTAAAGGTAATATTCTGACGCCTTACAAAGTTTTTGAAAAATATTTTCCGAAGAACAGACTGTTCACTAGGAAGCAACAACTACTCACTTGTAGACCGGTTCTGGCGTATTTGCGCCTCATCAGTACAAGGTAGATGTTAAAGCATTCTCAGCATTTCCTTCACAGAGGTTAATGTATAGATGTGGTTTCAACGTGGTCTCCAGTCCAGGATTAGGCTTTCATGGCTTCTGGAGCATCTACATTGTACTGATGAGGCGCAAATACGCCGAAACCAGTCTACAAGTCATCTTGTACCTTCTGATTACTAACCAGAATAGTTGGTTATATCTTGCAGATCAGTTGAAATGACAACAAATTTTATGCTGTCGTAAAAAATTGGATGCCTTTGATTTAGTGGACTGGAAATCTATAGGATGACTGGGTCTCTCGCATAAATAATAACTGCATTTCGTTAACAATTCAATAAACTTTAACGTCGGAAAAAACATACAGATGGAACGATGAATATAGACAAACCCTTCAATATGAAATAGTAATTATTAGAACGATTTTACCCTTACCTTTGTAGTTTTCAAAGTACTATTCACTTAAATATAACTTTGCTTCGGGTTGAATCACTATGCAAACTTTAACTTTATAGAAAAATGCATACTTATTATGCAGGAAGCAACGGAAGTAAATTAATTACTATGAAACTTGACCCATTTGGTCTGAAAATATGGGTTTTATACCGGTAATTGAGTGGTAGGTCTTAGCTGGGTGACCGATCGGTCTGGAAACTCAACATCGACTGTTGCTAGCTGAGCTAGCCTCGTAAAAACCAGGGAGATAATGCATTTAGGCGCGAAGTGTGAGTTTAGTCACGCCTACTTCAGCTGCTGAAGAATAATAGTGAATATTGCAAGCCGCCGGTCAGCCGCCAGGGAAAAAAACAAAAGGCGATTTTGAACTAAGTTAGAAGTATTTTGGAAGCAGTGGCGCGCCGGTAGGAATTTTAAATGAAAATAAAAGGACTAAACTATAACTGTGCATGAAAATACAAAGGAACTAAAATATAAATATTCAAATTGTTGAACGTGTGGTTTCAACAGATTCTACATAGTAAGAGTTGAGATACTGAGACCTGATTCGTAAATTTCTTTGATGTGTTTTTTCTTGGAATTTTACCGAGGCTGGGAAAGTTTATCATATATTTTTAACACTTCCCCACTGTGGGTACCTGAAGCAATTGTTATTAGATTCTCTGTATAGGAGCAAGCGCTTCAGTGATAGATGAATCGTACCCTGAATTATTATGTTGAAGCTCCTAGAGCTTGAATTTATAACACTCTCGTTATAAAGGGATGTTAAGGAAATTGAAGGGTAGAAATAAAGATATCAAACACCCTTTGAATATCTCAGGGTTAAAGAAGGGGTTCTTAAGGAGGACAAATAAAACTATCGTGTTATGTAGATATGTGGTTTATGATAAATATTGTCGATCGACCTTCCAGGTGGTAGACCATACAGATTACAAGTGTGTAAAGGTAGGTACTCACAAAAAAGGGGCTCTTACAAAAATACGAAGGGAAGGTATCAACACGTGGGTTATCTGTGGTGATATGATTATCCTTCAAATATCAAATTTGAACGGTGACGTATGTCTAAAATAATGGCCACGTGCAAATTTCAGAGAAGGTTAGATGAATATAATAATTAAAATATACATGAAATTATAGAAATTAATCTAAGTGTGCATACCCAGGCTTCACAAATTAATATCTCGTATATACACAGATTACTGAAGGTAAATATTACAAAAAAAAAAGGTATAAATGTACAATTAAAATCCTGGTAAATTTATTCTTGGTAGAATATGAAGTTGCCGGAGAAAAGTCCTAGGACTTACTTAAAGCTAAGTTACCTGGAATAACCACTTGCCAAAGGTTAGGACGTGTAGGGGTTGATTACCATAAGTGTAGTCCTCGCACGTGGTGTTCGGGGCAACAGCTGTCCTACGAGGATCCAGGGGTTGTCAACGAGGTGAGAACCAATCGAATCCCACAATAGAATCTAAGTCCGTAGAGTAAAGTTGAAATAGAAAGATGGAGGTGAAATTGGAAGATGAAATTGAAGTTGAAGATGAAAATTCATAAAATGAAGATTAAGATGGAAATGAAGTTGCAAATGAAAATGCAAATGAAGATGAAACTGAAAATGAAGGTCTGAAATAGAAATAAACGTAAGTAAATGATATTGAGCCAGTATTCAGAATATAATCTCATCGAAGTGAGTGGTCGACAAACGTTGATGGTAGGTGGCCTTTAAGTTGAACAAGACAAGTTAGGGTAAAATACAATTTGTTTGAAAGGATGAAACCAACCCACAGGTTGAGCTTCCAGTTCTAAGGAACCTTGGAAACTTTCCTTTGAAAACTTTTTGTAAGTTACAAAAAAATCCGTTAAAATTAACGTGAGGTGCTCTTAGTTAGCATCCAAAGCAAAATGAGAGGATATCTCTCTTCCCTTGTTCACAACCTGTCTTGAATGGTTAGTTCTTTTCCTTTACCAGTAGCTTCTAAGAGTTCAAAAGATATGCTGATGTGAATTTACAAAGATGGAAAAGGATAAAGAATGTCATGAATTTGTACCACTACCACTTTGTTAATCAGTGATTGATTATCAGTCACATCTGATTATAAATCAATTAATTTGATTTAATCCTCTTAGTCTGACAGATGTCAATGTATCCTAGATGATAACAAAGGTAAACATTGGAACTTTTGAGATATATATTGTATTTTTACAACTAAATACCTTATATTCAGAAACTGATATTGCTCGCCACCACTACTTAAGCATCATTTTCTATTTGTACCTATATTTTTAGGGAATTTAAGTGGATATGAAAGTCCGGAAGATGAACTTCTGAAGATGTTGTATATGTAAAATTTAAAAGAGGAAATGTAGGTCAATTACGAATTATAAGTGAAAGTAGTATAATTAGAATCCAAAATAAACACTAATATGAAGAGTAAGTCCTAATATTTATTTATTTTTACTATAATTTGTTGGTAAAGTTTGGCATACTGAGTAAGTGTTTGTATATGACTTTTGACCTGTAACAAATTACAGGCAAAACCTGCAGATTCTCCTTAGTCTTATTCTGACTGTCCCCCGCCTTAGTTTCTGGAAAATCCTTCTCCATAGTCTCCCCTACTTTGCATAAGTTTATCTCGTCATAGGTGAGGACGACGGGGTCTTGTGGCATATAAACTCCATCGACGTACCTTAAAACTCTATCATATAACACCAACTTTATAATTCAATGTCCTCTTGTTCTTGGAGTACTTCTTCCATAGCTTTCACTAATTGTTTTTGAGCAAGAAACCGACCATGTCATTATAAACATGTTTCGCTACCAAATGATTTCTACAACACCAATTCTCATGCTAGACTGCAAATCTAAGTACGTTGCTACCATACTATTATTCATATTTTAACAGGCTCTTACATGAACAATCACATTATATTTCTTGGTTTATACCAGTGATGCTTCTTCGCATATTTTGTTTCATTGTTCCACTGCAAATTAGAACATTCGTATGACATACGAACTGTGACGATATGTGAAGGAAACAATGTTTGTTTTTTAAAAATCAAACTGAAACTATTTCCAAAAATTTTTCAAATATATGCGGAAAACAAAGATCATTTTTATCGCGACTCAACTCACTGTATTTGATATTAATTTAGTTTAGGGACATATTTCCCAGGAATTTCCCAAGCTATCATATAACTATCATTCGAGTGGAAACTAAAAAATATTTATTGTGAAACAGAGTAGGTAATTGTAAACATACCTCTATTTCTTTTTCTTTAGAGAGGCTTTGATAGTGAAATACTAGAATATTCAAATGAGTCACTTGTGTTATCGACAGCACTACTTATAGACATATATTTTTATTCTTCGACATCTGTTGTTAAAACGCTTTACTAAATACGACAATTTTACAGGAAACTGTATTAATTCATTTTTGTCTCAAATCCACGTGATTTGTTGTCTCGTTCGAATTTTGGTTTGTGACTTAGAGGTGAGATGTCGCTATTTTCGCAACAAAAATATTTCCGTAACTGGACAATATGTACCGTTGTTGATTATAGTCACATTTCAGTCCGAGATTAACTCTCGGACGATAACATATACCTTGTACTGATGAGGCGCAATACGCCGAAACCGGTCTACAAGTTGTGTTATCCCTTCTAGTTGCAAACCAGAATGGTTGGTTTAAATCTTGTAGATTTACCAACCCCGTTTGACTTAGAAGTGTAATTCAATATCTGTCGGGGCATGTAGCCCGGGAAGTAGTTGTTTCTTCTTCGTTGAACGGTCACTGTTTTTGAAAAATATTTTTCAAAACTAGTTGTGAAGCGTAGAATAATATATTTTTATTCTTCGACATCTATTATAATTTTAGTTCGAAATTCGTTAACTTCAGTTCTGAAAAATGGTCAGAATAACGGAAATGCATAAAATAACAGTTTTACCAATGATTTTCATGAGAAATTTCCTGATTTACCGACTATATTATGTGAGGCAGAAAAAAACCAGCTGCCAATTCAATGAGTGATGAAATCAAATTAGATGTGATGCTTGAGTTTTAGGAAAACCCACATACATCGAGCAGACAGACATCCACTACATTCAATGTTATGTAGTGGATGTCTGTCTGCTCGATGTTCTAATTTGCAGTGAAAACAATGAAACAAAATCGAAGACGCATCACTGGTATGAGCCAAGAAATAGAAAGTGACCGTTCATGTAAGAGCCTATTAAAATTTGAATAATAGTATGGAAGCAACGTACTCAAATTTGCAGTCTAGCTGGTGCTGTAGAAATCATTTGGTTTTATAATAACTTATGGTAGGTTTCTTGCTCAAAAACAATCAGTGAAAGCTATGGAAGAACTACTCCAAGAACAAGAGGAAATTGAATTATAAAGTTGGTGTTATATGATAGAGTTTTAAGGTACGTCAATGGAGTATATATGCCACAAGACCCTATCGTCCTCACCTATGACGAGATAAACTTATGCAAAGTAGGGGAGACTATGGAGAATGATTTTCCAGAACCTAAGGCGGGGGACAGTCAGAATAATACTAAGGAGAATCTGCAGGTTTTGCCTGTAATTCAAGCTCTAGGAGCTTCAACATAATAATGTAGGGTACGATTCATCTGTCACTGGAATGCTTGCTCCTATACAGAGAATCTAATGACCATTGCTTCAGGTACCCACAGTGGGGAAGTATTAAAAATATATGATAAACTTCCCCAGCCTCGGTAAAATTTCAAGAAAAAACACATCAAAGAAATTTACGAATCAATTATCTCAACTTACTATGTAGAATCTGTTGAAACCACATGTTCAACAATTTGTATATTTATATTTTAAATCCTTTGTATATTCATGCAGAGTTATATTTTAGTCCTTTTATTTTCATTCGAAATTCCTACCGGCGCACCACTGCTTCCAAAATACTTCTAACTTAGTTCAAAATCACGTTTTGTTTTCTTTCCCTGGCGGCTGATCGGCGCCTTGCAATATTTACTATTATTCTTCGGCAGTTGAAGTAGGCGTGACTAAACTCACACTTCGCGCCCAAATGCATTATCTCCCTTGTTTTTACGAGGCCTAGCAACAGTCTATGTTGAGTTTCCAACCCGATCGGTCTCCCAGCTAAGACCTACCACTTATTTACCGGTATAAAACCTATATTTTCAGACCAAATGTGTCAAGTTTCATAGTAATTAATTTACTTCCGCTGCTTCCTGCATAATAAGTATGCATTTTTCTATAAAGTTAAAGTTTGCATAGTGATTCAACCCGAAGCAAAGCTATATTCGAGTGAATAGTACTTTGAAAACTACGAAGGAAACGGTAAAATCGTTCTAATAATTACTATTTCATATTGAAGGGCTTGTCTATATTCATCGTTCCATCTGTATGTATTTTCGACGTTAAAGTTTATTAAAGTTTATTGAATTGTTAACGAAATACAGTTATTATTTATGCGAGAGACCCAGTCATCCTATAGATTTCCAGTCCACTAAATCGAAGGCATCCTATTTTTTACGACAACATAAAATTTGTTGTCATTTCAACTGATGTGGCATCAATGGCTACATCAGAATCTTTCCATATTTATCAAATACAGAAATATAAGATTCATGCTGGGATTTGTGATTTATTGATTCTATTTAATAGATATTATAACATTGATTTTCTTACATGCCAACGGTAATAGTTTATTACTATTCTGACGCCTCACAAAGTAAGCGGCGTATTTGCGCCTCATCAGTGAAAGGTAGATGCTAACCGTCCAGAAGCCATGAGAGCATAATCCTGGACAGGAGACAACGTTGAAACCAAATCAATACATTAACCTCAGTAAACAAAATGCTAAGAATGCTTTAACATCTACCTTGTGCTGATGAGGTGAAAATACGCAGAAACCGGTCTACAAGAGATGTTGTCCCTTCTAATTACAAACCAGAAAATTAGAAGACGTTATGTACTTGAAAACGATAACATTTTGCATACTTCCCATTCACGAAATTGAGGGTTGTACCTGTCATTCGGAGGGGATTGAAGGTAGGGATCGCATTTCCACGTTGAAGAATGTCAATTTATAATTTAAATTTTCGGGATTTCTTATAAATATGTACACCGAATAAGTAACCGAAGTAACGAATTCATTCCGTTTGGCTTTTACACACTGTATAACATTACAGCCTCGTATGATGCGATTTAGAAAATCTTACAAACTTAAGATCGGAGTTATGTGAACGGGTATTTTCGAATATCTCCACACACAAAAGGTCAGAGGATTGTGTTCAGGTGACTTTGGTGGTCAAGGGTGTGTCCTAACCGACGGTCTGGAAAACTGTCATTTGAAAACTTCCGTACGATTACTATGGGGGAACCACATATATTATGTTGTTTTTCTATCGAAATAGCTGCGTTCAATCGTTGAGGAAGGAAAAGTGTTCCTAATAAATAATCGTCGATAATACCAATCCAAATATTGACCCAAAAGCAGTGCTGGAACCGTGCTACAACTGTGACATGGGAATTTACATCAGCTCATGTGTGGTTATTATAAAAATTCATAATGATAAGTGGTTACAGCATTGGAATTGGGAAAATTTTCCTTAAAACCCATTAGCAAATGTTGAAAACATGTTCTTTCAGAAAAAAGTTTGGTGACTACCTTTTACTTGTTGAGCAGTTTTTCCGGTACTTGTTTCTGGATGTTTATTAACAATTTGGACAGCCTGATCTTCGAGTTGTGGAGTTCTCGCAGTTCTAAGTCGTCCAATAATATTCCCTGATTTTGCAAAAGTTCCAGATTTTTGTAAGATTTAAATAATGCAGGGCATACATACGTCTGGCCTTGAAGGCTATAAACTTCGAGACTAGTACATATACTTACATCCCGTGAAGTATATAAAATTTTCTCTCCTCCCCGCAGAATTTATTCTTGGATTTTTATTAATTTAATTCGATACTTTTCGCATCAAATTATGGACAGCGTTGAACGGCTTCTATAGCGTCATAAGCATTGTTTCTTCATAAACAACGTCATGCTAACAGTTTATTATTAAAAATTGAGGGGAAATTGAAATTATTGATTTGTATATAGGTAACATCAGCCAAATAGATATAGAAGCATCAGCAAATATCGCTTGTCTGTCACTGCTGCAGGTAAAATCAAAGAAGAGGTATGAAGCAACGTATCAATACTTCAAGAAATTGTGCCAAACAAAGACTGCTACTGCAGTTTCAGAAACCGTGCTTTTGGCGGACTTTCATGAAAAATCTGCCGTATTAAAGTCTCCATCAAGCTTATGGTGTGAATATTCTATGTTGAAGTCCACCTTTTTCATAGAGGAAAACATAGATATGTCTTTGTCTGTATCTACAGCATGCGCGCGCCATTAGCGAAAGACGAACCTCAGACTTTTCATCTCTCTTTCACATGCTGACGGGTTCCGAGCTGGCTTGTTGCCTCTATCTTTAGTATCTCTATGCAAAAAACCTTCTCGGTTTTGTAGTTATTTGCCTAATTACAGTTTCCTGTAAAAATTGTCATATTTTAGTAAAGCGTGTTATCAATAGATGTCAAAGATAATAGTTTAATACTACTAAAACGCCTTACAAAGTTTTTGAAAAATATTTGCCAAAGAACAAGTACTTCTCTGTATTACTGTTGAATATTAACAGTTTGGATATAAACTGCGGTTTGTTGTCCACGAAATCTGTCTTAACAGAATTCAATAGGTAAAGTTCCCCAAAAATTGAAAAAAAAACTTTAAATAGTCCAAAATTAAAATTGTTATATTTGTTGCAGTTGAGATCCATAAAATATCTACGCTATAATGTTAAACGATTTGTTGTGAATTCCACAATGAAACAATTCAATTAAAACTGAACTATGATATTTTAAATCTCATCATTCATTAATGGTACTTGGGGTCTAATTACCTAAATGTAATACAATATATTCAGTGGTATTCAGTAAACAAAAACAAATAAATTGATACTGAATGTATTCATTCGCTAAACCACAGATGCAATATATAAATGAAGCTTCTATTCGAATTTGCGGTTCATTGCATTCTACAATTTAAAACTTTTATCACACATGCTACGGATTTCATAATAAATTTGTGAAAATTACCTTTTACAGCAGCACTGTTGAGCGGAGAAAAAATAAAAAACAAACTGAGTTTCAGTTTCCATGTACAACTTTGTTCACTCCATCTAATACTAGAATATTATATTAGACTAGCTTTTGCCCGCGAGTTCGTCCGCGTAGAAGTCGAAAATGGTTCTAATAGGATTCCTAATTAGTTCTCCACGTTATTAATTTTGTTATAACACCTAAATTATTGAAATGTTAAGATAAGTTTTTCATTCAAATATCCAAGAACAAATAAAATTGAAATTTCCAATTCTTTTATCTTTGACATTCCAATTTTAAAGAGTATTTCATTGCACCAAGCTTTTAAGTAAGTTAAACGTCTTTTGAATAAAATCGGATTGAGTTTTCATACGTGTCAAAATAAAATGTAATTCATATCAAAAGCATTAAGGAGTATTAATATCAACTTCGATGCAAATCACTCCCAAAATAACCTTCTACCCCTTTTTAACCCCGTTAAGCGATCAGTTTCAATGAAATACGAAACACTTCTTCCATCTTTTCTGTTCAAGAATCTTTATGCAAAATTTGAAGTAGATCGGACCAAGGAATCACGTTGTCCCATAGACATTTTGCCCCCGATTTTCACCCCCTTAGGGGTACAATTTCGGAAAATCTTTTTTTATCGCTGTCTACGTGATATAAAGAAAACACCCTCCAAGTTTCAGGTCTCTATGATCAGCGGTTTAGACTGTGCGGTAATCCGTCATTCAGTAATTCAGGACAAAACCTTTTATATGTATAGATAAGCAATTCAAATTTCGCCAGTTTATGAATAATCGTTCCAAAGATAAGAGGCGGAGATGGGACTTCTGAATAGCACTGTATAAATTGATGATATTTGGGTAAAATTGAATTCTTGCGGTTTACAGAAAAATTAGGCTTACAAATCTCATTTTAAAGAACAAAGTGAGTATATGACCAATTTTAAATTAGCTTCAAAATTCCTGAAAACTAACTCTGTAAAATTATACAAGAAGCGTCTCTCGAAACATTTACAAATAAATTCCGCTGTCAAAGATCACAACCCCCTTTGAAACCTCTATAATACATTGTGGTTTTTTCGATGGCACATTGGACATTATGGTTAAATTAATCGGGATGAAAATTTGTATTCGACTTTCGGTAACCTCCGGTTATACTGGAAGTTGCAGTATAATTCGCTATTTTATATGGAAAACCACGTATATTCTTAACCTTTTGAATTGCTGTCTTGATTACAAACAACTTATTAAGACAAGGTATTATAAAAATTCTAAAGGTTTATTGTTCATAAGTGCAAGTGATTTGCTAACATACTTCTCCTTCTTCTCTTCTCTTTCTTCCTTTTCAGATGTCGGACGAGGATTCCGTGTCCTCCTGTACCCAATGCTTCCACTTTTTCCTGTCTCTTGCTAATCTTTTCATTTCATCTAGAGTTTTTCCTTTCTTATTCCCTATCTCCTTTATTTGGTCTATCCACTTTCTTCTCGGTCTACCCCTTCTTCTGTAAATAGTACTCTCAGCTTCCATCACCTTTCTTGTAATTCTATCTGTTTCCACTCTGACAATATGTCCATACCAATTTAATTGTTTTCTCTTTATTTTTCTTATTATTGATTTTTGTTTTGTTATTTGTGTTATGTCTCTTCGTTTCTACATTTGTCACACTTTGTTTTCCCTGCTATTCTTCTTAGGTGCTCCATCTCAATTGTATTCATCTTGGCTTCATCCTTTTTTCTCAGTGTCCAATTTTCACTTGCATATGTTATTATTGGCATCGTTATTGTATTGTGGATCTTCATTTTCACTTCCATATCAATATCTCTATGTCCCAGTATTGTAGTAGTCTCGTTGATTTATTCTCCCTATTTGTTATTTCTGCTTCAATCTTCCCATCTTCTGTCAATGTAGTTCCCAGATATTCATATGTTACTCTTTCCAATGTCTCGTCTTCACATTTTATCTCATTAGTAATTTGATCCTGTTCTTTACCATTTATGATCATCATTTCGGTTTTATTTATATTCACTTCCATTTTCATGTTTTCTATTTCTTCGGTCCACAATGAAAATTAGAACAGATATAACGTTTGATTTTTAGCTGGAAGATAAAAATTTGAGTTATTTCCAATCTTAAATCAAGAATTATTGACATTTTTCGAGAATTCCCGGATGATTTAAGAATTTATTCTCCCAATTCATCAAGCTGGCTGCTAACCCGTCAGTCTTCATTTCAAGATCTATAGCGGAATGAAGGTAAAACACTTATGAGAAAAGTGAAAGCTTTTTTCTGTGTTTTAATGACGACAGAAATTTTCGATTGTTGAGGAAGCGGATAGACTCAGAAAAAGGTTTATAAAAAATTAAGTTAGTATGGAGTGTGGAAAATTTGCACAAAATAAATATCGACATTTTATACTTGAACGGAGATTATTTTGGATCTTAACTAGAAGATAATAAAATTTCAATAATTTTCTGTCTCATCCCAATAAATGAATGTTTTCAAAAATCAATATAGCCTATTCAAGTATAAGTGGATAGAAAGGTCTTCAAAGATCAGCCATCCACGAATACTTCACGCTATTTTATTTTCACTTTGAAATGAGTGTATTATAAAAAAAAATTGAAATAAGAACTAATAATGTGAAATAATTAAACTCGTGACATCAGTACATACATAATATACCATTGGTTGTCATGCAAATGAGAGAATGAAAATCAATTTTCAATTTTTTATTCAAGATTAATGGTTGTCACTGCAATATTAAAAAATGAATTTTTATATCGATTGTTCAAATGGTAAAACAGAATTGTGGTTGATACCGCAAAAATCGGTAAGACTGCAGAATACTTGAAGCCCTCAGATCTTGACAAAATTTTTTTTTACTAAACAGAGGGAGCTGCGTTCAAATATGCAAAAATATGTTGTCGGACTCATCAAACAAAAAAGTAATGAGTTTTTGAAAATAAAATGTGTCATTTAGTGAGGATTGTTTTTCACTTTATCTTTTTATAGTTAAATTTTTCCAGATATATGTCAGATCATATTAATTTTGGGGTCATTCTTCGTGATGAGGAAATAAAGTGTCCAATGGGTCCAATGGAGATGGTTCTGTGATGGATGCTTTACAATTATTTCGGACTAATCTAGGCCAGACAGTGTTTGTTGGATGTGTAGAGGTTAAGTGCACGTAGCAAAAAGAAGCCTGTCAAGTGTACAAAGAGGTGAATTATTTACATAATTATGCTGCTAACAAGAGATTCGGTTGAGGTTAACTTGTTTAAATCTGATTTTCCCTGTTTTTTTCACAGTATCAACTCGACGCTTTTATATTCAAAGCAATGAAGTTCACTGTTAAGTTATTTACCAGGTTAGGAATGGTTAGGTTGGGGTTCAGGTTTAGGTTAAGCTCTGCTCCAGATTCATCTTTGAACTTTATTTGGATTTCAGTATGGAGATAGATGAATCGTAATTTGGAAAGCGAAAGTACCATTGTGGGCATCACGTAGATGGCGCTTGTATGTTGGGTGGATACGGGAGAGTATTTGGTGGGATTTTCATGGCTGGTGAAGACGGGAAGGAGAGGACGTGGAGGAAGACCTTGACTCCAGCTGCAATAGACTAGTAAGAAATTTTTCAAAAAATCATAACTTTTTTGTTTGATGAGTCCGACAAAATATGTTAATTTATAGCCCAAAAAAAATAAAACATCTGATAGACAATCAGCTGGTTCGAGATTACATCGACCTAGAAAAATTGTACCTCCGCAAAAACGTAAAAGCGAAGGCATTTCAACAAGTAGCGCGACAGCTAAAAAAAAAAAGAAAAGTGACCGTTGAAGATCAAGTTACGGAGGATCTTGAACATTATAGGATAATTGATTATTCATTAGTCTAAGCTAAGTGCAGTGAATATGCCCATGCTAAGCAAAATCCTTGATAAAAATTAAAAATGCAGAATATTCAATTCGGTTTTTTATTGAAAGCGTACCTTTAAAACCAAAGAAGTAATGTTTGGACAGCAAAGGATGATTTAATCTATGATATTTTTTTATACAATTTTTTTAAAAGTTAGTCTCACTGGGCATATTACCAACCCTGTCGTTAATATGCTCATCTTATGTTCCTATTGTGCCCAATGAATTTTATCAAGTGCAAAACAACTTCGTCGATTTTAACTACCTTTATTTATTTGGTACTGAGAGTACAAAAAGTAAGTATCAAAATAATAACATATACTATTTTAAAAATATTATTTTTAAACTAAGGAAGCTCTTTAAAAAATAAAACAAAAAAAACTCAATATATCAGAGAATTTCTACTAACAACAGTCTGAACAAATAAAAACTGTCTTATTACCTTTGGTGAATCCGACGCACTCTTCATGATAAACAAACTGAGCACAACCGCATATCTTTTTTTACGTCTTCTTGACAAGCTTTACAGTACCACGATTATTTGTGTTTTGTTCTTCCTCTTTGATCTTTGGCAATGATTTCTTTTGCTTTGGTAGATTTTGTTATTTTGGTGGGAAAAACTTATTTTTTCACGATAAATGCTTTGCTGTTGATTGCTTTTTTCATTCCAGTTGTTTTTGGGAAATATTTATATGGTGTCTCCAACATTTCAGTAAAACTCGTGTTAAAGATAATTTTTTCTTCATCGTTTTTTGTGTTTGTGTTATTTTCTTTGGTTTAGGCTGTTCTTCTGATTTCTTATGCCCGTTATCTTTACTAAGTAATGTATGCAGAATATGCCTGTCTGAACTTTTTAATGTCTCTTGTTCTTTCACGTTTGACCTTGTAGCCTCTTCGCCATCCGATGGTGCCTCGTCTTCAGAAAAAGAATTTTCTGGCAAAGTCTCGCTGTATGAAGACATATTATTATCTATTGATGAAGAGCTATTTGATGACGACCATTTTCTCTTACTTTGGTGTTTTGGTTTGATTGAGTACTTGGAGATCTTTAACGGGGGAGTATTTTCTATGGACCTTTGATTGGTTCTCTGTTGAAGTCCGGAAGGTCCAGGTTGGGGTGTGATTTTCCTTCTAAAGTCTTGGTTCTCTTTTAGTCCGCTGCTTCCTTCCATATTATTGTCCTCCACAAGTTCTCGTTCTGCTAATATGCTACGGATATATACCCGTAGCAGAGAAACCTGATATTATATTTTGTGGGGTTACTGCCTTGTCCCAAACGATAGTAAACAGCTCTCCAAACCTCTGTTTAGTTATGGCTCGGACTCTGTGTCGAGTCCAGTATATCAGTACCTGTTCATCCCAATGGTGCTCGAATGACTTGAATACAGCCTTGTCCATTGGCTGAAGCTCGTGTGTTGTATTACTCGGTAAGCATAAAAGGGTAATACCATAAGAATCGGCAGCTTCAACAATTGAAAGATCCAAATGGCAAGATGCGCCATCAAAAATCAAAATAAAATTTCCTGGAAGTTCATATTTTCCAAAGTGCTTTATCCATTCGTTAAAGGTTTCAATTGTCATGCTTGCTTTCTTCGTCATAAGCGTCAGAGTGCCTGGTGGCAAGTTTTTACACCATTCGCGTTTCATCCTTTGACCTTTAAATAGAACTGCTGGGGGAATCCTTCCTTCGCTGGCGTTACCACAAGCAACAACAGTCATTCTCCGCATGTTCTGGTGCCACTAGGTGGACCCTTTTCAGCAAGGATAATTTGCTGGTGATGCAACGTTAACCTGCACCCCTTTTTATCCATATTAAAAATTCTTTCAGGTTTATCAATTAGGTCAAGTTCTAAAAGCACTTTTTGAAGCTTTTCAAAATAATCAGATACAATATGTTTGTTGAGCTTTTGTGCTCTCGCCTAGTTCATATTTTGTGCCTTTCTAGGAGTAATCTCTGGGTGTCTCTTTAAAAACGCTCTTAACCAATGACAGCCAGCTAGGCGTCTTTCTTGAGAAAACATGTTAGATATACCATTTAACTGACAATAATTAAAAACAGATCTGCGAAGCATTCGTTTCGTAAGAGGGTAACCCACCTGGGTCAGTCTAATAATTCGGGTCGCTAATTCTGTTTCTTGGTCTTCATTCAGAACACTTTTTCTGCCAAGTGATTGTTTTACGGTGGTGTTTTTGTTTATGTAACGAATAAGAGTCCTTCGTGGTACTGCTTTGAAGTTGAGTTTTTTGACTCCCCATCTTGTATAGCTCTTATGGCGCGCCTTAGGTCTTTTTCCGTCCACTGGGAGCGAATTCATCTTGTTTTGTAAGGTGACATCTATAAAACAAAAATTTGAATCAGTAGTCATTCAATCAGTATGAACCAAAGGTAATATGCCCATAGGGACATTTTATAGCGGTAATTTATTAACATTTTTTTTAAAGGTAGTATGCTAAAAGAATGGTGAAAAGGTGAATTTTAAAATGCTGTACTTACCGTTATTGTAAACAAACATACACAATATTTACACTCTATTGAAGCACGTCTAATTTTTATAATCTATAGCGCCGAAAACGTATGTCACCCATTCAACCTCTCTGGAGAGACTAACAAACACAGATTTGGTTCGTAGTGCTGTACGAAATATTGAAGTATTGACCGCCCTCTATTAGCAGCTAAGCTGAACTTTTCAAAATTGCAGCAGGTGAGCATATTACCAGCTTGGGCATATTCACCGCACCTACCTTATTCAACAATTGCTACGCTGGTGAAGTGTGTTAAATTGTGATGGAAAAGTAAATTTTCATTCGACTAAGAAACAAGGATTTAACATCAAAGTGTCGTGCGAAAGCTGTAAACAGATTACAAATGTTCCGTCTAGTGCAAAAATAAACTCTGGTATTTACGAAGTTCATTATCGGTTTATTTTCGTGATGAGGATATTAGGCCTTGGATTAGTTGTCTGTGAAAAGTTCTGCGGCTTGATGGATTTGTCTAGTAGGACCGCCGAACAATGATTACGTGAAAAAAATGTGCTCGATTGTAAGAGAAGTAGATAGTCGATTTTTTTTATCAGCTACAAAGGAAGTTAAAGCAGCAACAGCCGAAGAGAAAAAAACTGAAGATGCCGACGAACTCACTGTATCAGGCGACGGAACATAGAAAAAAAGGGGCTTCTCATCTTTATTCGGCGCCACCTCATTAATCGGTTACTTTACAGGTAAAGTTTTTGACATTTTCGTCAAAAGTTCTTGGAAGTGAAACATAAATTAAACTCTGCCGAATACGAAGAGTTGCATGAAGCTCATGTAAATGTTGGAAAGTGTCGGGCAAATCATACTAGTGCAGCTGGAAATATGAAGGTCGAAGCGATAGAAACCATGTTTCAACGCTCGGTAAAGAATGGCGTGTTCGTTCAAACACCCGTACAGTGCTCTTCCCGAGGATGTTTTGGATGCCATCAAGCCTATCTATGTAGTATCTGGAGCGATGTGTCGGAGGCTTCGCGCAGAACAGCAATGAGAGTTTGAACCAACTTATTTGGAAAATCGCACCAAAGCACTTGAGTGAAACCACTGACATTAGACGTAAAAGTTAACAGTTTAATACTATTACAACGCTTTACAAAGTTTGAAAAATATTTTTCAAAGAACAGACCGTTCACTGAAAATCAACAACTACTTCTCGGGCTATATGCCCCGACAGACATTGAATTTACACTTCTAGAAGTGGCTCATAGCCCGAGAAGTAGTTATTGCTTCTTGGTGAACTGTTCTTTGAAAAATATTTTTCAAACTTTGTAAAGCGTTATAATAGTATTGAACTATTAACTCTGACGACTATTGATAACACGCTTTACTGAAATATGACCATTTTTCACAGGTAACTGTAATTAAGTAAATAACCTCTGTCAACGTTAAAATGGCAGCTTATGTGGCAGCCAGTGTTTTCAATGAAGGTTCTTTTGCTTTACTAACCTTCATGCAAGACATGGGAATCATAGTGGATCAGGCGCTCATGACAGCGCGATCAACTGACTCCATACGTATAAGCCGAGCAGAGCAGGAAGCTGAAAGACAAACTAAAGAAGGCAGGATTCGTCGTAGACAGGAGCAGAAAGGTGCTCTAGACATCATGGATAATAGCAACAATTGATGATTCAGTGTGAGGTAGGCCGATAAAATTTGCCTATGAACGTTTTATACTAGATTTTTTAGTGTTCAAAACTTTAAAGCTCTTAACTCACTCATGTTTTCAAAGTCGGTGCCCCTCGTAACTTCAAAACTACTGCACTGATCCTTTTGAAAGTTTGAACACTGTTTTTCCCAAATTGATTAGTAAGTTTTTAATTTTTAATAACAAATTAGCCGTTTTTTCGCAAAAAATCGCGTTTTTCCCTTCAAAGTGTTCCAAAAAAGTAAAAAAATTAAATTTCGAAAAACCCTCCCAGCGTTGCCTGGAGAAAACTATCATCTGACAAATGAACTTTGATTTCCTGATTTGAGATGATCCAGCACCAAGTTATGAGGAGCACCGCAATTCTACTTTTTTCCGAGACTCATCCGAATAATTGCTGCCATTGCCGTATTTTTTAATATTTCTTCGTGAAAATTACACACAATAGTTTTCGAATGTCATTCTTTGATGTACCGTTGGTTTTAGTAGGGAAATCTTAACTGTGTCATCACAAAAAATTCATAAAAACATGCCCTTTTGTACGAATTAACACATAATTAAGGCACCAATAAAGAAACATTCACATATCACGAGAACACAAAAAACTTATTGAAGAGATTACTTCTCCATTTCAGAATACAAATAATCTTCGTTTACGCTAAATAAATAGTCATTGTTCATTTCGGTGATTGCCAACTAGGCAGATTATCAGGTTATGCTCACTAATGAGTATGTAATCTCGGCGGGTGCTGGTAATTTCGCCAAGGAAGGTCATAAACACATTTTATTATAAGTAATTTCGCCAAGCCTATGCAGGAGTTCCCCAGAGTTGACAAAGAGGCCGAGCCAGAACCAGTACTGGGAAGACTAGCTTTGGCGTAGCTGTATAGGGCCATGCAAGGGCCAGGTCGCTTAACCCAGCCTTGACCATGCCTATGATAATCCAAGCTTGGGTCAAGACTGTCTGACCTAGCCTTGGCCATGCCATTGATTACCCATGCTTGGACCAGGGCTGGATAAACCATCCTTGGCCATGCCCATGATAACTCAAGCTCGGGCCAGGGCTGGATAGCCGTGGCCGTAAGATGGTGACCCAAGCATGGACCAGGGCTAGCTAACCCAGCCTTGGCCATGCCAATGATAACCCAAGCTCGGACCAGAGCTGGATAACCCAGCCTTGGCCATGCCAATGATAACCCAAGGTCGGACCAGGATCAAATGAAAAGATCGGGGTGATAACAGCAGTGAGTAACTTTTTATCCGAAGCAAAAGACAGGGAAGGTGGACGTGCTCAGCGCAACAAATAGAAATAAGTTAAAGTATATGAAAGAAAATGGTTTTTAATAATTTAATTATATATTTGCGTATAATAAAAGAATAAATGAATAAGTATTAACAGAGTTTCTGGTAATATGTGTGTACCATTATTAATACCATTGTTTAATTAATAGCCAATAAATAGCATTTAATTTTGGGCCAGTATTCGCAATCAAGGATGGTTCAGGCCTGGCAACCAAACCTGATCTAGCCTTGAAAATTGAGCATGGCCCAGTCCTGGTAACCGAACCTGGACCATTCCTGGTAATCGAGCCTGTATCACTCCTGGTACTTGAGAATGGCCCAGTCCTGGCAACCAAATCTGGTCCAGTCCTGGCAATCAAGCCTGGTCCACTCTTGACAATCGAGCCTTGCCTGGTAATGGCAACCAAGCTTGGCCTAGTCCTGACAACCAAGCCGGGCCCATCATTATCACTCCAGACTTCTATCAACGCTGGGCCAAGCCTGGCTTACAAGCTTGGCCCAGAGTTCTACATAGTTGGGCCAAGCCTGGACCAAGCTCGGGCCCGTGGTACTTTCCTCGAAGGGGAAACCTTTTCAGGTATAAAATTCAACATGTAATCTGGCCGAAACTTACCCTTTTTGGATTATTTATTAGGTAATTATTTTTCATACCCTCAGGATCACTAAACATAACTTCGTTGTTGGTGCAATATTCTTGTTACTTTGCTATTGGCATTTAAAGTTGCAGTTTTTCCTCCTTCAATCATTTTCCTCGTCATTATCGATAAATTAACCAATGATCTGTTCAAAAACGTAATAATAATCGCATTAAACCATGATATTAACAACCCTAAATATGGAGTCATAATATTCTACTTGAAAAGTGTTTTGGCGAAATTACCCCTAGGGTTACGATCATAAAAATCGACAAGTGATCAAATAATAAATTCCATCTCGGCCGGTCAAAATTTTGTACCTGCTTTCAGGAATGTAAACTCGGCCGCCTTAATTCCAGAAAAGGGAAAGTTTTCATGACATTTTATTTGAGGAAGATTACTTGCCAGAATTTTCCAGGCGTCTTTTTTGAGAGGATTAAAAATCCTTGAGGGGTCGAGTTTACATCTGCCCATTTATTATGTTCAAATTTCCCATTATAATATAAATATTATTTTTAGAGACGAAGCATAGCAAATGTATGGAAAAACTGTCGATGTTATTTTACATAATAATTCCTGAGTAAACCGGATGAGGTTGGATAAAAATTGATAATAATGGAAAATTTAATTTTTCCGGAACAAAAATCGTTAAGGGAAAAATCCTCGTGTACAAACAAACACAAATGGTTTGTCCGATCTCACCGACTGTTTGAATAGCTTCGCCGAAAGAATGTATTTACAAATCCCAAAAGGTCACAAAAACACACACAAAAATATCTTCGGATCAAAGATTTGCAGACTTGTCCGCGATTTAGGATCAACAAATAGTTCATTGTACGAAATAAAGTAAAGCTGGAGTAAACAATCGGAAAAAACCTTTTATTTTCCTGCCGCTTCAATATTTTCAAAAATTATTCGAATAGTGTAATTTTATAGTTAATTATTCTAAGTAATGAGAAATCCAACAAGCAATGTGTACCCCAAGACAAGTGCAGGGTTTACTTCTTAAGAATAGTCTGATGACTATGATGAATATTTCTAGGAAGTAAGATAAAACTAATACCATTATTAATAACTAGCTAAAACCCGGCCACACGTTGCTGTGGCTCAGTCATACATGTTTTGTTGAGTTCAGATTTTATTTTCGTTATATTTTTAGACGAAGCAACGAGTACGGTTATCGATTCACTGAATAAACAGAAAAATTGGTGTGTGCTCTGGAGGAGAGCCGCAACACTTACCTCCTAAATCTCCAGAATTATGTCCACGTGGTTTCCGGTTATGGGGTTATCTTCAGTTATTAGTTTGAAATACTTGATATCAATGATTTGATGAATTGTATTCGAATAGCTTGTAATATCATAAGAAATACGTCTTAAATATTTGATCGTGTTCGACGATCGATGAGAAGCAAACTACGTTCATGTAACTTTGCTGGAGGCGATCATTTTCTACATTCATAACGAATAATATTTTATCCTTTCATTTTTCATATCTACTTTTAACCTCTCACAATTTGTAGTTCACTATTTAATATAGAATCAAATCATGATATTATATTTTATTTTTTCCTCCGAGTCTATAGGTTCTGGTAGAAAACTTTTCAAAACAACAAATATTTTAAATAATATTTTTATTCCACAAACCTCAATCTCGAAAAAAAGAATAGATATTAAATATAGTAAGAGTTGATATAACGTTATAGGAATTTTCGTAAAATATCGATGGCTAGTCATTGCGAGTGCACGGAAATTACAAAATTTCATTCCCACATTCCCATTTGAGGAAAAAAATTGAAACTCAATTTTACTCAGTATTTTTTAAAGGTGATATCTCGGAAGAAGGTAGGTTGAGGAAATTTTGTCATAGGAAAGCCTTATCATAATTTTATAATTATCCTGAATTTTTTTGCATAAATTTAAGAACACTTTTATCCGTCATTCTGTTAGGTTTAGTGATGGTCTCGATAATTTGCAAATTATCAGCTTCCTCAATGTTAATACGAGCTTAAGTCTTGTTGTGCATTGCTCCTACTTTCAAATTTTGTTCAATACTTCTTTTCTCACCATAGTAAGATGAAATTTTGTATAACGTAGGCAATTTTCTTTATGGTGATTGATGGATTTCCTAATTATCACCGCACTTTTTCCTTAAGTATAGATAACAAATTACTGAATCTTAAGGTACACCATTGGTTACTAGTGAATTCTCAGAATCGCTACCATTTGTTTGTACCAGAAAATAGCTTTATCTAAGGTATATTGAACGGTTTTCTCAAAGAATTCAAGTCTTGTCAGTTTAGAATAACAATTTATTCTCTAGGTCTTCTACCACTTATTTACCCTTTACAAATATATCCACATACAAAGGAAAATTCTGTTGTACATATATTTTTTTATTATCCACGTAAAATTTTTGTTTTATTAAATTTACATTCTTAGAAGCTAACACAAAACGACATAAAGTAAGAGAATGTCGAGATGAAACTGCTAGAGCTACTTGAATATTTAAAAAGGTTATAATAAAAGTAGTATGTCATTTCGCAGGCTTACATAAAGTGGAAATTGAATCCCTTTAGGCAGTTGTAATATAAATAATATATAAAATTGAATAGATGAGGCTTCTACTTGATGAAGATCCATACTGACACGATGAAATAAAACAATTTGAATGATTTACTGTTTGGACCCTCACTTTGTGGAATCTACTCATATTAATGTTATAAATGAAACTAAGTGTTTCTAATTAATTCCACTATTTAATTAAAAAATTATGAAAATTATTAAAGGATATTGATAATTAGACGTAAAAAAAAATAATAGTTCAATACTATTAAACGCTTTACAAAATTAGAAAAATTAATTTCCAAAGAGCAGACCGTCCACTAAGAAGCAACAACTACTTCTCGGGCTATATGCCCCGACAGACATTGAATTACACTTCTAAAGTAAACGGGGTTGGTATATCTGTTAAGATAGAACCAACCATTCTGGTTTGCGATTAGAAGGAATAACATCACTTGTGGACCGGTTTCGGCGTTTTTGCGCCTCATCAGCACAAGGTAGATGCCATTCGTCCAAGAGCTCTGAGAGCATAATCCTGGACTAGAGACTACGTCGATACCACACCAATACATTAGCCTTAGTAAAGGAAATGTTAAGAGTGCGATATCGGCGACATCTCTACATCTAATCACAAACCAAAATTCTATATCACGCTTTACTTATATGACAATTCTTTACAGGTAACTGTAATTAAGTAAATATTGATAATTATTTCGATATTGACATATCATCGGCAGAATAACAGAAGTTAATATTTTGGCTAGACCAAATAGTAAGTGACCTATCTTGTGATTGACTTAATATATATAAATAGAAATAAGAAGAAGATATGATTTTACAAATATTAAAGCTTAGGTATTATTAGCCCTATGGGGACATCCTGGATATCTTTTTCCCATTTAAGATCAGAATAACTGTGCAATGATATAGGAAACCAAGAAAAACTATATCTGCTGATCTTTACAATAGTTACTTAAGAAGACATTTTCTTAGTGGAGAGCTCCCTAGATTTATCTGTTCATTGACAACTTCATATTGTGGGTCTCTTAAGAGTCTTCTTATTTCTAGTTCTTAAAGGAAATCTAGTTCTTGTTTCTTATCACAAATATGCAGTACTTCTAGTTCTGTGTTAGATGTTAATTAATGTTTTGTGTCAAGAAGGTGTTTTGCGTAATGTGATTTATCTGGCTGTTTTAATCTGTATGCTCGTGAGTGTTCATTGTATCTAATTTCAAAATTTCGAATTGTTTGACCAATATAGACAGCATTACATTCTGGACATTTAAGTTTATATATTCCAGACTTTTTTAATGGGGGTATTTTTGTTTTTACATTTAACAATTTTTAACTCACATTGTTTTCTGTTTTAAAAGAAATTGCTGTATTTGTTGAACAAGATATTATCTTTGAAATATTATTAGAAATATTACCAGCATATGTGATGGTTTTGTAATTTTGTATTTCCCTAGTTTTTTTCATGAAATATTAATTGTAATGCCACTTTTTCCTCTTTTTTATTAAATAATTTATTCATTATATGTAATGGATAACCGTTGGATGTGGCTATTTGTTTAATTATATTAATTTTGAATATTTGTTCATAGGAACTGAAAATTGTCTATGTATCATTGAATTACATGCTGCTAATTTATGTGACATGGGATGATTGGAACTATATGGTATAGTCACATCAGTATGTGTTGGTTTTCTGTAAATTGAAAAATCAAGTATATTATTGACTCTTTGAATTTTAATATCAAGAAAATTGACTGAGTTATTTTCTTCAACTTCTAATGTAAATTTAATTTTTGGATGTAAATTATTAATATGATTGAACAATATATCTAATTGTCGTTCACTACGTACAAAACAAGCTAATATGTCATCTACATACCTATACCAAAATAATATTTTTTTTTTGAAATGTTACATTCAAAGATTTTTCTTTCTAAACTGTCCATGAAAATGTTTGCTAAAATTTTTAATTAAATAGTGGAATTAATTAGAAACAGTTAGTTTCATTTATAACATTTACAATTTAAATAGTTTAAATCTTCATTACTATTTTTGAACCTATGTTCAACTTAACTTAAACGTTTCGCTAACTCAGTAGCTTCCTCAAACGGGTGAAGGTATAATGAAAAATTTTTAATTGATCAGTGCAGTAATACGGAACTTTGAGGATATTGACAAAAGTGTCGGAAAGTATTTAACTGGGAATAAAGTGCAAAAAAAATTAGGAGTATACAGTGCGTCCATAAAGTAACGCATTAATTTCCCAGGTCGATTTTTGATTTCAATTCACTATTTTTTCAAATTATAATCTAATATACAGGATGAACCACCTTCGTGTGATGACGGCATTACCATTTCATTTAAATGGAACCCCTTTTTTTCCAATTTCCGGATTTCCCTTGCTGAGTATAACACGTTGCTTCAAAAAATTTCAAGCTACTAACAAAATAATAAATAAAGAATAAACTTAATAAATACATTAAATGAAATTACGTATTGTTATACAACTACTTTAATAAACTATTAAAAACACAGCATTATTTTTAACATTGTATCTAACAGCTTTTATTAGTTATCCAAGCCCCTAAACCATAAAAATATTTTTCTTGTTTGAGAGTATTTTTTACCATTTTTTTCATTTGACGTTAAAAACTGTCAGAAACATTAGTACAGTACAATTCTGTATTGTTAACACAATTTATCATTTGCAACTTTTTTTAAAATGCCTTCAGCCGAAAGTGATAGGATTGAAATATTAATGATGATTGGTATTGGCGATAAGATACGGACTCAACAAGACGTATGCCGATTATTCCATGAAATGCACCCAGATCGTGAACCCATTTCATAATCTACGGTAAGCAGAATAGAGCGAAGATACAGAGACTTAGGACATATATGAGGGATGCAGCAAAGCAAAAGTTATACACAAAATTAACGAAAATATTCAACAAGACATAATTTTGTTAGCAGTAGAAAATCCACACTGTACAGTGCGAGGATTATCTAGGGATTTTGGTATTGGAAAGTTTTCAGTATCAAACATTTTTGAAAAGGTAAAATACCATCCTTATAAAGTACGTCTTATCCATGAATTGGATGAAGAATGAAGACGACAAATTTTGAAATTTTACATGTAGAACCTAAATCCTTTGAATTAAATCTTTTAGAAGATTAATAAAAACAAATATTCAGGTAATCTTCTTAATGACCAAATAGATATTAACCATCTCTTTTAGTAAACCTATTTACCTAGAAGATAGTTCAGGAGGGATTGATGTGAACGCACTCCAAGGTGAACCTTTTCAAATTGAAGAACTCTTTTTTTGCACTTTATTTCCAGTTGAACATTTTCTGATACTTTCGTCAATATCCTTAAAATTCCGAATTAATGCATTGTATAAATAAAAAAAATTTCATTATACCTTCAGCCGTTTGATGAAGCATCTGTCTTGGCGAAACGCGTCACAAGTTTAAATTGAACATAGATTCAAAATTAATAATTAGAAGATTTAAACAAATTGAATTGTTTAATTTAATAGTATAAATATCTAAGGTGTCACACAATCTTTGTACTTCCAATTTTGTTTATTTATAACACAACGAAAAGCAAATTCAATGCATTGAATATAAAAATTTCAATTTAACTAAAATATTCGAGGATTAAACTTTGTAATTTTCATTTCATCTGCAAATAAATGAAGATTGCATATACAGACAAAGCCAATCTAATGCAAACGCAAGATTTAGAAATAGGAGCAATTGATTAAAAGCTTCCACTTCACTACTGAAACAACTCAAGAAGCGACAACTTGCGACAGTTTCATTTCATTTTGCTTCAATTAGCCGTTAGAAACGATAGGGTGAATTTAAAACGTTCTGTTCATCACCATGTACAATTTATTTTGAAAAGGAAAAAATCACCTTAGCAATATGATAAAGAAATTTTTTAGGGTGCTGGACACGAATATGACAATTATTTGTTTCTAGAATTGGGGGAACATGGTCAAAATTGACTTTTAAACCAAAAATGCGAAAAAACGTTGTCTCATTCAAATTTTGGTTTGTGACTTAGAGGTGAGATGTCGCTATTTTCGCAACTAAAACATTTCCGTAACTGGACGATATGTATAGTTGTTGATTATAGTCACATTTCAGTCCGGGATCAACTCTCGGATGATGATGATGATGATTCGTGACAGCTCTGTGTATATGTAGATAATCCCAGTAATAATAAAGTAATTTGAAGTATAATGGTTTTAAATAGGAAGCAGTTTATCCTATAACCAGAACTATTAGAACTTATTATTAATTACTTAATAGCTCATTGAGAATGATTTTATTCTTACGAATTATTATGAAGGTATCACTGCATTGGAACTTTTACAAAAGTAGTTTTGTTCCTGCTCCGGAAAATCTTCGTGTTCAATGGGAGTATTCCCTCGCAAGCAATCTCACTTACAGTGTTGCGATATTTGTTTTTGCAAAACTTTTTGTACAAATCGAAATGATATTGTATCTGATGAATCGTAAAAATAAAACATGATGCTTAAGTTTATAATTCATTTTTTCTTACTGTCGAACCCCTTGCATCTACTTTTCGTAGAGTTTTAATTGATTTTACTTAATACATCCGATAAAAGCGGATTTATCACACAATTTACATACAGAGTGGGCCACAGAAAACAGCAAGCCGAGATTTGGCAGTATTCCTTAGATTTCAAGGAAATTAGGAAACACTTCGGTTTTTGGACACATTTTTACGATACAGGCATCTGTCATTTTTCAACCCCCTTCCTTCCACTTCACCAACCCCTTATTTTTAAATATTGAATATATTATGTGCGGTACATCATTAGAAAGGCATTTAGATGAAGTATTCAGACATAATGATCGTCCTCGATTTTTTTCGATATTTACACCATCTTTGCAAAAAAAGTCTTAATTAATTCAAAGTACAACACCTCTCAAAAATGAAACACAACGCCTATGGTTTGCTAATGTGTCATCTTTTCTGTCACATCAAAAGTAAATTGAAACAAATATTGCAAGAACAATATGATAATTAATTGTAATACTAAATTAGAAGTTATGATATAATAATATTGAATTAATGAATTAGATATTGAAAATGGTGTCCATCGAGACTTCCTTGTAGAGTCGCTGTTTGAAATTACGTCGAACGTTTTGAAGCATTTCATGAGTTATTAGACTGCATTCACGTACTATTCGTCGTCTTAGTTCTTCCAATGAAGCAGGTTCGGTTTTATAAATGTTGCTCTTTAAATAACCCCACAAAAAAATCGATGGGTGTTAAATCGAGGGGGGGAGTTCTTGCAGGCCATTCAATAGGGTTTCTCCTTGCAATCCATTACCTAGGAAATCGTACAGATATTGCCTTACAGCTCTACTGTAATGTGGAGGTGCGCCGTCTTGTTGGAAAAAGGGATCATTTTCTAAGTACCTATTATCATTTTCGATTATATATGTGAGAGCAGGATCAATAGCATCCTCTAATAAGTCAAGATATGTTTCTCCATTCAAGTTGCCATCAATGAAAAATGGCCCGACAATACGATCCCCATAAATTCCTGCCCACACGTTTAATTTAAGAGGATGTTAGATGGGATTTTCGTCAGCATAGTAGCGGCAATTGTGTACCATTTACAAAAAAGGAACATTAATCCGAAAAACAAAATATTGAATGAGAAGTTTGCATTAGTATTTATTTTGTCAGTCATAATCTCACAAAACTGTAGTCATCTGTCTGGGTGATCTTCATTTATTTCCTGTACCAAATGTATCTTGTAGGGATGAAATTTATCATGTTTCAAAACCATACAAACGCCAAAAAAACAGATTATTCGGTCAATTTTCTTGTACCTGTTGTAGGATCTAAATTATTATGACCTAAAATTGCTACTTCTGCCGCTTCAGTCCTAACCCTATTTTCATAGTTTTTTTTATTAGCTACTCAGCTTCGCTTCGGCCGACAATTACATGTGATCTGAGACATTTCTCAGATCACATGTGTCAATGCTAAATAAAAATATTAGTATATGTAATGATAAAATTAAATTTTGTAAAGCATTTAAACGAGATGGGAAAAATAAAAATTTATTATAACATTTATACAAAAAGAGTAACTAGCTTGAATAGTGTGATATTTTAATAAATACATAAATATTACATTGTTACTAGTTCCAATATTCCAATAGAAGATGGTTGGTTTATTAGAAGACTGACCTAAAAAAAGATGGGACAAGGATTAAACTGTTGTTCGAAAAATAGGAAAAGAAGACTAGTTTTAACTGCAATAGAGCTAGACAAAGCTTTACCTGATTATCTAAAGGAAAATCCTCTTAATACGGCAAGACATACAAAAGTTGCAGTAAACGGTTCCTCTTTTCCTGACAACAGTTTGATCATTGTCCCACCTTTTTCTTAATGTTTTAAGGCGCCCCACGTTGGGCGCCATTCTGTAGCTTACCCAGGTAGATATAACGATAAAAAGATAATTCTAGTGTTACTTACGGTATGCCTTCGACTAAGCTCTAGGTAAAACAATGGGTCGAGAATTTTCGCCTAAATGTTGTATAACACTTAGATAATAAAAATTTGTCTGGCATATAAATTGTTTGAGCGCCACGTCATTTGTAAAACGAAATAATATAATTTACCCTGATCAAATGACGAAAAACAGAGTATATGGTTTTTATAGGTACTTAGATGATCATTAAATAAAAATCGGGATAGTAACTTAACAATCTAATGAAGAATATCCTACTTAAAGTCGACTTTGGTCCCTACTATTTTACAAATATGGCCCTTGGCCGTCGTACAATAAATATACAAATTAATTAGGTTCCTAGGGAAATTAGTTCGATGCTATAGGTTCTACAACAATATGATGAATCAAAGAAATATGGCCCTTGGCCGTCGTACATTAAGTATACAAATTAATAAGATTTCGAGGGAAATTAGTTTAATGGTAAAGGTTCTACCATGGTATGATTAATCAAATATTAGAAATATATATCGGCTTATGCATCTATAAATGGTTTTCGTATTCTCCCATGGAGAAGAGAAACGAATTTTATGTCAATAAAGTACTGGACATAGTATGATCCATACTTTAAAAGCAAGTATAACGTAGTGTCGGAAGTAGAGAATCGAACTGAATTGATTTTCAAATCAAGTTGCAATTTGAATCAGGTAGAATGTAGAATGTAGAACGTAGAATGTTGAAGGTAGAATGTAGAACGTAGAAGGTAAAATGTAGAAGGTAGAATGTAGAACGTAGAATGGAGAGTTGTTGCAATCTAAAAAGACACAGGAATTTTTAGAAGCTTCTACAAGCAACAAGTGCTGTCGGCGAAAGTAATTAATTTAGAATGACAGAGTCATCCCACAAACATTTCAAAGATATATACACGACAATCAATAGTAATGTATAAAAAGGTATTGACTTACTTAGAATTTCCTTCGACAAAACTCACATTATAATTGTCTTTCTTTTTAGACAATCGAGAGAACGCCGGTCAGGCTTGTCTCCAAAATGGTATCTAATTACCAACAAACTTTCCTGCGCACATCATTTCTGACAATTTTCGGATGTTTTAAATCTTTAACAGTGCCCTCTCAGAAAAGATATGAGAACATAAGTAAGGAATCTAACGTTCGTCGACATTATAGTTAAATGTAGTTAAATGCGTTCCTAGGCATTGCCGTTAGATGGCTCGAGAGGTACTGAAATAGGTAATATATAAGCAAAACGAATTATTTTGAGCAGAGAAACAGGATCTCCTGTTACAAAACGTGGTTTTGCTTCTAATCAACTTTTGGGCCAGTCGTCGAATAGACCAACCGTCCTCTATTTTGGAAATGATTGGCATTCTATTAAACTCACTTAAATGGGCTGACATCGTGGATAATGCGCTTTGACAAATATGACACATGTGACTGATTGACATTTCGATTAGTTGACTTACGTTTACATTGGGAAAAAGTCTACCAGTTTTATATAACGCGCAGTGTGCAAAATACCTGTCACTACACCAGGGTTCTTATTTTTGACTGAGGAAGAGAAGCTTCTCAATAGAACACATATTTTGTCTCTAATTTGATGGTTACTCTGTCACTGCAGTGACAAAGACAAAATATATGTTCCCCCGGGAAGCTTCACTCCCTCAGTCAAGAATACGGGCTCAGAGGATATGAAAAATAGAATAAGGGTGGCTTTTTAAAATAATAATGCGCAAATACTTAGATATGTAAGTCGATCTTCCGAAGACGTCCTCTAGCATTTATAACATTATAGTTGATATTTGTAAGTTAATTGATGTTAATAAATTTTGATTTGTTGGATTTTATAATACAAAAATTGAGATATCACACAGGAAACATTCAGTATGGGTGAGGGAAATAATCAATGAAATTTGAAGTATTGTAAAGTTACTTTCATTCACCGGTATAAAATACAGGGTAATCCATTTAAAAAACTGTGAAACCGATGTACCGATGTTTGGGCTCGCCCTGCGTACGGTTTCTTAGATAGGGAAGCAGGTCTAGTGAATTACGATACTAGATGACCATCACAGACGTAAGGCTGCATAAGATTAACTTTAAATTGTGCTGTTCAAAGTATACGGGAAGTTGAACTTATTACGCTTTTCAGGAACAAGTGGTGATAAATTTTCAAATACACTGTATAATCTGTAAAATAAAGCAATGGCGAAGTCAAGCAGAATTACTGTTTGGAATAAAATATAGGGTGAATATTCAAGAAAATGTAACCTTTGATCTAGCACAGCGTTCTGGAACGCGCTGTACAATTGCGACTAATTTTAAAATATGTGCCCCCAGGTTGGCTAGAATTAGTTGTAATTTTTTTTAAATATCTTCGACGATTCACAAGATATTGGACTTTATCACACCAATGAATCACGCTGTATAAAAACGAAAGATCTAACAAATAATATCACTTTTTATCATCTCTTAGAAAATCTTCTTTTGATGAACTGCCACCGGCGGTTATTAAGAGAGGAATGATATCGGAAGCGTCTATCTATTTGTAAATTTCCCAATAAAGCCTTAGTCTAATTACATCATTTGGAGATCCAATTGTTTCTTACGCTTGAATTTTTTATAGTTATATTGCGCTTTCAATTGAAAAATATTAAAACATCACTCCTGCTTATTGAAAATATTCATATAATAAGTCACAAAAGTTACTCCATACATAATATTCATTTTATTTATTGTCACAAGATTAACTAACTCACCTCCAGATTATTAGCAAACCACGTTATGTTCATTCTGGGATAGGATCCGGGTGTGGAACAATTTCCTTTGATCTTCTCACCGGGAGCAACTTTTTGAGCCTCCGTTCGAAGTACTGGACCATCCTCTGGAACATCTGCAACGTTTAAATTTTATATTTATAGTCTAATATATTCGAGCATTAAAATTTCACATATCCTACAGCACCATCTTTGATGAATTAATTTATATTGGAGTAATGTGACCCTGAGTCTTTATTTTTTTTTTATTAATGTATAATGAAAATCCAGTAACACTGTCATATTAGAAGGGAGCACAATTATCTGAGTGACATGAAAGGACAAGCTACAGATTTTTCCAACAGCGCACATAAAAGAGTCAGAGTCTTGGAATATCTGGTTATCTTTTTGAACGATTTTTGTAATATTAGGAACAATCGAATTTCCTCCATTTATATTGAGAAAAATTGAGGATTTTTCAGTTACATTGTTTCATATTTCGTTGAACACTCAATTCATTTTACCTTCGTAAATCCCATATTTTTGTAAACTCTAAAATACAAGTTGCCCAGAAACTCTCCTGCCAAACGCAAACTACAGTTATAGTTGTTCTAAAGTCAGTCATTAAAATGAAGCAATGTCAGATATATTTTCTAAAATTGTTAGGCTCACTATGCAAATGCTCTCCTTACTTCAATAAACATATTACTCCGTAATGTTATTTGAAGCTAGTTTGGGAATATTAGAAAAATATACCTAATATAAATTTATTAGTAAGCATTAAAATAAGTCGCTTAACATAGCTGGAAAAAAATTAATTAAAACCACTTTATGTATGTTACTATATTCAAGAAATTTTTGAATATCTGGCAACGTAGCAACAGTACAATGGGAATCGAATAGTCCAACTCCAGTATTTGGCATAAAATAACGAAGTAAACGGGCAGTTATTAATGCGGCCCGTTGTGTCAAGAAAAATTTAACGTCTTCACGGAACTTCATCCAGGGGTGTGCGTGAATTGTGTTGTAGAGATATATTATTAATATAATATCTATTTGTTGGTTTAGTGAGTTTAGTTCTTTTTCTGGCGTTAGTGAATTGGGTTGTAGAAAAGTGTAGTTAATCTAGGGTAGAAAAGTATTATTAATATATCTATTTGTTGGTTAATCAAAAACTGAATGAGGTTGACAATGCTACGAAAAATGTTATTCAACGAATTGTTCACGGGTTTTACAAGAGCAATATAGTATCAAGTTTGACCTTATTCGTGCTAAATTTCGGGATATTACTGAATATAATTATCAATGTTTGGAAACGCTGCGCGCGGTTTTGTTAAATTGTGGATTAAAATATAAGAAGTTAGATAATCGAATTCATATTGTGTGGATAAATGAGCGTTATTAACACGGGATCGTCAAAAGTTTATTTATTTATTGAAACATCACTTGTCTGCAAAAGTACCACAAATAAATGTGGTAGAGGTGGTATGTTCCTTGCATATTGGAACTCTGCAATCATTGTATTTATGTTGTGTGAACCTGTTTCCACGTTTCGGACAAAAACCACATCTTGGTTTTTCTTGTGGTTGTACTTTTTCCTGTGCTGCAGCAGGTACCTTAGCTATGGCAGATATTTTGTCTCAGAATCAACGGTCGATTGGTGACGGACGCACGTCGCAAAATGAATGGGTACGTGAATTTCTTTGCCAACGGTTTTATGAAGTTTCTTCTGGTAGTGTCTGCTTTAGTGTTTACCTTGTAGATTATTTGTGAATTTATGGTTGCCACATTCATCATTGTACAAAAGAGGGAAAACGGCCAACGATTACTAACTCTGGTGACCGAGTATTCAGATTTCAATCGGTCTGCAACATCCACTCCTCCTTTTGTAACATTATAGAAGGTGATAACTTCTGGTTTTAGAGCTGCAGAATTAGGATTAATACTGTCATCATCATGCATTGTTGAAATCATCAAAATATTTTTTCCTTTTTTTGGAATGTACGATGTCAGAGTACAGTGATTGGTGTCAGTTCCATATGCACACATGGTACTGTTGATTGCTCTATCCTGAGTACTCAGTAGTTGAGGTGCTATCTCTCGCTTATTTTTTCGCAGAGTACCTACTAGCGTTAGCCGATGATTCAGGTATAGGTCATTTGCAAGTGGAATTGACGTAAAATAGTTGTCCACTGTAATATTTCGTCCTGTCTTATCAATAGGTTTTATCAGTCGTTTCACAATGCTAGCAGCATCATTCGGGGCTTGAAAAGGACCTGGCGGTTGCTTTCCGGCATAAACTTCGATATTATGTACGTAAAAAGTTCTAGCATCTGCCAAAGCATTAATTTTAATGCCATATTTGGCAGACTTATTAGCTATATATTGTCGAAAACGACATCGACCTCTGAACGGATCTAACATTTCGTCGATGGTTACATATTGGCCTGGAGTATAGCTAGTGTAACAAGTTTCCACAAATTTGGAAAAAAGTGTGCGAATAGGAGAGAGATTATCTAGTTTTGATCTTTCATTGCGGTCACGAAAATCATCGAATCGAAGTGCTCTTACCAATATATGAAAACGCCTTTCAGACATGGTTGCAATGAAGTAGTCAGGAGCGGTACTATCTTGCGCCCAAAGCTCATGAGTGTTCAGAAGTTGACCTTTTTTGATCCCAGCCAAATGAAGAAGTCATAGGAAAGCCATAATTTCCTCTAAATCGGTTGCCAAACAGTCTCGGGGACGTCCATAGGATAACCTTACAGTATAGTTTACAGTACTGCCCAAAACAATTTCCAGCAGTCTATAATTTATTTGGCCTTTCGCGCATCCCCTTTTACGCCTGGTAGTTTGGTGATACTGTTTTGTGCCTTGCTTTTACCCTTCGGAAAAATTGGCTTATGTTTTAAACTGACGGTACCATTTTTTCCAAAAAACATGCTTCTCGTTGTGTTGTATTTTTCTTCTGTGATAACTGTTAAGTCATTTTGATATTTATTGCGACCAGACTCTGAAATCAGTCATTTATAGACAAAAATGCACTATGAAAAAGAGCAGCAAAGATTGTTGCGCCTATGGGAGGAGCATGACTCTGACGAAGCGCCAATTGATGATGAATCAAATATAGAAGATGATGTCGTGGAATGTAGATCTGACAACAGCGATACCGTCCAAGATGATAGCTTTTATTCCGAAGACTATGATCTCACTACACCACCAGCAAAAATATCAAGAGTTGCTATTTATCTAAAAAAACTGAAAAAACATGTTCCGAATCAGGCAGTGAGAACTCGATCCTGGAACAACTTCCCGGTACAAAAGGTGAAGCAATAAAAGTCCCATCGAGTGCTGAAATCTTTTTGTGAATGACGAAATCATCGATATTATTGTAGAACATATACACATATCTACTTGGCAATGAAAATGCAGAGATACAAAAGAGTTCGAGTCTGCAAAGAAACAGATAAAACTGAAATCAAAGCCCTGATTGGTTCGCTTTATTTGTCAGGGTGTGGACCTATTCTGGCTCACAATGAGTAAACAACGGTTTCTTTTTCTTTTGAGGAGTTTCCGTTTTGACGACTGAACTACGAGGAAGAGGAGGAACAAAATAGATAAACTGGCGCCAGTTCGATAAGTTTTCGATATGTTTGTGAGTAACTGTCAAAAGCATTATCACAAAATGCAACTATAGATGAAATGCTACTAGGTTTGCGTCGCAGATGCGGCTTTCGACAGTACCTACCTTCAAAAATAAACAAATATGGGCTGAAACTTTTTTCGTTGGTCGATTAGAAGATGTTTTACACGTTGAATCTAGAAGTTTATGTGGGACAACAGCCTGAAGGCCTGTTCAAAACAAACAATGACACTATGAGCATTGTTGAACGTCAAGAAATCTGACCACAGATGATTGGTTTACCTTGGTGCACTTGGTAAAAAAATTGCTAAGAGATCATAAACTTACACTGGTCGGAACGATTCGGAAATATAAGAGGGAAATACCAAAGGAATTTATTGAAGTGGAACATCGTGCCAGTTGCTCTAGTTTTTGTTAGGTCGTAGAATAATAATTCAAAAAAGGACCGTTTCGGATATCGTCTGACAGACTCCGCGCGACTAGTGTTGTTGGAGCATCAGGCGCGACTACTCCAGGGTTTTAAGGATTGTCTGATAATGAAAAAATTCTGAGATCATTTTGAATTTCATTACATGCACCCTCTTTTCTTTCCCACAGCTGAATACAATTTTGTATTGGAACAGTATAAATTATTGATTTCAAGTAACCTCAAAAACAAAGATAGTGGTTTTCTTTATGAATAATATTCCCTATGGAGAATTGAAAAAATTGCAGGATACACAGCAGCGACTATACTTTGGATTCTGTTCTGTAGCATTAGGGTGCCTACACAGTACTTTTGGGTGTTAGTGGAGAGCCGTAATTGTTGATCAATTAGGATGCCATCTATCAGGAAATCGTTCCGCGTATCTTAGTTCGGCTGCAAGAGCGTTACAAAAGTGTTCCTTGGATTGGACATTTTTTGTGCATTGTGTCTACAATGATTTTAGGTGTTTGGACGATGTGTGTCTGGTATGTACGACAAAGGGAGAGGCGGAGATAGAAAGAAAGGCGGAGATAATGTGTAGGAGTATTGTGGAGAAGAGAGCGGTGAGGACTGGAAGTGGCGGAAGATAAGACGGTGGGGTTGCTAGTGAAGAGACGGAGTAGGATAGGGGAAGTGGGGGTGATGGTTAAGGGAGGGAGAATTCGTATGGAGGAGTCTGTGAAATACCTAGGAGTGTGGTTGGATAGTCAATTATCCTTCAAAACTCATATGTTAAAGGCTACAGAGAAGGATAAAGTGAGGGCAGCATGGCTGGGGAGATTGATGTGTAATGTGAAAGGGCCGGGAGAGTGGAAGAGGAGGGTATTTGGTAGGACGGTAGAGCAGAGTATGCTGTACGGTGCGGAGGTGTGGGGTGAAAGAGCGGGGGTGAATGCGAGGGTTAGGCCACTTCTGCGGGTGCAGAGAGGGATACTGCTGAGGGTGGTGCAGGGGTACAGGGCAGTGGGTGGACTGGCAGCAGCGGTGCTGGCAAGGTCCTACCCACTGGACGTGATGGCTAGAGCTAGGAACAAACGCTGGAGGGGTGCGACCAGAGAGAAAGTACAGGAATAGATGGAGGAGGAAATGGAGAGGAGGTGGGAGGAGTGTGAGGGCGCGGTAAAAGGAGCGATTGGGAATAGGAGAGATTGGATGGACCGGATATTCGGGGAGGTGAACTACTTCTTGACAGAGGTGCTCACTGGACATGGGTCGAGATTAGGGTACCTCCACAAGATTGGGAAAATAGGGACTGGAGTGTGCGAGAGGTGTGAAGTGGAGGATGATGTGGGGCATGTGTTTGGATGCTGGAGGAACGAGAAAGTGCTGAAGAAGTTAGAGAGGAAGTTGGGGGAGGCGGTGTACTGGGAGAACATGATGGAGATAATGTTGAGGGGGGAGGAGGAATTGATGGAGGTGAGTGGAGTAGTAGAGAGCATGGTGAGGGGGAGAGAAGGACTCGATATGGCATGAGAGGTAGGAGTGATAGGAGGGAGAAGATGACGGTGTGATCGGAGAGTGTGCGATGGACCGCCGCCCGTCTCGAAGTATGCTAGGGTAGTGATTCCGAGGCGGGGGTAACGACAAGTTTGAGGTGGATTTGGTTGGTAGGCATCCCCTTGGGGATGAGTCTAACACTGTTTGGGTAGCTGGTAGCCTGAGAACAGTTGTATGTCACACGTGCATAGATGCATTAGCACCCCTTGCATAAATTAACTTTGTACGGGTGGAACTTATTTGTTTTCAAATATTTCATAACTGTTGATTTACTCGATGAGTTTCCCGTCGCGATTTGTCTTCTGGATATATGTGGATTTTCTTAAACTGTTAGGAGCAAATCCAACTGCTCGTCACCACCAATTGTAGAACAACCCTTATAATTGTCTCTCACGTTACCAAACTTTCTAATTTTTTTTTTTTTTTTTCGATACAGTGGATTGACTAATAGAACGATCTGGATACTTATCATTCCACAATTCACAAACTTCTCGCTGGTTTCGGGACTTGTCACCATACCTACACATTATCAAAATTTCAATGATTTCTTTTTCGCTTTGACGTACTATTTCTGAGAAATTTAACAGCTAGGTAACTGACAATGCAGGACTTCTTGTTTGTCATTAGCATTTTAAACAAAAACAAAACATGTACAAAAAAACAAATGAAAACCATAAATATGAAAATCTATCATCTTTATTAGACCAGTCATTTCAATAAAACTCTATAATAATTAATAATTCATTAAGTATACAAGATTTGTCCCTAATTCACAAACCAATGCTTTGGACTATAAGTATTATACATTTTTGTAATCGTCTATCGGTGTGGAATTCCAATGTATAGAGATAAATATGCAGTTCTATTTGAAAAAATAACAAAACTGGTGACGTAATTCGTATGATGCGCGAATAAAAATAAAAATTTTGTTATAAGTAATAGCTTCAGACATAAAAATATTGAATTTATTCCAACCTAAACGTCCTCACCGTATATTTCTGTTGTAAACATCAATCTGCACATTCCTCTATAGAAATTAAGCTTTTGTCGTTGCACTTCTCTTTGCTTTAACTCCATTTATAAATCCTTTAGTTCACTGAAGCGTTTTTTATGTTGGAAGTGTGGTTGAATAGAAATTTCACAAAGTGGTTCTTTTGAGCAAATAATATAAACAAGCTATACAAAATTTCGAATAGGGATTATACTGAGCTCAAAAGAAATACCGGATAAATAAAAATGTTTATAGACTCTTGATGACATGAAAATGTATCGGACAATCCAATTAAATATCACTAGAAGCAAGATACAAATAGAATATGGAAAACAAACTACCGGACGAACAAGTGTATTTGAGACAATTTTAAATGCCCGTAATTCAAGAAGTATTTCAGATAATAAGGTACGGTTTTTACTGAACACCTTTCATAGTTTTTTTATGTGCCAAGGACGACAAATTGTCTATTGTAGTCGTGCCTGCAAATTGATAGCCGAGGCGCAGCCGAGGTTACAAGTCAGTCGAGACACTTTTTGGGTGCATACTACATTTTTTTGTCAACCTTCACAAAAAACTACTAATTTTCGAAAGAAAAATCGACCAATTTTTCGTCCGCAGACACTTTTCGTTCGCAAACTTTTTTCGTTCGCGTAAGTTTCATTAGGGCATTACGAAGAAATCTGTCTTATTGTTAGTAAACGTAGAGTTGACAGAATATCTGTGAAAATTGCAGAAAAATCTATCAGTAGTGACAATCTTACAGAGGAAGAACAGTCGAAACTATATAATCACTTCATTGCAAAATACAATGTGATTCTATTTATAGGGAATACTGATTTATTAATGGAAAAAATATTAACAAAGATCATTAATCTAACCTAAATATTTAGTGGTATGTAGACGAGATAGACGTTTTCGCGGCGCTTCATTCTCAGGTTGTGACGAAATGCTAAGTATTTCGGGACGTTCTACAAAAATTTTTAAATAAAAACTGACTAACAGAAAATATGTAAACCTTCAATGCTGCCAACAGAAATGATAAAATTATTTTGAACACGTTCGCGACGATGGTCTGGTTGTATTCCGATATAATCGGGACGAAAATTTTCTATGTCTCATTTTTGTTAATTTGTGTTTTTTTGTACAAATAAAGTGTTTTTGAACAGTAAATATGAGTTTTTCTTGTAGTTTGATTCCATTCTCGTTGTGCACCACTGGTGGTTCCTGACGCCCCCAATGAATATTTTTTCGTTGTTGGCTTCGGGTAACACCGGTGGCCACCATGTAAAATCGGTTGGAATTTGTAAACAACATAAAGCAGAGTATTTTTTGTTTCAGATTAATGTATGAACAACAATAATGACGTCGAGAACAAAGAAAATTTTAAGATTAGTGCAGAACACCGCTCGCCTTCCACCAGCAAATGAAACTGAGCCGAAGACACCGTTGTTAGCTAGAACTTCGCACGTAGATCCCATTTTCCCAGAATCACCACCAGAAATTGGGACTGACAAACATCAGGTTGATTCACCTTCTGCAGAAATAGATGCCACTTTGCACACATGCCTCCTTTCTCCAGAAAAACAACCAGAAGTCGATGTTGATGAACATTCGGTTGACCCACTTTCTGCAGAAATAGATGCTTCTCTGCAAGAAATAGATATTTCTACGGAACAGTCTGTTGCACCAAATAAAAACCCAACTTCTTTATATATTGACAGCCCACCGTTGACATCTCGTTTTAAATCGCCAGTCAGACGTCAGACGTCCCGCACTAAAAAACCTCGTGTAATCTTGACGGATAAAGACTCTTGGTCTTCAAATGAATCGGACCCATTTGAGGACTCAGGGTCCTCTCATGTTGCTTCTGATGATGAAGACAATGAGTCTGACGCTGAAGTACATTCTGATGTAGAATATGAAAATGAACAAGAAGACCAAGAAACTGATCTGGCTTTAGATGATGATCCTAATGAACCAAGCAATGCTACAGTCAATCAGAAGACATGGGACCCATGTACTGATTTACCAATCCCTTTCCAATACTCAGCACAAAATACCGGGATACAAACACATGACTAGATGTCAGCAATCCCTATAAGATATTTCGACAATTTTCGACCGACGAAATATTGGATATAATTGTTGTGGAAACCAACAGATATGCATTGCAGTACACCAGTTCTCATCAACTTCGTCAAAGAGCTTTACTAAAAAAATGGACAGATACGAATCGTGACGAAATAAAGAAGTTTATTGCCATTCTAATGCTTATGGGGATGGTACACTTACCAAAAATGCGTTTATACTGGTCCAGTACAGAAAAGTTTGGGAATTTCTTTGTTCAAAAAATTATGAAACCAGACCGATTCGAGTGCTTGCTAAAATGTTTTCATTTCTCAAATAATGAAGATGCAGCAGCTACTTCTGAAAGATTGTTCAAAATAAGATATATAGAACTAATCTTCAAACAATTCCAAACCACCCGAGTACCTGGCGAAAACCTAGTCATTGACGAAAGCATGATGCCTTGGAGAGGAAGACTGGTTTTCCTGCCAAATCACATAAGTAAGTGCGGCATTAAATTATATAAAATATATACACCAGATGTTTTCACATAAGACTTGCGTGTATATGTTGGCAAGAACGAGGTAAATGAAACTCCAAGCAACCATGGCCACATCTAAGATACATGTTTCTAGTTGATGAAGATACTGCTTGGTGAAGAGCGGGCGCTATTTATAGATAATTTTTATACAAGCGTTCAACTCTCTAAGGATCTCCTGGATAAAATATGTATGCGGTATGCTAAGAACGAATCGTAAAGGAAATCCAAAGTCGGTTACTTTGAAAAAACTTATAAAAGGGGAAATATACGGTGAACAAAACGAAGATTGAGTTAGAATTATAAAGTGGATGGATGAGCGCCAAGTTTTAATGATAACTACAGTACCATCGCACAGTGACTAGCTAATACCAACAGGACGTGAAAATAGGAGAGGAGAAGAAATACTAAAACCGTCACCAGTAATATATTATAATAAAGTAAAGAATAGTATATTCTGTAACAAGGTTAGAATGAAAATTCGATGCGAGTGGAAAGTTCCGAGCGCGAGCTGAAGGCGAGAGTGAGGAACCACGAGTATTACGAATTTTCATTCTAACCGAGTAGCAGACTTTACTTTCTCCACGATCAAAGATTTTAAATATAATGAATATGAATAAAAGATCATTTATATCACAGAACTCAATCACAATTATATTAAGTAAATACTCAATAATTCACGAAACATTCTACTTTGTATTAATTGTTATATTTGTACAGTTCTCGAAATGAAAAGCTGGTGAATTATTGGAGGAATTTTCAACAATTGCGTGGTTAGGTTATGTTAGGTTAGGTTACGTGACAGCAATAATTTTGACACTTACTCAAGTTTTGCCACTGCGATGACAATCAAATGCGTCAAGGCTAATTATTGCTAACCAGTGTGAGAATATTATTCTATCACAAGAAAGTGAATGTAAATGCATTTAAATTGCATGGGGACAGAGGTGTTGCAGAATATTTCTTCAATCTCATGAGAGAGAATTCCAGCATTCTGTAATCAAATTTGATTGCAGAATTGGCAAATTCTGTAATGATCGTGGAGAAAGGTGTTGACATGTGTGTGTTGACATGTCAGATCAGATGTCATCCTATTATACTCCACTACGGAAGACAATCAAGTGGTATCGAAAGGTATTTTGCGAAGTTGCACTTGGAACCGCTGTGGTAAACATTGGTCATTATACAACTTCGGAAACCCAAGGAATAAGCTTGACATATTACAAATCACAGATATGATTATAATGGGATTTATAGAAACTGACGAAGAAGTTGATGAAAATACCTAATCTCAAAATGATACTGAACCACCCAAGAAAAAAATGCAGAAAAGTGCACATAAAATGATGAAATATGAAGGCATGGTCAGAAATACAAGAAAAAGGTGCACTGGCTGTTATAAAAAAATGAAAATGAACGGGGACTAAAGGAAGCAAAACTAAAAACTGAAAGAGTCAATACATATTGTGTGGATTGTACCTCAAACCCAACCTATTGTTTAGAGTGATTCAACGATCATAAATAAAAACTAAAATACATTTTTTGGGGTGTTTTTTGACTTTTTTATTTGTATGTTATTAGATTTCTGTTCTTTTAGTACATAGTTAGGTATACTTATTCATGTTCATTTTTTTTATCTTCAGACTGATGCTTTTGTTTTGAGCCTAAACTTTTTTTAATCAGTATGTTGTTATTCAGATTTATGTTCTTTTAGTTAGTAGTTAGGTATACTCACTTATCCATGTTCGTTTACTTTTGTATTATCATGTTTTGAAATGCTTTATAAAAATAAACATATATTTTTATGTATCTGTATGTTTTTTTCTCTTACACCTATCTCAGTGGACGAGTGCGCCATCGGTGGTACCCAAAGCAACATGTACTATTCCTATAGCCGTTGCCCAAATATCCAAAGCCTATCTTTGACGCGTGAAATTTTATGTGTGTCTAAACTTATATTGATCAGTGGCCACCGATGGTTCCCATCGTCTGTAAAGATAGCTCGTTTGGGGGCCACCGGTGGCGCACATCGTCGCGAACGTGTTAAGTAATTCCTAAACTATTTTACGCAGACCCAGCAAGCTGTCCTAATATTGAGTTATTTTCTATCACTCTCACGAATTACCTAACTTTAGGAAATGGTTTGTGAAATCGAGCATAAATGTATCATTCAATTTAAATGGCGTGATATTATGAGAACAGTTTGTAGAAACGAAAGACAAAAACTTTGCAGTAGAGGGATGTAATGGCATATTACAACATATTTGTCCATTCCGAACAACTTTTGATCATTAAAATTTTCGATATTGTCAAAAACAAAGGTATTTTATTCCTGTACCAAGTTCATATTTTTCCATAGAACTCGTATACGGAAGACAAAATTTGACATCTAATCTTCGAATTTTACGTTTCTGAATCATGCTGAACTTTTTAGAAAAAATAATTTTTCTCGTTACATCAACAATAAAAAACTTTCCCAAATGCTGACAACTTTTTCAGACTTACTGTATATAAAAGTTACCTTTAAAAAAGTCTCCTCACAAAGTAGAAGTATTTTATGGATGAATTCAGAATAATTCCTATGACTAAAAAAAACACAAAAAAACTCATTATGTTGGATTCGACTATCTTGTTATAACCAATTTCCATTCAAAAATATCACTACATCTCAAGTGGGGCTGAAAACAACCATCTGCCAATTTAAAGTTCAACGTTATTCAGTCCAACCCACCCGTAACAAGTTATTAGATCTTGCTGAAAGTTTATAATTAAATTGCCCTTCAGGTCTAAAACAATAACTTCACTGTTTCTAAATTCCGTTGAACCATAATTTAATCTGCAGATCATGTAAACTAACATACAAATTCCCAACAAACTCCAGACAACATTATTTCCAGTTACGTCTTATTTCTAGAAGGACCATTCCTTGGAATCGTCTACAAAGTTGTGGATTGTTATATATGAGGATACGACTTTAACCAATTTATCGATAACCATTCGAAAAGCACCCTCGTCCGTTAAATTATAATAAACGATGTGAGTGTGTGTGTGTGCGCCTAGAAGTGCTTGAGGGATTACATCCCCATAAATTGTTGGGCCCCTGCGAGACACAACAAACTTGTAAACATGGTCGTTTAATAATTTTATGTTATAAATATGTTTTATTTGCACTAAATTACAGTTATCGAGTTGTTTTTTTTTTGACTGAAAAACATACAGTGAGGTCCTGAAGTAACGGATAAATTTATTTTCTACGTAAATATTAATTCAAATAGAAAATGGATGGAATTATTCACTTGTACCTTCAACCACTTATCAATTTAAAAAAAATTGCGAATTTATTTACACTCGGTATATTAGTTCTTATTTTCACTAGTCGAATATTACACTATTTAACTCACTGTCCGATTACTAAGAACTTCTGTGTGCTAACTATCTACTGTCCGTTTCACTAATTCTCTCGAACTCACTAACTGTACTGTCTACTCACTCGAAAACCACGTATATATAGTCCTTATCGGTTCTGGAAAACTCTAGTGTCTTCGGCGCTCGTGCTCTGTACAAACAAAACCTTATTCCAGGATGTTCGAGTACTTTCTAACGCAGGGAGAGAATCCCGGCGCAGCCACCAAAATTTACACTCGAGGGACAGGGCCGGCTTTGAGTTGGTGACCTCGCAACAATATATAATAAAATCAAAATATAACTTATTCAATAAAAATTTAATTCAACGCATAGATAAAATGAAATGGCGAGCTTATGTACTACTTACAAAAACTAAGTTATTTTAAATAAATATCTGAATTATAACCAGGCTAGCCGTCACTTGTTGATTCAATAAGGTATTCACCTGTAAATGAAAGAAAAACAATACCTGAGCAAAAGAAATAGTCTGAATAAATGAATTTGACTTATAACATGGTATAACGTGCTCTTTAATTATTATATTAGTGATGACAATTACAAAACGGACCAAAAATACTAAACGACAGAATGAACGAAAATGCTTGAAATATTCCGAACGACAGGAATAATGCGACCCTGAACGACAGCGTCTTATATCTGAACGACAGATGAAAAGGTCTAAGTATTATAATCAGTAATTTATTGTTTAATAAAAACTCAGTAAAATATCTATCGAGTAAAAATTAAATGAAATGCATGTGCAAAGGTAAATTCGGTTTGCCTGTGAGGAAACTCGCCATTTGTAAGACAGCAAGCACAACCACAAAAGTCACAATTATTATTCAAATCACCTAGGTAAGCAATTTTAAATAACACAGAATACTAAGACTGGACACTCATCAAACAAATGATTTATATTTCTCTTCAGAATCGGGTACCTATTTAATTTTTATGAAAGGTTTGTTCTCAAAAAAATGGATTCTTACCAACTGATAAAAAGAATTACTTAGAAATAATACTTGGCATGAAACAATTTTTGAATTTATTTAATAAAAATTAATTTTGTGGACATAAATTATCAAAAGATCATCGTTATTTCTCACATCAGAAGAGAAAATAAAACTTAATTAAAATGGTCTTTCACTCAACAAACACATACATACAGTGAAATATTATCTCTAATACATGCAATTATGCAACTTTTTATACATTAGTGTATTTACAGTATTATCGTTTTAAATTAAGCTAAAACGAAGAATATGGCCGATACTGTTGTATCTGAATTTGTTGAATATCTAAGTTCTTTTTATATGCACACACAAGTAAGTTTTTTATTTTAAAATGAAGTTTATTAAATACCTTTTATCTTCTATTAATGTTGAAAAAATGAAAAATCACTTCTTTCCTGTTTTAGACCGCTCTGGGCCCTTGGAAATTTAACCTCCAAAACGAATTGTGAGAAACTCAAATTCAGCATGCCTCTTGACGAAATTTAATATTTGGTTTATTTAAATTTATTTACTTACGAAGATCCCTCGGTATTTATTTTCTTCAGGAACCGTGTTACAAGGTTAGTTAAACTATTCACACTATTTATTACATAGAAATTTTTTGAAATTTACAAATTTTTTTGACTGAGCGAAATAACGGGCTTCTTGTAGAATTTTCTTTTTCAAAAGGGACGACGCTTCCTCTATCAACAACTACCAAACAACCAATTCAATGTTTCTTTCCTAGCAACAATCTGCCAACTATTTCTAAGAGTTTGTTTGATTGTCATTGACCCATCAAATTAACTTATAGTTGTTTATTAAATAGATTTTATAATATTCTTCAATAGATTTAATCTTTTTCAAAAGAAAGCGTCATATTTTATATTTCTAAATGAATTATTTAAGTTTTAATCTTAAATTAATTAATTTTTCTAATTATTTGACATATTCAATTTAGGTTGGTAGTTTTCCTGTTCTAGCTGACAATTCTATGTTCAAACCTGTGATTTGATGAATACTTTCACAAGTGAGCTTCTTTTTTCTTTATTTGTTTATATATTCATTTTTATATTTTAGATTCTAGCATAATACGAATAAAGTTGCGTAATGCTTTGGACAATTTTAATTTTACATGAAGAAATTCAAGATAATACAGAGAAACCATAAACATTTCCGTTTAAAGGTGGATCTTATATTTGATACCAGGTGATTTGTTCGAGTTTTCTCTATATTATTGAATTTCAGACTTTATCTATTGTATGTATGTACGAGGTACATTATAAAGTTTGAATCGCTTCATTGAGTTTGATTTATTTTAATTTGAATCATTTAAATAGTTTTCCTTTAATATTCTATAAGTATTGAAGCTTTTATGTTAGAAGTAACTCGTGTCGGTTATGTACAATGTGTAGTATTATTTTTCATATCAAAATATCAAATATATAGCATCTCCCCCCTTAAGGTTTCACAAATTCTTTGAGCCTTTTTGGGACTTTACATGTACGAGTATTTGTGGTTGCTCAGGTTTCGATTCATTTTCAGAACTTGGTAGTTCCAAATCTCTCCAGACGAAGATCAATTCGATTTCTTCGAAAAGTCTTTCCATTGATTGCCACCTTATACGAACGATGTGGAAGACATTCAAAAACCAATCCCTTACCTTTCCTATTATTTAGAACACTGATTGACTGACCCACTTGTAATTCCGGCAGTGGATGGCTTGAACGATAATACAGTTTCTTCCGATGCTGTCTTTTTTGTTGAATTTTCTCCGTCATATTTGTTGGGATTTCTGGTTCCAAAAGCGTGGTTATAATTGATATTTTTGTACGCAATCGACGGGAAAATACTAACTGAGCCGGTGAAACTTCAAGGTCCGTTAGTGGCGTGTTACGGTATTCCCATATTTTTGACCAAAAGTCTGCCCTTCCAAATGTCGCTTTTTTCAACATGGTTTTCACAGTGTGTACTCCTTTATTAGCTAATCCATCACTTTTGGGGTAGTATGGGCTGCTAAAAGTGGCTTTGAAACCATATTCATTTGCAAACATTCTATACGTTTTACTGTGTCATTTATGGGATTACAAATGTTGCAAAAATTTTCTTCACTTGTAGAATAATATTATTCATTTCTGATGAGCGCAAAGTAACCACCTCTATCCAGTTCAAATAATAATCAACAGCTTTTGAATATGTTTGCATGTCTTCTTGGGCTATATCCATGCCAATTATTTGAAATGGACGTTGTGGAATTTCTCGTGACTGTAACGATTCTCTGCAATTTTTTGTGCAAATTTTCCACAAATTTCACAGTTTCTTATATGTATTTTAATAATCCTGGCCAAAAACAAACTTCTCGTGCTCGCATGCGACTTTTCACCACTCCAAGGTGCGGTTCATGGATTAGAGATGAAATAAAATGACGAATTTTCTTTGGAATGTCCACTTGATTCTCAAAAAACAGTATCTCATCAGCAACATACATCTTGTGGTCTCTGGAACACTTTTCCTCCTGGGGTTAACTGATTAGGCCACTTCTTCGTATGGCTTCTGTATGGCTTTTATAACCAAAGATGTAACTGCTTCCACTTTTGCTTCATATCTTAATGCTCTATTCGTTCTATTGTCTTAAGCAAATAACGGGTATCAAATGAATGTACAACCACTTCTCCACATGAGTTGAGATATGCACTACTTAATGTGTCAGAAATATACATTTCTATTCCAGGTTTATACTGAACTTCGTAATTATATCTAAACAGCTGAATAATGATCCGTTGCAATCTAGGAGTAGCTTGACTAATATTCTTTTTCGTGATATACTGCAGTGGTTTGTGATCACTATGGACAGTTACCATACGACCATATACAATATAGTGAAACTTTTTGAATGCAATAATGGGCATAAATCTGTTCAGCAGGAGAAATACTTCGTGAAGCATACCATTTTGTAACAAACATGCTCCCAAGCCATATTTACTGGCAATACACTGAATGGTCATTGGCAATTTAGGATCAAACAAAGCTAGCACTGGTTTGTTACTTGGTATCATTTTAATCGATTCAAATGCTTCTTCTTACTCTACTCTTCATTGAAATTCTACATCTTTTCATGATAGCTCACGTAATGGGGCTGTGACAGATGCCGCATTAGGTACGAAGTTGGCAAGAAAATTAACCATACTTCATCTCATCATCTTTACTTGATGGTTTTGGTAATTTCGTAATAGCTTGAGCTTGATTTTTAGTAGGACGTAAAATGCCATCTTGAATTATTTTTCCCATATATTGTACTACCGATACGCTATATTGGGTCTTCTCTGGACTAAATTGCACACCAATTTCTCTAGCTTTGAGCAACACTTGAAATTTCTAGTTCGTCAATTCCAGCAATGATATTCAAAATATTCAAATACATTTGGGATGTCACTAAATATTTCTTGGTTTCGTTGATTGAATCATTCTGGAGCACATTAAATACCAAATGGCACACGCTTGAATTTGTTTCTGCCCCATGGTGTATTGAAACTGTATAATTCAGTACTTGTTTCCGACAATTCCATCTGCCAATACCCACATTCACAATCAAGGACAGAAAATTTCATCTGGACTCGGGATCATACTACTACAAGATTGTGTACCCAATCTGTAGAATGTTCTACATTTTACAGATAAAAGTTTTTTCAATTTTGTATGTAAAGCTAGCGGAATGCGACGAGGATTCTGAAGAACTCGTTCTGCATTTTCCTTCAATTCAATACACATTTTCTTTTTAGTAATGGATTCCAATCCAAGCAACCTCACGAAAAATTAAAGGCTCTGATGGAATAATGTTTGCAACCGTTTAACAAATCCTAGACTTTCGGAATCACCAGCCCCAAGTATTGATTTATTATTTGTAATATAAAGTTGACTTGATGTGTTCTATTTCGATAAATACACTCCCAAACAATTGTACCGGCTTTTGGCTATAATCAACAAATCTCTGTCGTTTTTCTATTTGATTAACTTGTACATTGACACGATTCGAAATATTATCCCATTCTGATCGATTTAGGAAATAACCTTTAGACGCAGAGTATAACCAGCAATAAATAATTCTACATACCACGCAGATTCGATATTATTTACATCGGCACTAAAATTATCTATATACAATGTGTCAGCAACACACTGGTCTGCCGCATGTCTAGTTTGACACTTCCTACATGCATATTCAGCTGTAGTGTTTGAACCAAACACTGATTTTGATGGGGATGCGAATTTTGAAGCGACATTTGGTTCTTTGTTCAACTGCCTAGCCGACGTCTTTAGATAATTTGTTTTTTTTTTCGATTAGCACTCACATTAGCTGTGCATGTTGAGGCGGAAGCTACAATGGCTGCATACAGGCTGGAATGCAATGGGAATTGGCACGAAGGAACCAACTCCCATAGTCATTCCAGAATTACAGATGTTATCACAAACTCGCTTCTTGAAATGAGGAGTGATAACATGTAGGCAAGAATTAACGACAACCAACCTCACCATATCCAGCTAAACTGGTAAGGGTTGGAAGCATTTAGCCAGGAATGAACGTTGGAGTGGTACTCAGACGGATCTAAAACTATCAAAGGAACAGGAGCTGGAGTCCATGGTGCCAGACCCAGGTGCACTGTCCACGCATTGTTGGGGAAGTTTGCATCTGTTGCAAATGAACATCGAGAGGTGGTATAGAGGCAAAAAGATCCTCAAACTCTCAGATACTCGGGCAGCACTAAAACATTTAGCATGTCCCCAGATCAGATCTGCCTTTAATAACTTTTAGCCTTGGCAAACCACAATAGAGTAACTCTTAAGTGGGTCCCGGGGCATAATGGTATTGTAGGCAATGAAAAGGGAGACACCCTAGCAAAGCTAGGGTCTGAAACTGCATTCACTGGTCCTGAACCAGTATTTGGAATATTAAAATATGCTGCACGTGGTTGTACATCTCGGTGGATCCAAACTAAACATCAGACGTACTGGAGACACGTGCCAAAACAGGAACACAGCAAACTCTTGGTCAAAAATCTCTAACTAACGAAATACTAAACCTCAGCAGGTGCCAGATAAGGAAAGTGATGGGATTACCCAACGGTTACTGTACCCTAAGGAAGCATGCATACAATTGGCATATATAGGGAGGAACCTATCTGTCGGTTGTGCATGGAAGAGGCCTCTCTCATTCTCTTCGAATGTAAAGCACTGTCTCATTGGAGATATAGACTCCTAAGACTAGTGTATCCAAAGGAGGATTTCTCCAAGAAGGACCTAGTGAAAAGACTTTTGAGCCTGATAAGGGCTACTGGTCTCTTCATATGAACGGTATAACCAAGAGCACAAAAAGCCTAAAGGCTGAGGTGCCGAGGTCTCTAAGCCTCTGACTGGTGGTGCAGAACTAATTAATCAATCACATTGGCTGGTTCGCCTTAGATTACCTTGAAATGTTTTTTGTTTGTTGTGCAGTTCCAATAAACGCAGCTGCGTTCGGTAAGATTGAAGTAGGCTCACGTCAAGTATTCGTTCGCGAAATGCACCTTCGTTAATACCCAGTGCAATTCTCAGTAAAATCAGCTCATCTTCCTTGGTACTAAAATCACAAAACAATGCCAATGTACGGAGTTTCGTCAAGTAGCACTCAATTTCCTGATCACCTTGAGTAGCACTAATACCTAATCACCTAACGAGCGTAAATTAAATTATGAAGAGACACGCAATAATCCTCAAGCTTCTTAGCTATAGCCTCAAATTTCTTTTGATCTTCTCTGTCTACATATTGGAAAGTATTGTATACCTTCAATCCATCAGCACCTAATATATTCAGTAAAATGGCAATTTTCACTTCATCTGGTTTTCTATTCTTTTGCCTGGCAACTAGGTATAATAATTGAATAGATGAGGCTTCTACTTGATGAAGATCCATACTAAACGATGAAATAAAACAATTTAATTTGTTTAAATCTTCATTAAATCCATGCTAATTATAATGAAGATTTAAACAAATTAAATTTATTATTTGATTTAATCGTTTAGGTATAATTATTCTAACTGCTGAATACCTTCCATAATTCAGATAGATTTAAAGCAGAAAAATATATGGGACTATGATTCCATTATGGGGTCTTCTATTCAAAAACCTGACACCAAGTTTTAAATTTTACTTTACCTATATGTATATAAAATTATATTAGTTCATGCCAGAATCTGACATTGTTAATAACTTAACTAAATTAAAATAATCATCTCTTGTAATAAAGGATTAGCTGAGATGATAATACTAAATATCAAAATATACAACATATTGGATTACGCAAAATCTACACTGGATGAGTAAACTGGATTAAAGTAATCGTTAGGGATGGCAAAATGAATAACATAATGATTGAGCCATTTCTTTTTAGGGGACCTCAACGGTGGCGAGTTACTTGGATATTTTATAAAATGTGTTAATACCTGAATTCAGACAATTTTCTTCTTATAATGTTAACCACTCAACTATTAATAGAAACATATTATGATTTCAACGATGGACCTCCAACACATTATGCAGCAGCAGTACGAGCTTATCTCAATCAAATATTTCCGCATCGATGGATCGGAAGACGTGGCGAAATTGAATGGCCACCCCGTTCTCGCGATCTTACTCCACTGAATTTTTTATTGTGGGGCTGTATGGGATCAAAAATCTATAAGAGTGAACCAAGTAATATCGATGATTTAAAGCACCGAATGAGGCGAAAAGTTAATCAAATCAGTGCAGAGATGTTACAAAACGTAGTCGAAGAATCTCAACATCGTATATATATTTGGTTAAAAAATGCATTAGTTGATGATTTAAAATTGACATAATTTCATACAAATATAATTCAAATGTGGGAAAATGTAAGGGTTGTGTGAATGAAGGTCTCTTCTTTCATTTCACAGAATCTATGTTCTTCTTGCTCCACACTAGATTGAGATTTTTGAGATGCTCATTCAGACGGCACTGTTTTGTTAGGACGCCGGTCAAAACTCTTAGTGCAGTCTCACTCTGGCATTCATTTGTTCTTACCTGGTTGTAGTTTTCCAGAAAACTCATTGATTGTATCAGCCCTACTAGATCTTTCCAATGATCAGATCTTCTCTTCTTTTTGCCATTGCCTACTTATTCCACTATTACATTGATACTACAGTTGATATCACAAAGGGGGTTCCGATCCCAAAATAGTGTTTTAGCCCTTCTCTTGCTAGTTCATCTGCTTTTTCATTTCATTCTATTCTAGTGTGTCCTATACCCATAGTGAGCTGACGATGCTGTTCTCGCTTAGTTCATTGAGTTTTCCCAGGCATTCCCATACCATCTAAGAACTGATTACGGTGCTTTAATAGCTGCTTGACTATCCGACTTGATCTTTGCCTTCTATATATTTTATCAATACTGAACAGGGCACACTTTCCTATGGCGTCAATTTCTGCTCGAAAGATAGTCGGGGTTGTTTCCAAGCTTCCAGAGTATTTGGCTTCTGGCCCGTATTACACTCCCATCCCAGACCTTTCTGTTGCCTTAGAGCTATTTGTATACCATTGAATGGTATTATTTCCAAGAATGGTAATGGTGCTGGGATCCCATTCTTTGTTGTTACTGAATTCCGTATCGAATTTCTTTGAGAAGTTATATTTTTTCATCATACTCAGTGTTTTTTTTATGATACCCTCTCTACTTAGTCTGTATCTTGTTCTTTCTGCAACACTTTCCACCACCAAATGTAACCACTAATGTAAGCACTACTGTGCATGTTTTCATGGCTATAAAGTGAGTCTTGAGTATGGAACTCCGAGTTTGGTGTGCAAGGATCATGTGTTATGGCCGATATTATGGAGCCGAGATTAATTGAGGCGTTGGATACTAAAAACTCACTCTATATAGAATAGTCTTTGAATTATTGAGAGGTTGTCTCTCTTCAACAATGGGCTAGTTTTAGTACTCCACGCAATAGTTTCATGAGTGATGATTGGTCTCACTATGGCTCTGTACACTTAGCTCAGGATCCTTGGGCTACAACTCCAATTCCTGTACACCATTAGAACAATTTTTGCTCCGTATATAATATTTTCGTGATTGTTCGAATGAGATTTGCTCCATTTGACTGCTCCACACTGTATATACGTTTAACAAGCTCCAGAGTGACAATCGAATTTCCATGAAATGACGATGTTATTCCCAAAAATAATTTCAAGTTTAATCGATAATCTTGTCAAAACCGCCTATCATCCTTAGCTTATAATAAACGATGTGTGTGTGTGTGTTTGGAAATGCTTGAGGGATTAGACCTCAATAAATTTCTAAAGCAATGGGAGACATGGGCTTGTGAATATAAGCAAGGAGATATTCAGATTCGGAGAGATGATGAAACAGTAACAGCTGCTATAAATAGCGAGAAAGCAATAATTGAATATGGAGATGAGTTAATTACGCTTTGTGTAATTAAAAAATACTTTCAAACTTCATATTTGAAATGCAAATTTCACCAATGACGTATTTCGCTTAAAACGTTTTCAAACCTACGTGAATTTATTTTCGGGGGTGAACTAACTGTAGGAGAAAACAAACAGTGTTTCACGTGGGTTTTCATTTATATTTCGTGATGTTTATAATCGAAAGTGGCTTGATTGTTTTCTAAAATAATCGTCTTGATTAAAAATAAGAATAAATTGATAATCGATTTTTTTCTCATTTGAAGAACAACCAATGTTTAATTTATTTAAATGAATCTTAAAGATCAACCCATTTTCAGTTGATAAATCTTAAAACCACTGTTACGGTTCACCCTGCAATAGAAATAAAATTGAGTAAGAACTATAGTGTCATGCATAAGTGATTTATTTGTTACCTCTAAAATGTATATATTTATTTTAAAATCATGAATGTGTACATTGTAAATATTTTTATTCAAGTGGAAGAAACAAATCATTAGTATTTATTGACATTAATAACTGGTTCATAGGTTAACCTTGGTGAGAGTCTTTTACAAATTCCAAATTTGTCTTGATTCTTTATGTATCCAGTAAGCCATTTGACCTTGACCCCAACTCGAAAGGTAGAAGACCTTTTTTGACCTTTCAAGGTCAGTCACATAGGCCACTAGTTTGAAACAACCATTTTGTATTGTACTTTTTCCAAGTCTACATGGTTGTTTGCTACGGTTTTGTGATTTAGGAAAAATTAACAATCAGAGATTCTCCAATTCAAAGTGATGTAAAGGAGCATGTATGCATGGATATAGTTCCTGATCATACAAAGACAAAACACTTAAAGTTCACCCACTATCTAGGGTAAGTACCCGATATCTATTGGGACTTAATCACCAACACAGTTTCTTATTTATATTTTCTTTTCAGACCTTCTGTCTTCTTTCTTTTTTTTCCTTTTTCTTTTGGATCTTTTCCATCGTTTTCTCCATTTCTTTTGGTTCCTTTTCTTCGAGATAACTACATCAACGCTAAGCGTATAACCGGTTAGCTACTTATTTCTATACCTTCAACATATACCACTACGTTCTGACAACTCTAACATCTACTCCAGGCCAATTCTATGTACACCGATAACTACAACAGCAGAGCAGAATACCACCTGTAGGTAACCTCATCAGGATTCTCAGATGTTAATATACAAGTAAGATCATTCTGATTAATAAATTTAGTGATGCCTCTTGTCCAGAGTTCATCCCTTTAGGTTACTGGTTAGTTAGTGACGATAGTAGGTACGTATTAACATTTTGAACCTACCCTACAGTTTATCTGGAGTTCATTCAGAGCCACGTTTAGACCATTTTCGATTAACTGAGTTAAATGCATCTGGGGGTAGTTATAGTATATCTGATATAGTTCGTCCTATACTTGCTAACCTCGGCAATAGTTTAGTACCTAAAACAGATGTTCCCCTTCAATTTACCAGTATAAGGTTAATCTCTCAATGTAAATAGTACCATGCTAACACAGTATCCATAAGCTAGTTATAATATAATACTTACCAGGGAACAAGTGTAATCCCAGAAGTATACTACTGTGGAATATTTCCATATAATAATTTGAATATTTCATTTTGAAAATTATTCGTAATCAGTACTTTACGAACGTTGTTTTTTGTATAAGGCAAGCCAAGCGCTGTCAATCGTGTCAATCGGTGAGTTCACAGAACTCCATTGTTACACAGAATATAGATCTTAAACAAACACGCCTACCGAGTAGATCATTTACACCTTCCATCTTAGAGATCACAGACTATCCCCTCACTAGAGGTGAAACACTTAAACTTTCCCTCATTTAGGTTTTATCCACCCACTCTCCGCGAACGAGAAGTCCGGAAAGAAAATACTTCATATCATCTAAGCTGGTTAAGGGGATAAAATACCTCCACACTAACCATTCTTTCCGTTTTACTACATTCTAATCCCGCTCAGGGGATAAAGGGGAAAAACAGGTAGTAACACCACTCTACTGAAAACTATTGGACTGTTTATTCACCCGCGACCATAGTTCGGTTTTTCAACGAGACACTAAGCAAGCTCATGGTTGATACAAATAATGGAGATATATAAAGGATATCCAAAATTATTATGGTTTTTAAACATGTTTATGAAGAACTGGAACACTTCACTAAACACACGAATAAACAAAAATAACATCTTAACAGCTGACTCAAATAAGACGTGGAATATTCTAAAGACTCATTGAGTGCTTACTGGTTCTGCCTCAACTCACTTACCAACATGCCAAACGATGAAAACTACATCACAGAAACCTAACCATTCACACAAAAACACTCTTTCACTATACATGGACGACTATTCGTAAATAATTGCACGAGTGCATCAAAATTACCGATAATTTTTCATGAGAGCGTCTTGTCAAAAAACTGCGTGAGTTCATTTTTATTTCTCCAAAATATGAAATGCGAAATTATCCGTGCTGGGACGTTACACCCCTGGGTTTCGTTTTCTTTGATTCGAAGGACCACCCTTTGCAGGAACGATAATTAAACATTAAACTCGATTAATTTTTGACACAACAAAAAATTCACTTTATTAAACATAAAGGGCTGTGTTACGTAACGATAAGGTAATGCCACTTTGTAACGCCTCCAACAAGGTTGGGCGCCAATTTGCAACGGCTACTCAGTTTAGAGAGCACCTCAGGTGTAGATTCTGAGACCAAACTAGTATAAATTCAGAGAGTAGTCTTACCGGTTCTCGGGTAATTCTACTTAAAATTTGTTTAAGGTGAAATAAAGATAAATTAGGAAAATTAGGAAAGGTAAGCGGGCGCCACTCTGAATAATACTAGCCTATTTGTTATTCACATCTGCATTATAGCGACAAATCCTGGAAGATTGGAAGGGAAAACAAACTATATGAACAACGTTATTAAATTTACAAGTTGTATATTGACTTTGTTCAAAAAAAATTAAATTGGAAAAAAAATTGACTAGGTAGGTTGTTGTTCAATGTTGATGAGCTCACTACATGTAGCAGATGTACTTTCCTGAAGTGATGGCGGAGAGATGGTGTCCTTTTGAAGTTCTAGTTTCAGTTAACGTTCTTGCTTGTTCCAGGTAAAAATTCCTGACCCAGGTAGTGTCTCAGGTAAAGTTCCTGTCACAGGTAATGTCTCGGGTAAAGTTTCGGGTCCAGGTAAGGTTTCGGGTCCAGGTAAGGTTTCGGGTCCCGGTAAAGTGCACTCAAATGAATGCACTTCTAAGATAAGATAAGATAAGCCAGAAAGGCTTCAATAGCACATGTTCGCCGGAAAAAGAAGAACGAAACCCCTTTGCCACTTGTTTAAATACACGAAATCATGTGAACGACCACCGACTTACGTCTCATGTTCGTGTCACGCTCATACGCTTTGACCAGGAAAGGAATTTACCTTCCAGTAGTGAATTCTTGATTCATATTTGATTTATAATTGGTAGAAGAAGAGACACGAGATCGAAGTGGGAATTTCAAGATGGGCGTGACTATTTTCCGACGGACGGACCTCGATCAGCGCGCATAGAAACGTTGATTTCGACTCTCGTCGACAGTAAATATATTCAGCCTTGAAACATTTCTCGGTGTTGGGCATGAGAAAGGACTGGCTATTCGCCGCCCATACGATAATTTATTAATTCAATCGAGGGAAGTAAAGTGAACGAAATTAACGTTACACACCCTTACAACCCGAAAAAAAATTTTTTTTCCAAAAAAAAAATTTTTTTTATAAGTGAAAATCATTGAGCTATTACGAGACTGAAATAAAGAAGATATTAGGAAGATATTGAACGATAGGAAGACTAAGAAGAAAGGAACGAGTCACTGCGATACTGAAGGGAAAGAACAAATTTGAGGATTCTTCCGAATAATTAATTTAGAGAAAAATAAAGATTAAAAAAAATATGAAAGAAAGGGAGCGTTCCAAAGTCTTCACCGGTAAGCCAGGTGATTTTTTTGCTTCCTAGGCTCTTACCAGGGAGGTTGCCAGTTAGCGTCCACAGTAGCCATTGGTAATCGCGCAAGCAGAACATTAGGAAAAAAAAATCATCCCACAAACACAGCAGAACTTTGAACGGTAAATTCTGAGAAAAGCGGAACCAGTACCAGGTATCTACATACCAATAATTTTAGAAATTTAATAGTAAGATAAATCACTGCATCAGTGGGTTCCCAAAGATAATGACTTAAGATAAGATAAGATAAGGAAAGAAATGAGACTTCCATCAGATACATTGATTATCCCTCAGTTAGATAAAAAAAATATGGATTAGTTATTATTTATAAAATGTTTCTTTATTTAATTACTACTATCATATGAATAGAAAAAAAATATATTTTTGGAACAAATCCAAGGAAGTTTGTATTACTCCCTAACAGAATGTAGCTCCTGTCAAGCTAAAATGTTTTGGAACAATGCCAAGGAAGTTTGTATTACTCCCTAACAGAATGTAGCTCCTGTCAAGCTAAAATTTCCAATATATTATACCCCATATAACGATATATGAAAGAAAAATAAAAAAAACCCAAAAAAACTACTCATATTTTTGGTCGGATATGTGCATCACCACAGTATCACCGATCAAGAAATCAACTTCTGTCTAATGAGAAGGACCTCGCGAGAGATGTTAAATCGCGTCGTGGTCTTCAATCTCAGCTTCAGATGAAATCCAAACCCAAAACACCATGACAATACAACATAACCTTCCTTAAATAGAAAAGCTTTTAAGATCGATAAACTAAATAATGAATAACAACAAACCAAAAAAAAAATTAAAAAAAAAATTTTTTTGGAAGAAGCTGATACAGCAAGTCCAAGGAGGCTCGATCTAACCCCCTAACAGAATGTAGCTTCTGTCAAGCTGAAATTTGGGGATAAGAGAAATTGACAACGGCATCCCACAACAGTACTGTTGGAAAATCCCCAGAGCGATATGTGAGCCATGTTGGCACAAACGCAGTAGCTAACCCCCCAAGTAGATTTAACTAAATGACAGCAGACCTTACCCACCTCTGCCTCCCAGGCTGATTAACCCCCCGACGCTGAACCCTGAAACACATTCCAGACCGCTCTGAGCTCCCTCAACACCCACTGCTGAGAAATCCAACAAAAAAAATATAATCAAAAGGGAAAATGTGATGCAATAAAATATAGACAGATTGAATCCATGTCTATAAGTGAAATATCTAGATCAATCTTTCGGAATGATCATAGATAGAGGTATGTAATGAGCAAAATAGAAAGATTTTAAGTAAACAAGATATTAGGTAAGATATTGATTGAAGATAGGCAAAAGAATTTCTGTAATGTAAGTTGACATCTCGAACATATTAACAAATAGATAATAAAAAAAATTTAAAACACTTGAGATACTAAAAATTTTCAACATGAAGGTAATGAAAATTTTTAAGATAATTAAGATAAAGGAAATTTTAAAACAGTTAAGATATTAAAATTTCAAGATAGTTAAGATAATAGAAATTTTTAGATAACTGAAGTAATAAAACTTTAGAGCTAAGATAATAACTTCGATATCCCCTGATATGTCATCAACTATGTAAGTTAATTGCAAAGTCAAATTGTCGATGGTCTAAAAAAAAATTTAATATACCCTTTCGGTATATAAATACAGACAAGACACTTTGTCTGTAACGATAAGATAAGATAAGTACTATAAAATATATAGTACAGTAGACAAGTTTACTACCCTTGTCCACTTAGATAAGATAAGATAAGGTAAGATATTTATCGTAAACTACGATAATTAAGATAAGATAAGGTACTGAAGATATAATATCACCCCTAAAACATTTAAGGTATATCCGATATTTCTCCAAATCGATTAGACCCAATTCATTAACCTCTATGCATGTGCGCAACAGGTTTACTCAATTTGATTTGACGGTGCAAAAAAACTTTTTCAAAATTATAATAAATTTGAATATTTTAAAAATTCGAAAAATTCTCAACAGATTTTATATTATAATTCTTAGATTAGAATTCCATCCGGCTAGGAAAATATTTATTACACTACTCATTTATCCCAGAACACGAAGGTTAATTTGCTAATCAGTAGTAGGGAAAGAAAGTCATTATCGTTTTCTAGTCAGAGAAAAGGAAAATCTCTATGATAAAAAGAAAAAAAAATATTCGAGACACCAACATACAACACAAATAGAATGAACAATTAGGAAAGGTATATTTATCTGATTACGTTAGGGCTGCTTCGGAATCATCGATATCAGAACACTCATCATCAGACAAGATACCAGCTTTAAGGTCTTTCATGTGCCATCGACCAATATTTTTTCCCGTTTCATCTTTTAATTCATACACTAAGGGAGAGATAACACGATATACGGTACATTGTGTATATTTCGGTAAAAATTTTGCGGAAATATATCTGGCTTTGTCCGATTTTGGGTAGTTCTTTTTCCAAACCCGATCACCTACATAAAACCTATGATCGCGTTTGCGCAAATTATAACGTTGACTACTTTGTCGATATGCTGTTTGCAAGTTCTTTCTCACCACTTCGAAAAATTTAGGCATTTCTTGTGTATCCTGAATTCGGTGAACTTTGTCAGAAATGGTAACCTGATTATTTGCATTTTCTGCAATTTTACCATAAAAATTTCCCGAGACAGGTACATTTCGAGCAAAGGTAAGGAAGGAAGGGGTGAAATCGGTAACCTCATGTTTCGACAGCCGAATTGCTTGAGCAATTTTATATATTTCTTCATCCCATGTTCTATGATCTTCATAACTATAAGATCGTATAGCTGTGACAATGGATTTGTTTACGCGCTCAGTATGATTAATTTGCGGATGAAAGTTAGCATTATACCATATCTTTTGTACTGAATATTTTTACATGAGATTTTTGAAAAGATGACTCGTGAACTGTTTACCATTATCACACGAAACGATTTGAGGTATTCCAAAAATGAGGAAAACATGATTTTCTAAGAAATCAACTATAGAACGAGCGGTAGCCTGACGTAAGGGATGAACCAATACGAATTTAGTGAACCAGTCAACTACAACAAGTGCGAACTGATTACCTTTGCGAGATTGGGGATATGGCCCTAAAAGATCACACGATATTAATTGAAAAGGGAAGTTAATATTACGATATTGTCCCATTAATCGTGCTTGGGGTAAGTTAGATGGTTTACACGATGCACATATTTTACAACGAGTGACATATTTATAAACCGATTTTCTAAGATTCGGCCAATAATAAATTTCAGAAATTCTCTCTAATGTTTTAAAAACACCGAAGTGAGAAGAAGTTGGACCATCATGAAAATGATGTAGAATTTCATTTCGATTTTTAGTAGGAACGACAATTTTCCAATCGGAAATATTACTAATTGGTCCAAATTTATTAAAGACATGTTTATATAATATGTTATTCTCAACTCGAAAACTTGGGTATTTTTCCGGAAAATCCTGAACATGAGAAATCATGTCATTATACCATTTATCAGGATGCAAGGTAGATAAGTCTAAAATACTAACTTCAGGTATACGAGATAAAGCATCCGCAACTACAGTTCCGGTAGATCTACGGTGTACGATAGAAAAGTTGTATTGCGACAATTGCAATATCCATCTAGCTAAGCGAGGAGAAGGTTTTTTCATGTTATTCAACCAAACCAGAGAAGAATGATCGGTAATTACGGTGAAATGACGACCGATAAGAAAATACCTAAAATGATCGATCCCTAACAAAACTGCTAACAGTTCCTTTTCGGTAGTACTGAACTTTGTGAGTTTCTTACTCATATAAGCTATGGGATGTTCGAGTCCATCTTCCAGTTGGAAAAGAACACTTTCTACCCCAACATCACTAGCATCTGTCATAAGGAAGAAAGGTTTGGTGAAATCGGGACTACTTAAGATAGGAGCGGTAGTTAAGACAGTTTTCACCTTTTCGAAAGCTTGATCTGCTTGGGGTGTCCAAGTAATGGCTTGGTGTTTCTTTCGCTCACTTAGAAGATCAGAAATTGGAGCAGATAAGGGAGAAAAATCTTTAAGAAACCGTCGATAATACGAAACCATTCCCAAGAATCTACGCACCTGAGTGGCTGTTTTCGGAACAGGATACTCACAAATAGCAGAAACCTTTTCAGGATCGGTACGAAGACCATTTTCATCCACTACATAACCTAGATATCTAAGGGAAGAACGACAAAACTGACATTTATCTAAATTCACCGTCAAGCCGGCATCTCGTAATCTCTCAAAAACACTCTGGAGAATTTCCATGTGTTTGTCAAAATCAGGAGTACAAATGATGATGTCATCCAGGTAGTAATAACAATACGGTTCTAAGGAAGGACCAATGACCAAATCGATCAAACGACACATACTAGCAGGAGCAGAGACTAAACCGAAAGGGGTAGTGACATACTCGAATAAACCTTTACCCTTAACTACAAAAGCTGTTTTTTCCCGAGATGATTTCTCCAACGGAATTTGATAAAATGCTTGCTTCAGATCGATACTAGATATATAACGAGTATCTCGAAGTTGACTCAGTATAACTTCGATTGAAGGTAAGGGATAAGCATCTTTATTTAATTTACTTAATTACAGTTACCTGTAAATAATTGTCATATAAGTAAAGCGTGATCTATAGACGTCAAAAAATAATAGTTCAATACTATTAAACGCTTTACAAAATTAGAAAAATTAATTTCCAAAGAGCAGACCGTCCACTAAGAAGCAACAACTACTTCTCGGGCTATATGCCCCGACAGACATTGAATTACACTTCTAAAGTAAACGGGGTTGGTATATCTGTTAAGATAGAACCAACCATTCTGGTTTGCGACTAGAAGGAATAACATCACTTGTGGACCGGTTTCGGCGTTTTTGCGCCTCATCAGCACAAGGTAGATGCCATTCGTCCAAGAGCTCTGAGAGCATAATCCTGGACTAGAGACTACGTCGATACCACACCAACACATTAGCCTTAGTAAAGGAAATGTTAAGAGTGCGGTATCGACGTAGTCTCTAGTCCAGGATTATGCTCTCAGAGCTCTTGGACGAATGGCATCTACCTTGTGCTGATGAGGCGCAAAAACGCCGAAACCGGTCCACAAGTGATGTTATTCCTTCTAGTCGCAAACCAGAATGGTTGGTTCTATCTTAACAGATATACCAACCCCGTTTACTTTAGAAGTGTAATTCAATGTCTGTCGGGGCATATAGCCCGAGAAGTAGTTGTTGCTTCTTAGTGGACGGTCTGCTCTTTGGAAATTAATTTTTCTAATTTTGTAAAGCGTTTAATAGTATTGAACTATTATTTTTTGACGTCTATAGATCACGCTTTACTTATATGACAATTATTTACAGGTAACTGTAATTAAGTAAATACCTACAAAACCGAGATGGTTTTTTGTCGATATAGAATTTTGGTTTGTGATTAGATGTAGAGATGTCGCCGATATCGCACTCTTAACATTTCCTTTACTAAGGCTAATGTGTTGGTGTGGTATCGACGTAGTCTCTAGTCCAGGATTATGCTCTCAGAGCTCTTGGACGAATGGCATCTACCTTGTGCTGATGAGGCGCAAAAACGCCGAAACCGGTCCACAAGTGATGTTATTCCTTCTAGTCGCAAACCAGAATGGTTGGTTCTATCTTAACAGATATACCAACCCCGTTTACTTTAGAAGTGTAATTCAATGTCTGTCGGGGCATATAGCCCGAGAAGTAGTTGTTGCTTCTTAGTGGACGGTCTGCTCTTTGGAAATTAATTTTTCTAATTTTGTAAAGCGTTTTTTGACATCTTTATTTAAAGTTACACTATTTAATTTACGTCCATCAAAACACATTCTGTATTTACCATCTCCCTTTTGAACTAACCAGATAGGGCTACAATATGAAGATTTACTTTCCTGAATTACACCTAATTCAAGCAAAGTATCTACTTCCTTTTCCAGGTAAGCTTGCATTGCCTGAGGTAAGGGATATTGGGTTTGTTTAAAGGGAGGGGAATTTCCGGTATCAATGAAATGCTCTATCAAATGAGTTTTGCCGATTTTATCTGAAGGACTAATAGTCTTGAAGAGATCAATAGTTTGATTTAATTTACCAGTTTGATGAGGAGTTAAATGAGATACAGTTAAAGATAATTTAGAGAAATTTATTTTTACGTTAAAAATCTTAAGAAAGTCCATACCGAGAATAATGTCATGTTTAACAGAAGGTATTAGATAAAATTTCATAAGCCTAGATATCTTGTCTGTGATGACATATGTTTCGATATAACCAAGAACGTCCTGCAACTTGCCATCTGCAGTAGATATTTTTAAGTTATCATCGTCTAAGATAGGTATCGATAAGTTATGAATAAAATCTAGTGCACGAGAACCAATCAATGAGATATTTGAACCAGTATCAACAAGGCAAGAAATTGTTTTATCAAAAATTATGATATCGACATAAGGTCGATTATCATTTTCCATGTTATACAACAGTGACCCTACATTTGCTAAAGACTTATGCTTCGAATTTGAAACTATTGAATTTGATCTTGAATTTAGTTTATAGAAATTTTTGACAAATAAAAGCCATGAATTCCAGTCGGAGCGACTTACAGTAGGAACCTTTTTTAAGATAGAAGGAGAAATTTTCCTTGCAGAACTGGAATTTACAGGATTTATTTGAGATAACCTCAATTTTTGTCTTTTGTAGGTTTTTCCTGAGGATTTGGTTTTACTTTGGTGCTGGATTTTCCTGATGTTCCCGGTTTCTGAGCGACTGTGGTAGAGTGGGAAGCTCGACCACCGCTTGGTCCGTTTTTTGAACACTTTGGACATTTCGTTTTTACTGTATCAGGATGTCCACAACCAAAACAGAACAGTTTCCTAGGAACTTGACAGTTATAATACATATGACCTGCTTGTTTGCAATTCCAGCAAGTCCAGGTAGAAGATACTACAGAGAGATTTTTTCGTGTTTGTTTAAAACAAGAATTATCCTTAAAAGAGGTACTAGGTATGCTCAAATCTGGTTCAAGTAAATATTGACTGCTTTTATGATTAGCTGTGAACTGTTGGTCCCAAGTTAATGTTTCCTCTAGTCGTTTACATTTTTCGGTCAAAATATCAAAAGTATCAATATCAATTAAAGCTAATGGTTGTGCATAATGAGGTAAAAGATTTCTACGAATGATACGAATGATGGCACTTTCACTTGGTTTGTCATTAATACGGTTGAACAAACCACACATGGCATTAATATACAAGGTGACTCGTTCATGTTGACCTTGTTTTCTAGCTTTGATTTCCTCTAGTAAATCATCTTGGTAGTTATACGGTAAGAAATCGGATTTTAATTTGGTCACTAATTGTTCCCAATTCTGAACTTTGCATCTGTTAATAAGATACCAATTAAAAGCCTGATCACTAAATAAATCAGCTGAGCTAGAAAACAATTCAGCATCTGTGATACCTCTCGAAAGTTTTAGGCAATTTACGCGTTCTAAAAATCCAAGTACAGATTCTTTGGAATCTATTCCTGAGAATCTTATCCCCCATTTATGTACAGGTACAGGTTTAGAAAAAGAAAAGCTTTGACTTGTATTTAATGGAGTGGATTGTCTATCTGAATCGATAACATTGATTTTGCTATCTAATTCACCTTCTAAACAGAATATTTCTGTTGTTAAATGTCTCTTTACTTGTTCTTGTTCGTCCTCCTCGCAAGTTACACGAGAAGTACGTTGAGTGAGGTGAGTTAGACGGCAAGTCAATCTTCTGTACTCGACATCCGAAGAAGTTCCAACAAAATCTTGAACCTTTTTCTTCAAGTCGGCAAAAGACATCTTAATACCTGTAATTTCGGTAATAAAAGGAAGTTCAACATATGAAATCGAACTCCTCATAGATACTTCCTGTGTTAGAACACCGCGTAATAATTTCCTCTTCTCTGTAACCAGTGAAGGGATTTCCAAGCCACGATAAGAAAGTTCGTAATCCAATTCATGAGATAAAAGATAATCAACATTTAATTTGAAAATTCGAGCCATGTTATTATACGTTAATTGACGGTATTAAAAATAGAAGATAAAAGAGAAAAAACGAGTACTGTTGATATTGACGAAAAAGAAAATTTTATAGGTACGATACGTGAAGCTATACGATAAAAATATAAAGATATGTTAGATAAACGATAATAAAAATAGATATTACCAACTCAACATATGAACGATATGATAAGTAAAAGATAGAAAGATAAATAATACGATAAGTGAAAAAAGATATATATATAGAATATTAAAGTGATTGCTTCTGACTTCAACTACTGTCCAAACTTCCAAGTTTCAAGATTTATTGATATAAAGCAGATGTGTAAAACAAGGCCCACACACGTTCGGGTGCCAATTTGTTTCGTAACGATAAGGTAATGCCACTTTGTAACGCCTCCAACAAGGTTGGGCGCAAATTTGCAACGGCTACTCAGTTTAGAGAGCACCTCAGGTGTAATTCTGAGACTAAACTAGTATAAATTCAGAGAGTAGTCTTACCGGTTCTCGGGTAATTCTACTTGAAATTTATTTAAGGTGAAATGAAGATAAATTAGGAAAATTAGGAAAGGTAAGTGGGCGCCACTCTGAATAATACTAGCCTATTTGTTATTCACATCTGCATTATAGCGACAAATCCTGGAAGATTGGAAGGGAAAACAAACTATATGAACAACGTTATTAAATTTACAAGTTGTATATTGACTTTGTTCAAAAAAAAATTAAATAGGAAAAAAAATTGACTAGGTAGGTTGTTGTTCAATGTTGATGAGCTCACTACATGTAGCAGATGTACTTTCCTGAAGTGATGGCGGAGAGATGGTGTCCTTTTGAAGTTCTAGTTTCAGTTAACGTTCTTGCTTGTTCCAGGTAAAAATTCCTGACCCAGGTAGTGTCTCAGGTAAAGTTCCTGTCACAGGTAAAGTCTCAGGTAAAGTTTCGGGTCCAGGTAAGGTTTCGGGTCCAGGTAAGGTGCACTCAAATGAATGCACTTCTAAGATAAGATAAGATAAGCCAGAAAGGCTTCAATAGCACATGTTCGCCGGAAAAAGAAGAACGAAACCCCTTTACCACTTGTTTAAATACACGAAATCATGTGAACGACCACCGACTTACGTCTCATGTTCGTGTCACGCTCATACGCTTTGACCAGGAAAGGAATTTACATCTCAATAGTGAATTCTTAATTCATATTTGATTAATAAGTGGTAGAAGAAGAGATAACAACGAGGTCGAAGTGGGAATATCAAAATGGCAGTGGATATTTTAACGACAGACGGACCTCGATCAGCGCGCATAGAAACGTTGATTTCGACTCTCGTCGATAGTAAATATATTCAGCCTTGAAACATTTCTCGGTGTTGGGCATGAGAAAGGACTGGCTATTCGCCGCCCATACGATAATTTATTAATTCAATCGAGGGAAGTAAAGTGAACGAAATTAACGTTACAGTTGTTACATAGATTCAAATTTAATTGTCTTTTAGCCCACCACCTCGTCATGAGTACTGTCCGAAGCTCTCTTTTGTACTTGTTCGCGCTTCACTTCTTTCCACACTGCATTCAGGCGGTGGTGCCGTATTGATTTTAAAACAAGTCAAGTTGGGGACTGAACAATACGGTTATTGCGATGCACGAGAGTAATTCGAGAGAATAATTCCCGAATAAATTGTCAACTTTTCAAACTGACTCTATTAATTTATAAAATCTTAGCGTGTCATCAATAACCATCCCGTAATTGGAAAAAAAGAAGAGACGCAGAAATACGTTTGTTTTAATGTTTTTAATGTATATAATATGAAAGTATACGTAAAAATACATTGAAAATATTTATTCAAGGTTAAACTAAATCAAAAGTTGCAGAAACTGCACAGAAAGAAATATATGAATCACCAACTTGTATTGACCAGTATAGATCGATTTTAATCACAAATTTGATCAAACTGAGCATAACTATAATTATTTTGGTAGCATCGTTACTATTAATGAGGTGATTGTATTAATCACATGAGCGCATAGTTATTGATGTTTACGGAAATCAATATATTGTTTTTGTAGTGAAGGTAAGGATTTCAATGATTGTAATAATTAACCTCTAGAGAATAACTTAATTGCAGCTATGCGTGAAGTTGATGTATTAAGTGACAAAGTAAGTATATCATAAACCACAATTTATAGGTACTACAGTACTGCCGTGTTATTTTAAAATGCCTCATCTACAAATTTTGGTGAAATTGACTTGAATACGTAGCCATATAAAGGGTGACTCTGTTTTCATATATTATAGTCCGAAAATGACTTATCTACTTCTTAAATTGAAAATTTAACGCAAATAAGAAACAACTTATCTGCAGAATGAAAGGATGTGTTGAAGAAAAACGCCTTATCTCTTAAAAACGCCTCATCTGCAATGTCAAAACACCTCATCTGCTTGGCGCGTGCGCATTTACACTTTAGCGTTTCAGTTGAGTCATTTTTAGACAATAACAACTGGCGTTTTACTGATGGTCTTGTAAGTCTGTCCCAACTTTAGTTAGTCAGTTGTAGTTTGAACGCAATTAATTGATGTACATGTTTACATGTTATAACACAGTGAGTGACTCTTTTCATGATAGAGGTAAGTTCATAGTTCAATAATATCAATATAAGTACTGAACAATAAAAATGTTGTCGTTATATCTCAACGTTCTTCTTGATTATTCTGCAATTATTTATTAGTGTTTCGATAAGGTTAGCGTCAGTCGAGTGGAATAAATGCCATTTTCCCGCCGCTGGTCCATACATGCTAACCTAACCTAACATGAAAATAAACAATATCATTCGTTTACTAATTTACTTCGGCAACGGAATGTAAATAGTTTCATATAGGAATGTAGTTGTAAACGTAAATAGTTTCATTTACATGACATTTTGAATATAATTGCTTTATTTGTAGATTGTTTATTTGGTGAAATAAACACCAATTTGGGCAAATTTTAAGAAATTTTGACCAGCAGCGGTGAAATTGTAATAAGTAACACGGAATGTTTCGACAGTCAACATTCCTTGTTACTTAAATTACTCAATATTTGTTCAAAAATGTTGATAACAATCCATGAAATTTCGAAATTATCAATCGTTATTAACATTTATTTCCTTTGGCGCAGCATGTCTCAATATAAGAAAAATCGAGCGGGCTCCAGTACTACAAGGTCCCAAAAAATGTTGGAAATGGTACGAGATTTGAATAAAAATTAAATTAGTGAGAGCAATAATAATAAGAATTCAATGAGGCAGGACGTTATGAGTTTTGTGGACAATTTAACTATGGACGATATCATTTTTGATAACTCACCAACCACAACTACTACAAATGTAAGTGAAATTGCATAACAATTTCTAGCAACCACAGAAAACACCCAAAATGATGCAACATTCGATAACTCACCTATTTATATTAGTAACAACACTCCAGATTGTGAGTGAAACTGCATCACAAATTCGAGCAATTTCAGAAAATGATGCACCATTCGATAACTCACATATTACTACGAATCCTAATAACACTCCATTGATAACAATACCTGAAGAGATTATGAGTGAAATTGCTTCACAGTCTCAAGTAGCCACAGAAAACAATCAAAATGATGTTCAATTTGTCGTTTGCATTCAAAATGTAGCAGATGAAAATAATGTGCAGACGATGGAAGATCAGGACAACATAACAGAAGAAAATGAAAACATTCAATCAACTGAACAGATCGTAGACTTGTGAAAATCCAAGAAAAAACGCAATAAGACTACTACGAAGAAAAACGCGTCAATACTGAAAAATTTGGAAACTCACAGAATTAAGAAACCATGTGAAAGTAGTTGTAAAAAAAAAATGTTGTCAACATATTGATGACGACAGAAGACTTGAAATAAATGAGCAATACTGGAGCATGTCATATGTTGAAAGACACTTGTTCATTCGAGACTGTACTCAAAAAACTTTAGTTAAACGCCGAACTACCTCAACTACGGAAAATGAAAAAAAAAAAATAACAGCAACAAATTCTTTTTGAAGGATAAAACAGGAATCTTAACTGAATTTTGTCGAACATTTTTCCTGACTACTCTGGGGTATAACAAAAATAACAACACAATAATTAAAACATCTATACCGGGAAACTCAGTAACTCAGCAGATGGTAGTAAAAGACGGGCGGGGCATACATACTACCAGAACCCGACAAGTTGATAAAATGCTGCTAGAGCAGCATGTGAAATCTTTTCATCCTAGTGTTTCACGCTACAGGCGAAAGCACGCCCCCAATCGTCTTTATTTGCCATCTGACCTCACTATTACTTTAATGCATAATGATTTTTTAAGAAAAAATAAGGATACAAAGTGTTGTTATTATTCGTACAGAGCTTTTGTTACAGACGTCATGAAAATATCATTCACAAAATTAGGGCACGAGGAATGTGGACATTGCGAGATTTTTAATAAACACGATGAGTCTCATAATAAAAACAATCTAGGTGTGGACTCTGATATTTGTCAAAGGTGGAACAAACACATCACACGGGCAGACAATTCTAGAAAGCAGTACCGGGAAGATAGGGAGTCGCAAAATTGGAATACAAGTACCATTTTTGTATCAGCCGATTTACAAAAGGTAATCATGCTACTCCGCATGGACACCTTTGAAGAGGCAATCTTCACAAAAAGGATAGTAGTCTTCAATGAGAGTTTTGTGGGCGTTGGTAAATCACAAAAAATCAATCCAGTTGCAGTCATACGGCACGAAGGAATCGCAGGCCGTAAAAAAGAGGATATCACCAGTGCTTTTCACAAATTTTTGGTCTTCCACAGAGACGCTAAATATATAAAAATTTGGCTGGACAATTGCTCAGGACAAAATAAGAATTGGGGTTTGTTTTGTATGTTTATTTATCTCATCAGCTCGACAGAAATTGCTGCAGACGTGATCGAGCTTGCATATTTTGAGCCAGGACATACATTCATGTCTGCCGATAGCTTTCATCACCAAGTGGAACTGGCCATGAAGGCTAAAGGTAAGATTTACGACTTTGATGATTTCAAATCTTGTATAGCAGAATCTCATTCTAAAAAGCCCCCGGAAGTGTTAGAAATGAGCATTACCGATTTTGCAGACTGGAAAAACCACTCGTCCCTCACTAAAATTAAGAAATGCAATCCAAGGACTTACCTGAGTGAAATTGCAAAAGTAAAATTTGAACAAGGAAACTATCACCTCCAGTATGCAAATGAGTTCGATGCTTCTTACGTGGAGGTTAATTTCTTAATGGCAAAATTTCTAAAGTGTAAGACGAAGCCCGACGTTCGATCCGCTCCTAGGGGTATTCCTAGGGTAAAACGTAAAGACATTTTGAAGAAACTGTGTCCGTTAAGCCAAAAAACTGGCAGTTGTTTTGGGAAAATGTATCGACATCTGATGACGTCCTAGATCTACTCACTGATATTGATGATTAATATAATGAATTTCTTATCAGTTGTTTTTTGTTGAAAAAACCTTTGTATTTCCCATTATATCTTGTTAAATTTGAATAAATTCAGCTTCATGATTATGAGTAGCTGTTTTAGTAAGCATACCCTTTTATTGATTTTCCATTTTTTCCATACAATTTCTGTAGATGTCAACTTTTTATAAAAAATAGTTCAACTTTATATTTTTACCTGCTGCCATAAGACATTTTCCACAATAATAATCATTTACTAAAAACAGCATTGGTGATCAAAAATGTCTCAATAGCCAATGAGACATTTTTTATCAACAACGGTGCATACACCATTTGACTTATCTGCTAAATAATCCCATAGACTGATGATTTAACCCTTCAACAATGTTAGAACATAAATTGAAATATTTTGAAATCAACCTGCAGTTTATTTACCGACTCAAAAGTGAAATTTATGGTGCGCAGCCAAATTTTATGTTTCTGCCTTTTACTGAAAATGGCGCCTTCAGTAATTGAGGCGTTTTAAAAAAACACGGCCGAGTACAAGTGCACTTCAATAGAAAACGTGGATTGAATTTGATGATTTTGATTTATAACGTCAGCAGATAATGAATTTGATTATTTTAATGAGCTATTGGTTCAATCACACATTATTTTTATTGAGAACATTGTAGGCCGAGCTCGCATCTCTAAAAAATATAGCAGCCACTGATAATACACGTTTCGAACTTATTATATCTCAATCACTACGATATATATAACCTTCAAATCAACTACAATATATGATTTCGTTAATCTCTAGTGGTGATCAATTTTGTTTTTCAAATTAATAAACAAAATCATTGGATTGATGTCGACGATGATTATTCACTGGACTGAGAAGATCAAGTTTGTTCTTCGAGTTAATGAACAAAACGATTGGATTGCTACAATGATTATTTACTGGTCAGTGGAGATTAAATTGATTGAAAGAATTATTATATTGATTACCAACAGTGATTGCTTACTGAACTGTGGACATTAATATTGATCTTCATACATACAACAAATTAATAACATGTGTGATTGTATTGATACTTGGTGATTAGTCAATTACATGCAAGTGATTGCCTTAATCACATTGCGTATCGGCTGAGTTTTGTGAATCAGGATGATTGATTCAATCAATTTTTTAATTGTATAGTGGCTACTTTTTGTTTCTGTGTGCAGGAAAATACACAATAATTAAACGTGTTATGGCTAGACAATGCAGCTGTCGATGCATTAACTACTGAATGGGATGTTTGAGAAAGATGTGCCTGTGGTACGTCAATGCCACGCATTTTTTAACTATTTATTCATGTTGATGTTCATCCAAGATATGGCGTTATTGATTTTGAATTTGAATCGCCCGTGAATTTTATAAGTTGCTGCTCGCCTACCCCCTATTTTGCGAGATTGGAGACTGCCGTAGCTCATAACGTATGGTTAAAAAGCTAGATATTCTCTGTATTTAAAACAGAAGCTTTCGCTTGTAGACCAGTGAATTTGCTTAATGCATTTCGTCGAGCATGAACATTTTCTGTTCAACTTCCGAACGGGATTCAATGTGGGAGAGAGTCGTTTTGTTTTCATCCCAACCCGATTTTCTAGGAATTTTTTGTACAGTCGTCTTGCTTAGTCTTAGTAAACACAGGATCGTAAATAATCCTTCCTGCTTCTTCACCTACCTATTTCTTCTTCTTTAAAATACAAAATTGAGCACTTATGGCCTTCTCCACCTCGCCAAGCTGATTCAAAGGCAAAAACAAAAAATACCTTCTTCTGCAAACCATCTGGGGTGGTTTCGTCACCACCACGAACCATTTTGGAATTTTGGAATTCAACGTACTTTAGAAAAACTGCACTTTCCTTTCTCTTCTATGGATCTGTTTGTAGTTGTTTTATCTTGGCATTTTTCGCATCTCTGGCTGCTTTGAACTCAATACTAGTATAAGGGTTGAAATTGATGTTGTATTCAGTGGAATATTTTGTGATTCTGCGGTAACATTGAATATACTTCATCCAAAGAGCAGAAACTATCAACCTACACAAAGAAATTACACACATAAATACAGCAACCACATTATTATGATTTCACAGTCGAACATACAACCTCCTAGACAACATAACAACAATATATACAAAGAAAGAGAAACAACAAACATTTCATGGCATGCACCAGCATAATACAGCACAACCACACAAGGATCAAAAGGCATTTGAGACATGGTTAAGATGTGTTAACATACACAGTGAAACAGAAGGATTAATGATAGCAACACTAGCATAATGATAGCATCAATTAGTTGTGCTTAAGACGTTAGTGCGTGCGTGACGGTTGATAATTTTGTTTTTGAAATATTCGAGTTGTCGGGCCTCACGGACCCAGTTGTAGCGTTAACGTATCTTTTCTGGTGTAAAACAGTGTCGGGTAAATAGGCAATAGCATGTTTCCTTCACGATAATTACTTATTTATTTAATTTATATAATTCATAACTTTCAGTCATTCATTTATTCTTTCTATTTTCAGTTAAAATGGCAAAAGAAGTGCTAACCGATGAAGATATTCATGCAATATTTGAGAGCGAAGACTTTTGGAATAACGAAAACGATCACGAAATTCCCAATACTTCGACAAGTACTGATAATAGTTTATATAATGAAAATATTCCCAGTACTTCTTCAAATATTGATTGTACTACATTTGATATCGAAAAAGTTGAGGTTGGAAAAAAATTATTGAAAATGCTGACGAAAGTGATCAGGATGTTTAGAATGTTTAGCGATCACAATTCCTGTAGCGAGGAGGAATGGCAACCATCTGCAGAAGAGGATTTGTTATCAGAGGACGAGGAGGTCTATGAAGAAGAGGAAATAAAAGAGAATAAAATAAGAAAAGAGACAGACGAAATGGACGATGAAATCAGCTCCTCCAACTATTTTTATGAAAAATATAAAATGAAGTGGTCCAAGATCCCCCCCAAGAGGAGTAGAACAACAAGGGAAAATCGTTTGACTCCTCCTAAGACTCCCTTGGATGCGTGGAAGCTTTTAATTAATTCGGAAATCATTGAAAACATTGTAATACATACTAATGAGAGAATTGAGCTGATGAAAGTTGAATATTCGAAATTGAAAAGGTCGAGGAACTCTCGACAAACTTTTGGACCGTCCTTTGTGAACCCAGTAGATAGAATAGAGATTTAAGCTTTTATAGGTCTCTCATTCATGCAAGGAGTTTTCAAGTCTGGCCATGAAGATATTAGGTCCATGTGGGCCATGGATGAAACAGGTCAAGATCTTTTTAGATGTACGATGTCAATGGCTAGATTTTCTCTCATCCTGTCTTGCCTAAGATTTGATGACTCTAAAACTAGGGTTGAAAGAAGAAAAGCCGATAAGCTTGCCGACATTTCTAGTGTATTTTCGCAATTTGTACAGAATTGTAAAGCAAACTACTCTCCAGGTCTATTTCTTACAGATGATGAAATGTTGGTACTCTTTAGAGGTCGTTTCACATTTTATATGTGCAACGCTGAAGTTTATGACGGCAAAAATGAAGCACAGTTCAGAACATCGGACCTTTCACAGCCTACCCAAGTAGTTTTGCGCATGACAGAGCCCATAATCAGCTCAAAGTGACAATTGGTATACCTCTATTGAATTAGAAAAAGACCAGTAGATTTACGGAGTATTGTGGCGCATTGAAGTCTTCCGGAGAAACGCCAGGATTGTGCTGCCTTAGTGGGGAAGTGAAATTGCTATTATTGACTCCGCCACCTGAGCCATTGCATCCATTGCTTCGTGGCGAAACACCGGAATCACGATATTTTCTAGCAAACACTCTAAAATACAATGGTTGTTTCCAAATGACCTCATTTGGGACAGACATTATAGAAAAACGAGGATTTAATCCAACATTCAACGTACTTATTTATTCATTTTTGTACCTACACACAATACAGTATAAGAATAACATACTATACTTATTCCTATGTATTATGTATGCTTATTCTGAAAAAAGTGTCATACTAACTTTGCTTTTGATTTTGTAGATACAAGGACAGATTCACCATCGAATTGGAACAACCTCTCGAAGATGCACAGCATAAATTTTTAGAAATATACTTCATGGGCAACATGGAGGAACAGCTTAATCGACGTCAAGAGATCAATACAGCAATGAAAGGAGCAATTCTTCAAGATCTGCAGCAACTACTTCATGAACATCATGCGTTGGTCAGGAAACACTCCCAGTAATTCCAAGATCAACTTCTGCCGACGAAATAAACGCTTGCCTCAAATCATCGAATCTATAGCGCTATGTGAAGAAACTTCAGCTGACAACAAACATGAGGGTTGCATTGCTGACCGATACATCTGCTGAAGATTTCTCTGAGCAATTGCTGACTATCGGTAATGGTCGAGTACCTGTCGACGAATCGAGCAGATTGATTTCATTTCCTCAGAATTTCTGTAAAAATAATGATAATAATGGTTGAGTTAGCGAGCAATTTTGGCGGCCAAGAATAAGACGTAGATGACTTAAACCACATAATTCAGAATGAGATCATTGGTACACTGCATTCATTGAAATCTATTGACTGTGTAACAAATGAAGATGAAGCCACCAACTATCCAATTGAAATTTAAATCCTTGCATGGCTTACCACCGCACAGTTTACTACTAAAGGTTGGCTCCGTAGTAATCATGCTTCGAAACATAAACCATCCAAAACTGTGCAACGTAAAGCGTTTGGTGGTAAGTAAATTGATGAACAATGTGATTTACGCGTCGATACTCAAAGGGAAATTCGAAGGTGAGGAAGTTCTCATTCCGAGGAACCCGATAATCCCAACCGATATGCCGTTTGAGTTTAAACGACTTGAATTTCCGATCCGTCTTGCATTCGACATTATTCTACGGGCCTTTTTTGTTTAGTAATAATAAAACAGCTCTAAGCCAGGGAATATATCTCGGGGAGGTTCGGGAAAGGCCAAGTGAAAATGAGTGCAAATTCTTCCTTTCATTGTGGTTTTATTTCCCTAAAAGGGAAGCTATTTTGGTAGTTCATCAAGCGCTAACTTTACGACAAGCTGAATAAATATCTGATATACGTATATACGTATTTATATTTACAAGTTCTGATGCAAGCTTATACTGAGCATGCACCTAAATATCAGATTGAAATATATTAAGAAAGGGTAAGACAATTTTATAGCATTCGATGACTAGCAATATATAAAGCTTTTTCAGTAAATAATCTAGGAATTCAAATAAAATGCATGCTTAATTAACTTAGAAACTACGGTTCTTATTGTTAATACTAATATGAAGTTTCATGAGATTAAAATTACTATATTGAGCTTATCTGTTTGTTCCGGCTGCCTTCATGTCTGGTCTCAGGAAGCTGATGTATTGGGTAAAACAGACGACAGTCAAATATTCTGTTTGAGGTTCTTCCCGAACTACTGGAATCCCTGCTAGAAGTATAGCAAATTGGAACCACCTTAGTTAAACCTCGATAGGAAACTAATTTATACAAGAGAGATTAGTTCTAGATAGTACAGCAAAAAGTAAGGGCCCAAAAAAATAATAGTGCCTTAGAAAATAAACCAGGTAAAAATGAATGTTCTTTACAAGTAAAAGTGTAGACAGAAGACTCACCTTGGATGGAAGGGGGCACAAAAGTGAATTTAGTTGAAGAGACATTGGATACCGATACCTTTCGGTTTTGGAGAAAACTAGTCCCGCAAAAAGTGCGATATTTGTGCCCAAATATCAACTAATTCCTCCTCAAACGAACAATATATTTGAAAATCCGCCAAAATGCGTATTCACTAGCATGTGCTTTTCAAACTCGAGAATTCTTTTTTTTTTTCTTATCACCGGTTATTGCCGGGAAAGTCTACGGTCAACAGGCAAATGATACGGTTGGTAATAATAGAATGAAATAGAACAAGTTGTCAAGTTAAGGATGCTGTTCTGTGAAATATTAACCGATTTAAATGAAGGTCAGGTTAATTGTTATTGTTTTTATTTAAGAAATGATGTCAAGTTTTGTTAATAACTCTTTATTCATTTGGTAAAAGCTATGATGGAGATGAAAAGTCTCGATAAGGGAAGAAAATAATAATAAAATGATAAATCATTCATACAGTCATCCAGGGAATTTTAGAAGTATATAGAAAAGATGTTATTTATTTTATTATTAGCATTAAAGTTACCAAATCTAATTAAGTTTGCTTTGATTAAAATACTGATGACAAGAACGAATAAGATCATTATTGACCAAAAAATAAAACGAAAAATGTCGTCTATAACAATGTGCTTCACTGAATAGTGCAACCCATACACCAAAATACATGGCCAATAAAGAATCATTGAAATACTTGAATTTTTTTATTTATATTTATTATCCTATTAAAAAATTTAACTCAATGAAATCCAAAATCTGCTCATTTATTGCCTCTAAGGCGGAATAAAGTTCGTCGGGTCAGCTAGTACTCTCATACAACTACACATTCATTCATTCGTTTGGGTTGTGCTCAACGGCCCAGGAACTTGAACTGAATATTTGAACCATGTCGCATGTTATCTACTTCCATTCCAAAAGTAATTGTAATGGTTGTAGTATTTTCTCTTCAAGGTGCTTCTGTCCGAGTCCTTGTAAGTTCTCACAGGAGCAAAGTATGTGAGTAGGTATTTCATCATATAGTTCACATTTTCCGCACATAGGTTCAAAAACTTTTCTGATTTGGTGCAAATGTTTACTCAGGGTGCAGGGCCCAGTCATCAAGTCGGTAGCTGTCTTCAAATGTGTCTTATCCAGTTTCAGTAAGTCTTGTCTACCTTGTTCAGGATACTCTTTGTACTTTGTATCAACCTCCATTTTGATTGGTGCTTCTTAGATAGCCAGTGCCCGATTTCCTCTCTTATGAAATCCTTTGTGACTCCACAAAATGATTCCAGAACTATAAAGTCTCCTTTAGAACCTTATTTAGCTAACTGGTTCGCCAATTCATTACCTGAAATCTACCAGAGACACTATGTTGTCTCTTGTCAGCCGTAGTTTTTCAGTTGTTGGATTGCTGATGGCTTTAAGCAGATCCTGGCTGTCGGGGAATATTTCAATTTTTTGTCTGGTATATCCTTTTCTTATGTTTCTGGATATAGCGACAATCGTCTCTGCTACAAGAACACACTACAAAACATACTGGAAAACGACGAATACAAACTACACTGTAACTGAAATATGAAAACAGATAAAACACTCCGCACAACAAACCAGACATTACGGACACCAAAAAAACAAAGAAAATAACAGAGCAAATCGAAATATCCGTACCCAAAACCGCAAATATACGAAAGAGGACACTCCGCGTGTCTTTCCATTTCTTACCAGACTCAGATTTGAGTGAAAGTGGTTAATAATAAAGATAATAATAAAAAGTCGACTTTATCTACCACAGTTATTTACAAATGCGAAAATATGAAGGTTTAAAACAGAGATGGTGACAAATATATGTAAATAATTGAAATACATTTTTATCAATATACTTATTACGTTTTTAACAAACTTAAAAGTAAAAAATAATAATATTAATAAACGTGGGGCGCATACGACACAGCTGATTTCTACATTTTCATAGAATTGTCGCATGCGTCCCACGTTTATTAATATTATTATTTTTCACTTTTTAGTTTGTTTTAAAAACGTGGTATATTAGAAAATCTCTTGTTTCATTTATTATTTTCTTTTTAGTATTGTGAGTGTAAATGTTGCAATTGATTTTAAATACTTTCCTGAGATGATGACAGAGACCTGAAGCGAACTTCACAATCATTGTAAATCATTTATATTTGATTATATCCGCAATTAAAAAATGAATGGTTTAAATTCTTGATATAAATTAGAAAATATTGGTACTATAAGAAAATTATCCTTATTGAAGCCTACTCATATACAAATGTCACAATATAACAAATAAAATTATCACCGTGTTCAGGATTCGAACCCCATACCTACAATTCATGTTTTCGCAGCCAAACCTCTATACCACTCGGCTACGAAAACATGATAATTTATCAACCAAGCTGTTGTATATAGACCTACGATGTATGTCAAAACTAAAAAAATGACGTTTTTTCAATAATTCTCCATTTCCTTTCAATTATTTCCAAATTTTCTTTTATTGTCATCCAATTCTGAGTTATGTTGAAAATTTCAAGTCTCTTACCCATCGGAAAATAAGTTAAAGATCATGTTCAAAAAGTTTCACCCGGACAGACATACAACAAGAAAGCGAGTTAATAAACACGTGACAAGTTAATAATAATTACACTGCTTGGGAAGTAGAGTCCAAAAATTTATAATTCAATCTTTGAATTCTGCTGTAGGACTTTGTCGAATACAGTAACACCCCGTATATTTAGGAAATACGATTGAATACAAAATATCAGATTGTGATATATAAAAAAAGCAAATCAAATATTTTGTTTCTTTTGTCCCTAATTAATTATATTACTTAAATTTAACTAAAAGATTACCCTAATAAGAGAGATCAACTCCAACACTATACATAACCAAACTGTCTGTCTATTCACTAAATTAGGCCCCTGCTCCCCTGAGGGTTAATCCGAGTGGCTGCTTCTCACCATTAAGGACCAAATGAGTTAAGGGGCTTTAACGATTATAGTATTTCAAGGTAGAACTATCATTCTGACACGTGTTGAAACGTAAAAGGGTCTTTAACTATATCGTATGCAGGTAAGAAGATAAATTCGTTGGCTGTTGTGAAGTGTTTAGTTACCCAAATGCTTTGAAGCTCACCGCACTTAACGGAGAAGTGTTTTAATCGAAGGAAACTTGCTTGCTTAAGACTTCACATGCTACTTCAAAATAGCCTGTGGGTAACGAGTTGTTGGAATTCAGATATAATTGCTTGTTATCCAGAAAATACGGGCGTGTTGATTACAGTATAATACACAGAGTGTTTACAAAGTAATATTAAATATTGTTGTAGGTAACTTATTTAATAAGTTGTAACTTTACTTGAATATTATTTTTTCACTGACTTCTGGAACTTACTCAGTGTAATTAAGTTTTCAACTTCTTGAATCTCTTATGTTTTTTCCGAAGAAATACATCACTGGACATTTCATAAGCGAAGGACGTTGAAATTAAATAGTGAAAAAGTCATAAGAACTCATTCCTTAATTGCTGATTATGTGAAGATTAACCCTAGATTACTGGACTATGTTAAACAAACGTAAATACTGGACTATTGTAATTTTTACGACTTTTTATTTACAACACCAAATTTTCAAAAAATAGTTTGTTTGATAAAATATAAAGGTAAAGCTAAGTGTAATGTAATATTATAGGCATAAAACAACATAGTTCATGTGTAACCTTAAGAATTGAGCTCGAGACCAAACATGAATTTATTTATAAAATTTAAATGATAATAAAAAAAACAAGTGCAAGTTAACAATTACTTTGTCTACTCGGGCTGTCTTACAGCCTTCTTAATCAAAAAGTTGAGATCAACAGGTAGTATTTTACCACCAACTGTTCTAACAACAAAATACTTCAAATTTATGAGACATACCTTTTCAAAAAGGGTACAATTCTCAAAATTTTCCTTACTGGATGGCACCCAGCAAATAATGAACCAACAACAACATGTAGCACACCTCCAATTCCAAAACTTCAACGTTGGCGGTTTCCCTTAAATAGTGATAAATACATAGTGATGCGAAATCAGAAAGTAGAGAAAATACTTACAATCGTTTCAGTGCAATATATCCCATATAAGGGTTTGTGAAAACGGCTTCCAGAACAGGACGGAATTCTCCAACAATACGAACTCCCGTAGAACAAAATACTAAACTGTATATTCCACAACTAATTCAGAACGAGAACCTATAAAACCCATCAAGGGACAAAATTCAGATTCTCGTTCGATGCACTTTTGGAAACTAAGCCATCTAGTAGCAAGCACATAGCTAAAAAAGTGAGTGATACTTCCTCAACTTCAGTACAGAATACTACCATAGAGAAACCTACCCGAAACATACATCCGAACTACACTGCTCACTACACCGAACGTGTTCCGCACAGATCAAGTCATAATGTGCTACACTTCCCTGAACGCTTCCATCCAAGACACGACTGTCACGGCCAATTGTCAATGTCATCCAATAAATCATTCCAATTTGTAAACAATGAAACAGAAATAATAAAGTCAGAGTATTTAAAATTATTCAAATAAATTTGAGCAATAATAGTACCACAATACCCCCCTGCCAACGTGAACAAAGCAAGATCAAACACTCGGATTTAACAGACAAAACACATGGCGACAAACAGCTAATATATTATGAGTAGATGTTCAGAAAATATTCGAATGCCATCCTACACAGAAGATTTCTAACTAGTATGTCTTTGCTCAAGCCAAAATATGGTAGATAAATGAAGAAAATATACCTTTAACTCAAAAGTAATGCATGTCTCCATAGATCAGTAAGTTTTATCAAACCCAATTACTACTTTGAATGTTTCAGTCTTCAAGTCAAGGAGTCAGTAATTTATAACTGAACCCTAATAAACTTTAGCGTTTATCGAGCTGAAGCGGACAAATCATCTGGACTACTGTGGCTACACCCCAAAGGTGATATAATCAAAGCCAGAAAAAAATCAGTAGCCCCACAGTAACTGAAAACTATAGTAAAATCCACAAGAGAGAAAAACCCCTTACTATCCTTAATGATGAATTATAACAAACAAAAAAACAACTAACATGAATCTACCTACGGACATTAACATGATAGGCGCTCGTTTTGTATCGTAAGATCACAAAACTTACATGATTTACATTACCTAGCGACAAAATATAAAATTATTGTCATGATGTCAAGACAGGTTTGGTTACAGCCCGCACCACTTCGCCGAAATGATGATGGCAGAGAAGTCCCCAAAACTCTGGGCTGTCAGAAATTATTGAACTACTGAAGTACTTTCGTAGTGAACAAATGATGATAGAAACATAGAGACAAAATAATTCAGGTAATTACTATATACAAATACTTAATATAGACTGTGTTCATTTGAAAAGGACCCACCCTTAATATTTCAAAAATAGGACATATTAGAAAGAAATGCCGAAACACGTCAACTTTTAACTCGAGGGGGACACTTTTTGGCGCTGTCATAGACGTCAGATTCACCCCCTCCCTACTGGAGACACCCCTTACATTTTTTCAAATGGCAATCATTTTGTTATGCCTTTGATACCAGCCTTCAATAGTTATTTAATCGTTGTTCAAAATTGGCTCTTTTTCAACTTTAATTGCCTGAATGTTAACGGTGGTCACTTTGTCACATGTTTAAATAGCAGTTTTCTCTTATTAACAGTTGTCTTTTTGAATTTACTGTTTGGACCCTTACTTTGTGGAATCTACTCATATTAATGGTATAAATGAAACTAACTGTTTCTAATTAATTCCACTATTTAATTAAAAAATTTATGAAAATTATTTAAGGATATTGATAATTATTTCGATATTGACACATCATCGTTAGAATGACAGAAGTTACATTTTATGTGATACCTACTTGATGTTTAATATTTTGGCTAGACCAAATAGTAAGTGACCTATCTTGTGATTGACTTAATATATATGAATAGAAAAAAGAAGAAGATATGATTTTACAAATATTAAAGCTTAGGTATTATTAGCCCTATGGGGATATCCTGGATATCTTTTTCCCATTCAAGATCAGTATAACTGTGCAATGATATAAGAAACTAAGGAAAACTATATCTGCTGATCTTTACAATAGTTACTTAAGAAGACAATTCATTAGAGGAGAGCTCCCTAGATTTATCTGTTCATTGACAACCTCATATTGTGGGTCTCTTAAGTGTCTTCTTATTTCTAGTTCTTCAAGGAGATCTAGTTCTTGTTTCTTATCACAAATATGCAGTACTTCTAGTTCTGTGTTAGGTGTTAATGAATGTTTTGTGTCAAGAAGGTGTTTTGCGTAATGTGATTTATCTGGCTGTTTTAATGTGTATGCTCGTGAGTGTTCATTGTATCTAATTTCAAAATTTCGAATTGTTTGACCAATATAGACAGCATTACATTCTGGACATTTAAGTTTATATTTATATTCATCGTTCCATCTGTATGTATTTTCGACGTTAAAGTTTACTAAATTGTTAATGAAATACAGTTATTATTCATGCGAAAGAACCAGCCTCCTATAGAATTCCAGTCCACTAAATTGAAGGCATCCTATTTTTTACGACAGCATAAAATTTGTTGTCATTTCAAATAATGTGGCATCAACGGCCGCATCACTTATTCTACTTGTTTTTCACATGAAACTCGATAATGAAAACGGCTTCCATTCAAAATAATGTAGCCTACATGTGTCATGGGTCATGTGTCATGTGTCTAATATCAATCAATCAATATATATTTTTGAATATCTCGAAACTAACTTTCTAAGAACGTCACGAACTAACTTACCTACTTACTGGAGTTAGAAAAACGTTTGGCTTAGCAATTTTGGAAATATTATGTATCTGACAACCTTGATTTAGTCTCTTCAGAAAGAGTATATAAGATAAAATATAAGAGATATTTCACTTTTAAAATGAAAAATGATTTACCTGCGACGATTAAATCAGCTGTCATTATGTCGGTATGGAACAAGGGAGCATCTGCAGAAACTTCACACTTGAATTTTCCAGCGGTATCACGTTCGACTTTTTTCAAGGTTACCCTTGTGGAATTCGATTTACCCATCTGTAATGAAAAAATGTAATAATAACTCCGATTCATCTCTTAATAATAATAACAAAACTCAGTCACATTTAATACACAGATAAATATTGACGTTTTACACAACTTGAGCGAATATTATTTGGGTCCAGAATTGAAGAAAAGCTACTTTTCCAATGATCTTTTTGTAATAAGTGTATTCATAAAGAAGAGAGAGTAATAAAACAATGAAAAACCTATTTTTTCGAGCATACCATTGGCGTAGGTGTTTTGCCAACATTTAAATTTAAGAAAAATAGAAAAAAGACAGCAGTTAAAAATATAAGCTATATTTTAACCTGATAGAGAAATTGTTTATTATGGGTGTTCTGTTTTTGCACTATAATACGTAGGTATGCAGATGATGCCATTATAGGATTAAGTTTGGAGAGGGTTAAGTAGCAATTTAATAATATAATTTCAGGATTTTAAGAATTTTAGATCATTAGCATATTTTGTTTCTTCCTGGTATTATAGGTATTTATGAGTTGGTTCCGAAATATTAAAATTGGCTACAAATCTGGTTTGCTTGTTATTATAGTTCTAACTTTTAAAGTGTGTGCAGTTTGTGTATCTAGAAAGTAAAAAAAAATGGCTCCTACCCCGAGTACAAATCAAAGTCGTGCGCATTTTACGCTTCGAGAAAAACAAACAGTTCTTGGTGTGTTCGATAAACTGCAAAAAGACTATAAAACATTGACAGTGGATAAGTTGTAACGAAGTGTTCTAATTTTACCCAATTTGGAAAATCAACTATTTATAGAATACTACATGAAAGAAACTTAGAATCATTAAAATCGCCGCTATCAAAGTCTGGGAGAAAACCAATAAAATTTGATGAGGATGAAAAAAATGCATTAAGGCGATAAGTTCATTCCTTTTATTTTAGAAAGGAAATTCCCACTGTTGATAAAGTTTATGCTTCAATAAAACAAGATGGTGGGTTTCCAAATATTGGAAAAACGAAATTGTGGAAAACTTTAGGAGAAATTAATTTCAAATTTCATAGAACTTTTTACATATTTACTATTTTCTTTACTAATACCTATATATCACGGTACTTGAAATGTAAGTTTCCCCCGATTGCGGCGCCTATGAGAATAGTTTATCCCTTGCCTTCTATTGTTCTCGGTTTTGGGTTCTATTGTATTCTCCGGTCGAACAGGGTGAGGTGTATAAAAATAAAGGATTTTTACCTGAGGTACATTAGAAAATTTTTAAAAGAGAAGAAAAAGTGATTGATCACTCAGTACAAAATTTATCCAAATTTGCATTTTTATTACTCTCTCTTCTTTATGAATATAGTATATTATATAAATTTTTCAAATAATTAATAAGTCGTGACTAAAAACGCATCATGACGGGTAGGTACGAACGACTTAGTGATTTTTTTTTGGTTGTCACATAATGACGTTCAATTAGAGATGGTCGCCCTTACAATAATAATTATGACATTCGATGCCAGTAGACGACACTATTTAATTCTATTGTATTAATAATATTTTCACTATTAAACTAGAATGTAGAAAGACATTGTTTGAAAATATAAATGGAGAGATAGATGACTTCCGTTCAAGTATTGTTGGATTGTGTTCTTTTCAAATGTTACATTTGATGGAGGGAAGACATTGCACATAACTGCGTGCACAAATTTAAACCCGGAACGACATTTCTTTTCACTAAATTCTCCGTCATATTAATTAATCTGACAGTTTTGTGACAATAAGTAGGTATTTAAATATGACAGTAGTCTACTAAGTTTTTGTCGATTTTATTCAATTTTCCATATAAATGTATGTGGCGTGGGCAAAGTGCCGTGAGAAATCATATTTCTCACAGTATGAGCAATATTTGGTTTTGAAATTAAGTAAAGTATGAGAAATACGTCATTTTTCATAACAGTTGTAGAAAATAGTATATTGTGCAACAAGTGGGGAAAGTTCCGCAAACACACGAGTGAGAAAAGTACTTTCCCCATATGTAGCACACTTTACTTTTTCTACAACTGCACAAATTTAAAGAATACAAGTAAAGTAACTTAATATTTATTTTTATGGTTAGTAAAACAAAAAGAAGAGGTGAGCGGTCGTCGGACCACCGTTAGAAGCTTGCTTCTTATGCACAATAGAAGGACCATTTTGGACCATTTTTCGTACATTTTTTACCATTTTTCAAAAATTTTGACGATTTTTGACAATTATTGACCATTTTTCCAAAATGTTTGACTATTTTTTTAGATTCTAACAATTATTGACCATTTTTGACAATTATAGACCAATTTTGATAGTTTTGACAATTATTGACAATTTTTCGAAATCCTTGAAAATGTTCAACAATTTTTGACCATTTTTGACAGTCTTTCATACTTATTGACCATTTTTTCAAAATTTTGACAGTTTTTGACAATTATTAACCATTTTTCCAAATTTTTGACAATTTTTGAAAATATTTGGCAATTATTAACCATTTTTTCAAAACTGACAGTTTTTGACAATAATTGACCATTTTTGAACATATTTCAAAATTTTTGACAATTTTTTAAAATTTTTAACATATTTTCTAATATAATCTGACGGTTTTGTGACAACTAAGTAGGTATTTAAAGGTGACAGTAGCCAACTAAGTTTTTGTCGATTTTATTTGATTCTCCATATAAATAAATGTAGCGTGGGCAAAGTGCCGTGAGAAATAATATTTCTCACAGTATGGGCAATATTTGGTTTTGAAATCAAGTAAGGTATGAGAAATACGTCACTTTTCATAGCAGTTGTAGAAAAAATATTTTTCAGAATTAGTAACACTTATTTTATTAATTTAAATTTCAATATCAACACTTTTCAATAACATCAAACTCAAAGTGTGCCAAAATGACAAGGTCGTTACCATACACTATATCAGTATCTCTTGGTTGATAGTACACTCAAAATTAACAACAGTCTCTGACATTTTTTGGAATACTCTGCAAAACATATATTTTTTTCATCTTCATTATTCCAATATGGTAACAGGTATAAGATTTTGTTTGTCGGCTCAAATGAGAAAGAGAATCCGCATTTCGCAACATAACCGATCAAACAAAATTTGCAATGGTTTTAAAGATCAAAAGCAAAGCAAACATTTCGTCGCGAATAATGAATCATGATAACATTCAACGACATCAAGGAATATTGAGATTACTTTTACATTTGAAAGAGGTGCGTTTGACGTGAGGCAATTTTGAAGTTTCGACTAACGAACAAGTAGGTAATTTGCATAAAGTTTACTCGACAGCCTTGCGGTTGCTTTAAAATATTTCGATTTCTTGTTTTCTTGTTTTCCAGATTTCAATTTCCAAAAATCATTAAAGATTTCTGTTATTGAATTAATTTCATGTAAATAACTTATAATGAACTTTTTATGACAAGGCTTGAGTATATCCACACAAGTAAGGTCGTCATCCATCTAACCAGTTTAATGATCGAAGGTTTCAATTAAATACGTTACTAGACGCAGGGAATAATGGATTTGAATATTTAAAAAGATATAGTTCAACATGCTGTTCGGTGCATATTTCCTCAAAAACATCCTACTACAGAGTGTCTAGAAACTCTCCTGCCAAACGCAAACTACAAATACTAGATTTAATTTTATGTCCATCCAACCTTATTTACCTTTATCTAGAATGTCTTCCTAAGTGAGCTAGTATGTTTCCAATATGACGCTGTTGAGCCAGTTTTTTGAGCATATCTCAAATGAAGCGCTACCTACAAAGTTGATACATTGTATAACTTTGCCGTAATAAATTTTTTACTGGGGCCAGTATTATTTATTACGTTCAATGTGGTAGGGGCGACAGGTAAATTTGTCACTTTTTTGACGAATTTCACAACAAATTGAAAAACTATTAGATATCTTCAAAAAAATGTGCTCCTGTTTGAATTCGCTTTTAAGCATCGTTTTCGGGAAAAATCAGTTAATTTTTTTGTATTTTTGACATTCAATATAATAAATTGATTATTATGCGGTCTTTAGAGTACCTAGTTGGCTTTGACAAATTAACAAGAACTGACAAAACAAAGAATATGCTGATATGCATGATGGTGACGTGGAATGTAACGCTCTTGCAGCCGAACGAAGATACGCGGAATGATCTCCCAGCACACGACATCCCAATGAATCAACATTTACGGATCTCCGCCAATACCTAAGAAAAACCGGCTCAGTAATGGAACTGGTAGGCACCCGGATGTTAGAGAGGTGTACGAAAATGATATCATGGACGAAATAAAATAGAATCCGAAGTTTAGTACTCAAAGACTTGCGACTATGTATCCCGCAATTGGAGTAGTGGAGTACTAGAACTCGCCTATTAACGACGAGAGACAAGCAGTCCAAAATTCAAAGACTAGTTTGTATATGCATTACAGGAACAAAGAGAACATGCCCAGCGGCGGCCATGGAAGTGATTATTAACCTCACACCACTACATATGGTGGTAGAAAGTGTTGCAGGATAAACAAGATACATACTGACTAGAGAGGAAATCATTAACCTAACAACCTCATCGCTTCTCAGAAATCAGAAAACCTGGGACATGCCACGACATAGTATGATGAAAAAGTATAACTTTTCGAAGAAATTCGATACGGAAGTAAGCAGCAATAAGGAATGGGATTCAAATACCATTACCAGACTTGGAAAAAATATCATTCAATGGTACCCAGATGGCTCGAGAGCAATATCAGAAACGGGATGGGAGTGTACGGGCCAGGATCCAAACACATTAAAAGCTTGGGAAAAAACCCTTTCAAGCGAAAATTCTTGCCATAGAAAAGTGTGTCTAGTTCAATTTTGATGAGGGATATGGAAGACAAAGGATTATCATCATGTCGGATAGTCAAGCAGTCATTAAAGCACTGAATTCATGAGTAGAGTACGGATTAACTGGGAAAAACACACAGGCGTCATACCCGACAAAGACGAACGCAACGAGATGTGTATATTCTGTTAAAGTGAGTAGACGATAACTGATTGATGACGGCTGTTTGTTTTTCTTAGTTGATTCAGACTCTAACCAGTTCCAACTAGATGAAAACAATATTGTCACCTTACTGTGGATTCCAAGACACACTGCAATGGAAGGAAATGAAATAGCAGATGAACTATCAAAGAAGGGGACTGAAACACCCTTTTTGGGGCCGGAACCACCCTTTTGCGGTATCAGCTCCAAAGTATTATTTGAAGAAATAGACAAAGCCGAAAAATAGAGATCGGACCATTAGAAAGATCTAGTAGGGCTTAGACAATCAAAAATTCTTCTGGGTGACTACAACCTGTTGAGATCGAATGAATGCCTAATTCAAAGTAAAATTGCACTACTAGTTTCAACAGGAATCCTAATGGGACATTGTCGCGTGAATGGGCACCTGAAAAAGCTCAAAATAGTGGAGGAAGGAAAATGTGGATTCTGTGGCATGGTAGAAGAAACCTCCATCCACATAGTTGCAAATTGCACAGCGATTCAGAATCCCAGGCACAACACCTAGGAGATTACTGGATAGAAGAGGTACATTTACCTAGACTGAAGCCTGCAAAAAATGCTAAACATACATATATATATATACAATGCACATCATTATACCTACATTGGTAGAAATCCGCATGCCATAAAAGACGAATCTCCAGCTCAAATTTAGCACAAATCTGTGGATGTTATAACAGGACAGGATTACCTTAACTTTTTGTGAAAAAATTCACCTGATTTAATGGACGTCGTTCCTCAAATGACACGTCAATAGATATGGTACATAAAATATGGTTGTCCTGGACATTTTAGTCGAGTAGTTGTCAATATCCCTACACTACGTATGGAAATCGATGGATTGGACGAGGCCCTCCTCAATTGGCCTGCAAGATCGCCCGATTTCAATCCATGCGATTTTTTTGGCTACTCAAAATCATCAGTTTATGCTGCTCCAAGACAAAATCTTATTCTGTTGTGGAGAAGAATAGAGGGTGCATATAATCAAATTCAAAATTATCCCAGAATTTTTTGGATAGTTCGACAATCTTCACAGAGGTGAGTGGATTTATGTCTTGCAACAAATGGACGTCATGTAGAACAGATGTTATGAAATTCAATGATACTGTCGTTAATAATCTTAATTTTTTCAGAAAAACAAAACCGAGTTGGTCAAAAAATTTAAATTGAATTATCTCGAAAACGTTGCATAACAGCGAATTTGAATAGGAGCAAACTTTATTTGGAGAATACCTTATATTTTTTGTATTCAATGAAAAATTGGCAAACAAGAAGTTTAACCAAATTCACCCATATACCCACCCACGTTGAATGCTTGTGATGGCAATAAAAACGAGGGTATGCAATTAACAATGTATCACTGCAAAGTTCTACAATGTACTAAGTTTGAAGTTCGTAAGAGGAACTTTTGGATTAAATGAAAATAAATTACATCTAATGTCTGTTGTTTGTGTTTGGCAGGATAGTTTCTGGACATCCTGTATAAATAAACTCACCTTTAGATAGCAGGACTCTTGTATAGGATAAGAGCGTTGCCAATCCAGCTGGCATTGTAGGTTTTGCTACTTTTGTGGAAAAAGAAGGGCTGTACACACAGAAAACATCGAAATATCTGGGAAAAAGTTTCAGAATATATCGTGAATAAGGTAACACTTTTATATTTATGGTAGGTTGGGTTAGGTTACGTTATGAAAAGCGTGTAAGTAATATATTGCGTACGTTCACTCGGAGGCCATAGGCCCATTGTGATACCTAGAAGTATCTCTGATTCAAAGCACCTCTTTTCATCGTCTCATTTCAAGACATTTTCAGTATCTTACGAAACTCGTAATTCCATTGTGAAGTATTCTTTAGTCTTCCATATTTGGGGATGATTTGGACAAAGAAGGTAGGTCCACTTTTGGTGCTATCCTCGAATACGATTTAACTAAGCAGTCTTCCTAATTGATTTCCAAAGCTGAATAACAACTCTCCAATAATTTATTCGTTTGGGTTGTGCTCAACAACCCATGCAATTGAACTGAATCTTTGTACCATTTCCCATGTTATCTACTTCCATTCCAGAAGCTTCGTGTCTTCTATATAGGCCACTAGTTTGACTGGTGGAGTTTTCAGTAGTTGTATCATATTTCCTCTCCAAAGTGCTTTCGTCTGAGTGCTTGGAAGTTCTCACAGAAGCAGAGTATGTGAGTAGGTGTTTCAACATTTCACATTTTCTGCACATAGGCTCACTAACTTTGCCCATTTTGTGCAAATATTTCCTCAGGGTGCAGTGTCCAGTTACCAGGTCGGTAACTGTCTTCAAATGTCTTTTACCAAGTTTCAACAGCCTGGTTGAGAGATCCTTGTCTACCCTGTTTAGTATACTCTTTGTATTGAGGTGACCTTGATACAACCTCCATTTGAATTGGTGTTCTCTATCTAGCCAGTTCCCGATTTCCCCTCTTATGCAATCAGACTAACAACTCTTCACAATGATTTATAAAATAGCACCTTTAATGACGAAATAAAATATTCACAGCAATTCATTCAAAAATACATCCCCGGTCTCTTTTACTTTCCGTGGCAAAAATAACGTTTCCATGGGTAAATCAAATGGGATTCACAAGAGGCAAAGTTGTTGGATATATGCTCCCACAGGTGAGTACTGAATAAATTAACTGCCTTGGCTTTACAATGGATCTCATAACTTTGTATAAAAGTTCGTTGCCAGACTTGCATTTTTTTATATGTTATGGTTTTAATAGGATAAAATCAATACCTTTCCAAGGTTCACATTAATTAAATATTGCTTAAAATAATTATATTTTACGGTAAAATGATATTCCCTTATAATCTGTATAATCCGGAATTTCCTCTTCATGAGCAACAGTTGAATAAACGAAATTGTAATTAAAATTTGATCAAACAGATAACTATTTATACAGTTCCAGCACTCCACTCAATTTATTAAAACCCATGCGGGTAATATACCATATACATATATATTACTTTTCTACGGAGCAGCTTGCGAATGGCTAGTTCCAGTATCAGTTATTTGCAGGAACATTGTAAAATGAAATTAATTACACGATATATCAATTACACTCCGCCGATAATAATGTCATGGTTATGAAATTTATAATAGCTGACCACTTCTGCATGGCAAATGTTGTTGTTTGTATCAAACTACATCGTGGGGCATTAAAGAACGGTTTGGTGGTTGGTTATTCAATAGCTACAGGGCAGGTAGTGGCCATTACAAATATTCTATCCCGGCTAAATATTACCAAAAACGTTCATCAGAAGCTGGCTCAAACTGTTGTATTTTATAAATAAGCTTGTTCTCCTTATCATTCATTAAAAAAATATATAACATATATCTATCGCTCACGACAATGATTACACTAGTCGTTTGATAACTCGAGTAGAGCACTCTACAATGTCCATTCTTCGTGATCAGAGTGTCACGCAGGTAATTTTCAATACGTAGTTTTAATTTGAGACAAGAAATAACATAAGTGGAAACATTATACTGTACATAAACAATTATGAGATATTTTGTCGGAAAAAGAGGACGTTGGAACTAACGTTCTTATAGAAAACGAGACATTATTCCTGAACCTATGATGATCAGACATTTCAAAATAGTATATTCTGTAACAAGGTTAGAATGAAAATTCGAGTTAACGACAACTTTTTCATTTTGAATGTTGCGCCCTGTATATTAGTAACTTTTCGGATTCTTCACTAAATTTAAGTGCCACTTTGTGTAGCATCATTCGTATACTGATATTTTCAATGATATGTCGGAGCACACTTACTTTCGCTACACTCTGTATAATATAAATTTTTAATGTTTCATATACATTTTCCGTGTACTACATACTAACTTCCGCTGCTCTCTGTATATTATTATCCTCCTATTATATAAAGGTCAACTGCGGTCATTACCCGTGCATTATATAAAGTAGGTCAGTTACTTTCGTACTTTACCCCGATGCTCTGTCATTTAATATCTAAAATTCATACTTATCGAGATAATAACTTTTTTGATAAAAAATGTACAGGTGCAGACTTTCATATTGAAAATTATGTGTGAACATCCCCAAAACCAAATAAAAAACATCTTGTCGGGTATATTAGTAGGACGATCAAGGTAATTAGTGACATGTCAAAAACTTCTTTTTTGTATACAGGACGCTCTAGACGATCAATAATTTTGATTAAAATCTTGAGTCAATCCATTGTATCAAGCGTGATTGATCGTTTAGAAGCCCGTTCAACGCTTTGAAGCAAGCATTAACGGATATTGATATAACGTTTTAATGTGTCAAGTGGCTGAAGATGGCGCTTGATCGTCTAGGGCAATTCCCGTCAAGCATTGCGTCAGTAACTGAAAAAATGAAATTTGTGGCAAAAATAATTTTCACATAAATAATTCATTAAAATCAGTAGCGTACAAATCTATATTTAATAAAGAAATAATTGAATTCAACAAATTAAAAATTTTCAATAAAAAATGAAAGGAACTAGAAAATTTAAAATTGTTCTAAGAAATTATTTATTTGACAAACAATGTCTTAATTGATTACTGTTATATTGTTATATTGAAATATTGTAATATTGTTATATTGTTGTATTGTTATATTGTTGTATTGTTGTATTATTGTATTGTTGTATTGTTATATTGTTATATTGTTATATTGTTATATTGTTTTATTGTTATATTGGTATATTGTTATATTGTTATATTGTTATATTGTTATATTGTTATATTGTTATATTGTTATATTGTTATATTGTTATATTGTTATATTGTTATATTGTTATATTGTTATATTGTTATATTGTTATATTGTTATATTGTTATATTGTTATATTGTTATATTGTTATATTGTTATATTGTTATATTGTTATATTGTTATATTGTTATATTGTTATATTGTTATATTGTTATATTGTTATATTGTTATATTGTGTCATTCTTATATTGTTATATTGTTACTATGTTATATTGTAGCATCATATGCTAAATAAAATCCGTAAAACAAAAAAAAAACTCAGCCGAAACCATGGCGAAAACTTGGAGCGGAAGTTCATCAGCTTACTATTGGATTTATATCGTGATTGTCCGGAGTTGTGGAAAGTGAAAAGCAAAGATTATTTCAAAAGAAAAAAAAAGTGTGGCGCTTGAGAAAATCGTGGGGGCTTTGGAAGCGCTGAAACCTTCACTGTCAAGCAATTGAAGGCAAAAATAAATGTTCTTAGAACAATTTTCAACAGGGAGTTCAAGGCCATCCAGAGTGGAAATGTGTCAGGGACGTCTAAAGATGACCTGAACCTGAAGATTTTTATTTCATTATTACATTATTCATTATTATTTCATTTTACGAGTATTATTAGCTATTCATTACTTATTCATTCAGGCACACTACGGAACTGAGCCAAAAGTGTTGAAGAATTCGCAGAAGTAATCCCTTATTCCTTATGCCTCTACTGCTAAATTGCCTTCGGTCCTTTGAATGGTTGCCATCTGGGAAGTGTCTTGCCGCCATTACCCAGGTTCCTCAGCACCAGTAATTGCTGAGCAAAATGAACTCCAGAGTCTGAGGTGCAATGGCGCTCTTCTAAATCTATGCCTCAATGTGATAGACAATCTCTGATTTGCAGGAATCGCTTAACGCATATTTGTATCTTTCTTCTCGATCTCGAGGCGTACTAACTCCAATAATTCCTTGATCCATATTTAAAAAGTTCCTGTAGTCCTCTGGTTCCGAATCATGCAGAAGACTGAGTAAATGTTCATGACTGGAGCGGTTTCTCATTTTGTACCACTCCTTGGACAACCGTCGTTTTCCCTTTTGTTCTTTTTTCCGCTTGAGGGCAACCAACCAATGTTAGGGCGAGGAAGCCCAAATTTGTATTGGAAACCATTGTTCACCGCCAAAATCAACCACAGGCTAGAACAAACAACAGGTGGTTTGTGAAATCGTGCACGCTCCACTTCACGACTGCCACAGATGAGGAGGTTTTGATCAAAATATTGAAGGGTGGATTGAGGTTGACTGGAGCGCGGGTCAATCGATTGACTCGGTCCTTTGATCAAGCTGATTTACCTTCTAGGGCCTCCTTAAACGCTCCCGACCAGAATTATATACAATTAATTCTGTAAGATTTTATGTAAGAAAGGATGCGCAGAATCCCAAATTGCCTATAGATTTGATTACAGATGTGCACATAATTGACCCATTAGTTCCAGTTATTTGGTACATATTTCGAACTGTGATGTTAAAACTATTTCTATTAATTTTTTTTTAATTTCGCCCAAATATTTTCAATCCCTATTAGTTCGAACCTACAGACTAATTCCAATTTTCATTTGAAACTACTTAACGTTATTTCATGACCCATTTTTTTTGTCCACAGCAGTTGTAATGTGTGTGTTAGAGGGTTGTCATGTATGAATGTAAACGTAACTTTAATCAAAATATTTGTGTTGCAGAATTGAAATATTTATCACTTGCGTACATATTTGGTTAGCTTATCAACTACTAAATTCATTGTTTTAGTTTAGTGAAATATTCAATTATCGCACATATATATTCGAAATAATTATTTTCTATACAGTCAAATATTTATATATAACAATTTGAAGGATGTTATTTATTTACAACCAACACTTTTCATCATAATAACTTTTTCATTTGAGCAAGCTTTCGATATAAATATTATTTTATGTGGACAAGCATTCAAAAAAGTTATACAAACAATCATTCACAAAAATTCATTGAGATTTTACACATATACAGAGTGTTTCAAAATTCATGTGACAAAATTCAGGAGCTAATTGCTCTTATAAAACTAAGATGGGTCTTTCCTATAACAAAATTTTCTCAGCTCACCCCTTTCCGAGATATCACCCTTAAAATGTGGTGACTAAAATTGAGTTTTTATTTTTTTTCTAAAATTTTAGTGAAGCTAGAAACTTGAAATTTTGTAATTTTCCTGCATTCGCAAAGGACTAACCACAGGTATTTTTTCAATATATAGATATAATGAAAGACTCAAAAACAGCTAAACAGATGATTAAGTCTCTTGAACATGTTTTTCAAAGGAAAAGTGTATTCACTAAACTAACGTTGAAAAAAAGCCTGCTAACCCTAGAGCATAAAAAACATAAAAAGCTAGAAGATCACTTTCAATGGTTTGATAGTTTAATAAGAGAATTGGAAAGTGTTTTGGATGTAAAGTTGAAGAAACAGACAAAGTTTTCCACTTGGTCAAATCACTAAATGAGGAATTTGAAGCTGTAATTACCGCAATAGAAACATAAAATACTGAAGTAACCATGGAGTTTATGAAGTCACGCTTATTAGATGAGGAGCTGGAAATAAAAAATAAGCAAGGAAGCATGAGCAGTACAGCACCAGAGGTTTCATTCAAAGCATCAATTTACCTGTTTTAAATGTGGTCGAATTGGTCACAAAATTGCCGATTGCAGAGTTAGAAGTAATGACATTAGAGGCAGGTATCGAGGACGTAGCAGAGTCCAAGTATATAGAGGCAACAGAGGTCAAAATCAAAGAGTGCACAGAACACAGGCGAACAAAACAGACAAGATATCTTTTATAGTATTACACCACTAAAAAGTGTTCACAATTTTATTTTAGATTCTGGTTGTACAGAGCATATGGTAGTAGGAGAACTAAAAAATTACATGGCAAATGTGGTAAGCTTAGATACAGAAATTAAGCTAGGAACAGACGAAGATAATAAAATTCTGCATGCAAAAAAGAAAGGTATTTTCAAAGGTATTTGCCAAGGCAAAAAAATAAAATGTACATAGTGCTTATGCGATTTTCATTAAAGACTGCACCGGGATTCTATTTCACGATACGATCGTAACAACCGACCAAAATTGACAAGCAATTCTATTTTTCGATTAGTCGTAGAAATACGAGTAGATTCACTCGATAGGTATAGGTATTGGTTTACTTATTTTAAAACTCACATGACATTTGTCATTTCCTGACATATTCTAACCTGCGCATTCTAATTTCTAACAAAAAATAAAAATGTTTTGTGTCTTCTGTCGATTTTTGCAAATATTTTCAAAAATAACACCAAGAGAAGTCATTTTTGATGCAATAAACTATTATTCTTGGTACAATGTTGTCTACTGTGAGGGAGGGCCTTTTAATGGCAGAGCAAGCCCAAAACAATTTACTTCTTGTCGACAACGACAAAAACTTAGAAATAGTGATCCCTCTGAAATACTGGACTTTGTTACAGGTCAAAAGTTATATATACAAACACTTACTCAGCAGTGTGCCAAATTTTACCAACAAATTATAGTAAAAACAAATATTAGGACTTACTCTTCATATTTTTGTTTATTTTGGATTCTAATTATATTACTTTTACTTAGCATTCGTAATTGACCTACATTTCCTCTTTTAAATCTTACATATACTACATTTCCAGAAGTTCATCTTCCAGACTTTCGTATCCACTTCAATTCCCTAAAAATATAGGTACAAATAGAAAATGATTATTAAGTAGTGATTGCGAGCAATATCAGTTTCAGAATATAAGGTATTTAGTTGTAAAAATACAATATATATCTCAAAGGTTCCAATTTTTATCATCTAGGTTAAATTGACATCTGTCAGACCAAGAAGATAAACTTGATGGATTGATAATCAGATGTGACTGATAATCAATCACTGATTAACAAAGTGGAAGTTGTACAAATTCATTACATTCTTTATCCTTTTTCATCTTTGTAAATTCACATCAACATATCCTTTAAACTCTTAGAAGCTACTGGTAAAGGAAAAGAACCAACCATTCAAGACATGTGAACAAGAGAATAGAGAGATTGTCTCTTTTTGCTTTTGGATGCTAGCTAAGAGCACCTCACGTTAATTTTAACGGATTTTTTTTTGTAAGTTGACAAAAAGCTTTAGAAGGAAAGTTTCCAAGGTTCCTTAGAACTGGAAACTCAACCAATGGGTTGGGTTTATTCTTTAAACAAATTGTAATTTACCTCAACTTGTCTTGTTCAACTTAAAGGCCACCCACCATCAACGGTAAGTTTGTCGACCACTCACTTCGATGAGATTATATTCTGAATACTGGCTTAATATCATTTACTTACGTTTATTTCTATTTCAGGCCTTCATCTTCATTTTCATTTGCAACTTAATTTTCATCTTAATCTTCATTTCCATGTTCAACTTTCATGTTCATTTTCAATTTCATTTTCATCGTTCACCTCCTATTTCAATTTCACTTTCAACTTTAACTTTACGGACTTGAGTTCTATTGTGGGATTTGACTGGCTCTCACCTCGTTGACGACCCCTGGATCATCGTAGGATAGAGGTTACCCCGAACTCCACGTGCGAGGACTACACTCATGGTCTTCATCCCCTACACGTCCTAACCTTTGGCAAGTGGTTATTCCAGGTAACTTAGATTTAAGTAAATCCCTAGGACTTCTCTCCGGCAACTTCATATTCTACCAAGAATAAATTTACCAGGATTTTATTGTACATTTATACCTTTTGTAATATTTACCTTCAGTAATCTGTCGAGATATCGAGATATTAATTGTGAAACCTAGGTATGCATACTTCGGATTAATTTCTATAATTTCATGTATATTTTAATTATTATATCCATCTATTCTTCTCTCAAATTTGCACGTGGTCATCTTTTTAGACATCACCGGTCACCGTTCAAATGTGATATTTGAAGTTTAGGTATATCGGTGGTTTTCACCATAGAGAAGCCACGTTTTTCAGTAGCTGCATTTCAGAGCCCCTTTTTGTGAGTACCTACCTTTACGCATTTGTAATCTGTATGGTCTACCACCTGGAAGGTCGATCGACAATATTTATCATAAGCCACATATCTACATAACGCGATAGTTTTATTTGTTCCCCTTAAGAACCCCTTCCTCAACCCTGAGATATCCAAAGGTTGTTTAATATCTTTATTTCTACCCTTCTATTTCCTTTTACATCCTTTATAACAAGTGTTATAACTTGCGTTTCATAGAACTTCATAGATTGAATAAGAGGTAAGTTCAGAGTAGTCATCTTGAAAATGTTAATATCATTACTATCAATAATCTATATCTTTTAAAGCAACTAGATCCCTCATGGTGCAGATCAATAAAATTGTTATAATTTTTTCAAATTCCAATGAGTTTAGTTTGAGAGCTAGTTCAGCCCATAATTTTTTTTGTTTATCCCTTCCTGAGGCCCCAATGGACCTGTCATTTGCAAAATCTCTATATTTTCTCCATAAATTGGAGAATAATTTCCCAGTGGCAAACTCGTATCTTGAATGACATTGATGTAATATTTTAGCAAATATAAAAATCAAAAGTTCAAAAATGTAAAAAGAGTTTTTTTGATCTGCCAAACATCAAATTCATTTTGTCGACAATGTCAAAAAATATTTTCGACTAAATTTACTTTGAAAGATTCGTATCAAAATTGCTGTCCAAATCCGAGAACACCCGATTTCAATTCGATCGTAAAATAGAATGGGACGATCCGATTCGATCAAATTGAAGATCGTATTCGACATCGAACGACTCGATAAAATCGTGTCGTGAAATAGAATCCCGCTGCTGAATTCAAATCGAGGAGTGTTACGATTTTGTATAGTGTATACCGTCTGACAATTGATTGAACACCTTGTTAGAAGTAAGTTGTAGAAAAAGAAGGAAGACGTAAGACAGTTAAGCTTTGTAAATCATCATGTATGTTCGTTGTAAAATAGTTAAGAATAAAATCTTCCTACAACGTTAAGTTGAGTTATCATCATTAATATAGTGCCCACCGATTCGTACCGCTGTGCTTGTGTGTAAAATTCTAACATACTTCTTGATGTTTGTTCCCAAATCGCTATTGCGGACTGCTTAATTTTGATGTTTTGACGGCTTATGTCATATTCTGTATGTTTACTATTATATTATGATACATTTAGACAGATAAAATAAGCGGGTTGATGGAAACGGAACAAATATTTATAATTCGAAATAACTTTTAATATTAAATGCAATCCTATATCTACTAAATGTTTTCTACCATTTATATATAGATAAGAATAGAAGTTCAACTTCTAATATGTAAATAGGAAATTTTGAATAAAATGGCGAAGTCTATTGACAGTTGCTAAATGGTTGCTAGGGAAGCCGTGCGATTTACTTGACAGCTGTGCGTTTTTTTTCCCGTGCGTTACAGACGTATTACATTGATTGCCGGACTGTGTGTTATTGGCTGCTTACAGGGGGTGGTCGTAGGTGGAAATTTTTACATCCCGGTTGCGGCAGATTTTTGGTGACGTGATCACAGATTTGTAGGACTAGATTGGAAACAATGAACAAAAAGACGATTAGTGGTATTGTTTCATAACCTAACTATTGTGACTTAGAGCGTGTGATTAGGAGCATGTTTTCGATTTTTGTAATTTCGACGTCATGTCCATATAAAAAAGCAGTACTCCATTTATTGTATATTTTTTTGATCGGCCCGCCAAAAGTACGATTATTCAGGATGACTTAAATGCCAGAAAGAGCGACTTTTATAGCGGCCAGAAGATGATCAAGAAAAATAGTATACGATCCACGGCCAAAATGTTGGATGCTCTGACGTATATGATATGATGGCCTCGGCTGTTCGTCTGGGCCATCATATCACATACACCAGGAAATCCTATTTTCTGGCCTTGGGACGTAATTAGTATATTACAGACCTGGGCCAGTAAAGTAAGAAATGTCTCAGATCACATGTAATTGAGAAACATGTGATCTGAGGCTTTCTTACTTACTGGCCGAGGTGTGTATACTATTTTTCTGTTCGACGGAGCCGAAAGGCGGCAACTTCGCTTAGCGGGGCGACCCGAAAGTTGATGCTTTCCGGTCGGAGGACAGAAAATACTAATTTCGACGAGACGAACTATTTCACTGTTTGTTTTGATTGTTCCATAACCTCCGTGTCAGATCAAATTTGTTTGTTGGTGGAAACACCTCAAAAAAAAACAGATTCACGTCGGACTGGACTGGGATATCGTGTACTTTTCTACATGTGAAATTATACTGTTGATTTCGACATGTAGAATTGAGGAGTCACGTGTCCGAGTACCCCTTGTTACCAGTTCGGTCGAAGTCGGGTTTTGTTAGCATGTTTCATTTGGATTACTACGCATTCTAAAAGTGTTTCAAGAAATTTTAAAAACTTTTCCATTTTCCCTAAATGTTTTAGGAATATTTTCTGATTACGACTTTGTGCTATGTGCAAGTAAGTATAGTCTAGTATAAAAGTTGTTAATTATGTAAGGTTTTCATGTTTAGAGCTCTTCATAATCTGGATTTCTACATGGTAAAATATTATGAGCTACATATAAACATATGAAAAAATGAAAGGAAAAGTACAAAATTAAAAAGCTTGTGTTTTAATTTAAAATTGAAGCATTCGACACAAATTTAGTTCGGTACAGAATTAATAATGTCTTATATTTTGGGTTCTTTTCAATAAAATGAAAGAAAACATATCAATAAAAAACACCAGACTGTTCACATTTTGGAGCGATGCATCATTTCATCCTTTCTCCAACTGATTTCTTCTTAGACAGCTCCTCATATTTCCGACAAAAAATTTAAAATGTTTCAGGCAAATAAAAAGTTCTGATTAAAATATTCAATAAAAACTTTTTGTCATAGTCAATTTGATTTTAAACTTATCAATCATTTCATTGATTGATCATCACGAATTCTGAAAATCATTCCCAAATTTGAAATACAAACAATATATGAGCACTTTGGCAAGATTTCATACGGTTTTCTAGGAGTGGTTATTTCCCGGTTTCTTACTTTTGATTTTGGCTAAACCACTGCACTGAATTTGAGGTTTTAGATGTTCATTCGATGTACAATTTACCCATTTTCATTGAGTGAGATTATATTTTCCGTACGATGTACCGTTTTCAAGCCACAAGCAAAAACTGACAAAGCTACGCTTGTTTATCAAAACAAACTAGATATTTAAATGCTGCATTTTGTTACAAAAAAAATTGTATTCATCATCTTCCTATTTAATAATAAATTGAAGACATATAAACGAATATAAAAAGTGAACCACACTCCGTAACCCATCTTTCACCCTAACATAAATTCCGATGTTCCGTTTAAAAGAAGATTTTCTATTGATAGAACAGCAATGGTCTGAAGTATCATTTATCCCTTTGCTGACCGGCACTGACCCATCACTATTAACCTTTCGCTCTCAGAGACACCACCTTTTCAGAATCCAATCTCACATCTTGTTCCGATATGCTACGATGTGTGAACATAAAAAGGTCGATTTATAAGAAAGTTGTTGAATTGAATTTTCACACACAAAAAAAAACACATGATAATGACTTTCGGCATAAGTTTGTATGTCAACAAAGTTTGAAAAAGAATTTCCATCAGGATTTTGTTTTGTTATTGCAATCTGAACAAGTGTGAAAAATAAACACTGCACTAATGTAAAAATACGCGATTTTGCTCATACGGCGCACGGTACACAGCTCAATGAGCTGGATGGTCTCAGTATTAACATGCTTCAAGATTATTTCTTCGTGGCCCTTTACAAACTCGATAATCCTCTCGACCAATAGTGTCCATTTCTTAGACCTGATAAAGGTCACTAGTCCGGTAGTACTGAGGCACATTGACATCGCTCCTCAGTATTTTTTTTGCTTTTGCGAGTCGCAGTGGTGGGCATAATACCACAAACCTTACCTAGTACTTTTTTATGAAAGCATTGTATAACCTATAATATGTTAATTTCTCTGGTACATCTCCAAAGTTGTATGCCGTAAATCTACACTAATTTTAGAATTTGCTTGTTTTACAGTATTTTATTGCATACAGGTTGTCCGGAATTTCTTCTGCCAAACGCAAGCTACAGATATTATTTTATGCAAAAATGAAGATTATCAACAACAAAAATATTATTGAGCTTTAAACCATATGCCCTACATGAAGACTATTTGTTGCAAGACATAAGTCATCATTTCTGTAAGGATTCTTTAACTCTTGAAAAAGTTCTGGGATCGATTGAAAGTTCATAACATGCACCCTCTTTTCTTTCCTACAGCTGAATAGAGTTTTGTATTGGAAATTGGAACAGTATAAACCAATGATTTTGTGTAGCCTCAAAAACAAAATCTCATGAATTGAAATTGGGTAATCTTGCCCTTGGCCCTCCTCGTCCAATCCATCGATTTCCAAAGTAGTGTCAAGATATTGACGAACTACTCGACTGAAATGAGCCGGACAAACATCTTGAATGAACCATACCTTGATCGCCCTACTAATCAACCCGACAAGATGTTGTTTATTTGGTATTGGGGATGTTCACACAGAATTTTCAATATGAAAGTCTGCACCCGTCAATTTTGTATAAAAAAAATTATTATCTCGATAAGTATAAATTTTAGATATAGGGTATTTTGCACAAAGTGACATTAAAATTCTGTACCTTAGAGCAAACATGGATTAAGTCACATTTTCTTGATTTTTGTTTCTTTTGGGTTAAGAGCCATATTATAACTCTCTGCTCCATTGGCAGTATTTGGTTTAAGTCCATCGAAAGTCTTATTAAAATTACCATTTTCACTAAAAGTTAAGTAACACCACTAATGCGGGCTGCAGTGGTTGAAACAACCTTGATCCATATTGCTATGGAACTACAAAAGAGTAAGTCATTTTTAACAGTGGACTTAACCCTATTTTTGCAGAGATGTAACACGTGGCAGTTTAATTTTATCGTTTGTTGTGGTTAGGTGGTTAGATGCGGCTTTGGTGATACGGAAAACCTGCAAAATCTTTAAAATTATAGAGTGACAATGTCTCAGAGATGCTTGAGAACTATTCATATGGACAAATTGGAGTTAAATGAACAAGGGTCAATAAATAATAAGACTAGAGGTGAGCAAAAAGGTAAGTGGTGTTATAACCTCGTGCGATTATTTTGTCTAGGCGTGAATGACATCTGAATAAATTCTAGTTTTCCTCTGTGTAAAACTCGTATTATAAAAATGCGTAACTAAAAAATAACTGATTTGTCACTTTGCAGCTTATGAAACCCGTATTAATTTTAGTTGAGTTACTTTAGTTTTTTGTTGGTTTTAGCTATAAATCCACGTTGTGAAAATGACGAAAAAGACGAAAAACAGAATTCTGTCAAGAAAAATCCTGATTTTTTTAATAATTTTGTATTACGCAGTAATGAAGTACAACTAAAGAAGGAATCTACAATAGTTATTTAGAGCATAAAGTATGTATAACGGAGCGCGGCGATCTTTCGAAACCGGCAATTTTACTTTACGTTCGAAAAACACACATAAATTTTTCTACAGTCGCCCTTTTAATTATTAAAACAGTTTTTATATTATCTTAGGTTATAATGGGAGAGCTTGAATAATCGTCCTCTTCGCTATTCATCATGATTAACCTTAATCTACTGACTAGGGATTTCAAAAATTATTCGATTTTTAAATAAATCGATTATAATTTTCTTATAATCGATTTTTATAGTAATATTATTGGATTTTTAGTAAATCCATCTTATAAATTACGTGTTTGAATCGATTTTCGGGAACGGCTCGTATTATTTATTGAATATTTTTCAAAGTTTTGGCAACTTTTGACGATAATTGACTATTTTTCAAAGTTTTGACAACTTTTGACGATTATTGACCAGTTCTCAAAATTTTGACAATTATTGACCATTTTTCAGAATTTTAACAATTATTGACCATTTTTCAAAATGTTGACAATTATTGACCATTTTTCAAAATTTTGACAATTATTGACCATTTCTCAAAATTTTGACAATTATTGACCATTTTTCAAAATTTTGACAATTATTGACCATTTTTCAAAATTTTAACAATTATTGACCATTTTTGACAATTATTGACCATTTTGACTGTTTTTCAAAATTAGTAACCATTTTTCTGAATTTTTGATAATTTTTGACCATTTTTCAAAATGATGACAATTTTCAACCATTTTTGACAGTTTTTGACAATAATTCTCCATTTTAAAAATAATTGACAATTTTTCAAAATTTCAGACCATTTTTGACAATTATTGACCATTTTTGACCATATTTCAAAATTTTTGACAATTTTTCAAAAACTAACAATTTTTGACAATTATTAACTATTTTTCAAAATATTGACAATTTTTAACAATAATTGTCCATTTTTACAGTTTTTGACAATTATTGGCCATTTTTGACCATTTGAAATTTTTACAATTATTGACCAATTTTGACAATAATTGTCCATTTTTGACAGTTATTAACAATCATTGAAAAGTTTCAACCATTTTTGATAGTTTTTGACAATTTTTCAATATTTTAGACCATTTTTCAAAATTATTGACCATTTTTGATAATTATTGACAATTGTTGACAATTATGGACCATTTTTACAAATTTTTGAGCAATTTTGACAATTATTATCCACCATTTTTGACCATATTTCAAAATTTTTGATAATTTTTCAAAAACTTTAAATTTTTTTGACAATTATCGACCATTTTTCAAAATTTTAACAAATTTTGACCATTATTGACCAATTTTGACGATAATTGACAATTTTCAACCATTTTTGACCATTTTGACCATTTTTGACAATTTTTACCCATTTTTGATAGTATATTTCACCATTTTTGACAATTTTTCAATATTTTGGACCATTTTTCAGAATTATTGACCATTTTTCATAATTATTGACAATTGTTGACAATTATGGAACATTTTTCGAAATTTTTGACTGTTTTTGACAATTATTGAACATTTTTCAAAATTTTGACACATATCAACTATTTTTCAAAATTTTTAACAATAATTGTCCATTTTTGACAGTTTTTGACCATTTTTGATAGTTTTTGACAATTATTGGCCATTTTTGACCATTTTTCAAAATTATTGACCATTTTTAATATTTTTTGACAATTATCGACCATTTTTCAAAATTTTAACAATTATTGACCAATTTTGACAATAATTGTCCATTTTTGACAGTTTTTTAAAAATTTTTGACATCTTTTGGTAGTTTTTGAAAAAAATTCACCATTTTTGAAAATTTTTGACCATTTTTCAATATTTTTTTAAAATTTTGACTATTGACCATTTTTCAAATTTTTTTCAAAGTTTTTGACAATTATCGACCATTTTTGACAATTTTTAAACATTTTCCAAAGTCTTAACAATAATTGACAATTTTTGACAATTATTGATCATTTTTGACCATATTTAAAAATTTTTGACAATTTTCATATAATTTTATTTGATTTTTAATCTGATAAATTGTTAAATATTCACCAATTGAGTTAATTCGGAAGGCGAGGTTTGATTAAATGAGCGAGCGAAAAAGGTTCCTTTTTTGTGCTAGAGCGTAAAGTAACAATCCTCGGCATTTGTCGACTTTACGATTTCATTTGAATATAGTAATTATTCATTTTACGCGCGACTGTAGAAAAAAATTGTTTCACCATCGGATGGTAAGTTTACAAAACTATAGTAACATATTGAAAATATGAACATAATAATAATATCCCTATACCTTATTTTGATGATAGTTATTTATGCAACAAGTTCATAAAGTGGTGCTTTTCTTCGCGAGTGGAAAAGTTGACGCATGAGCCGCAGGCGAATGCGTCAATTCCATGAGTGAAAAAAAGACACTTTATGCATGTGTTGCATACACTATTTTTTCTACAATCAAGCAAACGGACTAAAAATGGCGTCGATTTGAATGTTTATGTTTGTCATGATGACAAAACGCTAAGTAAAAAACTACTTTATTTCACCCTAATGTCACTTACATTACTGTACATTTACAGGTAAAAAGAGAATATTCCGGCCATCTATTTTTCAAAACCAATTTTGCTAACGCTGAATTTGAAGAGGTCAATTTTAATCGCCGAGCAAATACAAAAAGTGGACAAAATTTAGTGATTCTTGCTCTCAGAAAATCATCAAAGTCCATTACCACGAAAAAACACAAACGCCCCTGTTGAATTTACTGCAGTGGATTTCTTCAAGATTTCACCAGTTTTATAAGGATATCAAACATGAAAACATCAGTGGCATCGATGACGATGAATAAAAAGTAATAAAAAGCAATATGCCAATATCGAAATAATTTTCATTAATTTTCTCATTAAATAGTGGATATAATCAGAAACTGTTAGTCTTACTTAAAAAAGTAATGATGATGTGAATTATGTAAATTGTGTGTGTGTATGTATGGAACGAAAATGGCTCGAAAGCAGGACCATTAGACACTTAATTTTGTTATAATCTCACTTAAATATAAATTTTTAATTCTTTGATGAAATTGACAAAACATTGGTATCTTGGTTCTTCTTGTCCAGTAACCAGTTTGAAAAAACTACTTGAGCAGGAAAATCACCATCTAGCATCGCATGAGCTATTTGAGAATGAAACAGATAGATGTTTTCCTTTTGAATATAATTTCATATGGAGGATATAGAAATCGCAGAATACATAGCCACTAGTCTTCAAGTACTAAATTCCGGACTCTGTTCAATTTCTCTCAGGCATTGGTGAAGAGCCGTGAGTGTTGATCGATTGAGATGTCGTCTGTGAAGAAATCGTTTCGCGTATCTTCGTTCGGCTGCATGAGCGTTACATTGCACATCACCATAGATTAAGTACATATCAGCATATTCGAACAATATCAGATTCGCTTGGAAAATACCTTCTACTTTTCAAATTTAATGTGAAATTTGTCAAACACCTGATACAAAAAATTTAACCAAATTAACCCGCTACTCCTCCCCGTTGAACGCTTGTGTTTGTAGTAAACAATTTATCACTGCAGGTTTATACAATGTACCAAGTTTGAAGTTTGTAGGTATCGAATTTTTTTAAATATGCTTGAAAAAAATTCTTAACAGCGTCATGTTCAAAGGGTGCTAGCTTCTTCGGGAGGAACTTCTGGATGAAGGTAATTTAGTTTGCATTTGGACGGAGAGTTCGAAAACACCCTGTATCTGCAGCCGGTCGAAATATCTTAAACTTCCTTGCATTATTGTGTGTATATTTCACGGTACAGGAGATTCGTGTAGTTGGAATTAAAATCCCAGCCGCTTTGTATATAAGAACAGTTAATACATTTTTTCATTAATCAGAGATTCTCTCAAATGTAACAACTATTATTTATTACAACTATAAAACGGATTTGGAAGGAAATAAACACTGCCTCTGACAAAACCAGTAAAAGGGAAAAAAAGTAAATGCTGGTTTTACTGTTTGTTTGGTAGTATTTCCAATTTATCTCGATTAGAATCAGTTCGTTGATGACTATCCAAATCCAAGAGAAAAATAATATTGATTTTGTTGTTGGTTTTTATTAAGTACGCTTTTGCGGAATATTCGTGTGGGATGTTTGTGTAGGTCAAGCTCTTGAGATAAGATATTACGTTAGATTTATGGTTTAATTTCATGGTGAAGATTTATTTATAAAAGAATTCTCATGCGACCTTGAAGGTTTTTTATTAAAACGTTTTTTGGTCCAAACGGATTTAAAAAAAAACGATATAAATATCAGTTGAATGGAAATTTATAAAGATTAATGAAAGATTTGAGATTATAAGAAATGTTTGTTTGTAGAAAAGAATGTTCGTTCAATAAAACTAAAATCAGCTAACGGTAACCTAAAATACAATTGGGCAAGTCATCTTACTGATAGCCTAGGAACCCAGACAGCAGAGGATATCCTTAGGACGTCCATATTGAGTCCCAAGCTGGTCCCAATGTCCCAGACCTAATTTGTACGTACTAGGAATGTTCTAGTTTGTATGTATTAGGGATGCACAAATTAGAATAAAAAATTAGAAAATAATACACATCATTATTAGAGACCACAATTATTGACCATTTTCCAAAATTTTGACAATTATTGACCATTTTCCAAAAGTTTGACAATTATTGAACATTTTTCAAAATTTTGACAATTATTGACCATTTCTCAAAATTTTGACAATTATTGACCATTTTTCAAAATTTTAACAATTCTTGACCATTTTTCAAAATTTTAACAATTATTGACCATTTTTGACAATTATTGACCATTTTGACTGTTTTTCAAAATTAGTGACCATTTTTCTGAATTTTTGATAATTTTTTACCATTTTTCAAAATGATGACAATTTTTGACAATAATTCTCCATTTTTAGAAATAATTGACAATTTTTCAAAATTTTATACCATTTTGACAATTATTGACCATTTTTGACCATATTTCAAAATTTTTGACAATTTTTCAAAAACTAACAATTTTTGACAATTATCAACTATTTTTCAAAATTTTGACAATTTTTAACAATAATTGTCCATTTTTACAGTTTTTGACAATTTTTGATAGTTTTTGACAATTATTGGCTATTTTTGACAATTTTTCAAAAATTTTGACAATTTTTAACCATTTTTCCAAAATTTTACAATTATTGACAATAATTGTCCATTTTTGACTGTTTTAAACAATCATTGAAAAGTTTTAACCATTTTTGATAGTTTTTGACAATTTTTCAATATCTTTCAAAATTATTGACCATTTTTGATAATTATTGACAATTGTTGACAATTATGGACCATTTTTACAAATTTTTGAGAATTTTTGACAATTATTATTCACCATTTTGACCATATTTCAAAATTTTTGACAATTTTTCAAAAACTTTAAAAAAATTTTGACAATTATCAACTATTTTCCGAAATTTCGAGAATTTTTAACGATAATTGTCCATTTTTAACAGTTTTTGACAATTTTTGATAGTTTTTGACAATTTTTCAAAATTATTGGCCTTTTTTGATAGTTTTTGCTGCAGGTCGAAAGACTTTAAAAAAGGGAAGAACACCAGGTAGAAGCAAAATTGCAACACTGGAAAAAAAACGAAATCAGACTAGCTAAAGCTAATAGAAATATTAACAAGAAGCAAGATAAATTGTCCGAGAAGAACGCAGAAGTAAAGAAAAAGAAGGCTGTTACAAACTTATTTGAGAGTGAATCTGAAAGTGAGGACATAACTGACTTTTTGGAAGATGAAGATGATATATTGGAAACCAACAACCGTGACATATATTTGAGTTGCAGGAAGAAATGGAGTTTGAAAGACCTATTTTCGAAGTAGGGGAATATGTGTTGGTCAAATTTCAAAAGAAAAAGGGATCAGTCGAGCATTATGCTGGAAAAATAGGTTCCAAAGACGTTAATGGATACGAATATCAGATTCAATTTCATAAAAGATTGGAGAAAGTAGCAAATTTGCTATTGAATCAGAAGAGGTCTTTGATGTTGCTGAAGAAGACATAATCTTCAGACTTCCCAAGCCGAAGCCAGTAAACGTTACAGGATCATCAAGAGTAACAGGGGAACTATTATTTTATTATTATATTAGGTAAAGACTGACCATAAACTGGAATTATTGTCTTTAATTGGAGGAATAAAACAATTTCACAATAATAACAGCAAATATCAAACTTAATACAATAAAAAAACAATAGATTTCAAAGACAATAGTTTATTACTATTATAACGCATTACTCCTTCCTATTCTTTCTCTAAAGCCCTTATGCCGTTCAGCGTCGGGTTAGCCCTTCTTTACCCATTTCTTCCAATCGCTTCTGTTTCTGGCCAGTCCTCTCATCTCTTCCATTGAATTCCCTCTTTTCTCTCCGATTTCCTGTATCCTCCCCATCCATGTTTTCCTTGGTCTTTCTTTGTTTCTTTTCCTATATCTTCCTGCGTCTGTAACTGCTTTGACTAACCTGTTTTCGTTCATTTTTACAATGTGCTCATACCAGTTCAGATGCTTGTTTTCAATCTTTGTTAAAATTGGTTCTTGTTTCAGATGGTCTCTGATTTCTTCATTTCTACGTCCGTCATATTTGGTAACTTCTGCGATTTTTCGCAATACAAAGTTTTTGAAAATTACTTCTCGGGCTGTCTAGAAAAAAATGTGAAGGCAAAATTTTTTCTGTTGTGAAAAAATTTGTATGAAAGAATATATATGAAAAAACTATTGACATACCTTTACAGCGACATTTCACCCTGAAGTAGAAATTATAAGAAATGGACATATTATATGTCCTATCAGATGAAAAATAAAACAAAAAAATCCAAAATATACAGGGTGTTCCATTTAAAATGGATATAGCTTTACGGTGACATTCGATGTCACCCTGTAGTAGAAATGATAGGATATATAGTTATAATATGTATATATCAGGTGAAAAAGGATCAAGAAAGGAAACGAAAAAACGCAAAATATACAGGGTAGCCCATTAAAAAAAACCTGAGTTCACCTGAACCCACTAAAAATAAATTGCCTACTGCACTAAACTTTCCTTCGGTAATTCTATGAAAAGTCATTGTGCACTTTTTCCATATCTTATAACGTAAAAAAGATAATTGAAATAGCAGTTTTAATGAATTTTGAAAAATCACTCTATATATCTCGGAAATGGAACAGCTTACTGAAGATCTGGTGGAACACCGACTTGTTCAACAAAACAATAAGTTATGATGTCTCAACAACTTTTTTCTATCTCCTCTAATTGTCAAGATACCTTGCAAAACCATCCAATTTGGGAAAACCCCGTACAGAAAATATTTCATTAGAAAGGTTCTCCCGAAGAATTCATAGCATTCACTTAACTGCTCTGTTCATTGACGTCCTCTAACAGTGAATCTACGTTCCTATGAATAATTTCCAGGTTTACTATTATTAATTCCCGAGATAGGTCGATGGCTATACTTAGTTGTCCATCCTGTACAATAAAAAAAACCTACTTACAGTTGACTGATCGGTTGAAATAAAAAATATTGATGGTACAATAAAATATATTTGTGGAATAAATTCCAGTACTACGTCAAAAATGTTCTTAGGGGTGTGTAACTGTAACGGCGATATAAGATTTTCCCATAAAGTAACTCATATGGAATTCTTCACCACGTTAGGTGTCGACTTGAGTATATTTATATACCTTTATCCAATCTGTGTTGATATTAAGCTCGACTGACTTTTACTTCCAAAGGAATGAGGGTATATTTAGACAGGGCCGATTTTTATGAAGTGTGTTTCAGAATTATATTAAAAGTAACGTGAAAATTTTGGGGAAAAATATTATAAAAAAGGAGAGTTGATGGAAAGCTAATGAAAGTAATAAGAAGTATTTACATAAAAACATAAACTAGGTGGAGGCGAAGTGGAGCTCTAAACCCAACCTTATTCAATATTTTCGTGGACCACTCAATAAAGGAAAGCAGGGGCATTGGTGGGTATTAAACAGCTTAGACCAGTTCAAATAAATGAATATAAATTCGCTGTTGATCTAGTTATGATGCAGAAGTGGGAATAAAGAGGTATGGAACAGAAGTTGGATAAAATGAAAATAAATGCAAAGAAAACAAAAATAATGATGGTAACAAAAAACCGAAAAAAAAAAGATGAACACACGAATTAACGACAATATAATTGAACCAAAACCTACTTCGAATACTTAGGAACAGCAATTTATTGTACTGGTATCCAGAAAGCAAAGGGTTCTAATGGAAAGAGCAGAAGACTTCTTGAGAACTTCCCACATGCTGAAACCTGGAGTTATTAATAAGAATGAAGCTACAGAAATACGCTTAATACTTGTTATTTGCTCGAAAAGGATTAGGATCTTCCAAGCTTTCAACGAAACCAAAAAAATACAGTGCTTTTAAAATAATTACGCACACTAGAAGACATAAGCATAAGATATGTAGTAAAGCATACGCAGCGACAACTCGCCTCTCACAAATTTCCTTGGTCTACCCTGACAAAATCATGATCAGTTCTAATTTTATCTGACTGCAACCTTTCATCCGAACTGAAACTGATAGAATTTTTGAAATCGACACAGTTATGTTCATTTAACTGCATTGACTGGAACTCCTTATTGGCCTTCCTCCTCTGGAACTTTTTGTTAGGGTGATTTTAAGACTGATATTGGGAACCATATTTAACTCGAAAAATGTTCGAAAAGGACACACTGACACAACTGGAAGAATACTAGATATATAGATATACTTGCTGGTATAAAGGATCCTGGAAACAGAATTTTCTACAGGATTAGTCGATATACGTCTGTATTTCAAGCAGAAACAATTGCCGCTATAGCCTGTATCGATGAAAACAACAAGAGAGGATATACCGAACAAAAAATTAAAATATTTACTGACTCTGCTTAAAGCTACACTGATGTAACACTGGAAATAATCCCGTAATAGGCTGACAAGAGACAACACATGGTTTCTAGTATGGGTGCCGAGAGATGAGGGGATTGCAGGTGATGAATTGCTGGACCATTTATCTGAAAAAGGCTCTGAAGGAGGCTTCATAGGTTTGGAACCGTTTTGTGGAATAGTGAAGGGTTGCACGAGGGAGACTGGCCAGACAAATAACACCAATTCAAATTGAGGTTGACAGAAAGTCACCCACGAAGAGTAGACAAGGAACTCTCAACTGAGTAAGACATTTGTATACAGTTACCCACCTGGTAACTAGACACTGTACTCTGAGGAAGCATCTACACAAAATGGAGTCAGTGAACCTATGTGCAGAAAATGTGAACTGTTGGATCAAACACCCATTCACATACTCTGCTTCTGTGAGAACTCTGTGAGAACTCAAACACAATACATTTGGAGAGAGAGAGGAATACAACTATTATAACTGCTCCAAATTCACCCCAACTAATTTAGTGGCCTATATATAGGGTACGAAGATTCTGGTATGGGAGTAGAAAAAATAAAGATGGTACAAAGATTCGATTTAAGTGATTGTTAATCGCTCTTATTAGTACACGTGTTAATTGCAAAGATTTACCTAATCTTTGAATACTAATAATATCAATTTGTTTTGAAGATAAGTACTGTAAAGAGTATATCATTTATTGGAAGGTGCAAATGTTTGACTTGCTGGTGAAATGAAAACGCACGTTTCTGCTATAGTGGAAGACGACTTTATGCCAAGCTGCCTCATCCTGTGCACTTATAATTGAAGTTATATTTTGTAGCTACTGCGTCAATGGATCGCCGCATTAAGTAATCCGTCTTCAGCTCCTTGATAAGCTTCCAATAGTCAGAACTGTTGCATCTTGCATTATATCTCTAACTGTGATATTGTATTCCTCCTTGACCATGATTTTCATCTTACTCCTTCATCCAATCCATCCATCATCAATCTCTTTCTGAAAGATTTCTTGTTATGCACAAACTGTTCCCCATTTTTTGTTTATTTTCTTTGTTGATCAAGCACGATTGTCTTCATTTTTGTGCATTTATCCGCTTGATTTCATCCATTTGTCTCTAGAAGTATAGTGCATCGGGGCTCTACAGCTTTTTCTTTAACAGCCTCATCTTTTACTTCAATTGTCTTAGCCGCTATTTTGCTCATATTGGTTTTCTTTTGCATCACTTGCTATAGAAAAAAAAAGACGTTGCAGAAGAGCATTTCATTCATTCAATCATATATTTGGGTTGTGCTCATCCGGCCAGTCACTTGAACTGAATCTTTGTACCATTTCCCATGTTATCAACTTCCATTCCAGAACCTTCCTGACTTCTATAAAGGCCAGTAGTTTGACTGGAGGGATTTTCAGTAGTTGTGATGGTTGTATTAATTCCTCTCCAGAGTGCTTCCGTCTAAGTTCTTGTAAGTTCTCGCAGAAGCAGAGTATGTTAGTAGGTGTTTCATCATCAAGTTCACATTTTCTGCACAAAGGTTCACTAACTTTGCCCATATTGTACAGATGTTTCCTCAAGGTGCAGTGTCCGGTCACCGGGTCGGTAACTGTCTTCAAATGTCTCTTACCCAGTTTCAGTAGCCTGGTTGAGATTTCCTTGTCTACCTTGAACAGTTAATTTTTTTTAGGAAGGTTCTCTTGTGTCACCCTCAATTTGAGTTGATGCTCCCTATCTAGCCAGTTCCCGATTTCCCCTCTTATGCAATCTTTTGTGATTCCACAAAACGGTTCCGGACCTATGAAGTCTCCCTTGGAGCCTTCTTTAGCTAACTGGTCCGCCATTTCATTACCTGCAATCCCCTCAAGTGCCGGCACCCATATTAGAGTCACTTTGTTGTCTCTTGCCAGCATGTTGAGGGATTCTTTGCAGTTTTTCACCAGTCTAGACCTAGTTGTTGGATAACTGATAGCCTGGCTGTCAGTGAATATTTCAATTTTTTGTCCGGTATATCATCTTCTGATTTTTTATACAGGCTATAGCGGCAATCGTCTCTGCTTGAAACACAGTCGTATATCGACCAAGGCTAAAGAACATTCTCTTTCTAGGTCCTTTTATACCAGCCTCAGTGCCATGGTTTGTTTTGGAGCCATCGGTGAACCAGATGATTTCTCCAGAATTACCTGGGTGCATCACTTGTTCACCAGATGGGATGATGATATTCACTCGCTCAGTAAATATATTCTCTGGTGCTATCAAAACTCATGTGAAATATGGGTTCGTCTAGTAATGTCCCAGTTGTATCAGTATGTCCTTATCGAAATAATTTTCGGGGTCCATAAGTCTCCCAATTTCAGCTTAAGAATTGCCATTTTGCCTCCGCCCTGATAAAATGTTCTAGAGGAGGAATTCCAATAAGGGCTTCCATTGATGCCGTCTTCGTGCTGTTCATTGCCCCGGTAATACCGAGAAGGGCTTGTCTTTGGATTGCAGTTGATATAACACTTCTGTCCTCCTCCACCAGACTATTGTTCCATAGGTGATCGTTGGCCTTATCAAAGTTGTGTAGAGCCAGTGAACCACCCCAGGTCGTATTCCCCAGGTTTTTCCCATAACTTTTCTGCATTGCCAGAAAAGCCTAGTCGCCCTGGTAGTAATTTTTCCCAGGTGTGCCTTCCAATTCAGTTTGGAATCAAGGGTCACTCCCAGATATTTAACTTATTTGGATGTTTCTAGTTCTTCTGCGAACAATAGTACTCTACCCTGCTGGAGAATTCTTCTATTCGTAAAAGCAAGTTTGGTATTTTGGATAAACTGAAAAGTCCTCTTTAAGGCACCATTCCTCCACATTTAGCAGTACGACATTCATAACCACCTCTGGGAATTTCTCATTGGTGACAATCACTATATCGTCCGCAAAGCCCTGCGTCCATATGCCCTGATCATTCAACCTACAGATCAAGTCATCCACAACTAGAAGAAGAAGAAAAAGAAAAGCGTTGCATCGTTAATAAATGTCCTAGTCGCCCCAGGGATGATCCACTTTGCGAAGAAGTTTTTCACGTCCGGGATGATGATTGAAGGCTCCTTTTTCGAAACAATAGGTCGCGTTAAATTCTCTCTATTTCACAATACTAACTATGATAGTTTTGTAGAATAATATAATAAAAACGATGAATGAGTCAACATTATGAAAATATTGGTTCTGACAGAAACTGAAAGCTCTAGATTTTTCATAGCATAACGTTTTAGAGAAGTCAGTTCAACACAAATAAATGTACGGCCACTTTTTAATATTACTGAATACGTGGTTGCCTATACCGATATCGTTTATTGATAGGGGTCATTGATGAATGATTCTATATCAAATTATATATCTCAAAAATGCCCAGTTGAAAAAAAAAATATTTAAAATCAGTTTTGTGTCACAAAAAAGATTATTTTGCTGTCCTATATTATAATAACCCTTTAACATTTTTTAAAATCTGAGAATAATAACCTTAGTTGCACTAAGTCAAAATTAAGAGAATAACATACATTTTTTCATCAAAGTAAAAATAAATTTCTTGTGTATCTTGGATTAAAAAGCCGGCACTGAGTAAAAAATGTGCTTCGTTTTTAAAGATAATGTGATGGTGTGGCAAAAGACAGGCCGAACTACATTTTCCTTTCACAGAGGCCATATAAAATAAGATTTATCTCAACAACGCGAACTTGAACCGAAAAATTACAACGAGAAAGCTGTGGCAGATAGATCTGAGAGCCCAATCCGCAAATAAAAATATGGCTTTGGTTTAAAAGAGCGCGTGAATTGTGAAAATGGAAGAGGCGGCGGAGAATTGGGAGGTGTATAACCTTGCTTTGTCCTGATTTCCGCAAGCCGATGACGTATTCGTATCCTCAAAAGGGCCAATTCGGCTTATTGCACTCTGCAGGAAGTCTAAGAAAATGAGAAATAAATTGTTTCTTATTGTCAAGGCGGTTTATTCTCAAGAAACTCTTTATTCGATGTATTAAGGTGAGGAGTTTTCTGGATTATACAAATTGGGTTTAAATTAGATGGAACTATTCGTTTATTTCATTAGTTTTGTTTGAATTGGCAATTTTTGGAAAACTTTATTTATTCTAAAAATTGGGTCACGTGAACTTTTCAATAGTAACAATATTTTCTGTATATTGCTTGAGGTAAGGTAGATGATGGTAATCCCTTTTAAGGGCCAAAGGTTAAAACCCGAAAGGCGTGATCAGTTGCCTCCAGGAACGTTGACTTTTATGACAAAGAAAGGAAGTATGACGGTTAGTAGTTTCAATCAATGGATAAAGCATCTAGCCAAATATAAGCTGCCTTCTTATTTTTGTCGGTGCATCATGCCACTTATATGCGTCTATTGTCGAAACTGCTGATTCTTGTGACATTACGTTTTTTTGTCTTCCGAGCAATTCGACACATGAACTACAGCCTATGGACAGGCCATATTTGAATCATTTGAGCATTACTGGGAAGAAGAAGTACTACTATACTGAACTATAACTAAACAAATGTTTGGTGAAATTTTCTCCTCTGTCTGTAACAAAGCCGTTACGCCACAAAATATCAAATCTGGTTTTTTGGCAACTGGCAATTATCCATTCAATCCTAATGCTATAGCCGAAATTGCATTTGCACCCAGTATTTTAACTGAAAGGCAGAATGTTGAAGAAAATATACAAGAAGAAAATATCTGACCACAAGAAAGTCCAGGGCATAGGAACTCTTCACCCCATCCTCGGTCGTCTGGATACCTACATGTAACGGAAAACATACTACCTCGAATGTTTGCAGAGCCTCCAAAATCAGAACAGAAACGAAAAAGGAAAAGCAGCTTGTCATCATCATCAAGTGACACTTTAGATGAAGATTTGATATCTATATACAGTGACACGTGGTCAGAAACATTTACATATAAAGAAGAGAAACAAGCAGAAGCAAATGACAGAGAAGCTGAAGTCCAGAAGTGAAAGTTCAAATGGTGCCAAAAATAGTTTCAAATGACACAATACAGGAGGAAACATTTGCAGCACTTCAATCAAGACTAAAGATAGGCCAAATAATAAAAAACAAGAAGGTGAAAAAAACAACGAAAATTGAGAGAAGGAGGACTTAAATGTAAGTTGCACTAAAATGATGGAGACACCGTATAAAGATGGCATGAAAAGAAACAGAACAGAAGAAAAGCCAATAACATCAGAGCATTAGTAGTGAGAAAAGCTGTTTTTTCTGAGCAAAAAAAACAATCACGAAGGAACACCGAAACAAACCAACAAACACTCCTCAAAACAAAGAATCTTGATTTTGTGAAATTTGCCAAGAAGATGTGCAACAGTTTAGTGTATATGCACGAAGAATGTGTAGAGCTTACGAAAAATGATTGATCAATTTTTATTTGTCCATTTAGTTCCTAAATCGCTAATGTTTACGAGTTTTTAATCACAGATTTTCATAATTTTTGAGTTATTTTTTATTGTAATTGTTCTGTTTATTTCGTATTCTGTTTGTCTTTAATAAAAACCAAAAAGTCTAAATTTTATTTCATTTCCTTACTTTGTCCACTGGTCATATCATAAAGGTAAAATGCCCTAATTAGGTGGGCGTATTACCAACATGTGTTGCTAATATGCCCAGTTGGTTCGTTTAAAAAATGAATTGTTTAAAAGTGAAGAAATTATATTATTGCAAAATTGATATCCACAATGCTTACTAGAGGTATCCCAGAATACTTAGTTATGAAAAATTAATATGAAAACCCGTTTTTTCTATTTTTTATCAGGGTTTTCTCTTAACAAGGGCATATTACCATCAGAGCTACATTACAATAATTGTTTTTTGGTTATTATTTTGGATATCAAACCACAGAATCTGTATTTCAACAGTTCGGAAACCTTTCAGCTACCGCTATCAAGAATAATTGATTTCACAAAGGAGAACACTTTACTGAAGTCGGTTTCAAATAATAATAATTACTGGAGAGATTTTATGAACACTGAAATCAGAAATATAGAAAATACAATTATTAGGAAATAAACTAATAATTATCAACAATTCCAACAATAAATCATGATGAAAGCCAGATACTATCCGATACGATAGAAGATTATTCGCAATTTTTCTTTTTAAAATTTGTATAAAAATTTGACTACATTCTGCTGAGATGTTAGCTTCACATTTTGTTGTTGTATTAAAACAATTTCTCCAATTTTTCGTCTTCCACTATTGGGCTCTATCAATTCCATTAAACATGATGCCCCTCTTCCCAAGCATGATTGGAAATACCTGACTCATGAAGCTCCCCATCTTCAATGTACTCTTTGTGTTCATTGATTCTAATTTTTAGTGGTCTAGATGTTCCACCTAAATGGAATGTGTCGCATTCACAGGATATTTGATATATGCAGTTTTTTGAAAATTGTTTTTCTCAATTTTTTGGTTTCGTTTTTTTTTTAGTTTAGATCTTACAGTATTGGTAGATTTAAGACTAGTTCGAATATTAAATTGATTACCAATTTTCTTAATTCTTCCTGACAAACCCTTCTCGTGATAATATTTTTGGAAAGAGAAAAAAATTAGCTTCTTCGTGATACGTCACTCAACCTAGGCTGCCATTTCAAAAAATTCAAGATGGCGGTCGTACGCTAGATGATGACGTCAGAAACATTTGACATTTGCCATGAAATATGCAGAATAATGTCTAATTCATCATCGTCTTAGAATTTCATAACTTTCCCTTTACCCGTTTCAAGGATAATCATCGACACTGTAAAAATAGTTAGCCTGAAGAACATCTTTTACAAGCGAATGCAATTTTCTCCATGAATATTTTTTGAAATTACTACTGGTGTATTTCTGTAGTTTGTTGTACAATCTCACATTACATTTATTATTTAAAATATACACACAAGGGAGCGGAAGAATCTCGTATTTTTTAAAGAGAGGTCGACACGTGGCATCATAATCCGCGTTATCGATTGTGCAAATTGCTGCCTTCTGCAACGAAAAAATTTTGTTCGCTGATGAACTGTTACCCCGCAAAAGTACACCGTAATTTAGTACATTGTGGATAGATGCAAAATACACTGATCTTATAACTTGCTTATTTAGAGAATAACTAAGTTGTCTCAGTGCAAACAGCTGAGAAGATAATTTATTTGCCAAAGTATTAATTTGAGGAGTCCAATGTAATCGTGTATCAAGTGTGATGCACAATAGCTTCACTGGTTCTGATGAACATATTCGTTTGTTTGAAGTAAACGTAACCTCCTGTGTTTTCTGTTTATTCAACTTCAGCTCATTACTTGAGAACCATTCTTCCATAGCAGATATGCGTTCGCTTGTGTCAGACTCCTCGTCAGCTACGAAAGAAGTATCATCCGCGAACTGTAGACAACTGCCAGACTGTAAATTGGCTGAAAGATCGTTCACATATATAAGAAACAGCAGAGGGCCCAATACAGAACCCTTTGGTACTCCCCTGTGAATGGGTAATAGATCCGAATCTATTATGTTGAAGATTAACTAGGTAATCATACCTATAATCATAAATTTCACAGCACAACTTAATATAACGTATAACATAATATTACTAATTTAGGTATTATCAAAGATCAAGTCTATTTATTGGTTTAATTATTCTACCAAATCTTGATGATCTTAGTGCTGTCGCTTGTTGAGCCAGATTTGACTTCTGCAAATGATAAGAAGTATTTGGTGACGACCTTGTTGATACTGGGAGTGACTTAGGAACAGCTGGTGATTTTTCTTGTGCTAAAACCTGTTGTACTGCTTGTTCATCTATGTATTTAGATCCAGGAACTAACACTCTGTTGCTGGTAATGTCTGCTTGTGTCTTGTGCAGATGACTGAAGTTTCTACGCAGGGTTTGGCCTTGATCAGTTTGAATGATTACAGATTTTGGTAGACCTTCAGGCTTTTCTACCACTCTTGCCCCTTCCCATTAGCGATGAGCATCTTTGTGTCTGACTCCTTTATTAATTTCGAAATTGTCTGGTCTTTTAGTGTGCTTATTACTGTAGTTGGCTTGTTATTCTTTCAATCGTTTTAGTTCAGCTGTGACTCCTTGCGTTATTTGTGGTTTTAGGTTACTGTCTTTTGTAGGTAATAGAGATCTGGTTTTTCTGCTGTTGAGACGTTAGTTGGGAGTCCCTAAAATATCATTTTTTGGTGTATTTCTCCAGTTTAATAAAGCAAGTTAAGCATCGGACTTGTCAATACTACATTTTTTTAATATGTTCTTGGCTACTTGAACTGCTTTTTCGGCAAATCCATTGCCTTGATGGTAATGTGGAATGGTTTAATTTCCACTCATTTTGAAAGATCTTAAATTCTCTAGATATGTATTGTTTTTCACTGTCAGTTTGTAGCTCTTGTGGTATTCCATGTTCAGCAAACCATATTTTCAATTGTTCTATAACTTCATATGAAGACTGCCCATTCAGCTGTTGAAAATCTAAATATCCAGAGTAGCTGTCACAGATTACGGGGTAAATTTTTCCTTTCAATTCAAATAGATCAGATGCAACTATTTGCCACGGAAGTGTGGAAATCTTTTTAACTATATCTTTAATATTGTCTTTTTGTGTTTGTTCACAGACAGAGCAGGTTTTAACTAGTTTCACGATGTCGTCATATTGTCCAGTAGAGAATTTGTCGTGCTCTTTACAAACAGCTGTGTAAACCTGCATGTCCTTGATGAATATTCTTTAGCATTTAAGGTATCTATGATTTTGGTACTACAATTTTATTTCCTTTGAAAATTATTCCTTTGAGATAGCTCAATTCTTCTTTGAAGTTAAAATAGTGTTGTAGTTCTGTGGGAAGTTCACTGACTTTTTCTGGAAATCCTTGTATTATTGTCTGAAGTAGTAACTGTGTAGTAACTTTGTAGCTGTGATTAACTCCTCTTTGGTGACATAGGTAGTATTACTGCAACTTTCAAATTTTCTTCTTGTTCATATTTCAGATTAGATGCATCGCAGTCTCGACTAAGAAAGTCTGCCAAGGGTATTTCTGTGCCTTTTTTTAAATATGACTTTTGGTGAATGATCAAAAATTGTCAAAATCTGTCAAAATTTTGAAAAAATGGTTGATAATTGCCAAATATTTTCAAAAATTGTCAAAAATGGTCAAGAATTATTGTCAAAAAATTTGAAAAATGTTCAAAATCTTTGAAAAATGGTCGATAATTGTCAAAGACGGTCAATAATTGTCAAAACCAATCAATATTCGTAAAAAATTGTCACAAATGGTCAAAAGGATCAATAATTGTTAAAATTTTGAAAAATGGTCAAAAACTGTCAAAATTTTGAAAAAATGGTCAATAATTGTCAAATATGTTAAAATTTTTGAAAAATTGTCAAAGGCGGTCAATAATTGTCAAAATTCGTCAAAAACTCTCAAAAATGGTCAATAATTGTTAAATTTTTTTAAAAATTGTCAAAAATTTTTAAATATGGTCAAAAATTGTCAAGAATTTGGAAAAATAGTCAAAAACTGTCAAAATTTTGAAAAAATGGTTGATAATTGCCAAATATTTCCCAAAATTGTCAAAATTTTTGAAAAATGGTCACATTTTTCGAAAAATTGTCAAAAATGGTCAATAATTGTTAAAATTTGGAAAAATGGTCTAAAATGGTCAAAATTTTTGAAATGGTCAAAAATGATCAATAATTGCCAAAACTGTCTGTGCTACATTTTCTGGGTCTGCTTCTAGTGCGTCTGATGAAACAATTTGCCCCAGGAATTTTATTCTTTCCGATTCAAAAAATCATTTATTGAAGCTTGCTTCTTATTGCACGACATAGGACTTTTAAAGGGGCTAGTGAACTCGTAAGACGTGTAACCGTTACGAAAAGTCTGTCACGCAACAGTGTTGCCATATTTCTGGAAAGGCTAGTGAACTCGTGAAACGTGTAATGTTACGAAAAAGCGAATAAGGGTTCGTTACGCAACAGTGTTGCCAGATTTCTGAATAATCCACTAATCCAATGAAATTTAAATGGAAGCTTGCTTCTTATTGCACGACATAGGACTTTTGGGAAGGCTAGTGAACTCGTGAAACGTGTGATGTTACGAAAAAGCATTCGTCACGCGATAACTCATTCAAGCGACTGTGCGCAATATTTCTTGCTGCACTGAGCTCGCACACCTATAGGTGTGAAAAATTGTCAAAAATGGTCAAAAATTTGAAAATTGGTTAATAATTGCCAAAAATTTGGAAAAATTATCAAAACTTTTCAAAAACTGTCAAAATTTTGAAAAAATGGTCAATAATTGCCAAATATTTCCAAAAATGGTCAATAATTGTCCAAAATTTTGAAAAATGTTTGAAATTTTTGAAAAATTGTCAAAAATGGTAAATAATTGTCAAAGACAGTCAATAATTGTGAAAACCAATCAAAATTCCTCAAAAATGGTTCAAAAGGGATCAATAATTGTTAAAATTTTGAAAATTTGTCAAAAATTGTCAAAATTCTGAAAAAATGGTCAATAATTGCCAAGTATGTTAAAATTTTAAAAAAATTGTAAAAAATTGTCAAAGACGATCAATAATTGTCAAAATTCGAAAAACTGTCAAAAATGGTCAATAATTGTTAAAATTTTTGAAAAATTGTCGAAATTTTTTAAATATGGTCAAAAATTGTCAAGAATTTGGAAAAATCGCCAAAAATTTTGAAAAAAGGGTTAATAATTGCCAAATATTCTAAAAAATTGTCAAAATTTCGAAAAAATGTTCAATAATTATTAAAAATGGTCAAAATTCTTGAAAAATTGTCTGTTGTATATTTCGACCGCTTCTGAGCCTATCACTGCCATAAATGTTGCTGCCTGGACTTTGGCTGGCTTTCTATCTAGTTGAACATCGATTGCATACCACTCAAACTGTTGTAACCACTTTTTCCAGCACGTTGATTTGTCCTAGTCAATTTGTAGGTTAGCTGGCGGCTTTATTCCAGATACTGCGTCGTTCGTAGCATTTCAAAAAAACGTTCGAACATTTCATTATTACATAAACATAAATTAAGAAGGTTATTTAATAGAAAGTCAAGTTCAAGCGTGAAGTAAGTCAAAACAATAATATGTTAATTTGTTTTATTTGAACTTGACTGGTTATATAAATATGCATTCAATATTTATTATAGGAGAAGTGGATTCAGAGTAAGTCTTGAAGAACATTCTATATAGTCAAATGGTCAGAGATCAGTAATCTCCAACCAATAAGTATAAGTATGCTATTCGGCTAGGTACTTATGTATATCATTAGCAATAGTAAATAGTGTAATGTATTATAGTAAATAAATCAAACATATCCCAGTGCTAGAAGTAGTTGTTTCATTCCCTAGAGATGATCCTCCAAGAGACGCGCAACACCATCGATTCAGAGGCCTTTCCACACCTTTACTCTACCAACGTATCCAGTGGAGACGCATCCTTTACAGTCATTTTACAACTTTCTCACGTATTTTCTTTTATTTAACGCGTTTTCATATAATTCTGTTACCATGTAACGTCGTAATTAGTGGTTTAATTATGATTTTTGAAGAAAATAAATAAGCGGTTAATGTGACATACGAAAAAACTATATTTCGAATAATGACGTTTCAAATGATGATACACAAGTTTTACACTAGGTGTCTATACTTTACATCTACCCAAGTTAAATAGTTTTAGCCGCAATATATTGTGATTTACTGAATCAAAAGCACTTGAAATCAACAAAAACTGCAGAATGTTTTCTCGTCCTGAGTGTAATATGGCTAGGTATCATAGAAATTCAGGTAAAAACAACAATCATAGCTTGGTATTTTTTGATATTTCTTTATTGTCAATGATTGTTTCCTTCATCGTATGGTAGAGTTAAATTAGTTTTTTTATTCTTGTAATCACTTCGTTTTTCGTATTCCCTTATGATCAAATGTTAATTCCAAGAATCGAAAGGTAGGTACTCACTTGTTGTGTCTTTTATTCTTCGAGTTCTAACTCCAGGAGCAGCAGTTGTTACCGAGATATCCACTCAAAAATTTTGCTTACATGAGGATTATTCAACATTATTTGGCGAACTGTATGCAATATCCAAGGCACTACAACAAATTCTTCATCAAAACCAAAGATTTAATACCAAACGAGATCAGTTACCAACACCGATTTCCTTAGTACAATGCGAAGTATTCAAAAACGGTACCCTAACCATCCCATTTTAGCCCAAATGAAAAAATACTTGCATACCGTACAAAATTCAAATAAGGAGGTAAAGATTGTTTGGATACCATCACATATCAGAATTTTGGGTAACGAGAAAGCCGGCCAGATGACCAAAGAAGCATGTACAACAGACAATCTACAGGTAGGTACAAACTGCTTCAATTCCTTACTGCAACCTTTCAAACTGTATAAGCAAACCCTCTAGAAAGATTTGGATTGAACGTTGGAAAGAGGTGAAGAACAACAAGCTGCAAAAACTTAACCCAAACCAAACGAGGCAAGCCCAGCAGGTCGGCGCAGCAAAGTTGTCCTTCATGGTCTATAGGACATACGATATTAACTCACGAACATTTGTTGAAAAAGGAACCAGTGTGCACCTGTAGCGTCTGTGACCTGCCAATGACCGTCGAACATTCAATTGTTGATTGTCCACTGTTTCATGCAGAACGAGAAGTGTCAAGTGGGATGAAGTGCGCTTTAGGCAAGAAAAACTGTACCGGAACAAAAGCGATAGACTCATTCAAGCAAATTTAGCTGTTTCTCTAGTAATCTACAAATTTTGATATTCATAATACGGTAAACAAAAAATGCTATACCACCTCTAATATTAACCTATCATGATGGAAAAAAAATTAAAATAAGGCGGTTATAGGAAAATAATCCGCTTCAAAAGGCACACGTACATATTATATTGAAATTTTATAATTCCATTTTCCAGGCTTATTTACCAAATTTAATTTACACACATTTTGTTGTCAAACAGAAATTGATTTATTGAGATATCCGGACAATTTTTATACAATGAAGAACATACAATACAACATGTTCACGAGGGGCGTTTACACAATACAAAAAAAATAATCACATGGAATTAACATACAAAAACACCGAACAACAAAATAGGACGAAAACAGATTGATCGATATGCGTAAACAGAAAGATGATCCCTATGAGTGACCTTCAATTTTGTGTCGCCAGAAAGAATATATATTATGTATTTGGATTGATCTGCGGACCCGTTGAAAGTGGCGAAGAATATTTATTAATGGTTTATTCCAAAACGGTGGATCAGAATTACTTTTTTTTGTTTATTTATCGCATCAACCGCTAGGGGTTATTAGCGGGTGTTTAATAAAATACAAATAAGCAAATTAATTGTTTCAACCCTTTGTACGTGGAATCTATCTAGAATCATCAAGTGAAATTAATTAATAACTGATATCCCTACAGAAACATGACATGTATCACTCCGGTTTCACAAATTACATTTGCATTTGTGGGAGCGAATTAAGGAGGTTAATATACGTAATATTGAGATATTTTGAGATCTAAGATGTCAGACACTTATAGTAGATACATATATATTTATATGCTATCTAGAAGACAATATAACAATGGAGTCTGGAGAGTATTTATTCGTTTATTTATAAGAATCTTATTTAACATATTTTCTATATTTCTCAATTTCTAATGATTATAAGAAGTTTAGGCTGTGATAATTTTGACAACTGTGAAAAAGTTCAATGGTTTATTCAATGTGGGGTGATGATATTTGCGTTTAGTGCCACCATTTAGCATGCACACATGCGAATGCCTTGTCTTGTCCTTTTGAATTTTTAGGTTAGAATAATTAGGAACTAATCCTTGTTTTTGTTTCTAAAGTTTCATAATCTTTTGGTTAAAACAGATCATTGGTTAATTTTTGAAGAAGGGGAAGGAAAAATAACCATTCCATTCACCCTATCCCTTCTGTATAGCTTTTTCAATTATTTTCCTTGACCTTCTCGATAAATTAAAAGGCAAACTGATCATGAAATGCGCATGCGTGCATGCGGGCTAGAAAATTAAACGGTGGCACTAGACGAAAGTGGATGATGATTCGATATAATCAAGTGTTTTGCATAACTTGACTTATCTGGATGTTTGTCTCTAAAGCCACTAAGATGTTTACTATTATCTTATTCCAAAATTTGTTTGTGTTCGATCGATATAAACCGCATTACAATGAGAACATTTGATTTTATAAACTCCTGATTTTCGTGAAAAGTTTATCTCTCTTCAGCCTTGGTTGGAAAAGACCCAATATTTGTGAAAGGACGGAATGCAATATTATCCTTTGAATTGTGAGTTATAAGCTTTGAAATTTGAGTTGAAATTTTGCCAAAGCATATTATCAATTTATACTTTTTTCCTTCATTTTGTTTGTGGAAAAATTGAAGTGATGGCTATTTTGTAGGTATCTTTTTCTGTCTATCATTTTATCAATCATATTGTGCATCCATTTAATATAAAATTCTCTGAATACACTGGAATTAAAAAAGCTTTGTGTATCATAGACTGTTATGCTGCCAGTTTTAGCAATATAGGGTGGTTTGAGTCAGATGGTATTGTAATGTCTCCTTGTAGGGTAAATACGCCTAAATAGTACCTGCTCGTAAAGGTCGAAACTCATTTAATAGCACAGCACCTGACAAGCATCGCCACAGCAATGTCGAGTGGTCAACAACAACTGGAAGTGGTATTAGAAATTTTTAAAAGACTACCCTGAAACTTCGTTACGTAAGCCCGAAGCAACTTTAATGGCACGTTGTAGACGGTTTAATAAGGAGTTATGGACTTTTTTGATAATTATAAACAAATTCTAGACCGAGAAAGAAATTCACCGCAAAATTTTTCCAATGTTGATGAAACTGGGTTGAGTACCGTTTATAAACCATCCAAAGTTTTGGCCAAGAAGGGGAAACACCAAGTAGGTGCTGCCACAAGCGGTGAAGGTGGTACAAATACAACATGCGATGATCATCTACAAACGTCAACGGTTAAATGACCTATTGAAACGAGATGGAATCCAAAGCACCCTTTGCACTTGTTCAGACAGTGGATGGATCACAAGTGGTTTATTTTTAGAATTGATACTTTATCCGCTGCTTACGGCTTGAAAAATGTGAGAAGAAGCAAGTTCTTCTCCTTCTTGATGGCCACTCCACTCACACCAATGATGCAATGAGGCTTTCTAGAGATTATGGAATCATAATGATGTCTTTACGGCTCATACGTCACTCAGGCTTCAACCTCTCGATAAATCTTTCTCTAAATTGCTGAAGGAGTGTAATTAAACAGACTGAAATTGATGAATTATCAGGAATTGCCTACCCAAGAGCTGTCTGTATGGCCACTGATGGTTTGTGGCCTTCTGATCGCTATAAAATTAAAGATGAATTTGTGTTGGAAACAACGGAAGAAATAGACATTTGTGAAAGTAACCAACATAAATCAGAAGCAGTGAATGATACTCCAAATCAGGAAAATACACTAGAAACTGTTAATTCTCAACCATCGACTAGTGGTCATATTTTGCAAACATCACTAAGTGAAAACACCGCAATTCAGCCATCGACCTTTCACCAATTAGCAAGTCAACCTGGCACACCAATCACCCCAATAAATATTTCATTAATTAGAAATTATCTTCAGGAGTTATCTTAAATTCCAAGAATTCAAATGGTACAGAAGAAACTATCAAAAGTTTCAACTTCAAGCCCTTATAAAAATAAAATGGAACAAAAAACAAAATAAAATGAAAACAAAGAAGTAAAAATTACAAAAATCTGGAAAAAGGAATAGGAGGCAAGTGGAACTTAGAACTGGCACTGAGAAGCAAAAAAGTGACAATGTACATGACAGCTGGTAATGCACACTGTGTGAAGAAGACAGACAGGAAAATATGATTTGTGTGCAGGTGTTGATAAGGGGACAGTTGCCCAGTATAAATGTGACAATTACATCTAAATTCCCTAGGTACGATTTAGAAATATGGAAGTATGAGCTAGAGATATTGATCCCATCCCGTATCCTTCACATTTTTTTTTATTTCCAGTTTTAAATTGTTTTATTTTTTTATAATTTACTTAAGTTCTAATATACGAGTGGTGTGAAGTGTAACCAAACCTCTACAAGATCTGGACTTCTAAGGGGTGTATGACCAATACGGAGACGGCTGATCACAGCATGGTTTTATCTTCCTAGTGAAAGGGGTATCCTAGACCTCACTTGAGGTTTGGTTCATTTCTTCAAGCTTCGACTCTCTCCACAATTTCTGCCAGGTGCTATTAATATGGTCCTCAATGACAATGCCTGTTCAAGGAATTAAAAGGGGAAATTGTGAATAGCTGGGATAGAAATTGATATAACGATTATTTGGCCAATGGCCTTCGATTCCTGTATCAGATAGCACCAACAGAAATTCTATCGTTTTGTATCTCAAAAGCTGAATTTATCGTAATTTATGATAGGAGGGTGTGATTGGCATATATTTGTTCCAATTCAATGAAAATTCCTTCTACTATAAGTATATTGGTCTACAAAAAGCTATATGAAGAAATAAAGGTAGATTCAATACTGGGAATGCCAATGGATCAGATTGACCCACAATATAGCTTTAAAAATGAATACACAGTAGTCATTCCAGAGAGGAAGGACTGGGAGACAGGGCCTCCTATAATAGCGAATCTCAACTGGTACACTGATGGCTCTAAAACAGACTCTGGAGTAGGAGCCGGAATATATGGGGTACAAGAGAAGATCACGATCTCTCTAAGCCTTGGGAAACATACCACTGTCTTTCAGGCAGAGGTTATGGCGGTGCAATGCTGTGCAGAAGAGTTGATGAGACGGGAGGTAGATAGCCAAAGAATCGTCATCCACTCCGATAGCCAAGCAGCACTAAAAGCGATAAGCTCATATCGGACAACGTCAAATCTGGTGTGGGAGAGTCGCAAGGCCCTCAACAGACTAGGTAGTCACAATAGAGTGACCCTAGCCTGGGTGCCAGGCCATTAACGAATAAAAGGCCGATGAATTAGCCAAGCAGGAAGCGACTGAGGTCATGATAGGGCCAGAACCTTCCTGCGGAATTGCTAAATGCCTCACCAAGGAGAGCATCCACCAATGGATAAACAACCAGGCGTTGCGCTGGTGGCATGAAACTCCGGGGCAAAGGCACGCTAAGCTATTCCTTAAAAGCCCTTCGGTCAGACTGTCACGCGACCTACTATGTCAAAGTCGAGAAACGACGAGGATGATGGTGGGAATGCTGACAGGGCATTGTAGGCTAAGGAAGCATATGCACACAATTGGCCTAGCAGATGACAGCCTATGTAGGTTATGCCAGGAAGAGGACGAAACCGCGGAGCACTTACTCTGTGAGTGCGAAGGCCTAGCAAGGGTGCGGCTTCACCTATTCGGAGAAGAAAAACCGAGGGCAGAGAGCTACGCAAAGGAGGAGGTATCTAGGCTAATAGGTCTAATAAGAAGAATAAAGCTAGACATCGAGCTCTATGGAGGAGGACCACAATAGATCTGCAAAGGTCGCAGTGGGATAGGACAAAGAGCCACTCCAATTCTAATCTAATCTAATCTAATATTGGAACCTAAAATGTCTGCAAATCTTAGAGCTTCCTCAATAGTGTACAAATCGGCAGTGAATAAGTTGAATTCCATTATAAGTTCAATAGTTATGGATTTTTTGCCATGCTGCCACTACTCCATCTCCATTCCTGGATCCATTGTCCAAGTTGATCTCAAAACCTAGGGTTTCCAGATATTCTCTTTTGATAATAATTGATTGGAAGTGGGAATTTTTTAGATCTAGCTGTATGAAAAAGACCATTTTCCGCAACCGTCCGGAAAGTACCTACTTCCCGGAAGCTTTTTCTGTGAAAAAGTAGCACTTTTCCGGCCTAGTCCGGAAAGTACGTATTTCCCGGACTAGGCCGTGAAGAATTACATCGTTGCTGTCATTCAAGCAAACTGAATCCCTTTAATATTAGCAATTGTTCGAATTTCAATATAAATATCAATAAAACCAAGAATTAGAATGTTAGTAATATGAGTAGATTCCACAAAGTGAGGGTCCAAACAGTAAATTTAATTATAATGTTCTAAGCATTTGTTTTTCTACGACCGTGCGTTTTAACCAATTTTCCCGTTTTCCCATTTTCAGTTTTGAAATTATGCAAAGTTATAACTATTGTCACAACAGGTAAATAAATATTTTCGAAATAGTCCATCAAATAAAATCTACATCTTTTCTAGCTTTTTTTGACATTTTAAATTTTTTGAAAATATAAAATAATGAAGATATTTTTATATAACCCTGTACTTAAAACCGTTGCCGTCACCGTCATCGTCATCTTAATGCGACCTGCAACCGATGCCATCCTCATCGACGTCAACTACTTACCAGTTAACACCAAATAACTCCACTGGACCGGCAATTTTAAGTAATGTACAGAATGCAACAAATTGTGTTTTTAATATTAATATTTATAATAATTAGTAGTTTTTAGTTGAAGTTTAGTATATGTATGTTCAAATAATATAATTTTTGAAAAATGGGTTGGTATACTTTTTTGTATATACGGTCGTAGAAAAAATTATGTTCCTCACTCATGCGTAAAGTGTCTTTCCCGCCCTTGACCGCTTGCCCGAACTCCGCTCCGCGTCGTTCGGGTCAACTGCAGTCGCGTGCGGGAAAGTATCACTTTCCGCACTTGTTAGGAAAATAACTATTTTTAGCGTTTTGTCATCATGACAAACATGAACATTCAAATCGACGCCATTTTTAGTCCATTTAGATAATACAAAGAAACGTGTTTTATTGATTTGTTATACCTACCACACGGTTGCCGAAAAAAAAAATGTACGCAACTCGCCCGGAAACTGTTTTTTCGGACTCGCAGACTTCCAGGACTCGCCTACGGCTCGTCCTGGAACCTTGTCTACTCGTCCAAAAAAGTAGTATTTTCCGGACTTGTTACGTAATATACTATTTTGTGGATAAATAGTTATCAGCTCCAGCTGTAGCTCTGAAATTTGATTTTTTCATGAAATGGAAGATTTTTAAGGCACATTTATGATTATGTTTGTTATTGGACTTCGTTCGAACATAATTTATTTGTGTGGTGTCAGCTTCTTAAAAAGTGTCGATGAAAAAGTAATGTACCTTTGGTAAACTGCATTTACCGTTGCCGGAGAAACATATCACATCACTACCTGTATATATACAGTTGTTAATTTCTATATCTATCAATTCAATTTCAAGTAAATTCGTTTCCATTCAAAAGAACACGTTAAATTTAATAACTGATTATAATTTGTTTTTTATTAAAGGCATCAATAAAAACCCACCCGTGAAATTTCCAGATCTTGAAAGTTTTTCTTGTGAGTTTTAATTACAACTCACACGTGCTGATACTAATAATTCAGCAGATAATTTATACCCGGGGGTTGGAGGCATAAAACATTGTTGAGGTTGACACCGTGAAATTTGTGTTGTGCACAAATTGGTTTGCTCTAAGTATTACTAATTTAAACTCGGTTTGGCAAGTAACCAAGATTAGTCTCTTACACTTAGACGTTATATACAAGAAATCAAAACGTTTATTACATCTTGATAATTTGTGAGTGGAAGTTTTTGTTTAAAAAAAATTCGAACGATAAAATATTGAATTAATTTGATGAAATTACTGCAATTACTCCCCGCATCTTGCATCTATTACAGATGGATAAGGAAGGAGGGTGGTGTTATTCTGTCCTACTTTGCTTTATGCCCAGTCGTCAGCGCGTTAGCATTCTTTGAGAACTTACCACCAAGTGCAACTTTGGCGTGGTAATGAAAAACCACGACTTTGCAGGACCCCGCGCCAGAAAAATTACTAAAAAGCATATCGTGTGAATAAAAAAAGGCTGTGGACCGGCCTGCGGCTGCAGGAAAACTGGATTAAAATGCAGTATCATATGTGGATGCATCAACGGTGACTCCTGCGATAATGAGCAAGACTTGCTTCCTGAAAATGATGATGAAGAAGATGCAGCTCCGATAACTATTATGGGCCAAATAATAGAAGAATTGGATGACGACCAAGAATTTTAATCTAATGAGGAGAGAAGAGACGAATCAGAACCTAAAGATCTTGAAAAACCAGGATCATCGAGAAAGACAAAGCGGAGAAAACTCGATTCAATTCGCTTCGTGGATTAGGCCTAATGGGAAACCACAGAAAAAAAAACGCGGCGTTTACTCTACCGCAAGGTGGTGTGGAAATGAGTGACAAATAGCAGAAATGCTTGTTGGTAGGACTTGCATGCTTATTAATGACAAAAAATCTCTAAATTGTAACATGTCTATCGACCTGTTTCGATTTTATAGAATAAATCTTTTTAATTACCGCTCGTCGACTCATTGGCCACTTCCAATTATAGTTCTGTGATCCTAAATTCTTCAACCCTGACCATAAGACAATTGACGTCTGTCAACGGACGCTTCCATTTTTTTCAACGCCACGAGGGACAACCCTTTCCGTTATCGACTCTCTCCAAGAAAATACCTCCTTTTTTATCGCTTTTATACCTTTCCTATTCAATTAATTTTGCTGTGGTAAGCACAGCCCCTAGGATATATACCCAAGCCCTAGGTAAGGACAAAAGCCCTTGACCAAAATTCCGCCCTAGATCAGGACACAGCTGTTGGGATACCGTAAAAATCAAGACTATCTACCTATCTTCTTCGAGATCTTCTCAAGACTTCGTAGAGGCAAGACCTACCTACCTTCTTCAGGAAGCAAACACTTCATATTCATAAGCTAAGTACCTGAGTACAAATTCTCCTCATATTTTTTCATTTCCTGTGGCAGAACTAATAATAAATTTGGTCTAAATCCTGTTTTCTTTAATTTCTTTAAATGCTCAACTATAAAAGTTGAGGGAGATATCGCCCGGGGTAAAGTTTTAAAATTTTCTGTTTTATAAGTAATTTTTTTATTTTTGATTCCTGGTTAACTTTCATTTAAATTCTACGAGGCGTTTCTACCTTTTCCGCCTTAGTTTTTCAAATTAATTCGTATTTTATATCGACGTCAAAAAGGTAGTGGCGCTCTCAATTTTTACAACCTTCCTGTTATTCCTGTGTGACATAAACTTGGGGTCGAATCACGCTTGAGAAGAGTCTCTAGCCGGAGCCCTTCAAGCTGGAGCCCCTTACCGTTACAAAATCTTCACAGAAAACCAACGAATTAGGAATTTGTGCAATTGCGATAAAAAGTACTTACATTTACAGATCCACTGCATCGAAACTATAAATTTTACAGCAAAAATGAATGGAACGTATATCAAAGAGAATTTAGTTCCCTTCATTTTTATACAGGTGCATATTTTTCATAAAACGCACGAGAACCGAAATATTTGGCAATAATCAATTTTCTCAACAAAACACGATTTTTTTTTAAATTTCCACAGGGATTTCGAGGTCGCAAAATGAATATGTTGTTTTTGACACTTTACCTTACACCATACACAAGAAATCAAAACTCCTTGAGTTATTTTTAGGTAGAGCCCCTTTTATTGCTCTGACGACTAAGCTATTAGCTGTATCCATATTCCAAGATACATCGCACATATTTCTCCCTCTCCCTCTCCCTCATTGATTTTTATAGGTAAATTTTTGATACCTTGAACTCCATTATTATGGTAATTTTCGTAGATATCTTCAGTTCTTTTAAAGTAAATTATTCACCGAAATTTGCGGTAAATATGCAAATCAGTTGAGTAGCTTTTTAGTTCATCGTACTCAAACAGACAAACGACTTTAAATTTTATAATATCCTCCCTCTTAGTGTTAAATTATTAACCTTCATTATCACTCTCATGTTTAAAATCCAATTTATGTTTATAAACTTTGCTGGTAGTGAGAAAACCACAATATTGCTAGTTGTCAAAAAGTGAACACGTAACAAAGTCCTTTATATATTTCATTATTGTCCAATTAAACGGAAAGTTTCCATCCAATATATTAACCCTTAACCCAAGAATCTTGTACTAAAATATCCGAAATTAATTATAAAGTTCTAGACCAACTCTGTCTATAGTTGACTCTGAATTCAATTCTCACATTCAGCAGGAGTAAGAGAACACTCAACAACAAATTAATGTCAGTAGCATGTACGAACCAGCATTTTCCGTGTTTCTGTAACTTTGGCACATGTAATTAAAGCCATAAAAGAGAACTCGCTTGATGTGTGTCATACGTTTTACTAGCGAGTCATAAATTTTAAGGCGGCTAACAAACCATTATGTCGGTTGTCTGCTTTTAGAGTGAAAATCGATTGAACAACCTTTGTATTTTATTTTACATTCTTTAAATTGTATTCTGCTGATTTATACGGCACACTATCTTTTGGTTATTATACGGGCAGGTGTAAACTCGGCCGCTTAGGGATTTATATCTAGACGGCTCAAAAACCAAAGAAGGCTCAGGCTCACTTAGCCTAAGACTTAAGTAGGGAATGGGAAAAAATGCCAGCGTGGTTCAAACAGAACTGGCTGGTATCTCAACTGCCACAAAAGAACTAACCAGGAGAGGAATTTCTGGCAAAAACATAACAATCTGCACTGACAGCAGACAAGCCCTATTAGCCTTGAACAGACAACGTGTTACATCAGGGCAAGATTTAGCTAACGCCTCGGTAAATAACAATATTATCCTGAGTTGGGTTGAAGGGCACGACAGGAGAAAAGGTAATCGCATTGCCGATTCTTTAGCCAGGGAAGCTGCTGGACTAAAAATTTTAGGACCCAGTGACACCTACGGCCTGAAGATTTCAACAATTGCGGAACTAGCCAACCATTACACCCATGCTCAATCCCTAAAGATATGGGATGGAATCAAGGGATGCAGTCTTGCCAGGATCACCTTGGATGACCCTGGGAAGCTGGCGCCGAATATATATTTGGCGATGACCAGGAAAAACCTACGCTTAACAGTAGGATTTCTGACTGGCCACTGTCAACTAAGGAAACACCTCCATACTATGGGGCTAGTGGACACACCTCTATGCAGAATGTGTGAACAAGAAGATGAAACTGTCAGGCATGTCTTATGTGAGTGCCCGGAGTTATCGTCAATAAGAGAGTGTGTGTTCGGTGAGTATTGGCCTACACCTGCCGATATAAAGGAGATGTCTCCTAGTGACCTATCCACCTTCCTGGAAAGGACCGGATGGACGATGACCTAGGAGGACAACTCCTCGGGAGGATGTACAATGGGTCACATGTGGCCTAAATGCTGTGGGCCAAAACTCACCCTCCCCACTCTACAGAGGGATTCATAATCTTCTCAATAAAAAGACGCCCCAAGATATGGTATGTAATCTCGGCTGATCGTAGGTAGAACCTAGTATTAGAAATAAGATTATCCTGATAATCTGACAACATCGCAATTATAATTAGACTTTCAAAAACGATCATTGGTTAATTTATCGAGAAAAACGTCTTTCTTCGAATGTTGTGAGATTTGCCATGGTTACTGTCTCTTCATACGTAGGTCTACACGGCCAAAAGACAACCTGGTTGTGCTTCTTTGCTCTTTTTCCAGCATTTCACGATCTCGAACTGAATCCGGATACCACGAAGGCCCGGCGTATTCAAGTATGGGTCGAACATAGCACTTGTAAAGTTTGCAATATGTTTCGAAGGAAGCTTCAGAGAAAGTTTTTTGTATTAGGAACACTCCACGTGAGGTTCGAGTTTACTAATAAACCAAGGTCAGTATGTGATGAGAACGTGCTTAATGTCTGTCGACTGATGGAATACAGTTTTTGCGGGTTATTCTTTCCGACTTGTAACACACTTATCAATGTTCAGAGACATCAACCAGTTTATCGAGATCATTCTGAATACATGGATAAAAGATTTCCGTAAAATTTTATGTCGTCAGCGTAAACAAAATTAAGCTTGTCAGACAGTATTGAAGATCACTGGAATATGCGATAAGAAGAAGGAGTCCAAGAAAGGAACCTTGTGGAATACCGCTAGTAACGGGTCTTTGAAGATTAGCTGGTTTGTTAGAAAGACTGAAAACCATTTGTTCAGAGTACCTCTTATGCCAAGATGATCGAGCTTTAGTAGAAGTCCACGTTTTGGCATCCTGTCAAAGGGTTCAGAAATGTAAGTCAATTAGTTCCATGGAATGTCTGTCATCGAGTTCTTTGGATCAATCGTTGGCACAGGGCAGTAAATTGGTTAAAGTTGATCGACCCTTCATGGAACCATGTTGGAAGTTTGGGATTAAATTTTCCCACAACAAAAAGTCAACCATTTGGTCGGCAATAATGGATTCCATCACTTTGGAGACCATGGCTAAGAGGATTTTGTTAGGATACAATTTATTGTCTTTTTAAATATTGGGGAGACTGATGCTAATGGATATTAGGGATGGGATTAGAGATGAAAGGTAGTTGATTGGAATTTGAGATTTCACATCTGTGATTGAGGCCGTAAAGGAAGATTCCTTTGTAGAGTGCCTGGTGAAGTTGAATTTCAGAGTTAGTAATAACTTTCTCCGTCGGAGATATTTTTGTCAACCCTGGAGATGACGAAGGAGAAGTTTGGAGAGTGGGTCTGTAGGTGGATTTGGAGACGGTCCTCCAGCAAGTTGATTTGAAGATCTTTGAGAAGATCAAATATTTCTTCGTCGGATATATTTTTGTCAACCCTGGAGATGATGCCAAAGTTTTTTTTCTGGAGGCAATTCCTTGGAATTTTTAGAAGGGCGGTACAATTTGGGCTGGCCTTTAAATAAGAGATTTAACCTCTTAAAATTTCGTTTCTGTTCAGAAGGATGAAACGTTCCTTCTGAGAGCAGAATTTGGGTGGGATATTTCGTAGATTAAGGAAGTTGTTTGTGGAGAAGAGGTGTGAGATGAAGATTTTGACGAAGAAGTCCGAACTGAGCTCCGAACGGAGGATACTTCGTCGATTTGGCCGAAATTTTTTGCTCCGTGTGAAGAGGGGGCGGGAGACTTTGCAGCATGGGCGTAAGACGGAGATTTGGGCTTTGGCATTAATGACTCAGGAATTAATGATTCGATGAAGGTTAGTTTTTCGAGTAGTTGCTCTGGAGTGAGAAGTTTATCATAGTGTTTTGAAGTGGGTCGTGGAATCGGAGATTCCATTAGAGGTGGTATTTCGGAATTTTTGGAGCTGCTGGAGGGTCTCGGAAGCTTTTTTGGCAGAAGATTGGGAAGTAGAATTTTGGAGACTGGGGATTTTGGTTTAAATGGGAGAATTTCAGGAATTTCCACTAGAAGGGGTGGTTTGGAGTTTCTTGTGGTTTCAGAAGTAGAGGGAAGTTGAAGAAATTCCTCAAAAGTGTCGTCGTGTTTATCTGTTGAACTTTATTAGGGCAAGGCTGGAAGGGAATTTAATAGAAATTGGGATCACTAGCACTTTTTCACTGTTTAGGACCGGCGTGTGTACTTTTCAGAAACCGACCTCGGCGCTGTTTTTTCGCTGGATTTGTTTTACTTTTTTCAAGGCCTGGCCTATTTTTCAGACCGTAGCATATAATGGTGTGAACCAGTGACCGTTAATTTAGCTACGTGCCTGCTCGAAAGTGAAACCGGTACTGAGTGTGTTCCTATGCAAATGGCTCAATATTTGAACTTTCCTGATCCCCAAAAATATACTCGGCATTGTTTCGTAGAACTTCCATAACGCTATTAGTCGATTTACTTCAGTTAAAAAAGCATGGAGGCTTGTATTGTATGTCGGTAGTGCGGAGTTCCATAGGGACTAGTGGAAGCCCGGGTCCTAATGGAATACTCTACTTACGGAAACTACAGTATACACTGGGATGAGCTTTATTGTATACTTAACTATTTACACTAGATTTACATATGTGTTACTTAGGATGATTATGTTGCTGGTATAACATAGTTTTAGATCTGATATCGATGAACTACATTTAATATAACTCAATGAATCTGACTGTATGTGAATAGATCGGAATGTCTCCGACTGTTTCTGAATGTTTCTTATGAATTATGAATTATTCTGAATCGTTTGCTTATCTACTTCATCAGCATATATACGTACTGCCCTAGGTCAACTATCCAGTTACGTGATAGTTCTCTGGCCTTTCACTGTCACGTTCGTTACCTCGCGTGATATAACAAATAACTAAATAGATTGTTTTTATAAACATAAATACCTTAAATGAATTAATTAATAATAGATAATTTCAATGAATTCAATTCTTTATGTAATGCCCAAAATACATCACAGGCTGCAAATCTAGTTACGTTGCGGAGAGATATGTTGATCAACCAAAAAATTACACGATGAAATAAAACAATTTAATTTGTTTAAATCTTAAATGAAATGAGTAAAATGAAGATTTAAACAAATTAAATTGTTTTATTTCACCGTTTAGTATGGATCTTCATCAAGTAAAATTTAGAATCCATGCAAGATGCAACGCTATCCAATTACGGCGCATTTGCATCTAGATGGTGCGATAGTTTTGGAGGGTAGTGTATAATACTCAACACTTCTACAGTAAAAGTATGGAAATAAAATATATCCATTTACCTTGAGTTATTGAAACTTGTGCTTTTTGTGACGAAATTCATTCATGATTTATCCTCGAGTCTCTGAGATATTTAAAACCTGGAATTTACATTTTTCCATGTTTTGTATGTGCACCATTACTAAGCAGCTGGTAGACTATTCTTGTATAGGCTAGAGATTAGCGGACTATCCCTTTTGCACATATCCAGCCACTGACCAGTTGTCAACCAAATGGCAAACTCGAGTATTTGATCCATTTAGGTCATAATATTCAAAACCACTGACAGTTTAAAACCAAATTAATAAAACCTATAAGTTTTGAAACTATATTCACAGTATGATCAGCTTCTTTTCCCGATCATAGTATACACTTTATTAAAATCGCATACGGTTTGCATCACTGGAAGTGCATTCATATATGGTATAATCGAATTTTGAACTAACTCGTTCATATTTCTAACTATTTAATGAATACCTTCATCATCTGTAGTTTTTTTTCATTTACCAAAAAAAATGATTCAACGCTGATGGTAACTAATTTGTCAATATGAATTTTCCCTAATTCAAATTCTGTTCGCGTTCCAAAGTTGGCGCTGACGCCGTTTTTTTTAATAGAGAAAGTATCAGATTTGATTCATCGTTGTCGTCACAACTTGGCTGTAATTCTACTTTCATTAATTACTGCTTTTCAAGCCTTCATCTTTGAATAAAAAAAATTGCTATAGAGTTTTACGATGTAACTGCAAAAATGTGTTTTTCCATAGTGGACAGAAACTAATTAGTATTAGATTGCATCGACGATCAGGTTTTTAAATGGCTTTTGTTTAGTTTTATCGCAAAAGTTTTTTATGTTTTCTCTCATTTTGTTTGCAGAATGTGAGATTTAAAAAAAATCGGTTTCAAGGTACTAAATCCCAGGTAGCTACAGTTATTTGAATTTTCTCCAAGTAATTTTAGCAAAACAATCATCAAGATCCATTTAAATATGCAAAAGTAATATTATCAGGCTCCTGCTCAAAAGGTACTCAGTTAAAAAACATTCTAACTGATTCAATACTTTCTGTTTTTGGTCAAATTCTCTTTTTAGTCCTTCATTCAATTAATAACTTCAACAGTCATGGACCAGACCTGGGAAATACGACCCAAGTTCGTTCACTGTCTTAACCTGTGATAGGGCCAACGATCACCTATGAAACTATATTCTGGTGAAGGAGGACAGAAGTGTTCTCTGAAGTGAATATATGAACTACAATCCAAAGACCAGCTCTCCCTGGTATTACCAGGTCAATGAACATCACGGGGTCGGCATCAATGGAGGCTTTTATTGGCCTTTCTTCTCTGGAACTTTTCGAAAGGGAAAAGGTGATTCTCAGGATTAAATCTGGAGGAATATGGAGCCCGAACAATGTTTGAAAAGGATACACTGATATAACTGGAGGAACAATACTAGAATCCATATTTCAAATGAGTTTGGATAGCATGACACCAGAGAACATAGTCACCGAGAGTGTGAATATCATAATTCGATCTAGAAAACAGGTCTGCACCCAGGTTATCCTGGATACATCACTGGTTCACGGATACATCTAAAGCAAACCTAGCCGCTGGTATGAAAGGACATGGAAGAGGTTTGTAACGAGTTATTTTGTGTGACACAGATTTGAAGTTAATTTTTATTTTCTTTCCCGTAGTATTTTAGTTTATCCCTAGGTTTTATATAACTCGTTAGGTATTTACATTTCTGTTACCGCATTGATTCATTTTCCGTTATATAACCGTTATAATTTATTTTATTATAAATCCGAGGTACGCAAAATCGAATTATACCATGTTCAGTCTGTTCATTTCCGATGTTTAAATTTTTCAACTGATAGGACGTTCGGTATATACAAGTTTTAATTGAAACCGAAGGACGTCTGGTATATGTTAATTTTTTCTGTGATAAGTAAATCGATTTTAGGTATAATTTCCTACCACCGCTAAGGCCGAAATAGTTGGTAGGAATGAGGATATAAATTGGAGAACAATTTGATATTTGCTCTCGCCTCTGTTCTTTTCTCGCGCGAAAAACGCCGAAATTGTCAAGTTGTGTGAAATCGTAAACGAAAATTAAGAAGGTAAAATTATTTTCAAATACACTGTATAATCGAAAAGTTTCACGTACCGCCGATAAATGTTAAAGCAACCGAAATAGTTTCTTTGAATTTCTTAATTTTTTTTGTAGGGAATTGAAGTTTTGTTGTTTAGTTTTTCTTTTCTTATGTTTTTTTTTGTGCAGTGTCAATTAATGATAATAACCAAATGAGATTTGCTTTAGAATTTTTATTTCAGCGTTGAATATTTAATTAATGGATTTTGACTATTCGCCGGTTCTCTATTGAGTTAACGACTTTGTTGTTTTCTCCGCAGGTCGTTAGTATACAATTAATATTTGTGTGATTTGGAACATTTCTAATTTTATTCCGATTATTTTATTCGTACTCTGTGTGTCGGCATTTCAAATCAATATATATATTTTTATTATTTCGGCGGAATAGTATTTTTCCGTTTTAATTTAAATCCAAAGGATTTCTCAAACTTGGAAGTGGCTGAGCCATAATTTGTTTGATTAACCGGCAGATTTGAATTGTTCTTTCACTGTCTCACTTCCCGTTAAATCCAAAGGGTCTCTCGAACTTGGAAGTGGCTTAGCCATCACAGATTTAAACCGTTCATTTCTAGCTCCGCTAAACAATATCTCCTTTAATTTCGCAATATTGGTTTATTGTGGTTTTCCGTTTTTTATTTTTGAATCTAAAAGGTTTCTCGAACTTGGAAGTGGTTTAGTTACAATTTGTTCGATTGCCCGGCCGATTTGAACCGTATTTGATAACCTGACCGGCTCTGACCGTTACGTCCGTTATAGTATCAGACATATGCTGTAAATAGCATATTATCTTTTCCCGTTATTTTGCTTGTCACTGTATGATTATCAATAAAATAGACCACAGAGTATTCATAGACTGAAGACTGGAATTCCTGCTTCCTTCGTTATTCACCGTAACTTATTAAAGGAGGACTGATATTTGGCTCGTCCGTGTTATAGTTAGTGAAATTAAATTATATGATAGAAGTCCCCTGGAATTTTCCGTAACCTCCATTTGAGGCTATCTGGAACTCTTGACGCTAAGGGTTGGCAAACCACGTTAAAAATCTGGGGCCCGAGATTTTAAACGAAATTTAGCATCAAGGGTGTCCAAAGAGACGTGTTCGTGTGGCAGGAGCCACGTGTAGGAAGAAATCACGTTACAGGTTCTTCAGTCTTGAACGATATATGTCTGTATTTCAAGCAGAAACGATGATCGCTACATCAGGAGAGGATATACCGACCAAAAAATTGAGACACTGATATCTAGCCTCTGCTTGAAGCTATCAGCAATCCAACCACGAGGTCTAGACTGGTAAAAAATTGTGAATCATCCCTTAATAGGCTGGTAAGAGAAAACACAGTGACTCTAGTATTTGTGCCGGGGCATGAGAACATTGCAGGTAATTAATTGACGGACCAGTTAGCTGAAGAAGGCTCTGAATGTGCAAAGATGATTTCCGGGACTGGTCAAAAAAAGAACACCAATTCAAATGGAGGTTGACAGAAGGTCACTTCCATACAAAGAGTTCACTGAACAAGGTAGAAAAGGAATTCTCAATCAGTTTATTGGAACTGGGTGAGAGAAATTTGATATTCGAATTGAATGTTTAAGACAGTTCAAAATTATTCTCACAATTAAAGTTTCAATGTCAATTAATTTACGACGTGCCCAAATCTATCAACTTTTTGTTTCATACATTTCATATGTATATAATAGAAAAGGAAAGAAGGACTAAGTGTATTTCTCCGACTACAGCAATAATAACCATACGTTCATACGTTAAGTCAAATTACAAGAAAAAATGTAATCTCTAGATTATACTTGTAATCAATAGAGTATCAAATTATGTTTTTGAATGGTCGTAGAAAAAAACAGTTCATAAACCTTCGAAATGAAAAACATACATAAAATCTTATCAAGTGGTTTAAAATTCAAGTATTATTTTCATGTTAAACACACACAAAATGTTAACACGCCATCGGATAAAATCCTCTTTCGTACGAACTATGAAAAGCGTGATATTTAACACTACTCACGTCAACGTTAACATGGGAAACGGAAAATGCCTGGGAGGGCGGTGATTCCTTAGGTACAAATCTGTAAAATTCCTCGTCGTCCCTATACCATTTGATGCTGTATAAAGCGGCAGATTCCAAGTCGTAGTCACATACTAGCGTCACCGAATCTCCTCTTTTAACTGCTTCCGGCACTCGTATCTGCATGTTCGTAAGTGCACGTACGTCTAGAACAATAAATAAACAATTTAGACTATTTTACGTTAGTGGCCACTACAAACTATGATTATATACCTTGTTAGGTTAAATTGAACGCCACATTATGTTTTTATAGAGTGCGCTGGAAAAAGTGTCACCCCCCCTTTTAAATTCTCTATTTTTATAGGTATGTATAATAAAAAAAGTTGGGACAAGTTGATTTAATCATAATCATATATATATACTAGTTTTGATTCGTACTTGATCCTTCTTAACAGGATAATCATCCCTACAATTTTTTTAAATTAGAAAGTACATCATGCGACATCGAGTTCTGGAGCTTTTAAAACACTGAGTTATGCGTGGAAGAGATTCTATATTTACTTGGTAACAATTCAATGAATTTTGTTGGCTCGGCTAAATTTTCTTAAGGCTGGCGATCTTTTGTTTTTATTTAATTCAATTGTATATTGAACAAACGGAATAAAATATGACCAAATATGTAATGAGGAAAATGATAAGTATTGCAGCCAAAAAAAAAAACAAATAATAGAAAGAATTTATTTAATTATTTCAAAAAAAGTGGATACACTATGATAACAGTAAATCACAAAATATAAGAGAGCATCGTATGACATGTAGCATAGTATATAAATGTACAGTAACTTAGCTAATTATGAATGAATTAACCCGAAGGTTTCGAGAGGTGTAATAACACCTGTTTCGGCATAGTACTAAAACATATTAATAGAACGTTGTATATTATAAGACCAAACTAAAATTAAAATTAACTTAATACACAAATCATAAAACCAAATTGCGCGAACGGCAGTCTGTAGTGAAATGGCTGAATCGGTCTTTAAATGTGTAGCCAGTAACATAAAACCCTTTTTTGAAATGAAAGTGAGTGATATGTGACAGGGTGAGTGGCAGTGTAGTTCGTCAAATTAAAAAAACCGTCGTAGCGTGCTTACTGAGAACAGAAAATCGCTTCAAACAAATAATTATTCCTCGGTTACGATTAGGACACACTCGACTAACTCACTCTTATTTATTTTCTCAAAATGTTCAACCTAGATATGAACAATGTAACACAACTTTAACGGTGGAACATACCTTTGGTTTATTGTAAAAAATTTAATAATCAACGCATAGCATGTCAGTTGCCAAAAAATCTCAAGCAACTTCTCGGTGAAAATTGCCCATTCAACAATCTGATCGAATTTTTGATGCAAACTGACATACTATATAAAGTGTAACAATATTGATCATAATATATCTATGTTCATATTATATTTTTAAGTTCCGTCGCTAATAACCTTTTGGTGGATGCGACTTTTTTTCAATAAAAAAAAAATCATAAAATAATTCTCTTACCGTGGACCAATAGACCAACAGTGAAACTTTCAAATGATATCCGATTGAGTTTTTGTTATAAGGTTCATATAAACTCTAAGAATGTATATTTGGACATTTTTAGTACTTGGTAAGGATTATTTTATAGAAATCTCTTGCTCTTTCTAAGAGAAAAAATTTAACTTTCTTTTTTAATAAGTTAATATTAGGAATATATTGTGATTCTAGAGGAATGCAATTGTATATTCTCGGTGCTGAAAACATAAAGGATCTTTGACATAAAGAACTTCTCATTCTAGGATCAGTGAAATGATGTCTCCGTCTAATTTCATATCTATGTTCAGGTAAGTCAATTTTATTTTTTGTGGTGTGATATTTTGTGCTTACACATAAGAAATATAGTTAATGCAGATCTAATATCTTGGCTTCTTTATATAAAAGGTCGTATGAATAGGTGTAATGTGTATGTAGAATTATTTTAGGAAATCTCTTTTGAAGAACTTTTAAGGTATGCATGTGAGTTTTTAAGGCACTACCCCAAACACGTATGCCATACCAAAGGTGACTTTCCACTACACCGTAGTATAAAGCCTTGAGATACTTAAACGGTACACATTTTATTAAATACTTAAATTTATAAAGAATAAATTGTAATTTTTTTTCAATGTCTTCAATGTGGTAGTCCCATTTTAAGTTTTTGTCTATAATTACTACTAAGTATTCAATGTTTGTTACAGGATTTATGATGACGTTTTGGTTGTCTTGCTGTATTACCAGAGATCAAAAATGGTCTCTGGTAAAGTTACTTTTAAAGAATGATAAGTAGAAGTTTTTTTTAAAGTTAACTGTTGGCTTTTCCACTTTCTTTTTAAGGACGATTCAGTTGTCTCCATCGTAAATGATAACAGTGTAATTAGCAAAACTAATCACATGTTCTCTACTATCTATTGAAAACAATTCGTTTATATATAAATTGAATAATACAGGACCCAGGACTGTTCCTTGCGGTACACTATATGTAATATGGTGATCACTTGTCATTCCACCAATCCGTACCTACAAGCTGTTGTCGATCTGAAAATAATTTCAGACAACTGTCTCGTATACCAATGTTTTCTAAAGTCTGTAGCAGATTGCTGTTACTAACAGTGTCGAATGCTTTAGCCAGGTCTAAAAATACGCCTAAGCATACCCTATCACTATTTAATACATAAAATACTTTAGATGTTAAATTTATCAAGGCATCTTGTGTGGAATCATTTTGTTTGAAACCATACTGATTATGTGAGATTAGATTGTATTTGTCTATGTCAGATGTCAATCTATTTTTTAATAGCTTTACAAAAACTTTGGATACAGTTGAGATTAATGATATAGGTCTATAATTGGTAGTATCGGTTTTGTCTCCAGTTTAATATATCAGTGTTACTAATGATTGTTTGAAAGCATTAGGCCAAATACCCTTATCAATACACATATTTATAATATGTTAAAGAGGTTCCAAGATCTGTATCTGTAGAGTGGGGAGGGTGAGATTAGGCCCACAGCACTTAGGCCACATAAGACCCATTTCACATCCTCCCGAGGAGTTTTCCTCCTAGGTCATCGTCCATCCAGTCCTTTTCAGGAAGGTATACAGGTCACTAGGAGGCATCTCCTTTATATCGGTAGGTGAAGGCCAAAACTCACCGAACACACACTCTCTTATTGACGATAACTCCGGGCACTCACATAAGACATGCCTGACAGTTTCATCTTCTTGTTCACACATTCTGCATAGAGGTGTTTCCACTAGCCCCATAGTATGGAGGTGTTTCCTTAGTTGACAGTGGCCAGTCAGAAATCCTACTGTTAAGCGTAGGTTTTTCCTGGTCATCGCCAAATATTTCTTCGGCTCCAGCATCCCAGGGTCGTCCAAGGTGATCCTGGCAAGACTGCATCCTTTGATTCCATCCCATCTCTTTAGGGATTGAGGTATGGTTTGGGTATAAATAACACTCGTATCTCTTTCCACTTTCTGGTAATATACCTCAGAGCTAAAGAGGCTCAGAATATTCCAACCAGGTGCGGCATAAGGATATCCATTCCCCACTGAAGTAGGGCTGGTCTTATACCGTCAGGTCCTTGTGAATTGAAAGGGTAGAAGCCCGAAATGGCCCACCATATCTTGTCCTCATCAATTACTGCACTAGCAAATTGCCAGTCCTATTGTGAGGGTGTTGTTGGTTCCAAGATGCAAGGTGACATAGCCTTTAGACATTCCGTATTGACACCGTCAATTCCCGCTGCCTTTTTTAATTTTAGGTCTTATTATATCATGGATTTCCAAATTATTAGTTGGCAGTAAAACCATTGAGTTAGGTAGTGGAATAGAAGTATTACTAACAATAGGAGTTTCAGCAGAGTCCATAATAATTTTTGTGGCCAAAGCTTTTCCTATTTCTGAAAATGTTTCATTAAATGCATTTGCGATTTGAAATGGATGAGTTGTTAATTGTCCCTTATGGTTTTTAATAGCTTCTATGGTAGTTCTTAGTTTCCCTTTCCACACAGATCCTGAACAATATTCTATAGATGTTTGTTGCTGTTTGAATTTTGTTTAATTTGTTCTTCATAATATTTTTGTTTTGTTTGTTCTATTAATGAAATTAATTTGTTTCTGTAGGTTCTGTACCGTAAATACTGTCGAGTCTGTAAATACTAGGTAAATTCGACTTTATAGTAAACAATATTTCTGAGAGTTGAACTGTTTCACTAAAATACAGGAGATATATCTCTGTAATATAAATTAACGCAAAATATTATGTAATTCAGGCGCAATGTTTCATTTAAAGCAAATTATTCATTTATTTTTTGTGGCAAGCGGTAAACGAAGAAACTAGAGTGCAGCTCTCACAAAAGTGGTTCGTCTTTCATCTAAGAAAGTAGGAAAAGGGACCACAAAATTAGGTTACGGGAGTTGCAATTTGAAGAGGAAAAATTGCAACTAGAAAAAAAGAAGTTGGAGCTTCAAGAGCGACAAATACTAACCGAAGAAACAAAAACTGAACAGCAAATGCAGATCAAAATAAAAAGGTTTGAACAAGAAATTTCTGACCGAAACAGCTTACGTGAGATGGTCTCTGCTCAGAGGGAACTAATTGTTTTGTGATTGTTTTATTTGTTTTTTTTTTCTTGTTTATTTTTTTCCATACTGAGTATTCTTGCACAGTGGGTGGTACTGTATCAAAAATCTTATACATACTTTCAACATCTTGCAATAATAGTTTCAAATTTTTTTATAATGTCTGAAAGCAAATAGCGAAGCAACTTTTTGGAAGCTCCACTCGACAGGTGTCCTCAAGACTTTCATGGACGCATTGAACTGATGTTCATGTGGAAAGAGATTTGGTCTACCTCCATAAGGACACATTAGGAGCTCCCAAATTCCATATGCCTGGTCTCCAAACATAACAAACCTTTCATTCCCTAATACTGCTGCTGCTTGTAATGTATGGCGTCGACCAGGATATATTTTTAATAGACTCACTATTAAACCATCTAGACATATAATGGATTGGTATTTCACACAGTGTACTCTTTTATGTACAGAATACCAATCCTGTTGATTCACTGATGGGCGACGTATTGTTCTTATAGTACCTATAGTATCTATAAATCCTCAACAGTTAGGTAAAGCTCATCCATTAATTATTACTGCGTGAAATACAATATTAGAATAATATGAACGGATGAAAAAAAATTCAAATATCCACAAACATCACACTTTTGCCAAAACAGATTAAGGCACCTATGACCATGTTGGCCTAAATTATAGGGTTAATATATAATTACTATTGCAAGAACTTTACCTGGGAATAATACTCTCAATATTGAACCAAGCATGATTTCTCAAGTCACTCAAAAGATAACCTCATGTGGTGATAATAAACGTCGACATATAGTTAATCCTGAAAATAATAAAATTTAAATTATTTTATACCACTTAATTTGGTACAAATGTATCTTACCTGTAACTTTATATCTATTGAGCTTTTGTATTTAATTTGGAATTTCTAACAAACCGACTAATAACCTACAATCGTCTGAATTGGAGCGAGTGGAATATTTACATTGGTTGTTGGTCAAATTGACAAAATTAAATTTTACTTGAACCTGCTCGGTAATATATTATAGAGTTGAATATTCGATTTAATTGTCTTCTGCACCCGCTACTATTGCACCAACAATTTCAAAATCCAAAAAGTTGAACATTTTTTAAAAACACCAACTATAGATTATGTACCTATTTATAAACACACCTAAACAGTGGAGTAAGCGATGAGATTTTATAGGTTACATATTAACGACAAACGTCAGTTGTCAGAATTGGGTTTAGTCGATTTTACTTTGCGATAACTCTCTTGGTGCTGGTGTCCGTTATCCGCTATTAACGTCGTTAATCGGTAATACCGTTGGCGCTTGCGATAACTCTTTAATAACTGAGGGTGTACTGGAAACCAAATAAATTGCAAAATCTAATACCAACTTATAGCTACACATTTTGTTAATGTGGAAGGTGTTCAAAATGTTCCCCAATCCCTTCTTGGCAGTTATGCAACTAATTTTTTGTTTCCTCTCTAACCCTTGGCAACATCTCTGGATCAACAACATCTCTGGATCAATGCCGCACTCTGCGATATTTTTTTCGAGATGTTGGTTAATTGTAACCGCTTTGGTTAGATATACCTTTGATATTAAATCAACCAATAGCAAAAAATTCAATGGGGTGAGCCAGGCTGCCACTCTTCATTCCCCCGTCGGCCAATCGCAGTCTGACAGAATAATGAGGCGAAGCTTAAATATCACATCTTGACGTAATGGTTCGTAATAATGACATAAACTGCTGCCGTTATCTATGTCTTCAACATATTTAAATCAGTTCCACTATTTAAATGACGATCAATGAATATTAGGCCCACAATATAGATACCTAGAATGTCTGCCCAAACATAAACTTTTTGCGGGAATTGTGTGTGGCCTTCCCGAAATAATCTGGACTTTCAATCAGACCAGTATCTGATATCTGGCAGATCTACATGACCATTTGAAAAAAAGTCGTTTCGTCACTAAAACAAATATGTTAGATTAGATCAAATTAGATTACAAGGGGGTCGATTGGCCCAGTTGGCCTTACCACAATGGGACCTATAAGATCTTTTATGTATACCCTACATCTATATTTTAGTCCAAGAGATCTAGGCTTTTAAGAAAGCCTATTATCAAAGTAGACCTGTTCCAGAAATTTAGGGCACTGACATACAATAACCCTGAAATTGCAGATAATGTGTTCCGCCGTCTCATCTGCATCATCGCAGAATCTGCATATTTCAATCTTTTTGCCTATCTTGCAGAGGTGATATCCGAGTGAGCAGTGGGCAGTGATAATTCCTGTCGTTACTATTTATCAGTTTCCTGAAGCTCCAAGAGCAGTTCAGCGTAGTGACCAGAAGGTAGTATCAACCTTCTTGCCCGTCTTTGATCTAGAGTATTTACCCAGTAGGCTGCACTAAGTTCCTTTTCCCATTTTCGGACTTTTTCCATGATGCGGCTTTTTGTGAGACCACAAAATGGTTCGGAACTCTTTCTCCGTCCTGTATGCAGTTCCAAACTGTTTTAAACTTATTAGTTGTAAACTTCAAAGCATTTAGAGCAGACTACACAAATGTGTTGGAGATAATCAGGCTTATTTGCAATAATATATTAATTCTGGTCTTGCAATATTCCATTCTACTATCTGGGTCATCATCTGTTAGTTCATGCATCATTTTTATTTTAAAGAAGTGGAACTTATTTCTATTTGAAACTTTTAAAACTCTCTTCTGATCTACTCCACGTCATTGAGCTATAATTCTAGTTGCTCATCTTCGGATAGGGGTTTTCTGCCAGTCTGTTCCTTACTTTGGTCAATGCTTGTGTCAAGAAGGTTACCGACAACAGATTTCAAATAGTGCCTGTCTATTGAACTGTCACAAAAGCGTATATTGAATATTCTCAACGCATTAGGATAGTTCGCCATAAATAACAATCATTTCACAATAATCAAATGTAATTTAAAGTAGTAACCAAATCAACAGTATTTTGAATACTATTTGAGTGTGGCATCTGATAATGAAGAATCAATTTGCAGTCCAAAAATGGTGTGGGAATGCCTAGGCAAACTAAATGAACTAGGCGAGAACAATATAGTCACTTTACTGTGGATTCCAGAACACACTGGGATAGAAGGAAATGAAATAGCAGATGAACTAGCAAAGGGGGGGAATGGAACACCCTTTTGGGGGCCGGAACCCTTTTTCGGTATCAGCTCCAATCTAATATTGGAAGAAATCGGCAAAGCCGAAAAAAAGGAAAAATCTGACCATTGGAAAGATCTAGTAGGACTTAGACAATCAAAGATTCTTCTAGGTGACTACAACCTGAATGCATGAGTCAAAGTAAAACTGCACTTAAAGTTTTAACAGGGATCCTAACGGGACATTGTCGCCTGAATGGGCACCTGAAAAAATAGTGGATGAAGATTCTGTGGCATGGAAGAAGAAACCTCCATCCACATACTTGCGAATTGCACCGCAATTTGGAATCCTAGGGCACATCACCTTGGAGATTACTGGATAGAAGAGGGACATTTACCTAAGTTGAAGCCTGCAGATATCCTAAAATTCCTCCGGGAAATAGGACTAAAAGATCTCAGGAACTAAGTATAAGTAAGGGGCCCAATAGACCTCTTAGGTCTTTGTGAATGTCACCCCAATTCACATACATACGACCAAAAAACACCATTAAGTTAATTTCAAAGTTCGGCAGTTCCGTGTTAAATATTCCAAGAGATGGTACCAATTTTTGGGTAGGTACTTTAAGCTATCAGTTTTCAAATTAAGATTGTAGCGCTAGCGGCGGCGGATAGATGAAATACTTTTTACCACATTGATTTATAACCTTACTTTTTCTTCCATATCGATTTCATTGTTTACTTTGTTTATATCGTGTTTAGAGTATTTGAAGCGTGGTTTAGGCCACTTAAACGTTGTTAAAACTGTGATTTGGATGACTTTTACCTTTTATTGATGTTAATTTAGATATAATAATTAGTGGTGTGAGGATTAGTGTTAAGGTGTTAATAGGTACAGTGCTAGAACGAAGCTAGTGGTAAAATACTTTAACCGTCTTTTTATAAACAAAGACAAATGGCCCAATTAATGTTAAGTTTATTGGAATTTCTGAGGTATGTTGAAGGGAGCGAAAGTGTAGTAGAAGGTGAAAAGATCCTCAATGCAGACTACATAATATTAAATGGAAAAACTGAATGGGACTCTTCAGTGTGTGCTCTCTGTCTCCAGACAAGCGCTCTGCAATCCGAGCCTCATCAAGTGAGTGGAGAACTCAAAATTATAGACGGGTACATTCAAATTATGCAAATGTTTTGTTCTTGCAAAGTAGGAGCTGGTGGCCGATGTAAACACATTTCAGCTTTTCTAATTCTTTCAACCAGGAGGTTATTGAGAATTTACCCTAATTAACTTTATACAATTTTAGAAAATACGAAATATTACGCCTCATAATAGAGGGCAAAGTTCAGGGGAAAAGATCAGTAGGAAGACGCCAGAACTCATGGCTAAAAGATTTAAGGAGATGGTTCGACTACTCGTCTGCAGAAATCCTTCGTGCTGCAGTTTCCAAAGCTACAAATGCCATTCTGATCTTTGGCAGGAGAGGGCGTGATACGAAGAAGAATTTTAGAAAAAAAACTGCCAGAGTTGGAACATGTTTCCAAAACTAAGTTGAAATGTGCCTGGCAATTTCTTAACACTAAATGATAACGAACAACAAGTAAAATATAACAATAACAAATGATAAGAGAAGATCAAATAAAAACGGTTTAAAGAAAGGCACTATATTAATAAAACTCAATGGTGAACAAACTATACGAAAGTGTGGTTAGAAAACAATGTGGTGGAAACTAGTTTACATTAGAGCCACCAGAGTGCGTATCGCTTCTCTTGAAATGCCAATACCCCAACACGGAATAGTTTAGGTACCTGGCTGGTGAGTAACGGGGCTAAATCAACTCCGAAATTTTCGAAAATACTAATACTTTTTGCCAAAAAACTGTTTGAGGAAATTTTAAATTTTTATGTGTTGTAGTTTAAATCGCCTGACTTATTTTCTCTTCACTCTTTGAACATCAAGTTAAGAGGGTAGTAACGCACTATATAATACGTAAGAAGTAACAAATAAATTAAATAGATCGAATTCTTTCTAGTTCTGTAAAACTGTGAGGTGATGGGTTGAACGTCATCTATTGGCGAAGAGATTTCAAGATTAAAAATTTTATAATTTCCAGAAAATTTGTCTTCTGGCGGAATAGACACTAAATTGTGGTCGTTTCAGAAAATCAATTACTTGCTGGAAATATTCCGGTTCTGGTCTTTAATTTGACCGCATGATTCAAATTTTATGAAACTCGTATATACATGTTTGAGATTTCATTGCTGTCGTTTACAATATGAAGGGAACAAAATTGGTGGATCTATGACAAATAAGCTAATTCCATTGGGAAATATGTAGTTTGGTTTGTTGGGAATATTCTAGGATTACTGGTATTTATTGAATTGAAGTATCTAAGTACGGGGATGTTAAAAGATTCACGAATAGTTTTCCTTCATCCAGGTGGATGTTGGAACTGCTTACCAATAGAATAGACGAGACAAGGACAAATAAAGACATCATCTTCATCTGCACAATCAGAGGATCTCCACATCCCCATCAATGTCGGTTAATAAACTCCTATATGGCTTGGCTAACCTCGGAATAAGAATATTCCGATGATATTGTCATAACAACTAGGAAAAAATTGGGCGGCGCCAGGATTATTTTTGGGGAGGTGCATCTGCATCTACTCATGCTATCAATCAATATAAAATATAGAACTATACATGTATAGTATGTGGATAAATGTAATGTCAAATTCAAATCACGCGAGTATTCCATTAAATATATTTCGCTCATCGGATACACACTTAGGGTGCGTTCTACTAAGCGTTCACAACGATCAAAATCCTATCTAAATACACAGAACATTATTATTGTGAACGCTTTGTGGAACGCGCCTTCAGTCTCTGTAGTAGATGGTTGGCATTATTACTTGGGAATCACCGCTGTAGCGCGACTGATGCAGGGGATTTGTGCGTGGATCAATTGTCGGTAATACTCAAATTTCCTTGAACAACGAGTAAAACTACTTTATTAATCAGATAATTTGGTGTATAGGTGATTAATTTTTATTCAGGTTATGAGTAACATAAGACATTTTTTGTGTAAGAAACGTAATAAAATCATTCTGATAATAAATTATCCAGGCCGGATACGGATAGACTGGATAGTCCAAATATGTTGTGTTGTTGTTCTTGTCCAAGTCATTCAATGTATCGTTCATTATCAACATACATAAGAAAATGAGAATTGAAAACAACGAAATAATGTGTTAATTGATTCGTTCTTTTTTGATGTCTAGCATCTCTTTGCTCGGTTCTCTGCAATTTGCGGCAGTGATTTCGTGAAATGAGGAAGGAAGGAAGCCAGTGAAGGGCGCGCTATTCGATTTGACCATTGGGCTCGAGCAGTGGTGAATTTCGCTGTCAGATGGTGGCAACGAATTAACCGAGAGGTCAGTATTGTCAGCAAAAAGTGTATGAGCTGTGCACTTAAGCTACAGTTTTGTGTATGAAATTTGTTGTTATATGAACTGATTTATATGCGTAAACTATTTTAATAAATTTATTCACTGTTGTTAATAAGTGCAGATCATTCAATGTATTTTCTTTTCTGAGATCATTTTTGCACAAACACTAAAAGCCACTGGTGCGTGGTGCATATGGTAAAATTGGAAAGGAGGACTTGAATATTGACAGAGGAGCATAAACATCTTATGGAACTCCTCATAAGATAAGACCACGCAGAAAGCATGTTCAAGATGGTTCAAGAGATGAAAAACTGGAAATAATTGTATGAATTTTACATTGTGGAAAAAGAGCTCTCCCTTTTTGAAGTGTGAGTTTTTATAGTAAAATCAAAAATATTTTCAATTTATTGTAATTTTTTTGTTTTCTACAAAAAATACAAAACGTAATCCCTGACTTCACCAAAAGCAGAACTAATTTATGGCGAATACTGAGAAGTATGGGTTTCCAGTGAGTAGTTGTAATATAGTAATATAAAACAGATACTTTCTGATACAACCTGTGCTGTTATGGAAGACTTAAAACCAATGCATGTACAATCTAATGGCTATTTGAGTGGGGACAAACTAGATAAATTCAAAATCATTCAGAAAAGCTAAAAGCTAATTTCATTTTCGCAGGGATAATAGACAAAATTACACTGAGTGGCAGCCCATAACACCTCGTATAAATTAGCTGATGTGGAAAGTTTGGCCATGCAAAAATTTGACGAAGTTGCAGTTGACGAGTGGTGTTGTATTTGTCAACACATTAAAAAATGTGAGGATACGTGGATAGAAAAAGAAAATTTATTTGGAAAACCTGAAGACTCCCTTGTGTTTGTTGTAAATACAGGTTCATCTGATGAAGATATTTTAGATAATAGTGGAAATGATGCTTTAAGTGGAATTGAATTATTCAGTGAGTCTGATAGCAATTAAGGCGATGGGATAATCCAATTAAATGACTCAATGTATTATTATACAGAGTGATTCATAATGAATTGTATACAGAGCAATGGTAGACGCCTGAATAGGCCCCCAAAAGTAATGATCCATTGGATTGAAATCGGGGCTACGAGCTGGCCACCGAAATTCACTGCCCCTACCAATCCAACGATGAGGAAACTGCAAATTCAAATAATTACGCACTTCACGGGAATGGTGAGCCGGAGCTCCGTCCTGCATGAACCACAAGTTTCGTCTAATGTCTAAGGGCCACGTTGTTATTTCATCGAAAAGTTCTGTTTGTAGGAAGTACAGATGAGAATTACCATTTAAATTTGATGGTAATTCATGTGGACCGACTAAGCGATCTCTTACAATTCCACACCACACATTGATTTCAAATTTTTGCTGAAAATGGATTCTTTTGGTAATTTTAGGTTCTCCACCTCCCAGTAATGGGAGTTACTCCAATTAAATACTCCTCTTCTGGTGAACGTTGCTTCGTCCTTAAATAAAATATTCTCGAGAAAATTCCGGTTTGATTTTCGTGCGGGAAGATCTCTGGGTAACAAGTTCTGCACCGGGGTAAAATAAAACGGTCTTACATTTTCTTTCTTGAGTATTCTGGATATGGAACATTGACTTATTCCTGTAGTTGCTGCCAATCTCCGTGTACTAACTTCAGGGTTTTCAGCAACTTGAATTGAAATTTCATTCTCTTGATCCGCGGTAATGATTTTTGGACGCCCCGTGTTTCTCTTAGGACGAAACGCTCCAGTTTCTCCTAACCTGTCAAATATTTTTAAAAGTTTGATGGTTTGGTTGGGGCCTATTGGGATACAATCGTAAATGTGTTCGGCAGGCACGTCTACCACAAAAATTTTCTTGTTCGTAAACGCAAATCATATCTCGCATTTCATTGTTTGTAAGGTTGTTGTGACGGGGCATAATGATAAATGAAAAAAAAAGCTCAAAATTCAACGATTTTCCTTTGAGAATTTTTATTCGAGTTCACTTTCGCGTATGGCGCTGAGGGCTAGGTTAACACTATGTATTCAATCATGACATAAGTCTCCTAGATTTTTGTATAAGCAGGCACAACAAACTTTTACATTGAATCATTATTATTTACAGTTACAATCTAAGAAGCTCGTGTCAATTAGATGTACGTTTTGTTAAAATGAAAGTATTACATGTATTGTCATCTTAATTTCCTGAAAAATTAAGTTTGTAGATTTATGCCTATTATTATTGCCGTATAATTTCTTTGTTGTTTCGTCCTCGTTATTGAACCTGTATGGGGTGATTTATTTTGTTTCAAAGTTATCAATAAATGAGTGAAATAATTTATTACCTTAATGATGAAATGTGCCCTAAAATAGCATTTTATTATTTTCTCGTAAACAGTTGAATTTATCAAGTTGAAACAAGTATACCTTTTCTATTTATAATTGTTGTCTGCACAAATTTAGCGTGTCGCCATATGTTTCTTAATCAACATAAAAAATTTTTGTCATAAGAGCGAACTCCGTTATAGTGTGAAGTGCCCCCTTGTGGAGTAGGCCAAAAATAACCGTATGGTGACATTTGCCACCTCGAAAAACCCCAATTGTTAAAATTTCATCAATAACAGTGAAGTGGTTACTGAAATATTTCAAAATCAATAATGAAATTTTTCAGCTTTACCACCCTGTAGATTGTTAACTATCAATATTTCACTAGGGTCATATTTGGCCAATCCTCATATTTTAATGTCAGGGGCCTACCATTACTCTGTGTACAATTCATTATGAATCACCCTGTTTATGTATATTTCGCTCATTAGTTTATTGTGAAAAAAAGTACAAAATATCTTTTGTGTGTATACAAGGTAAGAAGTATACCTCCTGATTAATTTTTATAATCTCTGTAAATAAGAATATTCTGTACAAAATATCTAGTAATATCTAGTAATGATGAAAGTGTCAACCTTTCTATCCTCATTTTGTTATCAAGTGAACTGAACAAAAATTTCCATTATTCTATCTGTTTTTATACATATTTTTGAAAATGAAAAAAAAACTGATGAAAATACATAATAGTTTCACGAAAATGAAGTTGTTGTAGGTTGCGTTACAATTTGAAAGCATTAATATTAATCATATTCAAATACCACTACACTAAAGTGCTCTGTAAATCCCAAAAGTTTTTCCATGGTTCAATTTTATTTCCCATTCTATTGTTATTGCCATGAATACAAACAAGAAAAGTTAATTTCAATGACATATGTTGCAATACAGAAGAGAAGTAATAACGAGCGACGAAAAATTCCAGAGTACATCCAATTAAAATAGGGTAATTAAATATGTTTTCGAGAAAATGAAAACTGTGCTACTACATGATACATTCAAATAAAAACGGAACATAGGGATTTAGTGTATTCGCCGATCTAAATAGTCCACCAACAAAACATTTCTATAAGTTCACTTCAATGAATATCAAGTATTGATCTGGACAGCTGGATTCAGAATCATTGTAAAAATGCCCGACCCTTCTCCTTCCAAAATTTGTTAGTTATGTGCGAGGTGTGTGTACGAAGTGCGAACTGCTATTTAGTATTGAATAATTATTTGATGGGGGTAGTAAACGTCGCTACATATTGAAACAATATGCTTACGTTTCATGTTGTTAAAATCGAAAATTAATTGTTGAGTTATCTTTAACAATTAATATTTCGAATTAAGATAATATGTTTAGATTTCTTTTGGCCATAACGGCTTTCAAAATAAAAATAAATTCGTCAATAAAACAAAATAGGATTATTTAAATTGAAACAAAGTTATGGGCTTGAACACTCTCACCGATCGACTAACTGACTGACTGACTGTCTGACGCTAATTAAGGACCGCCCACCGTTGAGAATACGGAGTGTTGGGAATTGTACGATATGTTATATGTGTCCAAATAAACGATTGTAATAATCGTGTTTTTAATCTGTTGAAGCTGTATGTTGGTCGACTAGTTCAAAAGCAGTTCTGATACAATGTTTAAAATCCCTATGTTCCGTTTGTGTTTGAATGTAACTGCATAATGACAAAACAGGCAGAGTATAATAATTTTTTTGATAAAGTATCCACATGTACAGACCATTTAAGGGCACCGTCAATATGAAGACCAGGAAACTTAATCGAATTTGTAGATCGTATTAAGTCATTGTTAAGTTGAAGAGGCTGCAAAGCTTTTGTGTAAGATAAAACTACAGCTTTCTTACTGTTGAACTAAAAACAAAATGAGATCTTTGCATATGGTAGGATGTTAAGTTGACATATCTGAACTACTCCAGGTTATACTAGTGTCATCAGCGAATAAAGTGGATTCACCATTCAACCCAAGTCTGTGACATCGTTAATGAATTCCAAACAAAGAATTGGACCTCAAACTAAGCCCTGGGCTACACCACTACTCACTGGTAGATTTTCAAATACTCCACCATTTGCTCTTACCAGTTGTTTTGTAAATTGAGGGTAAGATTTAGACCATTTTCAAGAAATTCCAAGTGGAGAAAAAACATTCCTCCAGAGTAGTATTATTTAAATATCAATGTTTGTATTTTATTATCTATGTCTCTTAGTTGTGTAAAATATTATATAGTCTCTAGTGTTTAGCATATAGCTTTCCCACTTCAAAAAAAAGGATAAAAATTGCCATTGTGACAGTGACGTTAATTTTGTAAGAAAGCACAATTATTCCTCAAAATCAATTTTCCCCATTAAGTAGTCACAAGAAGCTTTGTAAATTCATTAATTGTAATCACAACTCAGCAAAACGTTTGCATTATTGTAATAATAAAAGTATTTCATTCAAAAACTCATTTACTCAAAATTCTCAAAATGCTCGAATGGATAGTGACTTCGTCCAGCGACTCATATCGAAGAACTAGTGAAAATCATATGGTTTCTATCTACCACGGATGCCATATGATTGTAGTTTTTTTTATAAAAATTCCATGATCAACACGGTCGAAGGCCTCAAAAGTTAATTATTAATTGAGGTGGAGTAGTTTTGTCGCTTTAAGAATTGCAGGTGAATTTTGCCGCTATCAAAATGTGGCATTTGCGATTTTTCATAAGTAAGTTCGATTTTCTTCGATGAAATTTGTTATTAAAACAAATACTGGGGAAATTCAAAATTCATTATTCAGAAAAGTAGGTGTAAGCAGAATATATCAGTCACTACTTTCCAGTGATTTTTATGCTAATCAAAATTAATTTTTTGGTCGAGAGCGAATACAATATTCAATCTGTAGCTCATGCATTCAGTTTTCTCGGTGTGAATTTTCACAAAAAGTGTTTATATTCCGTTATGATTTTACCCCGTAGAAACTATCTCGCGCTCTTCTGCTTTAGCTATAATTTGCTCTGCAGCCCTTAATTAGAGTTTTCCGCAAAAAGGCCTTAAGTAATTACTTGACTCCTGAAATAATTAAGCAAACTTCAAATCTGCTCAGAGAGCTTTAACTCTGGTTTTCTTCGTTTATTACAAACTCCTTTTGTGAGAGCGTATGTGATAATTTGATGATATTTAGTGTCTTTGAAAAAGCCAGCATGAGCTTGCTTTTCTAAAAAGTATGACGGACTAGAAAACAGGGAAATCGAATAATTTACTTGTTAAATTAAAATGGATCGAAAACGGTTTCCATTGAAATATTATTGGAAGAAGATGTGTAAACTTAACTCCAGAGACCATGGGGGACTTTAGTATTACGAAAAAGAAGTATGCTTCACAGGCTAGTATAAATAGCCGTTTTTTTTGAGTCAACCTCGCACTAAATTTTCGATCCAATTTTTTTTTCCATAAGGTTTGGGATCACTTACTGAGCATAAAATCACAAAATGCTGACAGATTCCGGTGGAGCTTCAGGCGCCATCTTGAAAAAATGATTTTGGCAGATTTCTCGGAAACTTTGCACTTTAGGGCAAAATTCACTGAAACCACTATTGTAGAATATAAAATTTCCGCAAATTTTATTGTAAAGCTCACCGTTCACGAATTGGCCGCTGGCGAAGTGGCCCATTCAATTAACCGGTTTTTCTATATCGGCATCACTGGACTGCATTCTATTTGATGTCAGCTATAATTTTAAATCTGCCTTCATATTTTCATACGTTATATTATTAGCTTCATAAGTTACAAAACAATCTGTCTTTATCAAGACATATTTGGAATTTGTTCTTTTGTAATGTGAAACTTAACAATGTTGTTGATTAAATAATGGTATATAATTGTTGGGTTTGAACAGTGGCGGCTCGTGGTTAATTTGATAGGGGGGGTCATAGGTGATGTGACCAAAATTTGGAAATATGGAACGCCACTGACCAGCCCCCATGAGGCCTATCCTCTCCCAACTTCTGCCCTGAAGTCGTTAAAATCGTTAAAAAAGCAAAATTTGTGGAGTTCCTTTCCTTTTTTGGGTCACGCTTGTATTGTATAAAAATAATGCCCCCTTAAAAAACAACCATATTTTATTCATTTCTATACATTAAATATGACAAACTTAAATTGAATAATAATTAGTCTAAATGTTTTTAAAATTTAAGTGAAGCCTTCGATCTTTTGAATTTGCAATAATTTGTTACGTCAAAACACAGCTCAATATTCTCATTATTTCGCTTCAATTGCTCTTCTTTGAATCAAAATATAGCGCGGCCTGCCAACCCCCTCCACTCATCTCTTGTCTAAGCGTGTAATAATCAGCCGACGTAAGTCTATTCATCGTTGATATTAAACCGGGATTTTGACCCCTCACATGTAAACTTCGGGCGTGTTTCTCTCACGCCGCGAAGATCGTCAGCGCTCTGCAAATTCCGTTCCCATATAACACCTTGAGGTCATCGGTGGACTCCAGCCCGCTTTCCAATTTTGGTTTTCGCCGAGTACTTGATGCGGAATAACGTTTACGCGGGGGTCTTGAATAAAGTTTACACGGGGGTCTTGAAACGATTTAGATAAATTTTATTTAAGAGGAATACTATACTATATGTATAGTAGGTATATTTTATTTTTTTAAATGCTTATTTAATTATTTTTTTAAATAACTTTTTAATGGTTGGTCATTGACAAAATGACCTAATGGAGGAGCCGCCACTGGGTTTGAATGAAGCAAACGAAGTAGAGTTAAAGTAGAACAGCATTTAAGGCGGATTCATGCAGCGTTCATTATCATTACATTTTCATTATATTATAATTACAATTACATTAGAAAAAGTTAATTACTATAGTTTCCTATATGATGTTTATGAAACTACTTTATTGAATTTTAATTGAACTATTGCATTAAGAAGTTGGTCTACTTTCAACTATAAATTATAGTTACATTATATTTTTAGTGAACACCACGGAATCGCATGCGCCAAAAATGTTCCAGCTGTCATTCCCAGGTTTATTTTGATTTATGTTTTGGCAGTTTTCTTTGAACAATAATTGCAAATTACCGACTTTCCAGCACAACAACAACCGATTCAAATATGACATTTATAAATTGCCAGTCTTTTCACTGTTGTCAGTTCATGCGCATCTGCAAATCCATAATTAACTCGTTCCTTGAACTGGTTTCATTAGGCAGTGAGAATGTAATTTAAGCGTAGTTATAATATAATGAAAATGTAATTATAACGAACGTTGCATGAACCCACCTAATATATATATTTGACAATCACACAGCATTATTGACATACATTTTTGTTTATAACAACATCAACTGAATATATAAGACTTATTTACTTAATTACAGTTATGTAAAAAATTAACATATTTTAGTGAAGCGTGATCAATAGACGTCAAAGTTAATAGTTAAATACTACTAACGCTTTACAGAATTTGGAAAATATTTTTCAAAGAAGAAGCAACAACTGCTTCTCGGTCTATATGACCCGACAGACGTTAAATTACACTTCTAAAGTAAACGGGGTTGGTATATCTGTTAAGATAGAACCAACCATTCTGGTTTGTGATTAGAAGGAATAACATCACTTGTAGACCGGTTTCGGCGTTTTTGCGCCTGATCAGTACAAGGTAGATGCCATTAGTCCAGGAGCCCTGAAAGCATAATCCTGGACTGGAGTCTACGTTGATACCACACCAATACATTAACCTCAGTAAAGGAAATGCTAATAGTGCGATATCAGCCAAATCTAATCACAAACCAAAATTCTATATCGTTCCTATACTTGCTGGACAATAGAAAAACGGTCTACAAGTGATGTTGTTCTTTCTAATCACAAACCAGAATGGTTGGTTCTATCTTGCAGATATACCAACCCTGTTTAACTTAGAAGTGTAATTCAATGTCTCTCGGGGCATATAGCCCGAGAAGTAGTTGTTGGCTCTCAGTGAACGGTCTCTGTTCTGTGAAAAATACTGTTCAAATTTCGTAAAGCGTTATAATAGTATCAAACTATTAACTTTGACGTATATAAAACCTAGATGATTGGTAGCGGTGGAGTGTATATTCCAATATTAGCACTGTTATGCACTTTAATTTTTGGCTGTTGTTAAGAAAAACGAATTTTCAAACAACATAACGAACACTGGAAAAAGAAGCAATTCTAAATATCCCAAATTGGTCACACTATTGATTTGAATTAAATAAAACGTTAACAAACGGCTCATCTCCAAAATATCCTGATGTGTAAACAGAAATAGATTCAATTTTTTTACATATCTTTTGACAGTTGACACGTTTGGTTTCTATAATTGGTGTTCGATTCAAAATATCGATTGTTACTACAAAAATACAACTACAGCCACATGTACACGCCCACCCAGGGCTCTTGTTCGCTTCTATCGACTGTATATTCACTGTATTTCACAATCAGAATTTTTATATTTTTATTTCCATAGTTATGAAAGTAAATCCAGTTTTCCTTTATTAACAAAATAAACTTCATATAAAACATTTGTGTACTCGGTACATGAAGCGATAATTTGGGTTGGATTCATTTATAATGAACTCCTTCAACAAACTATGGTGAAAACAATAACAGTAATTATAATTTTGCGGTTGTATCAATTTAAATGTGTTTCGAAATTCCATTGGTTGTGGTCGTAATTAATATTCATTATCTCAGGTATACACTAATGGAATTTTCAACAATAATATATTAAGTGCATATAAAAATGCATGAAGGCATGAAGGTTTGTTTTGCTTGAAACAGCTTGTTTGCATTTTTATTGTTATTTGACCAAAGGGTGCGCTATCCGAAGGGGAGCTTTTGACTGTTATCCTCCCATTTTCTTCATCATTTTTTCATGATGATTTCTGTTTCTGCTCCTCTCTGAGTTCACGTATAAATAGTAATCCGATCAACTAGAATATTTTTTCTATACCACTTATTATATTCAACATTATTGATATCATTTGGAGTTTAAAAGAAACGGTTACAATTGACGTTTCTTCATTTATCCATATACTAATTAAATAGTTTCGTAGTTACGAAGCTGGTTAGTTGTATCTGCTTTCGTTTGATGTACTTTGGATTTCAAATAACCGCATACTAAATCTAATGAGGTCAAGTCAGATGATCAAGGTGGTCAATCAACGTTGCCAGAAAAACAGCTTTTGAATCATTCCTAGCATGACAGCATGATGAGGCAACGCCCCGTCTTGCTGATATATTACATCTTGTCGAAATGCATGCGGGTGGTTTGTAACAATATCATCAATCACTGCCTGTAGCTTCTACTCCAACAAATCAAATAAGTTGCAATATTAAAATTACTATCAATTATTAATATTTGACCTATAAATGTAGCTACCTAGTATGCCTGCTCAAAAATTGACGTTTGGGCGAATTCTGTGTGGCCTTCGCAAAATAATCTAGGATTTTCTTTAGACCCGTTTCTGATATTTTGCCGATCTGATGTACTGAAACAAATGTGTTGGAGATAAACGGGATTATTTGCAATTTAATAGTTTTTGTTATGGTTTCCCAAAATTCCATCTCCATCTGGGTCATCTTTTATTAGTTCGTGGACCCTTTTTATTTTGTAGGGTTGGTACTTTTTTCCTTCAAAACTTTTAAAACTGTCTTCTGATCCACTCCACACTCTTGAGCTACAACTCTGGTTGACATAGATGGATTAACGACGAACGCATTAAATACAGAAATCTGGTTATTTTCGGAAGGGGGGTTCTCTATCAATCCGTTTCTTATTTTGGACAACGCCTGTGTCAAAAAATTTGCCGACAACAGATTTCAAATAGTGCCTGTCTATTGGACGGTCAGGAAAACGTATATTGAACATCATTGACGCCTTATGATAGTATCGACCAGCACCGCCATAAATTAAAATCAGTTCACATTTTTCTTTTAAACTGCAAGGCTGTACCATCTTTAAATTTCACAATAATCAAATTTACTTCAAAGTAGTAACAAAATTGGCAGTATTTGAATACTTTTGAGTGTAGCATCTGATAATAAACAAATTAATTCGCTAGGTAACCAAAAAAGTCTATCAACATATTGTTGTCGAAAGTTTGTACTAAACATTTATCGTAAATTTTGGAATTTTGAAATCAGTGTTTAGAGCTTGCAAACGTGGCGTCGTATGGTGTACTTTCACATTCAAAAAAATTCGTCTGAAAGATACGTCTGAAACTTGTATATCGTAGCATGCTATGATTATTATGAAAATTAAAAAGATTGCACAATTTGTTGAGAGAAAAATAGTAAATATGATACCAGTAGTAGTGGTAGGCACGAGAGAATATGTAAATATACATAGTTGTAACATTTGCGAAAAAAAAATTTAAACAAAGAGACATTATTGTTTTAGATCATTATCATTTTACAGGGCTATTTAGAGGCTAAGCATACCAAACTTGTAATCTTTCATTTAAAAAATTGTTCGTTGTTCCAATTTTATTTCATAATCTCTCGGGCTACGATGTGCATTTTCTCATAAAAGACATTGCTAAGCGTGGACACGTATCTGTTCTTCCGCTAAATAAAGAGAAGTACATATAAAAGAAGGGGTAACACTTATACAAGCGCACTGTATTTTCAAAATAGTTAAATAGTTAAATCAGTTAAATGGGTGGTATTATTGTGATTACTAACATAGTTTAAGCAAGTTCCCGTAAAATATTGTTCAATGATAGCGAATACAAGCGTTCCCGAAATTCACTTTCATTATTTTTCAAAAGAAGTTTCCAAATTAAACGGGCTAATTGTATTTCCTCTGGACGTATCTAACCGAAATTCAGAACCGACGTCTGAAGTAAAAAACTGCCGACCCCTTTCACAGTTCAGCTAAAAACAAGCAACAATCGAATAAAACCCTTTCCTAATCCCTTAATAAAAAGGGTTAACAAAAAACCATTTCGTTCTCGAGCTAAACGTTTCTTACATATTTATTTCTGTTTGCCAACTAATCTAGATAAAGGGAATTCAAGCTTTCTAACAAACTAACAAACGAAGTGACACATATAGCTGGAATGGAAATTAAATGCCCCTTTCAGAGCAGAGTTTTGTGATCATCTTGCACTGATTATAGAAAAACGACGTTGGAAGCCGCGTTTTTAATGGTATTTTGCGACAGTCTGTGAGACTGTTAAGCGAGTGTTAATTTCTACACAAGACACTAGCGAATGAATGAACAAAAAGGTTCGTGAAAAATTGAGTGAATTTCGAAACTTTTATTATAATATTAATATAATGTAAGTGACATTTTCACTATCTATATAAAAATGTTTGCTATTGCGACATAAACAAGTCTCATAGCGATTTTGCAAATTATAAAACATATTTACAAAAATTGGGCTAATATATTTTGACGAAGGTTCGCAATATCTACTATAGTTTGGCAAACATAACTGAAGCTGTGAAAGGAATGCGGTCGAAAACATTCGATATGGCCACGTTTAACTATGAAAAAGCTAAAGTGCTAAGTATGTAGTGATAATAATTAGAAAAATGGACTTTTTATTATTAACAATATGTCAATAATTATTAAGCGTTAGTTCTTTAATGTACTTGTTTCATTGGATTTTGTCTATTACCATTATCTTTTCAATTTCTGAATATTGAAAGATGAACAGATGAACACTTTTCCAAAGATGTTATGGGTTTCCATCAAGCCGGCAACGTCGTGCGAAAATCATAATTACCACGCCCTCCGGACCAACTCAATTGGTGAATATTTATCGAATCTCCGTTGCTGAGTAACCACCTGACTTCCTATTGGCAAACGCGTGCGTGTGCTCTTCCCTCTCACTGCAACAATTGACTGATATTGATTATCCAGTGGCGTTTAAATTGTCAGTATTTACCTTCGTATTTTCAGTTTTACTTGATATCTTATTATTTCGTTTCCATATTGGATTCAAGTACGTTTTTCAACATTATTTGTTTTTAACAAATACCATGTTTTGAAAAATACCTTTAAAGCAAAGCACAAAATCAGTTTCTATATAGATATAATTATTAATTATATAATAATAATTATTATTTTCAATACTTTTATAAAATAGGTACCGTACGCCATTGGTACGTTTATGACAGATATCGGCCATGTTTCCTCACCCCTTACCGATGCCGCGTAGCTTCAGATAGACTTGCCAAACTATAGTGAATGATTTTATTTATTTTTATTAAATTAAAGTGCTCGGCTACTGTGGTCACTTGCACAGGTATATTTTAATAATGTCAATAGTACGTGATAGTGTTAATAATGCTTTGTGCATTGAAATAAGCTTTGTGATTAACCTGAATATTTTTTGGGAAATGAAGGACGGTGTTGGGGTTACTCAGTAATTCTTTTAAATTGGAATTAAAGTGAAGCTGCTATTTTTCTGATAGGTGTTGATGATATTAATTGGGAACTTATTTGACTGTTATGATTGTAATTGACTGTAATAGACAATATGGTCGCTGTTCGATGACATCAGGTAACCGTGGGTATGTTTGGTGTGTCCAATTCGTGGTCTTCTCATCAATGCTAAATTTTGCCTAGAAAACTCTGAATGTTCAGTAAGGTATGGATGATTTATTGAAGGCTGGATATTGTGTAAGCATGAATTGATGGAATCCCAGCGCTGTTGCCACAGAGTTTTGAATTTGTGTTTGATCCTTCGCCCTTTGTATAATGTTTTCAGTGTTGTTTGGTGTTGTAGTTCATTGCCCCTGATTCAAATACAACATGATATCCAAATGATGGTAACTGTTATATTGGGGATGTGGTTAATTGTTTGGTGTCGTGAATATTTTGTACAAGAGGATGGTCAGTGGAGATATGTTTAATGAAGCTAATTGATGCAGGAGAATCAGTATATATACATACGTTTTTATGGGGCAAATGAACTAAATAATTCTCCGGTGTGTACACTTCGCCATGGATGAATATATTGGGGATAATGAAGCTGTAAGAGCGCATCCAACTACTGTTTCATTTTTTGAAGCATTAGTGTACATTATTAAATCGTATTGATTTCTGTATGTAATCTCTGAAAATGATTTCTCAATTAATTTTTATTGACTATTGTCACTTTTGATATTTCCCAAATTTATGCATCTGTTGGCGTTAACTCAGATAAATGAGAAGGAAATTCGTCCATGCAACTTGCAATTACTCTGTTATTAAAATGTTTTTAAAATAGACTAGATGAGATGTTATGAGGTGGCCCATTTCACTGCTACCTTTCCATATTTATTACGGTCCTCTTTATCTAGATTACTTTCCCCAATCCGACTCTCTTGATAAAGTCCACCAGATTTTAGACCGAATCTATCATATAGTTCTTTGCTAGTGAAATATCATCGCCTAGTGCAAAGAATCGCACCTTTGCCATGCTGTTGCAATGACATAGAATGTGTTGTGCCGTTTCTTCTTTTAATTAGCAGAATATGCTCTTGGTTTCGTCGGTCATCCCATCAGCTTCAAGTGCTCATAGTGCCCAGTTAGCAGACTTACCATAGTTTTGACAGTATTCCTGTTGTTTCTTTTCAAGTCTCCCATAAGCTTCGGCAAATGTTCTACTATGAACTGCTTTACTGGTCTTTGTCCTGGTAAGTTTGTCCACCATTCTATGGATTTGTGGGCTACTTCTTTCTGAAGTCAGGCTAGAGAGCGTCTGGAAGTATGGCTTGTTGCGTTATTTTGTTGGTATATTGTTTATTTATTTCTATGAAGAACACAAACAACGTAAACCTTAATAACTGATCACGTGTAGGTTATATATACTTAAGGCATGAATATACATATTAATTTAATTTTATCAACTGACTACCCGCGGTTACCAAACGTTCATGTTCGGCTCCGTATCCACTAAGATACATCACAATTGGAATAATCGCTTTTGCTTATTTAGATTTCACTCGCAGTAAGAGTTTTTAAAGATTTTCACAAAATGTATAATAATTTTGACTCTGTACCGTTCTTGGTTAACAGTTACTTCGTCTTCACAAAATTGGGACTAATGATAATATGCCCAGATAGAGCACACCAAATAGTAACTCGAGCACTGTGAAGTGGCTTCCGAACAATTTACTCTGGTCGTACAAACCCAAGGGATCTTGTTGATTCTTGATTGATGTTTATGTTAAGGTAAATGTGACTTTCCTGCGAAGTCTACACGTTACTCCAAAAATTGGGAACTTGACTTGACCTGATTCAAAGTTTCTTCTTTTCACGTCCTGTTTAGTACGAGCATAAATAATACTATAAATACTTTTCCAGTGGTTATGAGAACTATTAGAAGAAAATTCTAACACCTAGGGAATGATAATGTACCATCAAATAACGAATAGATCAAAAATGAAAAGTTCCCTAAGCGTAAGCATGTAATGTTGGGAGTTAGGTGTGGATAGGCCTCTTTACTTGGGGTATTGCTGCTCACTCGGAGGGTCATCTTACTTGAATAAAACAACTACTTCTGGCACTGGGATAAGTTCTATTTATTAAATTACTTTACTACTACACATTATAACTACTTAAGATTACTCTATTTATATTTATAGTATCTAGCCCTATAGCATATGTAATGACTGATAGATTACTGATTTTAAATGACTGATTGCTTGATCATGGATTAATCTTCGATTGATCATTGGTGACTGATCTTGGAAGTGTTGTCACCTGTATATTTATACAACGGTTCAAGTTCACCGTAAGTAAATATTAAATATCAAATGTTTATTTACGTGCTGAACTTGACTTCGTACCTGTCGACCTTGCTACTTATATTTATGTAATATTCCAACGTTCTAATGATTTATTGAAATAAGTCTAAAGGGAATTTATTTCTTATTTAATATTATTATTATATTAGGCCAAAAGGCATCACAAGCAATTTCTAACTAAAATTTTGGTCGTTTTGAGTTATGGGTATTTTAGGTTATAGAATGTCATACCGCATAAGTGGCAAATACCTGTATCTCGATATTTAGCTAGAATGCGGCTGTGCAAATTTGTTTGAAACTCTCGTATCTCATATTGAAGAAATGAAAATTGTTAATTAGTTTGAATCACCGTGTAGATACCGTGTCTGATTCAAATAGGTAGTAGGCCTTCAGTATGACAATACCCTGTATCAAAATTATTATAACAGAAAATCATATTGCGTTTTTTGTATTTCCTGAAAAGTTGCGAATTTTGAGATACGAGGCTTTGACTTCGAGGCGACGATAGGTCTCATTTCATGAACTCTTGAACATTTTGTGAACGAGTAAAGACTACTCAAAATGAAAATCAGTTTCACTGCTGACAGTTCAGGGTTAGTGAAAATTAGGTACTATACGGAAGAAAAATGCGTGTTCGTTGTTAAATAATAGTTAAAAATTAATTATCGATTAGCTTCCATAGAGTATAGTGTAGCCAGCCCGTGAGTTTTGCCTTCACCAAAAGTCACACAACACAACTGAAGAAGTTTTCGCTTCAATAAATCGCAATTTAAACAATGCATAGCTTACTCAAATCAAAATTATGGCATTTAGGTATAGGGAACATTACATTCAAAATAATCAGTATTTATTAACGATTTCAAAAGGCAAAAAATATAAAGAGTGATCCAAAAAAGTTCATCATTATTCCTTAAAAAGAAAAGTTCTTACAAAATTGTAGATACCAGCATAATATCGGCCATATCACAAAATCCTTGCACACCAAAATCTATAAAAATCGTGCGATTCGTTTCCAAGATAATTGAGGCATTCCATACTTAAAACTCACTCTGTATATACCTTACAATATTAGGTTTAAGAGAATATTGGAAAAATGATTATTGAACGTGAAAGAAAATATTCTTTTGAATATATTTCTGTTTAATGACACATCATATGAACCGTTTTTAAAAAATAAAAAATTCAGCAAAATTATGGTCATTGATAATATTGGAAAATAATGTTGTACTTTGGAAAAGCCGTATCCAGAAAAAATCAACGTATGCCTGTATATATTTCGATTTAATATTGACATCATTAGAGTTCAGTGATGATGCAATTAAATTATGCAGAAATCAAATTACATTTGTCATTTACATAACGTGGTTGGTGGTTTCCAGTGTTTAGAATAACGAGGATTTACAGATGTACTTGTGAATACGCGAATTGTGGAGACCAAAACTGTGAATACTGCACATAGATAGAAGGTGAAATGCACAAATTATGGGAAGAGTTGAATCTAAATATACTTCAAAGGACACCGTATACATTAATTATACAGGTTGCCAAAACGCAAAGCTTTTCAAGCAAATATTTTAATGTAAAACCACATAGCTATCAATCCAGTATTCATCACCAGTGTAGATTTTATACAAAATATTTGAAGCGAGGTGTATTTATCACACATCGCTTTTTATTGGCAATAAGAGGTTCTCAGTTCGAAGTGCATACTTTTTATGTATGTCCGAAAATAACTTCTTTGTTTATTGACTGAACTTGGACTTTTTGCTCCAGATCAAGTATAGCTTCAAGGTAGTCTTATGTTAATTTGATGGGTATTGGAACATGGACTTCTAAGATACACCAGGAAAACAATCAAAATCAAATAGAAAATGTATAGTAATTGAGGTATAGTCGGAGAAATTTTCTTTAGGGTTACATTTAACAATATATGAAACGCCACTAGAATAAAACATTTTAGTTTGGAAAATACATCCACACTTATGTTTTGGAATATTAAACTAGTGTATTTTCATAAGTATCAAAAACAATTTTATTATTACAATTTATAAACAAACACGATATAAATTTAATTCAACTCAACTAGTGTTCAATATGAACACTTCCTTCCTGAGGTTCTACATCGTTTTAACAAGGAATACCGAATATTATGAAACATGAAATGTATTATGTCGAAACTCGTTTGTAGCAGTTTGTAAAATTCGGTTCCTCAATTATTTTCCACTGGTTATTTCCACAGAATGATCATTTCCTTTCATATATCCCCAGAAACGAAAATCTAATGGATTCAGACATAGACTGCGCGGTGGCCATTCAATTGGTGCATCTATCCCTCTTCCTATCCAACGTGGTGGCATGCCATCATGCATAACCACATCTGTTGTCTAATTGCAAATGTAAATAGGTAGATCATTTTGTAAAAAGAATAAATAATTTTCTCCATTCAATTTATTGGAAAGAAACTACTTGTTCTCCATTTATGCCAGTTTTTATAGAAACCGTGTGAGTAGTCTCCAATATATAGATAGTGTAAGCTTGTCGTGAAACAGAAAAAAGTAGATATGATATTACAAATATTCAAGCTTTGGTATTATTAGCCCTACGGGGATATCCTGGATATCTTTTTTCCCATTCAAGATAAGTAGAGCTGTGTAATGATATGAGAAACCAAGGAAAATTATATCTGCTGATCTTTACAATAATTGTTACTTCAGAAGATAGTCTAATAGTGGAGAGCTCCCTAGATTTATCTGTTCATTGACGACTTCACATTGTGGATCTCTTAAGTGTCTGCTAATTTCTTATTCTTCAGGGAAATTTGGTTCTTGTTTCTAATCACGAATATGCAGTACTTCTAGTACTCTGTTAGGTGTTCTGTCGATGACATGTCAATATCGAAATCCTTTTATATATTCATAATTTTTTCATCAAATAGTGGAATTAATTAGAAACAGTTAGTTTCATTTATAACATTAATATGAGTAGATTCCAAAAAGTAGTGGGTCCAAACAGTGAATTTAGTATATTAATAAACTGTCGGTAGAATCATAGTACTAAATTATGCCGAAATGATACAACAACCAGTATGAAAAAGTTGTTGATTTTAATTTTGTTTTTGCATATTCTCTTCGGCAAAACAATTTCCATCTACAAACAACACTATGAATTATTCGTAGTATACATTTAATTAATTTCAAAGACTTAAATCAATTCCGGCCCCTATTAATCATCATCAATAACAAAAAGTGTAACCTGCTAGACCGAATGCAAATATTACGCCAACAAATAAGGGCTTTGTGTCCTGCTTCCACTGTTCTCAACGATATTTGCATAAAATCTGCATGTATTTCGATTTCAGAAGCTCAATTAACGCTGATGAATTTACAATTCAGATGAGACGTACACCCTGCAAAAGTCTGCTAGCAGTCCTAGTATTTTGTTTTATCCTGGTCCCCTTGATGAAATATGTAAGGGGTGTCATTTTACTGTCACAGTAATATACAAAATTTATTATTTTTTCAAAATGGATATTCTTCTTAAAACCACATCATATGTGCAAGAACAATATTGTATAATGATCAGTGAATATTCTCAACAATAGTTCATTGATGAACGTAATTTGGATTTTAATAAGTCTTTGACGTATAAATATAAGCGAGCAACATGGACTGTATTTTATTTCCAAAAAAATCATTGATTCCTACAAAAATTACAATAATGTAGCCCCAGCTAGACAGGGAGATTCATTAGTGCGATAAAGTCCAATATCTTATAAATACTCCTAAAGACTCATATTTTAACATCAGTGGCAGCTGTACAGCGTGTTCCAGAACACTGTGCCGAAGGTTAATTTTCTTAAATGGGATACCCTGTATTTCACTTGAAATTTGAATTTTGCTTGACTTCACTATTGCAATAATATAAGGCAGTATATTCAATCGTAATGAGTTCAGCGCACAATTTAAAATTAATCTTTCACAGTCATACGTCTTTGATGGTCGTCTAGTATCATAATTTAGTAGACCTGCTTCCATTTCTAAGAAACCGTAGACAGGGCGAGTCCAAACTCGATTACATCGGTTTCTCAATTCTTTTTTAAATGGAGCACCCAGTATTTTATATCGGTAAATGAAAGTTGCTGTACTATTTATACTTTAAATTTGATAAAGTCACCCCTATACCCAAACTGAATAGTTTTTGTGATATTTCAATTTCATTTTGGAAAGCCTGCTTCATTCTATTTTCCATATCATCTGATGTAGTGACATGTAGCACTGGTGATCTTGGTGCTGCTCCTGCTCGTCCAATCCAGCTTTCAGGGAAACATATTATTCAATTGACCATGAATGAGCGCATTATGGTGAGCAGGAGCTCCGTCATGTAGATACCACATTTGTTGACAAACGAATTAGAAAAATGTGAATGTTTGTTGATATTTCAGAACCTATAGATAGGTGGTAATTATACTTACCATTCTAATAATGTTAATTTATTCGGTTTAGGTTCCTTGACAAAACCCAAAGCAACAATTGTCAATCTACACATTCTTTCAATACAGCGCGTTTCTGCCTATCTAGCAATTGTTACTTATATCGAATAACAATTTATAACCAAACTGCTTGGTCGATATATTTCATAATTATAATTAAATACATTGATACTAAAGTTAGTAACCTATAATTTAACAATAAGCATAAATTCTAACCTAAATAATTAACTACCCATTACACCACCTACCTAATTACTAAGAACTCTAATGATGATGTGGTTGTAATAATTTGACTATTTAGAGAAACTGCACAAAAAATCTCATTCTTATCAGTTGCGGTACTGTTACCGACCTTTAAAAACCTGTATCGATGATAACACACTTCCCTAACATGTAAATTGCTGTGAATGAATTATGTAGGCTGCCTTTGATTGATTTTTCATTGGAAATAAAATCTTTAATAATAAAATTGAAATACCACAAAAACTATTCAGTTTGGGCATAAGGAATACCTAATTAAATTTAAAGTATAGCTCAATAATTTTGTTTTGCGGATATAAAATACAGGGTGATCCATTTAAAAAAATTGAGAAACTGATGTATTCGAGTTTGGGCTCGCCCTGTATACGGTTTTTTAGATATGGTAGCAGGTTTAGTGAACTTTTTAAATACACTGTATGACCTATTACAACAAAATATAATTGCAATAGCGAGTCAAGCAGTATTCAAATGGCACTGAGTTCAGCAGCGACAAATTTTTAAATATGGGTCTTCAGGTCGTTCAAAATTTTATTTATATCTCCGAGGATTTACAGGTTATTGAATTTTATCGCACTGATGGATCACTCTGTATAAAATTAAGTACATTATATATAACTCATAACTAGCGACAAAAAAGGTCTAACTTATTATAGTTGGGTGACAATAAATAATTTTACCAAGCTTCCGAGGGAATTCGTTCATTTGCAGAAAATTTCATCTTCCATGGACGAAGGATGATATGTTTATACTTAAATGGTTGATTTATTAATAGAAATATCTTTCTAAATATAGGCGTGCGATGGAATGTTCAATGGAGTTTGATTCATGCGTGAAAATTTCGACTGATGTATACCATAATATTAACCCCTTTCCGGAATTTTATCATATATGATATAGAAATGTTAACAAAGAAATCAGACCCCTTCATAAATACGCATACGCCCATGGAAGTTTTTACAAATAAATTTAACTATCTATTTGTTTGAAACAGGGGAGGGTCGCTAGTCGGTGACAAACAGACACCTTTTGTAACCGTAGTTTGCTAGCAGACTTGACAAAGACGTGTTAGCTGTTTTATCATATTCTAAGAAATTACAAATTATATATTTTAGAAAACTTCAAAAATAGGTGAGAGTTCATAAAAATACAATTGTTTTATGAAAGAATGGAAGATAATGAAGGTGGTCAAAAGTATGATAGTCCTTGACATAAAATTTGTGCCCCACTCTCTTCGATAATAAAATATTTATAAAGTTGAAAATTGTTTTCAAATTCAAACTTTTTTTACATAAATATATTGTTATGGTATGAATAATTACTTAATAATAAATTTAAATATTGAATAATTATTAAATTGATATTTGTACAACCAACTCTATCATTTGATATTCAGAATCATTTATTTCCATGGTGGAAGAATATAAAATATATTGAAAGAACATTTAGAAAGAAAAAGAATAACATGTAAAATTAGTTTTGATACACCCTGTATACTGGATAATTGAACTCATATAATGACAAACAGTAAAACATGAACACAAACTTTAAAATAAAAAATTAACAGAATACCAACTAAAAAAGTGATGATTGTAAAATTGAAATAGAAATAAAATAAACACCACAATACAGAAAATTATAACCTAAAATTGAACTATAGATAACATAAAAATATTCATATAACTTAACATAAATAAACTATCAATATAATCAAAAATAGAAATAATAATTTAGTAATTAAAATCTTTCAAAGACAGTCATTGGTAGAAATGATTTTGAAATAAAATATGAGTGTTTGTTGAAAGAACAAGGGAAAAAATCAACAACGGGTTGAGATTTTGAGAAGGAAGGAGGTTGTTCGAAGTAAGAAAATAAAATTGAAATTTATAAAGAAATATTCAAAAAGAAATAAAAAGTTGTAAATATAAAGTTAACTAAACTAATATGAAGTGATCATAACAATAAATAAGTAAGTGAAAGGTAATACTTACCATAAAATATTTGTTGCTAAGTGAACACTGGTATAAGCCACATAATATACCGATATCCGAGGAATATTTTCAATAAATCACAAGTGAAAAGCAGAAAAATATTGAAATCGTTTATCCAGCACAGAAAAAACTTTTCAAGTGACCCAGAATTTCGATCCATGGCCACCAAACATTGAAATTCAGTGAGACCTTCAAGAGAAGAAAAGAAATGAATACTTTAATTACGAAAGACAATCAGGTATCATTTATCTATATAATTTAATGTTGAATTTATTGATGTATAAGATTTAAATTGTTCAAATTTAGAAATTATTACATAAGATTATACATACTGGTGAAAATTTTCAGAAGAATCAAAAATGTATTAACCATCATTGACTCCATTTTATTCTAGAACGTTGTCAAATGTCACTTCTTCACATATAAAATTAAACATCTTTTTTGTAGTTTCAAAACCATAGAAAGATAAAATCATAGACTCTGATAAGTATAATCTTAATTTTGTTGTGAATGAAAGATTGAATGAATTTTAGATAAGAAATAAATAGTGTTAATGATTTTTGAATATTTTTGAAGTTAATTAAGCAAAGTTAAACAATAAACCAAACGTTTCATTTGTTGAACATTTATTTAAAATTGAATGTGTTTGTTTTTGTAACTATGATATATTTTACAATCAACACAGGCTATCAACATTGGAACCTTTTGAAGGTCAAAGGACAGAGTTGGCCTCACAAAAATTTGAACTCACAAATACAAATATAATTTCCTGAGATAGTTTAAATAAATTTATAAAATAATATTAAAATAATATAATGAAGGGAGATAACAATCATAATAAAAAATATAATGAAATAAATATTTTGATAATACCGACTGAGCTAGATTGATATAAATAAAGATAAGTATTAAAACTAAAATAATAAAATAAATGAAAATTAATTTAAAAAAGCTATGGAATTAATTTAAACAAAAATTAAAACCATATCAATATGTATTCGTAGCAGAGCGGTATAGGGGTTTGGTTGCCGAAAATTATGAATTATAGGCATCGAATCCTGGACACCGTTATAATTTTTTATTTGTTATATTGTGACATTTTTATATGAATAGGTAACTTTCAATATAGTTCCTATCAATCCGTAAACAAACCTTACAGTAAATCGAACTAAAAAGTAAACAATAAATTCTTACAAATTCATTTGTTTTTAGAATTATTGCAACTTTCTGTTGGTGCATATTGTTGTTAATGTATTAATTTTAATGTTGAGTGCTTGAATTTATTTCAAGTCTTTCCATATGAATATTTGATGAAGTATTATAATTTATATCCGGTTCATTCAATATATTTAAATCTATTTAGACCTTCAGTCATCTTCACAAACCGAACTAAACTCAGTTAATGAACGACCTATTGCTGATGAATCAAAGTTTAATTCTTCATAAACATCATGAATTCAGACTTGCTGGTGTTATAAACAGATTCACACTAACATAATGAACTCAAGTACGTATTAAGTCAAATTGTCGATGATGCAATTTGGTTTTCACAATTCTCAATTGACGGTTTGTCACTCCGTTGTTTTTCAAGGAATTTAGACGAATATTTTTTCAGATTAGAGCTTTTTTCATGCCCTATCAATGTACGTAATAATATATTGCAAAATTCGACGAGAATGCGGTATATTGCATTTTACAACTAAGGCCGTTTTAAATAATCATTCCAACGATTGCGAAATTGCATATGAAATTGCAGTGAAATATACTACAGAACAAACAGCATGAGTAAGGGTGATGCGCAATGTCGTACAGGGCGAGAATCATTTAATTTGTTTATGACGTCATAATTTGCAAATTAATTATGTTACAAATTCCAGATTTCGTACACTTCATTTGTGAATTTAAGGGCATAATGAGGTGTATTATTAAGACGTTATAATAATAACATCGGGTTATAAATTTTTTTATAAATAATAATGTTTTTTTTTGCTCATAACTTCGGACCTAATCGATATTTTTTGATGTGCAAAGTCTACTTTAGTAGATCTTTTGAGGAGAAAAAAGTTCTTACGTTTATTCTGTAAAATTGAAGGGTGAAAAGATATGCACGAAAAACTTCATTTTTACTGAAATCACACCCTTCTTACCTCGTTAAACAATTTTCCGCAACGACTTCAGAAATCGGGGTGAGTGCATCTTATTCTTCATCAATTTCGCTCTCTTGTCAAGCAAAATAAGCCACCAGGAGAGAAACATTGCTCACAACTCTATATTGCGTGGACTATAGATAGGTACTCAGAATAATGCGTTATTTTCATTAAAAATGGTACGTAAACGATTCGTGGAATTGTGTAGCTCTGTTAAAATTGGATTTTCTGTTGGTACCCTTACTTTGTGGAATCTAATCATATTACTTTTTTAAATGAAACTAAGTGTTTCTAATTAATTCCACTATTTAATGGAAACATTATGAAAATTTGAAGATACATATTGATAATTATTTCGATGATATATCAATATCGAAATAATTATCAATAAGTATCTTAAAATTTTCATAATTTTTCCATTAAATAGTGGAATTAATTGGAAACACTTAGTTTCATTTGAAAAAGTAATTTTTTAAAATTTGTTTCACATCATCGATCATCATTTTCAGCCCCTCTATATTCTCCAAAATTTTTGGTACTAACACCTTGAACATATTCACCATCTCACTGAAGAAGCTATAAACAGTAATTTTGAATAATTCATTGATTTGAATAAATATTAAAAATAAATTTTCTCTTCACAAACTAGAGAAAATCAAATATCCATAATATAATACAGTCTCTAGAATGGTTAAAAAGTTTGTGTAATCAATTGTGAATTAATTTGATTGGGTTAATACAAAGACTAAAGTACGAAAGACAAATGAAGCAGTCATAAAGCTACGTGGAAGAAAGTTATGATTCATAATTCATGCGGACTGTAGTTTCGATAACATGCTTATATCAGGTCACTTACGACCCTGTGTGCATTAATGGGTTTATATCGTCCACTCAGGAAACTACAGAACAGAATATATTTGAAATGTTCGGTTAGTAAGTGGTTTTGGCACGAGAGAAGCTCACATTAACATTTAGGTTCCGATACAGAGCCCAAGAGGCGCCAATTGTAATATATTCATAATATATGTTCATATTATAATGTGTCGTTCGATACCTGAAAATTATAGTCCAGATTGACCATGTTATTCAAAATGCACATAAAAAACATATATTTTTACTACTATTGTTGAGAAAATTGTTAAACATGACAAATTGAAGTCAGTTAGGTGAATATTGACATTGTTTATTGATTTCAATTTACTAACAAAGTTTCTTGAGCTATTTTTTCTTTGGGCGATGAAAGCAGTATGGCGTTTCATAGTTTTTTCATTGTTATTGTTTTCTATTTAGTAACATTCTTTCGAGGACAAGTAGTGACATTTTATTTAGGAATATTGTAATGTTTTTCTTATTTATTTGAATGGTTTTTACTTGTGGGAAAAAATTATAAACACTACTATGGCTAATTATTATTTATTTATTTGAAGAAACACATACTGTAATAAACTTAATCTATATACACACTTTACTTTTAATGTCTACTAATTCATTTACACTCAGTATAATAGTTCCAATTTACTCTTACCACTTGAATATTACACTATTTATCTTCACTATTTCATTCACTGTTTACTTCTGTAAATTGTCTGTGGACTAACTCTTTACTGTCCGTTTCACTAATTCTCCGAGAGGGTCATCATCTATCCGAGAGGGTCATCATCCATCCGAGAGGGTCATCATACATCCGAGAGGGTAATCTTCCAGCCAGGAGGATCGTCTTCCACCGGTGAGAAACATTTTTCTACCGCTATTTTTTACCGGTTCGGGATATCTTCCAACCGCGAGGAACATATATTTCAACCGCAAATGCTTTTCTCCACCAGCAATTGTTTATATTTTTCCATATGTATTGAGTTTGTCGAGTTGTTTTTATTGCTTATTTTTGTGTATATTTAATTTTACTTTTATCAACAGCAAGTCTAACTATGTTTCATTCACAGCTTCCAGCCGCGAGGGGCACCTTCCAACCAAGAGGGGAATCCACCAGCCGAGAAGACGGTCCTCCGCCGCTGGAGGACATCTCTTACCGGTTGGATATATGTTTTATTGGTAGTGACATCCTTCACCGGTTGGGGACATCTTTCAACAGCACCGGCAGTCTCTAATCATTCCTTCCTCATGAAATGTTCCTCCATTCATAAATTCTAATTCCCAAAAATAAATATGATGAAAATGCCTCTTGTTGAAGAATTTCTATTCTACTGTAAGAAGACCTTCCTCAGTTGGCTATTGGGTGTTTTAATAATTTATCTGTTAAATAAAAAAAAATATTAATAAAAAATATTTTATTCTATAAAATTAATTGAAAAAGTTTAACTGATAGGCGGTGCGTTAATTACACCAAGGGTAATCATCTTTTTTGTACGGAGTTGATGGAAGCTTGTACATAAAAGGAAACAAATTCTAATTTTTCCTGTTACTAGTATTAGCAATTTCAGAATATTATTCAACGAAAAACTTGGGCAAGAACAATACACCGACTTCACACCCATGTCTTTTCCGAAAGAACCTTCCCAAGCCGATATTGACAGATTAGCACTAGTCAGTAAGAAATACGACAGTTAACTCAAACATGGTGAAATCCGAAATACGTTTTTATGTGTGGCATCGCACGGGTACGTCAGTAAGACCAATACCAAGATGAGCTCGAACAGGTGCAAGAGTGCACTTTCTATACTAATCTTTAGTCTATGGTGTGACTAAGACGGATGACATTTTATGTTTACACTTGACTTTGAACTTTGACGTTTTTAGGAGTGGGACTCTGCACACTATAGAATCTACTATCGACTATATTCTACACGTCTAGTCGACAAAAGCAATCGTTATCGCTTTCTATATGTGAGGACGTGACTTTTTCTACGATTACTGGGACATATGCAATGTTATATTTTAAAATTCATGACATTTGACACAAAAGACATAAAGTAAAGTAGATCAAATTAATATAGGACAAGTTCCTAATTAGAAAATAACACAAATCACCTAATATTGATTTGTAAATAACAATTGAATTATTGCAATTATTGCAAAACTTATTACTAACAAATTTCAACTTCATAAATTTACAGTTCATCCAATCTAGAACCCTCAATGGCAAATACCATACACACAACTAATCAATGCAAAAATACCTCCAAAAGTTAATTATAAAACGGTTACCACGTCAAAAATTGAATAACCACAAAAAATGCAGTAAAGCCACAATGAGAACCATGACATTTTTACATAAAAACATCAATATATTTCAAACGGATAGTAATAATTCAGAAATAACAGAAGAGTTATCGACAGTGTACAGAGTGAGATTTTCGACTGCTGTCGACTGAAAAAATAGTTATCTACTGTAGAAAGCGACCGGTAGAATTCTATAGTGTGCAGAGTCCCAGTACTGGACCTTTTAAAATATTACCGTTTATATTTGTCTGATTTTCGATACAACTTGGAAAATGTCAACTGTCATCCATGTCAATAGAAATAGAAAATATAAGGTTATGATTTTGATTCCACAAATTTTTGGTTGTGTTTAGAGATTTTGTAAGTGTGGATTGTGTGGAGATAATTAAAATGCCTTTGAGAAACAGAAAATGCTGTAGTTGCAACTTAAAATCTTTTTTTATTATTACAACTGCAAAATAACAAAAAAAAACAGGTAAATAGGAAATGGTTATTGCATCGAAGGCAACGTGGTTTTCCAAATTTAATTTTTAATGGCTGATCAAATCTTGAGTCCACAAGACCCAAAAAATATCGGAAATAATATTTTGTTTGTTGAAAGGTACTTGTAACTTACATTTTTTCCTTTTCTTTTCTCAGCCATGAAAATAATGAATCTAGGCACGTATCTACTAAGAATAACAATGTACGTCACAATGTCAACAAAGAACTAACCGAAATTTTTAATTCTCTTTTTTGTGGCCCGTATCCTATAAGAATGTAAACAACAACAAATAATGCGCATGATTTATAGCAAGAATCAGAAGAAAAATCGAATCGAAATAGGTACGATTCTATTTTAGAAAACTCGAGTAATTTGTCAAATACAAAATCAAACGGGCACAATCGAGTTGAAAATCGAACAGTGTAAACGAATACAAAGGGGTTTGGTCAAATCCATTTGTCTAAAGGCACTTTTAATACGAACGATATCAATATTCTTCAAAATTCTCTCAATAATTGTAGCACTCAAATTTTCTGCCACATCAATTTGCTCACTTATGAAGTGTAGGCTCTTGTATTGCAGTAACACAAACCATTATCATCGGCATTTTTTTGTCCATCTTTATTGGATGACAATTTCTGTGTCGGACAGGACTTAAATTGCCTCGTTCAAAATTCTGGATTTCATGCTCAGTTGATAGTGTTAGAGAAAATAATTAACGAATTTGTCGTATCGTATTATTTATCTCATACCTTTTATTATTCGCTTTCGTTTCCTAAATTGAACATAAAAATGAACATATCGTTTTGTACTTCATCAATGTCGCTTCTTGCTTGTCGAAGTTGATTCAGTGATAGTAGTATTAGTAGCACCGGGTTGGAAGAAGTGTACACGACCACATATTTACAGTTAAGCAAATCATAGAAAAAACACAAAATAGCAAAACAAAGACATAGTTCGCATTTATAGACTTGGAGAAAGCTTTTGACAGAGTTTGTAGAAAGAAATATGGGACATACTAGAAATAAGGAAAGTTGATAGAAAACTAATAGGAGTGATGAAAAGTATTTACAACAAAAAACTATATAATCGAAAATAACCGAGCATCTGAAACATTTGGGACAAAACAGGGATCAATGAAAGGTGGAGTCCAACTTTATTTAATATTTTCATGGACCACATAATAAAGCAAGCCAAAACAGATAAACAGGGGCTTTCTGTAGGTATGAAGCAACTTAGAACAGTAAAGATACGTGAATGTCCATTTACTGACGATCTAGTTATAATGGCCAATACAGAGAAAGGTCTTCAAAAAAATATAGACACATGGAATAGGACTCTAAAATTGAACGGAATGAAAATAAATGCCAATAAAACAAAAATAATGATGATAGCAATAAATCAAGAAAGGTTGAATATACGAATTACCGAAAGTATAATCGAACAAGTTACCTATTTCAAATACTTAGGAACAACTACTGATAGCACTGGTAACCAGGAAAGGGATATTATGGAAAGAACAAAAAAGGTCATAAAAACTTACCACATGCTGAAACCTGGATTTATTAACAAGAAGGAAATCTCAAAAATAACCAAAATTACAGTATTCCAAACAGTTTTTAGACCGATTCTTACTTATGGCAGCGAAACGTGGGTACTGGATCAAAAAATGAAGAGCAGAATACAAGCTATAGAAATGAAATACCTGAGATCAGTGAAAGGAATGACAAAACGAGACAGAATAAAGAATGTAACATAAGAGAGGAACTAGAAATAAAATCCATGCTAGGCTATATAGAAGAAAGACAACTGAGCTGGTGGGGACATCTAGAGCGAATGGAGGATACTAGACTAGTTAAAAATGTATGGGAAGCAAAGGTGATTGTTAAAAGAGACAGAGGCAGACCAAAAGAATCCTGGGATAACAACTTAGCCAAAATATTAAAGGAAAGAGGGAAAACTATGATAGAAGCAAAACAATTAGCAACAAATAGTAAAGAATGGAAAACTTTTGCTGAAACTTGAAAATTTTGAGAAATGTCCCTACACCGAAAGGTAGAAGGGAATTTAATTATATATTGTAAAGTGTGTATGGGTAATGGGGTGAATTCATTTTTTTTTATTTATTCAATTGAGTATTGAATTGTGATTTTATTGTATTGTATAGTTGGGCGCCAATATTTATTTTAAAATAAAATAAATATGAAGTATTGAATACAGTAAATGATCTTTTTATTTTTTTATATAATTCCACCTATTAAAATTTTATTAAATTTACCTGACCTTTCTTGCTCAGCACAACCCTGTAACTTACTCTGATGAAGCACGAAACTACATATCTCAGTCGGATTCGTTAGTTGTGTTTGGAGTCGACGCTCTACGCACTCTTATTAATTATCTCCAAAATGGCTGTTCAATAATAGACAAGTTGTTGAATTAAACGAAGAAATATCATATTTTTTATTGAGAAACAAAATCTAACACATCCACACTTGAAGAATAGTAAAAATAATTTCTAAATTCAAGAAATCAGTTTGCAAGTGAGAAGTGTTCACAAAAAACAATGGTTATCATATAAGTACAAAATCAATGATGAAAATTGCTTATCGACCAACAAGGTAAGTGGAAATTGATTTTAGTAAAGTATTTATTCATAAAGGAAAACTAGAAACTGTTTAGTCTATGAGCAAAAGGAAAAAATAAATAGAAGTTTACAATCTAATAATAATACATAAAAATATAAATACTACAGTAAATAATGAATATGTCAAATCTTTTTTAATTGCTTTCTTTAATTCAAATGCATTTATTGTTTTTGTTTGTCTTTTTTATTATTATTATGGCCTTCAAGTCTCTATCTAGAGTTATTTTTTTTAGCTATGGCAAATATGTTTAGAATATTATTGTTATTATTCAATAATTAACTTTCTTATTCTTTTATATTGTAGGAAGAAAGAATTTAGGTACCTTATTCTTTTTCCTCCTTATTCTTTAGTTGCTCAGGAAAATAGCATCGGATTCCAATCTATTTTCTTCCCTTCTCACTTCAGGATGAAAAATTTGTCGTCCATAAACAAATTGGTGAGATTTTTAAAAGAAATCTTGTTGATTTCTCAGCACGTGAATAATTTTAAATTTACCACACTTTTAAACTTCAAAATGTCCTTCTGTCAAAAGTCAAGGTAAGTTGACTCCCTACTTTATCGATATCGGAACTACTTTTTGTTAGACTTTATTGTGCAAGTGAAAAAACTGGAATGAGCCATCCTCTTGGAGTTTTTACTTTTATTAAACACACAAGTCACAGGTCACTATGTTAAATTTTTTAATAAAATTTGTGTCACGACTGATATACGAGGATGGTCAAAAGTTATTTTGCTATTTTTGATTTTCTTACACACACATTTTTTACACATATAATTATAATCTACATAAAACATATTATTAAATTTACAAATCTTACATCTTAAAACCTCTTCTGAACATGGAAATCACACTTTAAAAATTTCTCATTGTCAAAATGATTTCTTTTAATTTTCCGAAAATTAAGGCATTTTGGTTATTCAAAACCTTTTATAACATGTCCTTGCACCCTTTAGTTGCAGATTATGTGTTACTATTTATTTACTATTAAGTGTTAGGTACTATAGTTTATTTTTTTAAGATTTACAAATGAAGTCTTAGTGGATAAGAATTTTCGATTCTAGTGTTGGAGGTGGGACTTTTTAGACTTTAAATTGTTCCAGTAATTTATGAGAAGACTCCAAATAATGTGTTTCCACCCTTTTTTCTCACTATTCTCATCAATTAATATTTTTAAAAAATATGAAAAGATAATTTTGACAATTGTACCTAGTATAAACTGTAAGTATTATCAGTTTCTTTATAATAAATCATACATAGGTATGATTTATTCTATCAATTCCAATTGGCACCTTCTCATACCAACCTTCGTAATCTTTCTTTTTTTCAAAGGAAATTTGGTCAGTTCAATGTTGTAGGAGTGTCACGTTTCTTATGATTTTTCTTAAATAACTGGGTACTGGACAAGTTTTTCCGTCTATTTTCTGTCATATGATTTTGCGAGTTTTAACTCGCCCAGCTTCTTTTCCATAATTTCCAATTCAAGATACAAATTGAGTGGTTTAGCAGTGAGCTGATTCTCCTCCTCGCAAATTCAAATTCCACAAAGTGGTAGATAGTTGTATTGTTTTTTTGCATTCAAGGTGGCATACCGTAAGTCTGTAGCATCGTCAATGAATAACAAATTATTGGACATCCTTGGTTTTTCTATTGTCTGATTTGCTTGTTGTAATAAGATGAAAATGGAAAATGGAAATGGAAAATATACCAACTAAATTGTTTTTGGTCGCGATGAGTACTTCAAAGGAAAATAGATAAAAGTTAGGCACAACAGTTATTTAACAATAAAACAAATTTCATCTCAACGACCTATCTAAGTTTTCTAATTATCCTTCTAATACTGACATGTTTTTGGGACACTCTTTATAATATCACGTTCAGATAATTTCCTTTAACTATATTGTTATTTTATTCACCTGAATATGTTTTGCTTATGCGTAAAGATACCCGTTCAGAGAAAATAGAAACATGAATGTCATTATCCTGGATATAACCGTAGGGCATCAAAAAATAGGTCACGTTCAAAACAAAAATGAAATTATTTTTCATTTCCGAATTCTACCACCACTACTCAGTATTCACATCGGTACCAAACTAGAGCTAAATGAAAAAATATTCATATTTTTGTGTGAAATAAACATCATCACACAAATTAAAATGGAGCGTATTTATTTTTCGACTATCTATAGGGTTTATTAAAACTTTTACCTATACCTGGTATTTTGATCGGAAATGGATTTCCACCAGAATATTGACTGATTCAGGTGAAAATATACAGGGAATGGCAGAAAAACCGTTGACTGGAAATATATCGGAAGCTGAAGGTGTCTGAAAAGAGAAAATTTGTTGTGAGGGATGAACTATAATAAAAATATTGCCAATTTTTTCCACTTCCCACCATACCAGAAGTGGTTTATACATTTTTTTTTCAAAGGACACTGTATATTTTTCAGTTTTTGCTAATATATACGTAGGGTAGCCCCACAGCACCTAGACATCATTATGCTTTTTGTGCATCCTTCTGAAAGTCCCTCTCAGTACGTCAATCATCCTATGGTTTCAACATAATTGATAATATTCCCAAGATAAGCTTCTCTCAGTACGTCAATCAACCCATGGTTTTAACTAGACGAACACGGATTTACGAGTAGATCATAGGGCCGAAAATCAAAGTGAATATGATCTGACGTCTCATATTTTTGTTCACATCCTCGACATGAGGATGTGTCTAATAACCTCATTCTATTAAGATGTTCGTTTAATTGACAACGTTGGGTCAGAACACCTGTTGCAAAACGTAGGTTCCGCCTGGTCATGGTTATTAATATTTTTGATTCTGCACTGTCAAGATAGCACAGTGGCTCTCCTTTTCCTTTTTTCAGCTATGTAGATGCCATTCAGTTCAGCTTGAGCTAGGTGGGCATATTTTGGCCATAGCTCATATTATGTTAAGGCTTGAAGAATTGGAGTATACTCCACATGCAGAACCCTGTTTGATTTTTGAGCCATCAGTGTAGATGTTGCTAGTACATTCCATTGGTGTTTCTCTTATACTGTTTTTTTTTTGTGCAGGGTTTATTAAGAATAAATCGTGGAGTGATGGAGTCCGTCTCCACCTGTAGCATTTTTTCACTATGTATCGAGTGTCTCAATAAGAAGGCTATTCGGCCACTTCTCTGTAAATACGATTATCAGATTCTGCTTATTTTTCATTCCATAGGACTCAGTCTGTTAGTCCAGATCTGCTTAAAAAGATCTGGTCTTGTTTAGAGTAGCTCTTTTCGACTAATGTATACGTTATACCGAAATAGTCAATCTAGTGCGATCGCGAGATTTAAAAACAGGCACATTTGATAATGCTGCCGTTCTCCATAACAACTAAATCAACGTATAGATAAGCAGGAAACGACACTCTCATTTTATCCAGCTTCAATTAGTGCTTAAGAACAATGGGTCAAATTCAAAACGATCTGTTCAGTACAATTAAAAAAAAAATACCGGTGTCACATGAATAACACGTTAAGACAAACTTTTTTCGTTCATTCGCTGCAAATGTCCCCACCAATCTAGCTGTCTCCCTTCTATAAATTCTAATGTGGACTGTAACTCTAGATCTCTTCTTGTATCTATATTTCTTAGTCTCTGTTTCTTGGTAACTCCTACAGCTTATCTAAGATATTTCAATATTGTTGCTTCTATCTTACTTTTCTGTTGTTCTGTTAAGACCGAAGATTCACATCCAAATGTTAGTATTGGTAGAAATAGCGTTTTGAAAACCTTCATTTTTGTCTGCTTTAAAATTGCTCTTTTATTTATAAATTTTGTGTTCATTGCATAGTAAAGTTTATTCGTTTTATGAACTCTATTGTTAATATTGTCGTCTTGTGTCCCTCTTCCATATAATATTACCCCCAAATTTTGGAAAGAATGTAATTGTTCTATTTTTTCTCTGTTCTCTCCTATTATCACTACCTCTTGTTTTATTCTTGTTTATCTTCATGCCATTTTCCCTAATTACTGTGTTCCTTACATTTATGTTTATTTGCAAGACTTTTTCACTTCCAGGCAGTAATACGACATCATCTGCGAATGCTCCTTCAGTTATAATTACTTTTTGTAATTGTAAGTGTCGTACACAATAATTTTTATTATTTCGTCCATGAACGTTATGAACAGTAGCTGGCTTGAGCTGCCTCGTTGTTGTAGCCCTGTATTTGTACTTAATGTTTGTGATATCATATTGTTTTTTATAATTGAGTTCTCATTGTTCTTGAAATTTTTTTCTGTTAATCGTATAATTTTGCCGCTTATTACTCCGTCCGTGAATATTTTTCATAATTTATGTCTTGGAACTGCATTAAAAGCTTTCTCTAAGTCCAAAAATGCCATACATATTTTCCTTTTTTCTTTAATTGCTTTTCCAGTTATATATTGTGAATAGATCGTCCTGTGTACTTCTGCCATTTCTTAATTCGCTCTGTGTTTCTTCTAGTGTTGTCTCGATCTTCAGTTTGATTTTTCTTTCTATGAGATTCTCCAGTATTTTCATGGATGTATTTAGTAATGTGATACCTCGGTAGTTATTGCAGTCCTTGCGGTTTCCTTTTTTGAAGATGGGTATTATTAATGCTTTCTTCCAATTCGTTGGCAAGGTTTCTTCTCTCCTCACTCTGCTGTAAATATGCAACAATGTCTCTCTTGCTTTAGGACCCATGTTTTTTGTCGGGCCCTGGTGCTTTTTCATTTTTCAGCTCCTTGATAACTATTCCTAATTCCTTTTTATCAATTGTTTTGTTTATGTCGACTTCAACTCCGTCATTGTCTTCTATGTCTTTCTCCAGTTCTTGCGGGTCTCTTTCTCCTTTTAATATTTCCCCATTTCTGCTTTCTATAAATTGCGTATTTTGCTTTTTTTTGTTATTAACTACTTTAGCGTTCGGTAAAATAATGTTTGATTTACTGTGCGATCTCTTTCCATTTTTCACCGAATTTTTCCCATTGGTGATTTCTGGAGGCTGTTAATAATTCTTTTGTTTTCTTGCTTTCCGCTTTGTGATTTCCATAGTTTTCCCTTGTTCTGCTCGCTAGATACTTTTTCCTGCTTTTTTCTTCAACCTCATTTGGTTTTTAATTTCCTCCGTTTGTTGTTGTATGCAATTATTTTTCTTATTTATGCCACATACATCTCCTACAGCCTCTAGTAATATTTCTTTGAAGTAATTCCAATTTTCTTCTATGCTTCCATTGTTTGTTTTTTTATTTTGTATTTCTAGTCTTTCATTTATCTCTTGTTCGTGTTTTTTTGCAGTTCCCTCTCAATTTATATGATTTGATTGTTCGTTTTGTAATTCGGATGAATAACGTGAATAACCCTAAAATCAAACATGGTCAATAAAAAACGGAGTAATATACAACTTGAAGTATAACCGGAGATAGAGAAAAGAAGTTAGATTTCAATTCACCCCTTAAAACTCGACACCATACCAATTTTCCCTATTCAACACCTTCAGCTCTAGAGATGCCCCTAATCTGCCACACCCTATATAAATACGTGCTTTTAAATCTGGAAAATCACACTGGAAAGGTTTTCACTCTCCCGCTTGGAAATTAAAAAAACTGAGACGAATTTTGATGCTTGGCGGCACGGAATTTCATCAGACCGTTAGGAAAAATCCTTTACAGAGATAACGGTTTCTATAATGTTAAATCGTTAAAATATCTGTAATGTTTTCTACTCCCATATTTATATCGAAAAAGGAGAACGAAAATGGATATTTATTCCTGGAAATGATCTTTTTCTTCGCAAAAATCCATATGAAAGCCAACTTTATAATGTACCATACGCTTTTGTGGTTCCTAATTATCTAAACACGTTCCAGGTTGAGGTTAACTAACTTTAAATAACATGAACATGTGAGAACAATATTTGTTAATTTGTGAAAATTATATTCTGAAAGTCTACGTTGTTTTTTTATATAATCAACGCGAATGCTACCGTACATCTCCTTTACTTTCCAATTATTTTGGTTTCGGGATACTTGTCTTTCTTCTCTTCAGTTTTTTTTGTTCTGTTTTGCTTGGACCTTTTGCACGAATTCACACCCTATCACCAGCTTCCAAGTTTGACAATAAATTTGCTCTATGCCTTCTCCCGTAAAACGTAAGACGTAAAACAGGAGATGGGTCTTTTGATTGTACTGGTGGAATTTCCTTTAACCGTCTTCCAAATAAAAGTTGTGCAGGAGAATTTCCGCATGGTGGCTTAGTGTTTCTACTAGCCAGTAAGCTTAAATACCAGTCGACACATTTTTCATCAGCTGTTCTACTAGTTGAACAGCTCCTTCCTGCTGCTCCTATCGTATCTTGGACAAGACGGCAATCTGCGTATATTAAATGTCAAAAAACGTAGACCGCGGAGCTTATTATTGATATAGGAATATAAGAAGAAGTTCTTTAGATCCCAATTGGAACTGCATGACGAATAACGCACCAACTGCTCGTTTTTCCTTAATCTTACGGTTGGCCACAAAACGATCTGGTAGTATAAGTTCACCTCCAACATCTGTGACAAATTATAGTAGCATTGAAATATGCAGAACCTGATCTTCGAGTCCAATAATATTTCTCGATTTTGCAAAAGTTCTGGTTTCTTGGAAACGAGGATGTAACTTAGTAACCATGTATAGAACAGTTATCAAATTGTACCCAATTTTTTTTATTTAAATTTTTTTTTGTAGTAATAATCTGCACCAACCTAACACAATTTTTACACTTAACGTTCTTCACTCGAATATAAACTTGTCAGTTCGGCATTCCCAAACCATTAAAATAAACCTAGCGCCTCACAGTGTAGAGAAAAGTTAATTATTTTCCAACTATAATATGTTTATTTTTAGGTATAAAACATTTTGAAATCTTAAGCATGAAACACAGTAGGAAAGTGATTCAAGTTTTAGTTGAAATACTACAACCTCATAAAACTTTTCAAAGCGTTTGCACCATTCAAAAGTTGTGTGTGTTTTGAAGATAGCTTATAAATTCATAGTTTGCGAAATACTTAAAACCCTTCGGATTATATATAGAGTGAAGATCTTTGTACGTTGTTGCTAACATCTGAATAGTATTATAATAAACCACGCATATTTTGGTGAGTTGAGAATTTGAAGTTTGTCTGTCCTCTTTCTAGATAAGAAATTGCTACCCCCTCTATTAAACATTCTACATATAATAATGCTGCAACGTTTGAGCCAGATTCTTCAACATTTTTTTTCACCTGAATAAACTTTATACAAGGTGTTTCTAAATTAATGGCAAAAAGTAATGATTGCCCGTATAAAGTTATGATGAGTCTTTCCAATTACAAAATTTCCTCAGCATACCCCCCTCCGAGATATCATCCCTGAAGGGTGTTGATTGAAATTGGGTTTCAAGTATTATTCTAAAATTTGAGTAAATATGGATTTTTCACATTTCCGTACACTCGCAATGACTAATCACCGGTATTCTCTCAACATTCCTGTTACATTATAAGGGGGTGAAAGATATCTGTTGTCTGAAAAATTTTTTCCTAGAACCAGTCGATTCGAGAAAGCAAAATAAGATACAATATCCTCTGTGAGACCTCCTTTTTATAACAGTGTAATAGTAGGCTGGTGTTACTTTGTCAATTCATGCATGTCTAATTATTGTTTATTCAAGTTTTATTAGGCGGATGTTGTTTTGTTGTTGGTAGTAAGAAATTTAAGTTCACTAGTTGGTTTGTAGTTCTATTTTTGCGTTAATTTGTCTGTACATCAGTTTTATTTAATCATCTTTTAACATGCATACAAACGCTGAAATTAATGATATGCCTTTTGTGTATGGTTCGACAAATGGTAATTCTTCAGAAGCCAGACATCTCAATACTTAAAAATATTCGCAAGCAATGACACTTCCTCATACTTAATTTGCACGTATTCACCAACGCTTATCAGATACTGGAAGCTTGCACAGAAGTTCAAATAACACTGGTCGTTCCTGGACAATTGGAAATGTAGGGATAGCAACATACTCTGGATGAAATTAATCAACAACCATCAGGAACGAGCACTAGACAAGTTGCTAGCACCCTGAATAGGTACCACAAGTCTGTGTGGCAAGTTTCAAAAGGGCAGCAATTGTACTGTTACTACACCCAATGTGTTAAAGCTCTTTTACCTCATGATTTTCTCCAGCGAGTTACATTTTGTGATTGGATGACATATTGTTTACAGATAAGAAACATTTCTCCGTCCATTATAAATTTTAACGTATGGGCAGATGAAAACCTGCACAATATAATAGAGCACCATTTTCAAAGTGTTTTTCAGTTATTTTATGGATTGGAATTATAGGTGACTACTTTGTTATTTAAATACATCCACAATTCTAGAACTCCAATTATTGTAACTGGAAACAACATATGTCACAAATACAATATATCTTTCTCCAAAGCTGCTGGATCTCAAAAAAAATCCGACAGACAGTAGGCATTAGAACTAATATTTTTAGTTCACAAAACTTAATTTTGTGAAAATGTTTTTATATTAAATCTAATAAGAGATGACCCATTCTCAATGAAATGGAAACATTGGTGTACAAGTTTCATAACACTAATCTTAAACCAAGAATAATAATAATAATAATAAATATCTTTATTTGGTATAGATTTACAACTTGAAAACAATACATAATATGTAAAACTAATATTGGGCGAGATTCAGTTTGCACATTGCTTTATGACATAACAATATGCATCTGCTCTTCTACCTAACCCAAAAAAAGTATAAAAATACTACAAATAATTAAATTGATGCAATAAACTTATACTTAAAACTAAACAAAAAGCATACAACATAATCTTGGTGAGTATAATTTTTATTTTTTTATTGTTGGTTCATAATAATTTCAAACATTTGTATTTTAAGTTTATTTTGACCTACTCGATAAACCCGAGACAAGCTGTTAATTTGGTCGGCTATACGGAATGAAAAATACCGTCTAAAAGTTTGAGTTCTGTGTCTAGGTACAGTAAGCATACTTTTGTATCTTAAATTTAATGTGTGCTCGTCTGTTCGGTATTTAACTTTGTTGTATAAATATGGTGGCGTCTGTTTTTCGTATCATATTATATAAAAACATAAAGAATGCAACTTGCGCCGATTTTTCATTTTTGACCAACTTATTAATTTGAAAGTATGGCTTATACTGTCAAATTTACGTATTCCAAAAACTAATCGGAGGCAACAATTTTGTAGCCTCTGGATTCTCTTAGAATCAAACTCAGTTAAGCAAGAATTGTACACGGTGTCTCAGTAGTTTAATTGAAATAACACTAATGCCTCGCACAACATAGACTTAGTGGATTTATCGAAAGCACCACGACATTGGTACAGAATGTAACCGCCCAAATTGGTCACTAAGCAAAATCACCTACGGGTTACAGGTAAGTCCGGTTGTTCCAGTGACAACCTTTCAGGTCTTCAAATAACTCAGACAATGAGTGGGTGTGAGTCAAATTACACAATTCCGGATTCTGAAAAATATGGGCGCCAGCTAGGTCTCTACTCAACAAAAGTAATCTTCCTATCCTAAACCTAGCAAAGTGATAGGAATAAAGAAAACAATTATCCAAACTTCAAAAAAAAAATGTATTTGTAACCAAATTAAAATGTAAATTATGTATAAATTACGTAAGTAAAGTACAATTACTATAGACGAAATGACGTCCCGACTAGACTGTCAAAAAATAGTTATACTAGTAGCTAACAATAACCATAGGTAGTATACTGAATGGACTATGCCAATTCCAAAATTTATGAAAGTGAGTTACAATATCTAAGAACAAAAATTGAATATTGATCGGACTATGCCAGTTTCAAAATGTATGTAAGTAAGTTACAATATACAGAGCAAAGTAAAGTAATGAGTGGACTATGCCAATTCCAGCATTTATTCAAATATCTTACACTAGAAAGAACAAAAGTAAAGTAATGAATGGTCTGAGCCGATTCCAAAATAATTGTAAGTAACTTACAATATGTAAAAAAAATAATACCCAAAGGTTGGCTATGCCCTGCCGAATCAAAAATTATATGACTACTTTACATGAATCGAAAGTGAAGTAGAATAATAAATGGACTATATCAAATCCAAAACCCATGTGTATGTGCTTACAAACCCGAACAGAACAAAAATATAATCATAGTATACCTGTGAAACACATGGCCGTTAATCGTTTGACAGCTTGGTACCAAGGCGACTTACCGATTAAGGTAAAAGTGTATTATTACCCTCATATTACCCCGTGACATTTGCTGATCAACTCAATTTAAATGTACATAAAAATAAAATAATGAAAGAAACTTCTGGGTTCACCCTGTTCAATACGATACGACCTCAACAAAACTGTCGTTCCTGGTTCCTGTTCCTTCCCGTGTCTGATTCTTCTAAAACATGTACCCCATACTTGGTCTACTTTCCGAACGACTACTCGAAACAACCAAACCAGTACTTGTTCTACTTCTTGGCCCAGTACTCGAACCCTCAAAATAGAGACCACACTAAATTACCAACTATCCCATACTTAGTGTCATCCCCATATAAACACCAGTTGTGTTAAAAAGAAAGTGAAAAACTTACATAACCAAGTGACTAGCTCACTAGGTAAGTTTTCTACCCCCCATTAATTTCGTAAAACAAAGACAAAAACGAATAGAAATATGTGGTGTAGCTAAGCCCTTGCAACTAATAAAATATTTAGATGAAAATGAATCTGAACTAAAAGTATACAACTTGAGTGATATTAAAGAAAGTTTCCTGACAGATGCCAATTTTATAACTGTATAATTTTATCAATTCCAAAACAATATGTAGGTACTCTATGACATAGCAATTATCAAATCCATGATATTGTATGTATAAGAGCAAAACTACCTCGATACTTACTGAATTCTAGTACTACTATGAAATCAACCAATTAACCAAGTATAAATAATTATTTTGAAATAGTTTCTGAGAAATAAACTTGACATGAAAAAAGGTTAAGGGCTACAACCACCTTGACTATAAATCACACTAATAATTTGCTTTAACAGACTGCAAAATTATACAACAAAAATGTTTCTGAAGGATACTCAATGCCCTAACGGTCAATGGTACAACCAAAAAAAAATACATACCTTCTCGCGCGAAGGGTCTTGACCAAAAAAATCAAAGTCCTGACTAATACAGGTTCGGAGGATTCTCCATCGTAAATATCCCCTTCCTATAAATTAAATCCATAAATTCCCAAAAAGGTTAAAATCCATTAAGTCCCAAAAATATTAAAATCCATAAATTCCCATAAAAAAGGTTAAAATCCACAGCGTGGGTAGAGTGTGGTTCACCAGAAAATTCCAGTAATTCCCTAGTCCAAAAAATTTACTCTTCTCCAACACACCACCAAATCGGCAAAATAAAAATAAAAGCCCGAAACATCGGATGGTCAACACATACCACAAATTTTTAAGATTTGCTATTTCGCCATCTACCTTCAACTTGACTTCATCGGGAAGTGACGCTACACTCCCTTCACGCCGGAAGCCAACAACCCATCAAATGTCAATCATTTGATCGCCATCCTTTACCCAACAAATCCTACAGCCACCACGAGACCGACATATACAAATGTTATTTATATCCCACTGAACACCATTACCCAAATTACTTGAAATTGCAAAATCCTAATGAATCAGAAAAGCGTCCCCCTCAATAAAACTAACAACCATAGAACAATAAACAGCTAACGACGTTCGTTACACCTGAAATAACAAGGTCGTGAAGTTTTGTGTAGGATTTACGAAATATTTCACCCCATGCACTCTCAGAAGGGTTATCGTAGGTACATGAAGAAATACGATCTACCATACCAAAGTCTCAAGAACACCAAAACGACATGTTCCTTCCGACAAGTGTATTTTACGCTATTTTACTCATCGTCTAAGTAAAAAGTAGATAGTGCGTAGGAACAGTTATATTCCACCCGTGATTGTCATTGACAAACATCACTCCCCGAAGTTGACATTAGGTCACCTATAGGCTGATAGTTCCGAAAATAAACAATATAAATTTGAAATCTTGATTTCAAAGGAATTAGAACGTTATCACCTTACAATAATAATTATATATCAGGAATAGTTTATCAATAAATGTACACGGCTCTCTATTAGAAGTTATTTTCGTACTAAGGTGAGTGAAAACCCGACGTATAATAATATATGGCACTACAACAAATGGTACCTGCAAATGTTTCATATGATTAAAACAGTTACCGAGCCAAAGCAATGAGTGAAGTTTATGGCGATGTATTTATATGGAGTTACAAGCCAAAACCATGGAATACCGGTCTTCCAAAGCCGTTACCTAACCCATATCTGGGTCCAAAGTAATAGTTAAGTAGCATACTAAGTTCTACTCATATAACTTTTCTGCCACACCTTCTTCCGAACTGATATCCCCGATCCCACAAAGCATATATATCAACGACATACTGCTAAAACAAACGCTTAACTCCTTCCACATAAAATTAACGGTGATAACACCCTTCATCACTATAAAAAACAAATAACCTGTTACCCATCCCAGTATGACCTCTAACACAATCGGAAGGTCATAATTCTTTAGACTCTAAGACTTTTCACCACAACTACCAACTAAAAGCAGGACCGTTTCAAGAAGCTTCAGTGAACCGTACGCTCTCTGCAGACATAAACTGATATGATCCGTGAATCTCAATTCCTCATCTAGCCATATCCCCAAACTTTTCACTTTTTTACTGAAATGTATGGATCTATCATCCAACAGAATTTGATTGGAATACTCTTGCAAAAAGATTTGTGTCTGACTAATTTTACCAAATACAATAGCATTAGCTTTGGAGGCATTTAGTTTGAGACAATGATCCTTAGAAAATATCAGCAACTTATGCAAATCATAGTTCACTGAGGCTACAGCCTTTTTGTATCCATCAGGATGAAATGATAAGTACAGTTGAGTGTGATCTGCATAAAAATGCTGTGAAAACGATATGAAACTAGAAGGAAAATTCGAAATGTGAATAGAAAATAAAATTGGACCTAAAATAGATCCTTGGGAACACCAGTTGTTATGTCTAAATACGAGGAAGTATTATGTTGACATCTGACAGCTTGAATAGTCTAGAAGAATTAGTGAAGATAGTTTATCTTGATCGTAAGCCTTGAAAATGTCATCAGTTACTTTCAACATGGCCGTTGTGCAGCTATATCCGTTTCTAAAGCCGGATGGCGTGGTTGGAATAATTTGGTTCACAGTTAGGTGGTCTTGCAACTGAATATTGATAATTTTTTCTAGAATTTTAGACATAGTTGGTGAAACACTGATTGATCTAAATTCATTCAAATGTTCAGGGCTTTTTGTTTTTGGTATTGGCGTAACATTATGCTTTTTTCCATTGGAAAGGAAATACTGAATTAATTGAACAATAATTTATAATATGGGTTATATATAGCAATAAAAAAGGTATGCATAGATTTATAGTCAAAATGTTAATACCATCTACACCAATAGCTTTACTTCCAATAATTTTTATTATATTTAGAATATAAATCTGTCACTGGAATAAATTTTAAATAAGAGGACACAGTAGTTTTTGTATTATTGTTGTAAAAAAATTATGCTGGCACCCAATTTGGGTACTGCATTTACAAAGTGTCGGTTGATATTATCACAAATCCATCCATTATTAAAATTTAAATTTCTTCTAGTGGTATTTGTTTGGTTAATTAAATGTTTTAAATGTTTCCACATATCCTTGAATGATTTATTTTTCACATTGGACTTCTTTTCATTTTTTATTGCAATTGTAACCATGTTGCTCAACTGCTCATTAGATTGCCAATGTTCTTCATTTTTTGTAAGTTTAAACGTTTTAAACGCCCTATCCCGATCTATCATCATGGCACGAATGCTATCAGTAAGCCATGGAGCGTACTTTTTCATTATTCTGTAGCACTGAAAAGGGGCATGCAGGTCTAGCAAGGACAAAATACTGGTTGATAAAAACTTTACTTCACTGTCAATATCTGGTAATTCATAAATAATTTTTCAAGGTATAGTATGTAGATCAGAGTTAAATTGTTGATAGTTTAAATTTTTAAAGTTTCTGTAAGTAACATATTTTGGGTGATTGTGTTTAATTTTAAAAGGCAATTTAAATACTATCATTTCATAATCGCTCACTTCTGGAATATGCTTGAGATCTATGGAAGTAATTTTACTTTCATCAGATGTAATGATAATATATAATGTAGCTGCGAATTTCGAGATTCTGGTGGGTTGGTTAATCAGTTGTAATAATCCGAGACCATCTAATGTATTAATAACATATTGAGCAGTGTGTTTCTTAATATCCAGGAGATCAATGCTAAAATCCCCCAAACAGATTACAAAATCCACAGTAGGTAGTATCGCAGAAATGACTGACTCGAAAATACCAAAAGAGTTATTTGTGTATTTAGAGCGTAACAGATTGCCGCTTGAGAAAGAATGTCGATCTTTCGAAAGCGGCAATTTTACTTTACACTCGAAAAACACACATAATTTTTTCTACAGTCGCCCTTTTAATAATTAAAACCGTTTTTTATATTATCTTAGGTTATAATAGGAGTGCTAGAATAATCGTCATTTTCGCTATTCATCATGATTAACCTTAAAAAGATCTACTGACTAGGGATGTTAAAAGATAATCGACTTTTATATAAATCGATTGCTTTTTGCTTATAAACGATTTTTAGTTATCGATTTTTATAGTAATATTAATCGATTTTTAGTAAATCGATGTTATAAATTACGTGTTTAAATAGATTTTCGGAAACGGCTCGTATTATTTATTGACTATTTTTCAAAATTAGTTACCATTTTTCCAAATTTTTGATAATTTTTGACCATTTTTCAAAATGATGACAATTTTTAACCATTTTTGACAGTTTTTGACAATAATTGTCCATTTTCAACAGTTTTTCACAATAATTGACAATTTTTAACCATTTTTGATAGTTTTTGACCATCTTTTACAATTTTTCAAAATTTTAGACCATTTTTCAAAATTATTAACCATTTTTGATAATTATGGACAATTGTTGACAATTATAGACCATTTTTCCAAATTTTTCACCATTTTTGACATTTACTGACCATATTTCTAAATTTTTGACAATTTTTGCAAAAACTAACAATTTTTAACAATTATCAACTGTTTTTCAAAATTTTGACAATTTTTAACAATAATTGTCCATTTTAGACAGTTTTTGACCATTTTAGATATTTTTTACGACAATCATTGGCTATTTTTGACAATTTTCCAAAAATTTTGACAATTTTTCAAAATTTTTGACAATTTTTCAAAAATTTTCACCCTTTTTCAAAATTATTGACCATTTTTGATAGTTTTGACCATTATGGACCATTTTTGATAATTACTGACAATTGTTGAAAATTATGGACCATTTTTGACTATTTTTGACAATTATTAACCATTTTTGACAATTTTTCAAAAATTTTAAAAATTTTTCTAAAAAGTTTACCATTTTTCGAAATTATTGACAATTTTTGATAGTTTTTAACCATTATCTGTCAAAATTTGAACAATTTTTTACAATATACAACTATTTTTAAAAATTTTGACAATTTTTAACAATTATTGGCCATTTTTGACAATTTTTCAAAAATTTTGACCATTTTCCAAAATTATTGACCATTTTATTTAGTTTTTGAGGATTATCTGTCAACATTTTAACAACTATTGACTAATTTTGACAATAATTGTACATTTTGGACAGTTTTTGACCATTTTTGATAGTTTTTGACAATTATTGACCATTTTTGACAATTTTTATAAATCTTCAACAATTTTTGACAATTATCAACTATTTTTCAAAATTTTTGACCATTTTTCAAAATTATTGACCATTTTTAGAAATAATTGACAATTTTCAACCATTTTTGATAGTTTTTGACAATTGTTGACAATTATGGACCATTTTTGACTATTTTTGACAATTATTAACCATTTTTGACCATTTTTCGAAATTATTGACCATTTTTGATAGTTTTTGACAATTATCTGACAAAATTTTAACAATTTATGACAATTATCTGTCAAAATTGCAACAATTTTTGACAGTTATTAACTATTTTTCAAAATTTTGACAATTTTTAAGAATTATTGTCCATTTTTGACAATTTTTGATAGTTTTTGACAATTATTGGCCATTTTTGACATTTTTTCAAAATTTATAACAATTTTTAAAAAAATTTGACCATTTTCCAAAATTATTGACCATTTTTAATAGTTTTTGAGAATTATCTGTCAAAATTTTAACAATTATTCACTCATTTTGACAGTTTTTGACCATTTTTTACAATTTTTGATAGTTTTTGACAATTATTGACCATTTTCGACCATATTTCAAATTTTTTGACAATATTCATATCATTTTATTTGATTTTTAATCATTCACCAATTGAGTTAATTCGGAGGGCGTGGTTTAATTAAATAAGCGGGCGAAAAAGATTCATTTTTTGCGCTAGAGCGTAAACTAACAATCCTCGGCATTTGACGACTTTACTTTTTCATTTGAATATAGTAATAAGTCATTTTACGCGCGACTGTAGAAAAAATCGTTTATAGAAAGTTTCGTTAAGATTATGAAAGACGGCAAGAGCAATAATTGTTCTGATTTGAAGGATAGCTTTAACCATATTTGCTCAATTTCATGAGTATTCGGTATAAGTGTATATTTTATATTGTTTTTGATGTAAATACCCACACCTGCACCGGTAATATCTGAACCTCTATCAACTCTTTAAAATTTATAATTAGGAATACCAACAACTTAATTTTTAATATATCCAGTTAACCAAGTTTCAAGCCTTGACGTCTAAATTATTGACTACAACCAACTTTTTAATCTCATATTAAAGTGTGCTATTAAAGATCTGGCATTCACATGGGCACATTTCAAATTGTTACTCATTACACAATTAGTTGAAAAATGAATAATAAAATGTTTGCAGACAACGAAACCATACAAATACAAATATAAAATATTTTGAAAACTACACAGGCAAAACTAAGACCATAAAGTAACAGATATATTAGTATATAAATTATATTTTGTAATTTGAGTTCGATCTTAAATTTTTACTTAATTACAGCCAACTGTAAATAATTGTCATCATTAAGCTCTCAGAGCTTCTGGACGAATAGCATCTACCTTGTGCTGATGAGGCGCAATACGCCGAAACCGGTCCACAAGTGATGTTATTCCTTCTAATCGCAAACCAGAATGGTTGGTTCTATCAGATATACCAGCCCCGTTTACTTTAGAAGTATAATTCAACGTTTGTCGGGGCATATAGCCCGAGAAGTAGTTGTTGCTTCTTAGTGGACGGTCTGCTCTTTGGAAATTCAATTTTCTAATTTTGTAAAGCGTTTAATAATATTGAACTATTATTTTTTGACGTCGATCTTAAATGTCTACCTAAATTCTTTTGAGAAGCCTGAGGGCCTTTTCCAGACGGAAACGTGTTTTTATAACTATATCTTTACTAGAGGGTTTACCTGAGAGATAGTATTTGGATTGACTTTCCTCCTTCGTTCTATTCACATTTTGTTGTTGATGTTTATCGTCCAATACTTGCTCTCGATGACAAAAATTAATTTGCCCTTTTGACTTGTGTTGATCTGATTCTAAATCTCCAAATTTTGTCTTGTTTTTCAGACATTGATCAGCAGGTGCTGAAGGAGCACTACTTATTTTTCTTTCTTCTTTTTTCGGTTGATTTTCAAAATTCTTAAGCTCTTCAACAGTGCATGCTGTATTATTGACGTACAATTTATAGCCTTTAATATACCATATTTCGTCCCTATTTTCCCTAGCTTTGGTCAAATGGTTCCTTAGAATTCTCTGGTCTGCGCTTTGATTGAAAGTTAAATCGTTAGATACAGTAATTCCAGTCACTTTAAGCTTCTTACACTCTCTCAATACTTCTAATTTTTTAAATTCAATCAATTTAAACTCAGTGGTTTATTTTTATTTTGCAAATATATTTTTGGTGGTGTTTTAAATACTCAACCCATATGAGGGACTGAGAAAAAAATTTTTCATATATAATCGCTGCCACAGTTCAACCATTATTCCAAATGCTACGCATTTTTCAATAGCAGCGAAAGGCAAAGGAATAATAAGCGACCCCGATTGAGCGCATAAAACAAGGTAGTACCTCTAGAGTCCCAAGTACAAGTAGTACCATCGTTCACCACAGTGCGATTTAAAACTTCATTTTCTTATAATTTACTTAGTTTAGGGTGAGTTGTTTACTAATTTAGCATAGCAATCAAAATCCGCGGTGAACTGTTGGAGAACCGAGTTAAAGACCAAATCCTCCGAGCTGGCCAGCATTGCAGTAGAGGAAACAGGGTATCGTTGAGTCGTTTTCCAGTTCTTTCGCTGCTATATTATTTTTTTTTGTTTTTTAACTAATTTTTTTATTAAACTGTGGATAATTTACATCAATTTTCTTGAGCTATGGCTCAAGTGGTCCTTCGATTTTCTTCATATAAACTGTTGCCCATCGGAACCAATCGGGAAAAAAAGTTTACACGCTTGGTATACGGTCGGCTCAAAACGTCGGAGTGCGTACGAGCCGTAGTGATAGGGATGAAACAATGGATATCTTTCCTAGTAATCCTATCGAAGGATGTCACAACTTTCCAAGCGGAAATGATGGCAATTCATCTTTGTGAAGTAGACATTAATAGACAGAAGAGAACATACCATTCGATTGCCAACTTCACAGATAGCCAGGCAGCGCTAGAGGTACCCGATCTTAAGTGTAAGTACTCTGAATGTACTGGAAGACCGTTGAAAGGTTATGGTGGCTTGGGTTTCAGGGCACAGAGACTATAAAGGCAACGAAAAAGCAGATGAAATGGTGACAGTAGGTTTTTCAATGCCATCTGTTGAATCGCACCACACACCAATCAAAAGGACTGCAGAAGAGTGGATAGCCTACAGATCCACAAAATGGACGAGTTTACCAGTACAGAGACCACCGGAACAGTTCATTATGAAACATTCGCCAAAGTTTACAGCAGGATTAATAAGTGAAACCAAAAACTGTCAAAACTGTAGGTAGTCTGCTCAATAGACACTTACCGCTGATAGGATGAAGGAATAAACGGCACAACACATTTCATGCCAGTACGCAGGCCTGGCAAATTGTGTAGTTCTCTATACTGGTACTTGGCACATGGAGGACTTTATAAAAATTCCGTCTCAAAGCTGATGGACTTGAATAAAAGAGTGGGGCTGGAAAAATTTATCTGGCTGGAAAGAGCCACATAAGATTTGAAAAGGTTGAAATGGAATAGTTCAGAAGCTACCTCATTCAATCTAATGTTATTCGTAGCAAGAGAACACAAATCACCAAATTTCAAACTTATATCTTCACCGGGGTTTAAGGAAAATGGGAATAAAAACACAATTTTACTCACCACCTTCTAAGGGTTATATCTCGGGAAGGCGGTGGTCTGGGGAAATATTAATATTGTTATGTAAAAGATCCATCACAATTTACTGAGGGCAATCAACTACCCGATAATTTCGCATGAGTTTAGCAAAAATGGATTCAATTTTTCTTAAATAATTCATTTTAAATTCAATTCAGCTCATTTCATTGTGATTCAGTGTTGTCTCAACGATGAAATATTGTAGTGTGTGTGTCAGAAGAGATTGGAGATTGCAGATTACATCAGTGGATATTCTCAGAAATTACATCTGGCAGTGATAGTAATATTATTCGGTATTATTGTGAGGAAATTACCAATACGGTAGTATTCTCATGAGACAATAGAATTGAATGAAATACAATTCCACCGAATGAACAGTATCAATGCATTCCAAGTAACAAAAACACACGAAAGTCAAGCACGGTGTAGATATTCAACAGAATCTTGGGTGTCAAAATCTTATCATTCCTTAAAAATAATTGGAACGTTTGCTAACACAATAACTGGGAATATCATGTACAGGGTGATTCAGTAGTGCGATAAAGTCCAATATCTTGTAAGTCCTCACAGATATTTAAAAAAAATTTGACCGATTGTAGCCAGCCTAAAGGCTCATATTTTGAGATTGGTCACAATTGTACCGGGTGTCTGATTAAGAGAGGTAGCCCGCTGTATCTCAGAAACTTTTGATCGTACAGCTTAGAGAAAAAAATCTGTATTACAAACTCGTGTCACGTGACTGTCAAAGTCAGTTTTAAACAAGGAATAAAAAACACATCTTAATTGTTGATAATTGTATTTTATAATCCCTCTTGGCATGATTAAATGCTACATGGTGGCAGCGTAAGGTTTTTTTCAAGTGCTGCTTATTGGAAATAAATATGTCAACATGTCAAATCCACCCTCTCCAGTTCAAAATAATGAATTCAACCAAGTGCTGAATATGCAATTTATTGCACCAGTTCAACAAATAACGTCTCCTGATTTTAGATACTTGTGAGAACTTATTGTTAATTAAAGTCTAACTCCGTTGTTCACCAGTGAACTAGCCCTCCAGCACAATATGGCCGACCTGTCAGTGACATCATTCTGGAATGGTCTATTGAATTTGAAGTGGCGACGCAGGGCTAAAAAAACAAACTGCTTAGATAGACGATTTTGAGGATAGGTTTTGTCAATTTTTCCATATGAGTTCGATCTCCTTATCTAGCCTCCATAATTCAATCCTTCAAAGTCATAAATTTGACAACCACTAACAGTTTGAAATCTAAATAATTGGGAGATATTGCTTAATTTATTTTTTTCTCCCTAAGAATCCCGACGTCACTGCTTTGTACGAAATTGAGTTCGATTTTTATTTGTTATTTATTACTTTTTAGCGAACTCTCTTCTCATTATCTCATTTTTAAAGTGTGTCGTAACTTTAAAACATTCTATCATTTTATAAATTTACCGCTATTATTCAATATTTTTCCAGACTAAAGATTAGAATACCCCAGAAGGCAAAATATAAGGAGGCTATTACGGAAGCTGTGCAGCTATCTACTTTAGATGCGTATTAAAAGGAGATTGTGAAGGAGAAAGATATTTTGTGAGATGTTGCCATTTTACCGAGATATTACCCACATTACCATTACGATATAGAGCAAACGGTATTGGTCGTTAGGTACACCTGCATGAGCATAATGACTTTACTTCACGCTCTTTTGTTCTATCGACTTTTTGGCTTTATTTGGGGAAAAAGTGAGAAAAAGAACAAGCAAGTTAGAAAAATAGGCAGTTAAATATACTAAAAGTTCAGATATTCGTTGGAATAAAACTCATTCTAATGGAGTTGAAAAATCGACTGGAGTCTTAAACTCGGTTTTGGTCGATTTATCGACAAAATATTAGAATTTGTACAAAATAATGAAATCATGGCACATTTAATATTTTGTCCTCAACTATTTGATAATGTTTACATTTTACGTGTGCTTCTTCAAGTATAATGACGTTCATTATTCACCAGTGAATAATAGGCGTACATCCTGTATGCTTGTTGAATAATATACTATTATTTTCAATATGCTTTTTAGTTCTTTATACTTATTTTGGTTGCATTCGTAATACCTTTTTATTTTGCAGATTTTATCTAACATCGATAGACTTCAAACATAATATTAAACACACCTAGTATTTTATTATAACTATGAACTAATAGTACCTATGGGCTACCAGTTCTTAGGGTATGTTTAACAATTAATCTCAACACTTCCCCTTGCTAAAATTTTGTAAACCTGAATTATCTCTATGAATTAGAAAATAATGTTGTGCAAATCCCTTTGTCAAAATATCTGCTTGTTGTTTTTCAGTCCCTATATATATGATATTCATTAATCCGTCGTTTTGTAAATTTTCATAAGCACAATTATAATTAAGTCAATATGTGTTTGATACGCTTGTTATTACCCGAATTCCTGATGATGTTAGTGCAGCCTTGATTGTCTTCATAAATGTTTACAGTATCAGCCTTCACAGTTGAGTCAAATAATATTATCCTTAGCTTTAATATTCCACATACACCACTTTGAGCAATAAGTTCTGTTTCATTTGTAGACAATGCTACAAAATTTTGTTTTCCTTTTGCCGAAGCTACTATATTTTCGAATACTGCCCTTGTGCCTAACATTGAATACCTTATTAATTTTCGATAGCATTGACTATACACTTGAATAATTTTAGATTATCTGCAAACATCAAAATTTCCTAGTTGCATATAACAGATCAAAATACCGCCCTAGACCAGGACACATCAGTTCAGATCAAGACCTGACTATCTTCCACAGGAAACCATTTCATATAAGCTAAGCACCTATAAAAGTACGAATCCCTTATTCATTTCCTGTGGCAGAATAAATTGAAAATTTGTTTTTAATTCTTTTTTATTTTATTAGAAATCCTCAGCTATAAAAGTTGAGGGAGATATCGCACGGGGTAATTTTTAGTAACTTTTTTTATTATTAACTTTCATTTAAATTTTACAAGGCGTTTCCACCTTTTCCGCCTTAGTTTCATTAGAATTTTTATCGTCAAAAAGGTAGTGGCGCCCTCAATTTTTACAACCCTTCTGTTATCCTTGTGTGACATAAACTTGGGGTCGAATTTACTCTTCGTATGCCCCCGTATCATTTTATGACAGAAAGACTCTTTAATAAATAAAAAAATTACAAATAGTGAAAAGACAACTGTTAACAAGGAAAAACTGCTATTTAATCATGTGTTCAAAGTGATACCGTTAACATTCAGGCAATAAAAGTTGAAAGAGAGCCAATTTTAAACAACGATTAAATAACAATGGAAGGCTGGAATCAAAGGCAAAACAAAATGATTGAATAGAGATTTATCAGACCTTTTAAATGAGGTGTAACTTGATACCTAAAGCCATTTGAAAAAATGTAAGGGGTATCTCCAGTAGGGGTGAATCTGACGTTCATGACATTAGCGCCAAAAAGTGTCCCCCTCAAGTTAAAAGTTGACGTGTTTCGGCATTTCTTTCTAATATGTCCCATTTTTTAAATATTAAGGGTGGGTCCTTTTCAAATGAACACAGTGTATATGTAAAAAATTCGTATAATTGTCAATTAGCTATTAAAAATGATAATATTGTTTGGAAAAAATTATTCATAGAATTAACAAATAAAAAAGTATTTGGTTTAGGGGTAATTTACAAACCTCATGAAATAACAGATAATGCTTTCCTGAATGAATTTGAAGATTTTTTAATCTCTATATTTCCAATTGTTGATAATTTAATTTGCTTAGGTGATTTTAACATAAATTATCTATACAAAAATAATATTGTTCACAAATTTAATAATATTGTTGATAATTTTGAACTAGCGCAAGTCTTAGATGAACCGACACGACAAACATCGCTTCTGGATTATATAATAGTTAATGAAAATAGTGTAGTAGATAGAGGAGTTATTCATAATGGAATCTCCGACCTCTCATTGGTGTATTGAAAAATAAACGTAAAAAATGCCAAAGAAATCAAAATGCATACATATAGATGTTTCAAAAATTTTAATGAGGAGTTATTTTATAATGACCTAAGAGATACATCATTTTTTCGTATATTTTATCAGGATGGTATTGATGAAAAGGTAGCATATTTAGTAAACTGTTTAGTTATTTCATTTGATAGACATGCACCTATAACAACATTCAAAATAAGTGAAAAAGAAAGGGCTCTTAGAAGATATAAAGAAACACGATCAAATGATCATTTTAACTTTTATAAAAATCTAAAAAACTACACAAATCAAGCTATTAAAAGGAGGAAACGTGCTTATTTTTTATATCAGTTTGAAAATACTAACTCCAATTGCATGTGGCAGCTACTTAGATCAAATAATTTTCCTAAAGATAAAAATCGTGAAATTCCTGTAAGCTTGAGAAAACCAAATTAAATTAATGATTTCTTAATACATTCCATCACAAGCGTTGCACCACCTGAAAATCTTCTGAGTTTTTATCAATCTAATAGCCTAGTTCCCGTCTCCTTTACTTTCAAAGAAATTGATGATATGTTTGTTTATAACAACATATGTAAAATAAAATAAAATGCCATGGGTTGTGATGGGCTAAATGTTAAACTAATTAAATTATGTTGCCCCCTAATCGTTCCATACATTACACATATCATTAACTTTTGTTTAACCCATCAAGTAGTTCCCAATGTATGGAAGCAAGCTATCGTGAAAATGTTACCAAAAAATGAAAATCCCAGCGACTACAAAGATTTAAGGGGAATTAGTATTTTTCCCTATGCTTTCTAAGATTTTGGAAAGGGCGATGGAACTGCAAATAAGAGAACATTTAACAATTAACTCAATACTTCCTAGTGTTCAATCTTAACATATTACATTATATAGGATTTTCTGAAAGTGCCATTAACCTTTTGCGTAGTTATTTAAATAATCGACAACAATGTGACAAAATTAATTCAGATCAATCAGGATTTTCAACTTTGAATGCAGAAGTTCCTCAGGGATCCATTTTGGGACCACTACTGTTTTCTATTTATACAATGATCTTAATAACATCTTCAACTAGAATACGGGACTATGTTTGCCAAACATAATTACGGGACTATCGTAAATTTTACTACTCAAAAAACAACAAAATTCCTCCATCAAACTTTATTTTAAAAAAATACAAAAAAAATCTTATATTCTTCATTATCGGAAGAAACGTGTAAAATTATAATACCAAGATTTTTTTATTATTTTTCACAGCATACAGTGCAAATATCACCTCGGTGTTCTCCGCAAATTGGATTTTCACACTCCATACAATAATTAGTGGTCATGCGCCTTTTTTTGCTTGGGCAATGGTAACAAGTCTTCCTCTTCTTATCTTGGGGTGTGTTCACAACGTTTTCTTTTGATATACCGAGGATTTCCGAATATATCGACGTAAAGTTTTGCTGTTATATCTATGCTGTATTCATGGTTTGGCAAGGCACATACTTAAATCAATCATGTATTGGTATCTTGAAATAGGTTTTTCGCCCATTTTCAACGTATTAAAAGTGTAAATGAGATAAGAGTTTATGCTGGCCATATTTATCATCCCATAAAACACACATAATGGCCATCTCCGTGTTCTTCTGCTCGAACTCATATATGAACACATTTAGTCGAAGGTGTCCACACCTGATTTGGTCTCATTATAGTTATGAATTATCATTGGCTTACCGGTTTCTTCTTGGATCTCTGCCTTTTCATGCATAGTCGAAAGTAGCAAAAAAATGTAAAAAATAGTCATCCAGGTTAGAACATTCTTTTGCAGCTCCTTTAGGACCAGCTATAAAATGTATAATATTCCTAGCAGCCGTTCTTTTGGATTGTTGAAGGAACTCAGATGACCATGTGTGACCATTCTTGCCTTGTAGACGTTTTTTTTTCAAGTTGATTACATATTTTGAGCGTGTACGTACTTGAGATAAAGGTATATCATCTTCATCTAAGCGAGGTTCGATTTCTTCTTCAGATTAAATTGGACTAAATCCTTGTTGGATGAGACAAGCAGCCGAATTATTGTCTTTATCAAGCTCACTGTCGGAGGAAGATGATTCGACTTCCAAATTGTCCTCTTCAAAGTCGACAAATAATCCTGGATCATCATCTACTCCATTCATAATACGAGCCGCTTCCTCCTCCAATTGTTTTTCGGTCAAAAACTCTCGAATTGACATCTTAAAAAAAATCACTATGTTTATTATAATGTATCTAACTTATAATAATGAAATAATATCTCACCTCAAATTTCTAATACTAAAACACTCACAATCGGTACAAAAAATAAAAACCAGTTTAAATGACGTAAACACGGGACTTTCGTAAAATGAACGAGCCTATCGCTAAAAAAACGTTTTAGGGTCGGAAACCAGAACGACCGCACACCAGACAGCCTAGCTTAATACTAGACTAGAAGGTACTCAATAAGGCAATTCGATACATTAACCGTAAGTAACCGAAAAAGCACGAAGACTTAGTGGCGTCGTAAAGTTTACGAATGACCCGTACTCTAGGGTTAAAAACCTGTGAAATTGACGTCTACGCAGATGACACCCAGATATACTATAGCTTCCCTCCAATGTCCGTTGATAATGCCTGCGAAAATATTAATCAAGAACTAAAAACTTTCATAAAATTAGCGACAGATCATTGTCTATTGATCAACTGATCTAATCTAATGTAATTTTGTTCGGCTCCGCTTATAACAAGGCTAAAATTGGAAACTTAATAAATATACAAATAAATAATGAAGAGTTAGCCTTGGTTAATCATGCTAAAAATTTAGGTGTCATTATAGATTCAGATTTAAGATTTGAGAAACACATCAATGAATTGATTCAACGTGCTTACGGCTCATTAAAACTGATATATGGAAATCGTTATTTTCTCCCCCAACATGTTAAAAAACCCTGTGTGAGAGTCTCGTTTTATCACACTTTAATTTTGCAGATTTAGTGTATGGCCAAAATTCAACTCTCCTTTATAAAAACAAAATACAGAAAGTACAGAATTCATGTTTCAAGGTTAATATATGGTATTAAAAAGCGACAGCGTATTATTACATAAGTTAGTTGAAACGGGATGGTTAAATATGGATAATAGAAGAATGCTTCATGCAACATGCCTTTTTCACAAAATTATTACCCTTCATATTCCTACATATTTGCACCAAAAAATTCCTTTTCGAGCTGATGTTCATAATTTAAATCTAATGTTTAAGGGTCTACTATCTCCATCTGTATTCAATACTGAACTATTTAGACGGTCCTTTGAAAACCTAATATTTTTTATTTATAACTCCGTTTCCGAAAACTTTAAAAAATAAAATAATTTAACTTTCAAAGCCAAGTTTAAAAATAATATTACTTCAGAGGCAATCCTAATTAATTGTTTTTTCTCCTACGCTTGTTATACTATCCATATTATATAAAAGTATTTACTCTTGTTTTTTTTGCTATTTTCTTAATTGTTTATTACAGACATTTGTTTTTTCTTTCTTTTGTGGGTTGAGTGGAAGAGCATTTTCGTAATGATATTAAGTGTCATTGCAGAAAATGAAAAAGAAAATGTAATTTAGTTATTTGAAAATAATAAAGGCGTTTATTATTATCATTATAACGTGTACATAGACCAAAAAGACGTCCCCCTTTATATGATTTTTGATGTGTTTTTTCAGTTTTTCATGAATTAGAATTATGTGAGGTGGATAGTTTTTATTGAAATGCTCTGATATTCACTAATACGGACTATGTTTTTTTTCCAACAGCTCGTAATAAGAACATTTTATAGAAAAACTGTAAAGCCCACGCGTCTCTTTGTTCGGATAACTGAAGCTCCGTATCCCAAGGGCGCTCTTTCCCTTAGTCTACAGTATTATATTTCACTGTTTCACCTGAGTTCGCAAAAACTTTTTCAGTTCAGTTTACTTTCGAGAATTTGGTGGAGTAAAAAAATTTGGAAGTTTAATTGCGTGGAAAAGTATCTATTCGAATGATCAATAGAAATATGGAAACTCTAAAAACTGTTTTGTATCTTATTTTTTGCTACTTCCACCGTTGAAAAAAAAACTGATGAAAAAATCATAAGCTGGTTATACCGAATGTCCCAGAGATTCGTACCAAAGAACATACGGACAGCATCTGTAGGAAGGAAATTTGATTTTTTTTTCGATGCAAAAGATACTCCGGTGATTGTGTTTTGAAAATTAACCCTAGAAAACCGGTCACTTGTGAATTTTCGGATGGTTTTGGCTAATGCAGTAAAACGAGATAGAATAGTGTCCTCTTAAGAGCCTGTCAAGTTACTAAAATGTCAAATTTAATGAAAAAAACTGGTAATAATCCGAGATAATTAAACGTCGTTAATTTGCGCATCGCATGTGTCACATAGTCGTCTGTCGCGTAACGCCATTTCGCGGTTTTTGTGCTTCGGTATTTTCCTGCCTCTTTGTTCAAGTGTGGGTATGTGTGGTAATTGATATTGTTTATCATCATCATAAAGGACATTGTCCAAGTGTATTGTGAAGGAATGTAATGTTGGTGCCCTCGGCAAGTTTTATAACTTGAAAAGTGACAAATTACTAAAGTAGTCATAATTTACTTAATTACAGTTATGTACCTGTAAAAAATTGTCATATTTCAGTAAAGCGTGATCAATAGACGTCAAAGTTAATAGTTTGATACTATTTTAACGCTTTACATAATTTGAAGAATATTTTTCAAAGAACAGGCCGTTCACTAAGAAGCAACCACTACTTCTCGGGCTATATGCCCCGACAGACATTGAATTACACTTTTAAGTTAAACGGAGTTAGGAATTTACTTAATTACAGTTAACTGTAAATAATTGTCATATTAGTAAAGCGTTTACTTTGAAGTGTGATTCAATGTCTGTCGGGGCATATAGCTCGAGAAGTAGTTGTTGCTTCTTAGTGGACGGTCTGCTCTTTGGAAATTAATTTTTCTAATTTTGTAAAGCGTTTAATAGTATTGAACTATTATTTTTTGACGTCTATATATCTCGCTTTACTAATATGACAATTATTTACAGTTAACTGTAATTAAGTAAATACCTACAAAACCGAGATGGTTTTTTGTCGATATAGAATTTTGGTTTGTGATTAGATGTAGAGATGTCGCTGATATCGCACTCTTAGCATTTCCTCAACTGAGGCTAATGTATTGGTGTGATATCAACGTAGTCTCTAGTCCAGGATTATGCTCTTAGCGCTTCTGGACGAATATTATCTACCTTGTTCTGATGAGGCGCAATACGCCGAAACCGGTCGACAAGTGATGTTATTCCTTCTAATCGCAAACCAGAATGGTTGGTTCTATCTTAAGAGATATACCAACCCCGTTTACTTTAGAAGTGTAATTCAATGTCTGTCGGGGCATATAGCTCGAGAAGTAGTTGTTGCTTCTTAGTGGACGGTCTGCTCTTTGGAAATTAATTTTTCTAATTTTGTAAAGCGTTTAATAGTATTGAACTATTATTTTTTGACGGAGTTAGGAATATCTGCAGATATACCTAACGCCGTAATTCAATGTCTATCGGGGGCATTTAAGCCCGAGAACTAGTTGTTCCTTCTTAATATGGAAAATATTTTTCAAATTTTGAAAGCGGTATAATAGTATTAATCTATTAAAGTAGTCATTTATCCATACATATGTTTAGTACCAAAGTTACATGCCAGGAACAACATCGCTTACCTAATTACTTGGAACGAAGTGGAAACAGATCTTTGGTTTTGACAAGAAAACAATGGGGGAATGTGTGTAAAATTATATTCTAGATTATAATCCAGAGGAAGAAGTTGATAACATTTTTTGGTCACCCACTATGGCAAAGGAACCTATACAGGAGACAACAATTCCTTCTACAGGTGTAAGGAAGAAGCATTTAACCATTATCGGTTGCTGATAGAGGTATGGAAGGAAATATAAAATATCAATTTTATAAAGTTATATTAGTGAATGGATGAATTGTCTACAGAAGATACTAGGATCATGGTGGAACTATTTATCGATATTTTCGTTGAAGAATAGCAAAAAAAGTCTTCTCTGGAAAAATACCCCATCATTTTCCAAAGGTGAAAAGTTTCAAGAAAAAAATATCTGAATGCTTACAATAATAATATGTATGTTTGAACTTATTAAAGCTGTATGTGTGAAATGAATGATATATTCTCAATAATGGTTATAACTTCTTAACACAGGCGGCAGAAGCAAACAAGAGCCCTGGAAAATATGCGAATTAGAAAAAAGGTGATCGCAACCAGCCAATCAGGAGCCAATGTTAACGATTGTACATCAGTAATTGTGATTATAATCGAAATAGTATGACCCATGGACTTTATCAATATACATCAATTTTAGTGGCTGTATCAGAGATGTCCATTGTTGTTAATGTGAGGATTATTCGATTATCCGATTTTCAGACAATTTCGCTAACCGGATAATTTGTGGATCGAATAACTTTTCGAATGTTTTTCAGGTAGGATGTATAAAACATACTTTATCGAAACTTGTTCATTTCTGGGATTTGTTATTTTGTAACGTGAAACTTAACAATGTTGTTGATTGGAGCAAACGATGTAAAGCTGAAGTAGAACAGAATTTAATATATTATATATATCACAAATCACACATCACACAAACATTGTAGCGATACATTCCTGTTTATAACAACAACTAAATATATAATATACAGGGTTGGGATAAAGTATGGAACCAAGTAAAAATTTTTTAAACGAAAAGAACGATATTTATGAAAATTTGCAGGTAAGTGCAATGGAACAATATGCATCTGATGTACGTTTTTTTGTTAATAATATACTTCCGGTTTAACCGGAAATGCCATCAACTTCTTTAATTTAAATGGGACACCCTATATATTTTTACAGATTTTAAAAGAGCTTATTATTTTGAATTCATACATACTGAGTTTAGTGTAAATAAATTTGTAAAAATGAGGAATATAGCACTTTAATCGACCTCCTTTGAGTTTTTTGCATTAGAGCAACAAACTATTTAAATAAACTAATTGATGTTGTTTGTATGCATAGTAATAAATAAACGAGTACTGTTTAGTACGTCTTTTGTTCTCCAAGTGTCAAATTCTAATTGACGGAAATAAATATTACCATTTAGAATGGTTCAATTAAGTGAAAAAGAGCGTATTGAAATTTTAATGATGATCGGTTATGGTGATCGTGTTAGAACTCATGAAGAAGTGTGTCATATTTTGAATAATTTGCATCCGGAGAGAAATCCTATATCACGCTCAACAGTAACTGAAACATTACAACGTTTTAATACAACCGGGATAGTAAAAAATTTGCTAAAACCTGGAAGACCGCGGACTGCAACGAACGAAACTGTTAAACAAAATATTGCAATCGATTTAGAAGAATCACCTCAAACTTCCACCACAAATTTGGCACTAAACCATGGTATCAGTCGACGTTCTGTAGGAAAGATATTAAAAAGTGAAAAGTATCATCCGTATAAGGTACAGTTGGTTCAAGAATTGTCAGACGATGTTTTTGAATGACTGCTAGAATTTTGCGAACGGCTAATGGACATCTGTAATGTCGACGATAATTTTGCTTCTAACATAGTTTTTTCCGATGAGGCAACTTTTTGTTTAAATGGAACAGAAAATCGCCATAACTCAAGGTATTGGTCAAATGAGAATCCTCATTGGATTCATGAAGCACATACCCAACATCCACAGAAGTTAAATGTTTGGATGGGAATTGTCGAAAATAGGCTTATAGGCCCATTTTTTTATCGATGGTGACAAGTATTTGGATCTACTAAATAACGAAATTATTCCTGCACTTCAACAGAATGGGCAATTACCACAAAATGTTTGGTTTCAACAAGATGGAGCACCTCCCCACTATGATAGACGGGTTAGGGATTTTCTGGATGCGAATTTTCCAAATCGATGGATTGGAAGTAATTTTGTTTCTCATTATTCTAAAATAATGAAATGTACACCCATTGTACAACTAACAGTGAGTTATTCCTCGTTTTTACAAATTTTTTACACTAAACTCAGTATGTATGAATTCAAAATAACATGCTCTTTCAAAATCTGTAAAAATATATAGGGTGTCCCATTTAAATTAAAGAAGTTGATGGCATTTTCGGTTAAACCGGAAGTATATTATTAACAAAAAAATGTACATCAGATGCATTTTGTTCCATTGCACTTACCTGCAAATTTTCATAAATATCGTTCTTTTTGTTTAAAAGATATTTACTGATTGGGGTAGAAGTAATTCGTTTTGTAGTTTCCATCGAAAGTGGTAGCCGTATTCGATCAGCCCTTCCGTCATCCATCGTGCGTGAAATCGATATCTAGAAACTGAAGAATCAGGATCATAAGATGAGAACAAGTCAAATTCAGGACAGGTTTTGAGTCCTATCTTCCTTGCATTGTTGCATATCTACGGCCAAAGATCTTAAAAGCAGGCCTAAAACAATTCAACGTAGAGATATCTGGCCAGGAAGTTAGGATTAATCAAGTAGCGATTGAAGCACTGAGTTAAAAGATGGTATGGGAATGTCTAGGGGAACTCAATGAAGTAGGTGAGAAAAACATCATAATCTTACAGACACCGGAAAAGGAAGAAATTAACTAGCAAAAAGAGGGGCTAAAGCATGCTTTTGTGTGCCGGAATCTCTCTTGCGGTATCAGATTCAATGTTATATTGGAATAAGTGGACAACGCCGGAAATAAGTGAAGATCTGGCCATTATAAAACTGCACTAAGAGTTTTGACAGGACATTGTCGCGTGAATGGGCTAATAGTAGACCAAGAAAAATAGAGTTCTGCGGAATGGAAAAAGAAACCTTTACCTACATACTTGTGGATTGCGAAGGAATACAAAATCATTGAAGACAACACCTAGGAGCCTACAATATGGAAAAGGGACACTTCTTAAATGGAAGCCTGCAGATATCCCAAAAATGAAGGCTCAATAGATCTTTTAGGTCAGAGTCTCTCATTTCGCTAGACAGGTGGGATGGTTGCTTCCTCCTCTCGGACAAAATACCCATAGTTTTTTTAAATAAGTATGATTAATTTTATTTATTGTTGAACTCAATGTAATTATTTAGACATAACTATATGTTTCTTTAATTATTTTGAGAAGTGTATAAATATTGAATATCGAATAAATTCAGGTATTTTTTAAATATTTCAACTAACAATAATTTGTTGCAAAGAGAGTTTTGCTTTTGTTAATTGAACAAATGTCACAAAATGGAAGTTTGTATAAAAACTATTATAATCATCAAAATAAAATCCTAATATTTTTTCACGTTTCAAATCTACTTTCCAAAGGTCTCAGATTTCTCATTTTTATTTATTGAAAATTAGTGATTTCAAACATCACTTGAGAGTTTTATTTATATTTTCCTAATAAAAAGAATAAATAACACATAAATTTGTTTATAAGAATATTCCAGAACATTTTTTTTCACAATCACAATAGTACTAGTAAAGAGATCTTCGAAACAATAAGAGATTCAAAGCCGATTGAGTGGGATAAAAGTGGCCCACTTTAGGAAGTTTTAGTGTGAATAGAGAAAATTGGACCGTCAAAATATTGGCCAATAACCTTTGTCGATTTTTTATATTGAGCTTTTAACTTTTTTATTGTTCCTCAATATTTATTCATTATTTAATGATTTTCTCATGATCTTTTTTTATTCCGATTAGTTGCTATAGCTTTCGATATAATATTCGCGAAAAACAAAACCCTTCAAATTTCCACTAAATTGTTGATAACTTTTGTAATTTGTTTTGAGCAGCTTTTGACGTTGGACGGAAATTTGTACAAATAACTAGACCATGCCAAGCAATAATGACCTTTAATGACTTTTTGTATAACTCAAGAAAGGTGGATACGTAAAAAAGGTACAGTGTTTATCAGGTTAAAACTAATTCAACAGAGTTAGTTCGACAATGAAAAAATATACCCAATAACGTTTTGATGTTCTCTAAGGATTGTATTTTCGCTGACTCTGGGATCTAAAGTCAGAATGGATCTTTTATTAACACTAACCAATGATAAAGGCGTGAACCCCAACTAAAAACACCAAGTAACAACAAAAACAATTTGGCTGCAGGATAGATCACACCAATTTGTTATTCTACGAAAGCTTCGAAGAATCAGAGAGTTGTGAGAAAGTTTAAGGCGTTCCCAACTTAGCTGGTGAGAGAAAAGAAAAATATACAGATGCTTACACACATTGGAGTTGAGTGAATAATTTTAACTTACTTTTTTCCCAGAAACACAGGGTGTCCCAAGAGTTTGTACCAAAACCCTTAAGTGTGATGCCTTTTGGCCCAATATAATAATGAATATTTAAAATAAGACTTAAATTCCCTTAATCTTATTTCAACAAAACGTTCGAACATTTCATTATTATATAAATATAAATTAAGAAGGTTATTGTCAAGTTCAAGCGTGAAGCAAAGCAAAACAATAATATGTTTATTTGGTTTACTCGAACTTGACTGATTATATAAATATACATTCAATATTCATCAGAGAAGAAGTTGATTTAGAATAAGTCATGAAGAACATTCTATAAAGTAGAATGGTCAGGGATAAGTAATCCTTAACCAATAAGTATAAGTACGCTATACGGCTACGTACTTATGCATAGCCTTAGTAATAGTAATTAGTGTAATATATTTAGTAAATAAATCAAACATATCCCAGTGCTAGAAGTAGTTGTTTCATTCTCTTGAGATGATCCTCCATGTGACCTGCAACACCACCTATCCAGAGGCCCTTCTGCACCTTTAGTCTACCATCGTATCCATTGACGTTTCTCACATTCATTACAGAGGGATAATAGAGGATCCAACACATAATGCTAATCCTTCATACTAAATTTGTGCCTACTCCACTGACCGTCATAAATCCGGCCACCTTAAATTTTATACATAAAAGTGCTTATTTCTTGAACAGTAGGTCAATTCTTCTGAAGCTATTCTGTTATTGAAATTTTGATCTGCAGTGACATTTAAGAGTAAGCAGGGTGCATGAATGTGAGGATATTCTTCAACTGAAATTTGGAATCTCCTTTAGGATGCAGCAGCTACAATAGAGAGTGCGAAAATGTAGTTCCATGCTCTATGAACACTTTGGTTCATTCATTTACGTTATTATATCTAGAATTCGTATATGAAAACGGAAATTAAAGTGGGCAAGTTGGTTCCGGAAATAAACTGAAGGTAATGAAATAGTTGATGACAGCTTTAATTGCCTGATTACTTTGTGGAATCGTAGCACTGCAGCTGTTCAAAATCAAACATTCGGTCCGATGTGTGATGGTGTGGGCGGTAATTTCGAGTGACGCTCATACAGAACTGATCTTTGTTGAAAACGGGTCTTTAACGCACATCGCTCTATTGAAGATATCCTCCAGGAAGCTGTTGTTCCCTATTCCTATTTTATCGGAAACGATTTATAATTGATACACGACCGGACGAATAGCTGACGAGTATTTGGACGAAGTGGGAGCTGAACGAATGGATTGGCCAGTTTGCAGCTCTGATCTCAATCTTATTGAGCATTTCAAAAACCCACTGCAAAGACGCGGGCTGCGGCAAGCCAGTGAGTTACATGCCTATGTCGCTGTCCCAGCCCAGATTGGTGAAGCCACACCTCAATGTGACTTTCTTTTTTTGATAGTTGTGATCACCTCCCATGAGCCATTGTGAATGCTGGAAAAGTTTTTGTTTTATTTCCATACTAAGATGACGATTGTTTTGTTCCCTTTTTCTGAGACCTGCTGGTTACTTCAGTTCAAAATGTGCCTATCAACAAAAATAATGGGGAAAGTTCATTCCTGGATATGCATTTTATTCACCTGCAGCAATTATAGTTGAAACTTCAGGTTCTCAACAAATTCAATTTAGAAATGTGTTATAAACACTTATAAACACAATAGAAGAATAGAATTATTACTCTATTTTTCAGTGTATACTTAGCCTAAGAAGTTGCCCTCCGTCAATTCACCTGACATGTATTTCTCTGATACTTATTGAGTCCTTTACAGTTATTCATTTTTCACGTTAAAAAAAATCAAAGTCAATAATCCACTGGTGAAGACATTTTATTGATCTGGTTATTATTATAGTGGAAACTTCAGTCTAATAGGAAAATTCAATTTTTCCATTGAAATGTTTCATTTGGCAATTATCAAAGCAATCTCTGAAATATACATCATAGATTAATTTCAATCTAACCGAATATCGTAGTAAAAGGAAATAAAAAAAGAATGAGGTCGTAGAGTGAATTAGGTACGTGTCAAACTTGCTGAATCAATCATCAAATGGGGGATTTGCGTTCGATCATAATTGCAAATCGTTTCAATTTGACTCGGATGATCGAGTGATTAAAGCCGATGAAACTTTGGACGAAAAATTACGTGTGACTGTTAAACGCTAAGCCATAATAGTCTGGTTATATTTGTGATAAAAAAAAATATTGGACTCAAGTTACAGTTCAGTGTAAATACAAAAGCAATTACATCATCCATTCGTTTGGGTTGTAAATTTTTGTACCATATCCAATGTTTTCTATTTCCATTCCAGAGACTTTGTGTCCTCTATATAGACCACTAGTTTTACTTGAGGGACTTTGAGAAGATCAAGTGGTTGTATTATTTCCTCCTCGGAGTGCTTTTGTCAAAGGACTTGTAAGTTCTCACAGAAACAAAGTATGTGAGTAGATGTTCCATCAAAAGGTTCACGTTTTCTGAAGATATCCCAAAAACGACCCAATGGCTATACACAATAGTTGCTAGACCAATGATATCCTATGGATGTCAGACACTGAAAGTGGGAGCTGTAAGGGTATTGAGTAGCACAGAAAGACTTGCTTGCAAGTGTAAGTATAACGGGAGCCATAAATCCACTGCGAAGGAAGTCTTGCTGAACCCACCTCCAATACACATATTGATACAAGGCTAAACCAGATCTGTAACGCACAGACTACTGCAAAATCAACAACACATGGGCCAATCGCAAGTTGCTGACTATCGAAAGCTTCTCGAGGAGCTAAAAGCAGATGTCTTAATGGGGCAACCCATTGACTCAACAGCCAAATAACTGTACCAGTTAGGGAAGACTGGAAAAAAGGTGTTCCCATACAGACTGAGGCAAATTGGTATACAGACGGCTCCAAGACAGAAGTAGGTGTGAGAACAGGAATTGTAGGGTTAAAACAAAGGATATCTATTCCAATAAGCCTATCTAAGGACGTTACATCTTTCCAACTGGAATTGACGGGCGATTCATCACAGCGTTGAAGAAATTGCAAGGCAGGAGAGGACATACTGTTCAGTTGCCATTTTCACCGACAGCCAAGCTGAACTGAAGGCACTTGATTCCATAGAGGTCAATTCTAAGCTAGTATGGGATTGCATAGGTGCCTTAAACGCACTTGGATACCACTGCAAGGTCATGGTATTCTATGTACCAGAGAACGAGAGTCATAAGGGCAACGAATTGGCGGATGAAACGGCCAGACAAGGCTCATCAATGCCATTTATTGGACCGGAACCCTTCTGCGTCGTCGCAAAGTCGACAATAAACACGGCCATTAGGAAGTGGATGCCACATAAATCCCTAGAATGATGGGTGATCTCAACAGGACAGAGTCAGGCGAAACAGTTCATTAGAGGACATTCGCCAACTTTTATAGCAGACCTAATAAGCAAAGGTAGGTAGGAAAGCTGAGCACAATAAATCTGAAAAGGCCGCAGTGGAATAGGCCGACTAGCCACCTCATCAAATCTAATATAATCTAAACTACAATACTTTTTATATAATGAATCATAAAACTCTCCAATAATAGTGATTGCTCCTGATGTTTTATTTCTGTGAAGATTTATTGCAATATTTTTTATTCGTTAATTTTTAATTTCCAGAGTTCATCTTCGCAACATGCACCTTTAAAAAAAAATCTAAAGCATCTTGCAGCAAGTAAATGTGTTTCATCTACAACGACAAAAATGGTATATTTACAGGTGAATATTCTTATTATTCAGCTTCAGATAATTTATTATACATTAGACGTTGTATTCATATCCATACACGTTCTTGTGATATGAATATCTATAATATCATAATTTTTAAGATGTATGTATGTATATTGGGGAGACATTCACCGAGTCCCAAAATATCTATTGTATCCTATTTCTCCTACTGTCTTCCGGAGGAAAGTTTCAGATACTAGTAGCTCCTTTAGACCTATTATTATATTAGGAATTTTAAAATTTCACTTTCTCAAGTAACTGTCTTGTACCGACCCTGGGCGTTTTAAACTTCATCTCAACTACCTGCCTTATTTTAAATATCTATTTTGGTCTACGATAACGAATATTCTCTGGGTTTTGTTTTTAACAAATAACGTAACATAGCACAATCTTTTGTTGTCAGGAGAACGGAATTTTGTTGTTGATTTTTTAGAGAAGGTGAACTACATCTGATTTGTTTGCAGTGTTGCCACATATCAAGTAAATTTTTAAAATGTTTACCTTTTGATAAATTTTCATTCTTTTCCGGTTAAATTGTGTCTCACCGTTTGTATCTTGTTCAGATGAATTGTGTAAACTTGGGGTGGAATCACCAATGAGAGGATTCTCTAACCGAAGCCCTTCAAGCTGGAGCCTTTATCGTTACAAATTAGCGCCCCATAAGGTTACAAATTGGCACCCAATTACCGTTAAAATCTCCTCTTCTTTTCGGCGTTGCTTATTTTTTCCAGTATTTCATTGGAGCTGATACCGCGAAAGGGTTCCAGTCCCCAAGATGGTGTTTCAGTCCCTGTCCTTGCTAGTTCGTTTCCTTCTATTCCATTGTATCCTGGAACCCTCAGTAAGGTGCCGATGTTGTTTTCACCTAGTTCATTGAGTTTTCTTAGGCATTCCCATACCATTTTAGAAAGGGATGCTTTAGAGAGGGAAATTGGGTTTGAATAAACAAGTAAATATTTCAGCCTATCCAGGGAACAAAGACAAATCGATTTTCAAAAAAACTATGGAAAAGAGAAGCGTTGGAATGCATGGATCTATATTGGTGATCAGAATACAGATGAATGAAGTCGAGTTTCTAAAAAATGTTTTTCCAAGTTAGACCACAGGTTTTTCTAGTGATATGTTATGTCGAAAACATAGGAATTTAATATATCACATCAAATAAATTTCAAACTCATCACAACATTGAAACAAATGTAGAACGCACGAGCTAATGAATCACATTTAGGTACAGCCCAAACTGATACACACTTCCAATATATTCCTTTACTCAACATTAAATCACAGGTTTTAGACCTGGAAGACTGCTTTGATGATTTTTGTCTCCATTTTTTTAATTAAAAAAATATAAAAGTATGTTCGCAGTTTTTTAAATTATTACGTTCAATTTTATATTTATACATAGGTACTTTGATTACCAAATACTTTCACATCTGACCTCTCAATTTTTGTTTAGGGAGAAAACTAGAAATAATTTACATCACTGCAAATAACCAAATTGAAAACTCTTTTTTGTTTGTGTAACCATTTCTCATTTTTTGATAAATATCTGAATTCTGTTTTACTTCAGTTCTCGTCGAAAACTTTTTCACGCTAAAATGAAAATTCGTAATCAAAAGTTTTATTACAACGAATTGAAATGTAAAAACTCAAATATCGTTAATTCAACGCTAATACATTTTTCAGGCAAAACTGAAAGATTTCCCCGAAAGGATAATTGGTACATTTTTCCTCTCGGCGTAGGAAAATCAGTATGCGGGTCTATAGTCGAGGATCATTATTGCAAAAGTTTCTGGTACAAATTAACATTTTTTTTCGGTATGCCAGTCAAAACAAAAGGAAATTGTGCACAACATTTATATTTTTTATGTATAACATTTTTTTCGGTTTTCTAACTTGGGCTGTAGTAAGTTACGTGATTTATTTAACAAAACAGACAAAATATTGGAAGAGCCTAGGCTCAGTTCACGGATATTTTTAAGCAACGCGAACCTAAACATGACAAATTCGTTCCCGAGTGGAAGAAAATTCCAAAATTTTTGGGTTGGGAACTTGAACCGAAGTCTCCCATTAAAATGATTCTAGTTATTACTACTGTTATAATTACACATCTATTCATTAGGCATTAAACGATGCATAATGGTCTTTGAAGGCATTGGTGCATTATTGTGATAAAATACTATTATAATTTAATTACTTATGATGAGTATTAACCCTGGTACATCACACTTGATTTTTGAGACAAGAACTTCACACTCGGGTCTCAGAGACCAATAGCTATTTTTTAGCAAAAAATACAATCATGGTGTTTTTTCTTCACAAAGAGATATATTTGTTGAAAGTGAAAAAAAACAAAATAACATGAAATTCAAATTATTAGAGGTAATGGATTTTGAGATGAGCCCTGCGTGATTCCGTCGCAATATACCAGATTGCGTTCGAAAAAAATGTTACTAACCATCCTAATAAGTCCAGCGCTTCAATTTCATTCTTTGACTGTCTCCGTTCAGGTTGTTTCGACTCCGAATCTTTCAATAGTGCAGTACATTTTGTTTCCTTTTTAGTTCCTTGTAGTTTAGTTAAGATTTTTGTAGACAATAATTTGTGAAAATATTTTGTTTAGTGAATTAATTTACTTGACAGTAAGGTATGTATTAATTTAATTTATTACATGTTTAAAATTAAAAGTTTGATTTTTGGCATGTTATTACCTAATCAAAAAGAATGTTATATTTACATGGGACATTAGGCAAAAATTTTTTTCAATTGATGCATATGTAAAACTTGAAACTATAGTTTATATTCATATATCTTTATTTTGTGTATTAATTCTTAAAATCTTTTGTTCTAGAATAAACCTGGAAACATGAGTGGTTCCAAAAAAGTTATACATAGTCAAGGTCGACAAATAATATACAGTGTATATAAATTTATGAAGGCAGAAAAAGAACAGAAAGACCTAGATGTCCCTCTGTTCAATTTGAATGAAAAAGTAGCTAAAGCTCGCGATGTTTCTAAGGCCACAGTGAAACGTATTGTGAGCGAAGCTAATAAAAAATCGCCTGGTGAACGCTTCAAATTACCTAGGAGAAGCGTCAACAAACCTTCAACTCCCAAAGGATCCGTTAATGGATTTGAGGAAGAAATAATTCGAAGAATTATTTATTCTTATAGTGCTATTCATAAAAGAAGGCCTACCATGAAAAAAATTTTGAAGAAGTGAGAAATGAAGAAGGGGTGAACTTTACTGGTAAAATTGATAGTTTCAGAAAATTGGTTAAAAGAATGGGATTTAGATGGAGAAAAACTGAAGATAAAAGGAAAGTTTTAATGGACATATGACATTAAAGCTAAAAGAACTGAATACTTAAGAAAGTTAAAACAATACAAAGAAGATGGACGGCCGATTGTATATTGTGATGAAACCTATATCCACAGATCACATACCGTACCAAAAGCATGGGACGATGGTACAAAGGAGTGTTTAAAATCACCCGTAGCTAAAGGTAAACGGCTAATTATTTTACATGCTGGAGGTGAAGCAGGATTCGTACCCGAGGCACTTACAATTTTTAAATCGGGAATGAAAACCGGAGACTATCATGATGAAATGAATAATACAAATTTTGTCAAATGGTTAAAAGAAAAATTTATTCCTAATGCACCGAAAAAATGCGTCTTAATATTGGACAATGCCTCATATCATAACACACTCCTAGAACCCATTCCAAATTTTTCATGGAAAAAAGATGCAATGCTGAAGTGGCTTGCTGAAAGAAATATATTCTTTCCTGAAAAATCAACTAAAGCAGAACTATTCACAAAAATAAAAATCCACAGGCCAGTTTCTAAAAGATATGTAATAGACCAAATTCTATCAGAACATGACATTTTAACATTGCGTCTACCACCCTATCATCCAGAGCTAAACCCAATAGAAAAAATTTGGGCATTGGTGAAGAACGAAGTAGCTGCCTGCAACATAACTTTTAAAATGGATGATGTATGGAAGTTAACGGAGAAAAAATTTAGTGAGGTAACGGTAGAAAACTGGAAAAAAATTTGCGCCAATGTAATAAAAGTTGAAAAGGACTATATGGAAAGAGAACATGTCATGGATTAAGTGGCGGATTTAATAATGAACGTAGGAGAGAATAGCCACAGTGAAAGTGAATTTTCGGATGATGAAGACGATGACGACATATAAATTTATATAGTTGATAATAAATGCTTATAATTAAGAGCTTTTCATATAATTTTCCCAGTTATATTACATAGGGTTTTTCTAATTTTGATTTTATTATTAAGATCAGGTAAAACATGGTATTATTTCTTTAAGGGGCTAGGGCTCCTAAGTGGTATTTAATAGCTTGTAATCCATAAGCTGTCTAGGTCATTAAAATATCAATTAACTGATTACTTTGTAATTATATATCATTAGTTTAACACTCTGTATTGCTTTGATTTTATTTATCTCTAGACATTAACGCAATTTTTATGACCTATAATAAATGTAATTCCGTTGAGTATGTATCATGTTTTAAATTATATTTTACAATAAAATTATAATGTTATTTTCAACATACTTCGCCTGGGCTATAAGAATACAATCAACCGAAGCGGACTTTTTCAGTTTTCACTTTACGAATTTATTGCATTGTTGCCTTTTATATCTACGCAACTATTTACAAGGTTAGGGCTCATCTCAAAATCCATTACCTCTATCTACGAATACAAACTCTATAACTATCCTTGTAACAAAAAATGAATTCTTTTGGCATTATCAGTCTTAGTTATTCTTAGCCAGGTCTTCAGTTTCTTGGATCTTGATGTTCACATTCGCAGCATAGCTGGGCTCTATGCTCCATGCAGTATGGCATGTGACACGCAGAACTAGTTTTTTTATCTTTCCCTTTTGCACAAAATGAGCATCTAACTTTTTTTGGTAAGAGAACATCATGTTGTGGTGGTGGGAGTTCAATGCCGAGAATTTCAGACATTTTTTTGCCACAATGGTTTTTGTAATGTAGTAACCGTCAAACGTTCTCGTAAACATGGTTCAATTAGACTATCTCCTAACTGCTTTAAAAAAGATTTTCGATTATTTTGTCTATCTTCCTTCCAGTGTGGATTTGCGAGAGAAAACAAAACCATTGCATTGATTCCACTAGCATCAAGTATATTGAAAAAAAAACTCGTAGTGGCCAATGTCTAGTCTTCCGTGAAGTAGTGTACGAATGGCAGAGCTGATCGAATGTATCTGTCCCTCCCTTTGTCTCAAAAAAAAGTACCATTTTGTTTGGTTCAAGAGTTTTATTTCTATTAAGTAAAAGCAAATAGCGATGTACCTACTTCTTTTTTTTTGTAGAAAGGAAGTAGGTATTTGTATCTTATTATTTCTCAAAGTTCCTAGGAGAGTTAATTGATACTGTCCCAACATTTGTTCAGCTAGGGGAATTGACGTGAACCAATTGTCAACTGTGAGGCTTCGATTAGTTCCAAGTATTGGTTCTGAAAGTTTTCGAACATGATAAGCCGGTACTGACTCATTGTTTTATGTAGTTACTTTTCCAACGTATGGAATTGCATTGAGCATATATGTTTTTGAATCACTCAGTACCAATATTTTAACTCCGTACTTATCAGCCTTACTAGCTATGTAAATTCGGAATGGACATTTCCTTCCGTATCCTACGAGCTGTTCATCTATAGCACAGTATTTATATGGTGTATAGTACGATTTACCATTATTCACTAAAATGTCAAATAATTCTTGTATAGGTGAAAATTTATCAACTAACCTTCTTTCGGCTCTAGTGTATTTACCATCAAACCTCAGACATAATGCTATAAACTGAAATCGCTGCTGTGATATTGTCGCCCGAAATATTCCATTTTCAAATTTTACTGACCAAAGTTCATCTAAGTTACAGTTTGATACGCGTAATGCACCTGCTAAAAATAACAGCCCAATAAACGCCTTGACATCTGCTTTATTTATATACTATTGTTGAATATCATTGTATTTACGAGTAATTTCTTCATTTGTGTATAAAACAATAATATCTATCATTTTTTCGTTGAACAAATTCCAAGCTTGTTCAGGAGACTGAACTGACCTGGCTTCTCGTTTACGGCCAGGTAAATTTATTACAATATTTTCTTGTCTAGTACGACCCTGTCTTGCTGGGGCTTGTGTGCTTCACCGATGACCATTTTCCCCTGTAAACTATGGACATTTCTAACTGGTTTATCCAATTATTCGTCTTCAATTTCGCTTTGGTCACTATTGCCACCTGAGAGTTGCTCTTCAACATAATCTTCTCCTCCAAACATATCGTCAACAATCTCGTTTTCACCCTCATTCTCCCATAAATTTTCTGCCTCTCTCTCTGCAATTCCACCTCATTTAATCGACGACGATTTTCTCTGCTAGTTGAAGCCATTATACTAAAATAAATAAACGTTAGTTAAAACAAAATAATTACCGTAAACATCATACTTGGGTCTGTAGAACCCATCCTCGTATTTTTGTTAATATCGTACTTCGCTGTGTCACTCAAATGCAGCCAAATACCCGTATTCTAACTCGGATAACTATAGACTGAATTTACATAGACTGGCGACGCAAACAAACTACTCATGCGTATGTCACATTGCAATGAATGACAGTCTGGGTTTCTGAGACACAACAGTGTAGTTCCAGTGAAAAAAACAATCTTTACAGTCTTTCAAACAAATTTTTGAAGAGGAGGAAATTACTTGACATATTAATCGCCAGGTTATTTGAAGTAAGGTCCGAACTTCTAAATAAGTCATAAGGTAACTGTACATAAATCAGACACCGACCCAAAATTCGACATATTTTTATAAAACAAAATAAGAAATCCGTCTCTGTAAGATTAATGAAATCTGAAGAAATTATTGGTACAAACCTTTGGCGGGTATATTTAAAAATCCCCTACATATTTGTGGCAGATAGTAATTAGACTCAAGAACCGAAAAAATCATCAGTGCTGCTCTAATAGTGAATGCGACTACAGTGCAACGTTTGCTCTAAGGTAAGAGACAATCAACCATATTTTAAACTTGCAAATAACATGCTTGCGTCAGTCAAATAAATGTTCCAATTGTTGTATAGTACAAATGTAATATTAAATTAACTATTTTATTATATTTTTTCGATATTTGACTTCTCTAAATAGAAAAAAATTTGATGTCGAATTTAGGGACAACCGAACAACCTATAGGTACAAAGTTCGTTTAATTTATGTTGTGCCATCTCTCTCTATTCATCGTTATTTTCAAAAGGAATCAATTTACTTTCTTTTTTATTTTCATACTCATGTGCCAACCTAAATTCGACAGTGATGTCGAAAATAGGTACATAATGTACATATTTTCGTCTTATGTCAAATAATAATTAATAATTATTTACTTACTTTAGTGTTTCTTTTTTTCTCAAGTAAGCAATACTTAAGTAATTATATAGATAATTTTCTTATAACTATTAGTTTCAGGTGACACCAAAAAAATATGGTAAATACAGCAAAGAAAATTTGGAAGCTGCTTTAAATGCCATCAATAGTGGGACACCAACCGCAACTGCGGCTTCAACTTTTGGTGTTCGAAGAACCACTCTTATTGGAAAAATTGGTGGAAAATTTCCAGAAGAGTGCAAAAGTGGTGTTTCTTCTGTGTTGACAAAGGAGAAAGAAAAAATTTTAACAGATTGGATAATGAACATGGCTAAGATGGGATTCCCTGTAACTAAAGACCAGTTATTAGACAGCGTATCCCTATTGGTTAAGTCGTTAAATAAAAAGCATACCTTTACCAATGGTGGACCTGGCCGGGCACTGGTTACAGAAAATAGTATAAGAGGCTGGTTCAATGAAATCTAGGAATATTTTCTGCAGTCTGGTACCAATATTACTGATCCTCGAAGAGTCTTCAATGGTAACGAATCAGCTTTTTTTCTGTGCCCAAGAGGAAATAGTGTTTTAGCCAAAAAAGGATCCAAAACGATTTACAATAGAGTTGGTGCAGATGAAAAGGACTGCTTAACAGTTTTTTAAATGATACATATTCCATTTGTTTTGATAAACAATACTTGATCAATTTTTAGGGAACGCGTCTGGTGAGATTGCACCTCCCAGCTATGAGCGGTTGGGGAATTGGAAAGTCCGAGAATGGTTGGATGACCTCCGAGGCATTTTTTGAATACATATCCAATGTATTTTATCCTTGGCTGGTCAAAAAAGAGATACAATTTCCTGTTATCTTGTATTTGGATGGTCACAAGTCGCACAGTCGCGAGTTTTGCAGAGAAAAATGTATAATTTTGCTTCCAAATTCAACCCATATCTTGCAGCCAATAGATGTGTGTTTATTTAGATCGTTAAAAATGAACTGGAAGCTAGCAATTTCCAACTGGCGAACAAAACATGGGAAAAAAAATTTAAAAAGAGAAAACTTCGCCCCTGTTCATAAAACCGCATTGGATAATATCAACAATTTAAAAGACATTTTTGCTAACGCATTTAAAACGTGTGGCCTTTTTCCATTTAATTTGAATAATGTGAACTACACAAAGGTTCTGAATAATGATTATGCCGGACCGGAAAGTGATCAAAATAAAAAAACTGAAAACGCTGAAATCATTGGACGTCTACGATTTGTAGAAAACCATATTTCTATAGAGACACTCAGTCAATTTGTACAAAACTTGGTTACGGATTTATCGAGAGAGAATAGTAGAAAACTTGGTGATAGACGTTCAAAAAGGCCTAGTTCTAGATGAAGGTTGGGGTGCTCTGTTAACGGAAGAAATAGATATACCAGCAAATGAATTAAACAATGAAGCAGAAATTGCTATTGAAGAAACCAATCAAAATACTCGTCAATTTATCAATATTCTAGAGAATATTCGTATACTGCCATTACATAATATTGATAAACATTGGGAAAGCTCTAATAATATTACTGATGCTGGAGCCATTTTTATCAATCATGAAAATTAACCTCCAGAAATGATTGAGTCTACCTCTCAAAATTCTAATTAATGACAATAACGAGAATATACTTCCTGAAATCATTGAGCCTACCTTTCAAAACCCCAGTGCTACTATTAAGGACAATAACGAAAAAATATCTCCAGATATAACTGAGTCTACCTCTCAAAATCCTAATGCTATCATTGATGATAATAAGAAAAATAAAACTCCAGAAATGACTGTGTCTACCTCTCAAAATTCTAACGTCATCATAAATTACAATAGGGAAAATATACCTCCAGAAGTGATTGAGTCTACCATTCAAAATCCTACTAATGTAACTACTCCTCCAAGTAGATCTGAGGATAATAACGGAAGTGAGTCAAAAAAATTAATACCTGTTAACATTCCAACACCTTTTAAAAAAGCGTTGTTCTGGCCTGACGAGAATTCAGTTAGCAAAGTGAGGAAGAGAAAAAAAGAAAAAATACCAGCGGTGACCACTTTCGATCAGTGGAAAGCGTATTATACAAAAAAAAAGAAGAAGAAACAACAACAAGAGGAACTAATAGAAAGTCGAAAAAAACAAAGAGAAGAAAATAAAATTAAACGAGAGAGCGAACACCTGCAGAAAAAGCGCAAAAAGGAAACTATAGAAGAAAAACAAGAGAATAAAGACAAAAAAAAAAGAAGTGAATAAAGAAGCGATACAAGCATTGCAAGTAGGCGATTATGTAATAGTTAATTTTGAAGGAACATATTTTCCAGGTGTTGTAAAGAAAATAGAAAATAAAAACCAGGCTTTTATAAGTACAATGACGTCAAGCGGTATAAATAAATGGAAATGGCCCCAAGAGGTTGATGAAATTTGGTACGATTATGATGAAATTGTTGAGAAAATTGAGGTACCCTTAGAAGTCAACAACAGAGGTATTTTTAGTTCCGGAAATAAATAAATTCCGGGAATAGACAATGTAATTTTATTATAATTTTATTTTTATCAAAAAATAAAATTTTGGTTTCTATTTTGCTTATTTTAAGTACTTGTTTTCGTTCAAAACCTAAAATAAAAAAAATATATTTGTCGAAAATAGGTACCTGACTCTGTCGAATTTGGGTCAGAACATGGGAATTATGTGTCGAATTTAGGTTCAGATGCAGTTGTAGATAAATACTCCACTTTTATTATTTTATCTTCAAAATGGGGAAATCTGAAATAAATACATAATTTTTGAAAGACCATTGAGCATGTAAATTTAAATCAACAAAACGTTCAACACAAATATAATACGATCCAATACTTGTTACGGGACAAAGAATTATTTGTGCCTCTCTTTCAAACATCCAAAAATAAACTCTGTACCTACCAACTGCTAGTTTATTAAAAACAGATCCTGATTGTTTTAAGTAGGATTGATACAATTAAAGTCTCAGGAATCCAATCCTTTCACTTTTCTCAAGAGTCTCCCTGAAGGGCTCCTAAAAATAATAAATAAGTATTATCCACTTATTACTTACAACAAGTAGGAATAATAATAATCAAATATTTATATTCTAAATTTACCGGAATATTATTTAAACATACGATGATCACCAGATCATAAAAGTTACTGATTTAAAAATATCAAAGGCTTAAAGGTTATTTTGTTTTCAATCTTTCATCATAATGTCACTTTCTATTCATAGATCTACTGATTACAGATCATTGACCTTCCTTATCAATTAATAGTTTCTTCTTTTCATTTCTGTTATCAGAGCTTATCTCTGGTGTTGAGTACTTTGGTAATAAAGAAGTAAATGAAAAGAACATACCTTTTTTTCCTAAGACCATCCATACGTAGATAGGAGATGGGTTTTTTTCTTCTTCCATGTGAGGTTCGTGATAGACCACATGGTTTAGCAATTTTGCTGATTTTTTTGAAATATATTTAAGTGAGCTTAAATTTCATTAGAGTGATCCTGTTTGAGCTCTACCATTTGTATAAGTGGATATTTATTTGGCTCAGCTTAAATTCCTATCTCCACATCCGTAGGCGAAACCACTTTGAGGCCACACAACCTCTACGGTCTCTTTCTTCTTTCTTCTCTTCTTTCTGCTTCGTATTTCTTTCTTTGACTTTATTTTATTCATCCTTATCTCCATTTCATTCCTGCATCGACATCATCTGCAACCCGTCATCACATCGGATACACCTGTATACACCTCTACCTCTAGGATATAGTCTGCCACCACCAGTTCTTTTGGAGGGACACACCACAGCACCCGATTGTAAACAGGTAACCTTCATACCTTACTTTTAACAAGGAATCCAGGGTTTTGAGTAGAAAACACATTTGACTGAAGTAACAAATATATTTATGGAAAAGTATTGTAAGTAGAGTATTTTGTCATACCTACTGAGGAACTTAGTTTCCTGGTGTCTTTACCCTCTGTTGAGGACAACTTGTAGAGGTATTTAATAACAAATAGCACAATCACTAGAGTTGGTAAACCAGCGTATGCATACAAAGGTAGTTCATTAATATAATTCTGTATCCAACCACCCCTAAGGTAAGATTGGATAGTGTAAAACTTTTCATTGTAGTTATAATTTTGTGCATGCCTTTTTGATAGCCTAAAATAATTGTGGAAAGCTAACTTCACATAAATAGTGTCGTGCAGCAGAAATCCTTCAGGGAGTTTTTGGCGTTACAATTAGTAGGCAAGGCCTTGTTTGTTTTTTGTACATTCCCAAGTTTATTTTATTATATTAAACCAACATTACATCTGAATCGGTTTTTATTTCGAATCCCACCCTGAGATTAACAGGACCTTTTAATCAAGGTAACATACTTCGGCAGAACGGCTTATACTGTCTGATTTAGGTACATTTACATTAACACGTTTCAAATTTTAATTATCGTTCATTTTCATATTTTAGAGTCGTAGAGAGAAATGTTCACAATATACGTTTAATAATGCTTTATCGACGTAGTTCTGCGATTATCCAAATTTCGCATACGTACGTTAATTAACCTCTCATTCCACGTATATCGTAAATAACTATTAAATTGAATAATTTACTCCCACCACAAAGTTATAACCATCATGTTTCCAATATTGTTCCCCAATTAGACGAAGTTTAAACTGTTTTTATTGGTTGTATAAACACTATCTACAAAGATAAACAAGCAAGTTAATATTTGGTGGTATATAAAGGTTAGTTGTGTAAGCTGCAGTAATTTGTATCTAGGGGATCTGAGTGTTCTCTTATGAATGGTAAATATTGACAAAAGCGGGAACAGCATCTCTAAATATCGTTCTGTATTTCACGTTTATATTAATTATTGATTTCAATCGTCTTATTGTCAATAGTTTCAGGCTTTGATGATATTTCAATGTACAAAAATCTGAGAACAGTACCCAAGAAATCCTCAATGAAATAAACCAATTATACAGGGTATCCAGAAACTCTCCCACTAAACGCAAACTACAGATACCAATTTACATTCTTCCAAAAGTTCCTCATAGGGGAACTAGCTCCCTTTGAAGATGATGCGGTTGAGTCAGTTTCTTAAGCATATCTCAAAACCACCGTTACCTACAAAACAACAACAACAACAGCGACTCCAAGGGTTTTTTGACCAGGATTTTACTGTGTTCCTGTTTTGGCAAGTGTCTCCAGTACGCCTGATGTTTAGTTTGAATCCACCGAGATGTACAACCACGTGTAGCATATTTTGACATAACAAATACTGGTTCGGGACCAGTGAATGCAGTTTCAGACCCTACCTTTGTTAGGGTGTCTGCCTTTTCATTGCCTACAATACCCTTGATTTGCTGTTTCTGGTGGTGTATTTGGAAAATCTCAATCATATTCCGAATCAAAAATCATGATAACTTATAAAGCTATCAATACAAACTGACAAGTCTAATGAGCAATTAACAAGAAACGTCAAACTAATGAAACTAGGCAACCCGATACAATATTTGCTTATTAATAATTTGAAACGTCAAAACATTATATAAGAGGGCACAGGAAATGTTTGGAATAGAATATTACAAACCTGGGCTAGTAAAGTAATAAATATCTCAGATCACATGTAATTGTCGGCCGAAGCGAAGCTGAGGTCACACATGTGATCGGAGACATTTCTTTCTTTACTGGCCTTGATATGTAATATACTATTTCTTATTCCAGCTAAGCCTAACCGCTCAACTAAACTACGTATAAAAAACCCTTTTTAAAAAACAAAATATTTACTAGTGAAAAAAAGGTGAACGGTCGTCGGACCGCCGACAGAAGCTTGCTTCTCATGCACAATAGAATGACAATTATTGACCGTCTTTCACAATTATTGACCATTTTTGACTATTTTTCCAAATTTTTAACATATTTGGCAATTATTGACCATGTTTTCAAAATTTTGACAATTTTTCCAATTATAAAAATTATTGATCATTTTTGACAATTATTGACCAATTTTGACAGTTTTGACAATTTTTTAAAAATTTTGACCATTTTAGACCATTTTTCCAAATTTTAACAATTATTGACCACTTTTGACATGTTCTGACAATTATTGACCATTTTTGACAATTTTTCAAAAATTTTGACCATTTTTCAGAAAATTTGACAATTTTTAATAATTATTGATCATTTTTTACAGTTTTTTATAATTATTTACCATTTTTTCAAAATTTTGACAATTTTTGACCATTTTTGACAATTTTTCGAAAAATTTGACCGTTTTTCAAAAATTTTGACAATTATTGACCACTTTTCCAAATTTTTGTCAATTTTTGAAAATATTTGGCAATTATTAACCATTTTTTCAAAATTTTGACAGTTTTTGACAGTTTTTGACAGTTTTTGACAGTTTTTGACAATTTTTGACGATTTTTCCAAATTTTAACAATGATTGACCTTTTTGACAGTTTTTGACGAATTTTGACAATTATTGACCGTCTTTGACAATTATTGACCATTTTTTACAATTTTTCAAAAATTTTAACATATTTGGCAATTATTGACCATTTTTTCAAAATTTTGAAAATTTTTGACCATTTTTCAAAATTTTAACAATTATTGATCCTTTTGGACCATTTTTAACAAATTTTGATTGGTTTTGACAATTATTGACCGTCTTTGATAATTATTGATCATTTTTGACCATTTTTCAAAAATTTTAAATATTTCTCAAAATTTTTGACAATTATTGACCATTTTTGGCAATTATTAACCATTTTTTCAAAATTTTGACAGTTTTTGACAATTTTTGATCATTTTTCCAAATTTTTGACAATTTTTGGCCATATTTGAAAATTTTTCAAAAATTTTAACATATTTGGCAATTATTAACCATTTTTTTAAAAATAGAACGGAAATGCATAATTTTCCCGACTTTAGAATAACTGAAACTAATAAATAATACATATAAACATGTGAAAATTGAGATTAATCCTGTTCCCGACCTTTAACACAGATCAATGAATAATTATCTATTCTTATCAGCTCAATATCGCTTCAAAAATCTCAAGAGACAAACGGTTTTGTACACGCCTGTTTACGGAGTCCAATTGCCGAGTAGGTATAGTTCGAATCATTCTAAATTCTACAATGTTTTATCAATAGATGAAAATGGTATATTTTTTGCGTGTTCATGTTTAGAAAATTGTCTAAAATGTAAAACAGAAACGTATTTTCTTGTAACTGGTTTCAGCTATTCTGAAGTCGAAAAAATGAAAATTATGCATTTCCGCAAAAAAATTCGACTCTTTCTGTTTAGAAAAGGTTCCAAATGTAATTTCTTACATAACTGATTTCAGCTAAACTAAAGTTGATCCCGTTTTTTTTATAAACAATCATTCTTAGCCATTTTTCTTGTGACACCCGGTACAAATAAATGATTACGGAAACTTTCTATATGATCTTTTTAGTAGACAAGAATATATCTCAAATTCAATTTGAATGGAATTAAATTGATTAAATAAAACATGTTATTTTATACTCTATATAAGAATAATTTAAGTTTCAACAATTTTATAATATAAACACTAAATTCAAAACGAAAAATTCGACTAACGTTTTTTTGCCTTTCTACTGAATTCAACGTGATCGTTTATAAACATGCATGCATTTGGTTTCAGTATACTTTTATTGCGGGTGAAATATAGAAGTTTTATCGCGTTTTCGGGAATTTAAAGTGAGAATTAACATTTATATGAATGTTATTAAATGAAAATGGTGATTATAACAGAGATAATATTTGGGTAAGTCATTTGTTGAGTTTTATTTTAAAAATTATCAAAAAATTGCTTGGAAATATATTATCAAACAAAAATGTATTTACATTGTATTGGAGTTATTGGAGACTAGCATTTGAATTAGAAATATATAAAAATGGTAAGGACTGAGTATTAACTGTAAGACATACTTTTGGATCCGGTAAATTATACGAAACCACGAGTTTGTGACTGATTCTGCAAAATATCGATAGTACTCACCTATTTTGGCGGTAAATTCAGAATTTCCAGAGAAAACTCAAACAAAACTTTTTTCACCATTTCAACCATCACTTTTCAGACCGATATTTTGTGTAAATATCGTTTACCATCTATCGTTCAGGAAACTCTCTAGTTATAAAAAAATCTCAATCATTTTCCTGACAATATCATTTAAAATACTACTTTTGTGAGTACATATTTACAAGGTTATGAATTTGTATTTTCAAATGACAAATGTAAGAAAAGAATGAATTATAGTCTGTACGGTCCCAAAAAAAAACGAATGTAAACAAATACCACGCGTGATCTCTCCGCACTATTGTTAGGTTGCGCGCACGGCCTCGAAAGCGAGTACGTCACTTAAAAAAAATGTTTTTAAGTACTTGAAGTTAATTGAAAAATCTAAAAAAATTATAGTATAATCTAAACACTTTAAAGAATTGATTCCCGTTGGAATTTTTCATAAAAACAAATTTTTCAATATGTTGGACTATTGGTAATTAAAAATTTTTTTTCAAACTTCCTTCATCGTTCAAAACTAAAAAAAAATGTTTAAATAATTGCCGTAAAATTATTTCGCTGCGTGGACCTCTTCTTATATACATACAAAACAAGATTGCGTCATCAAAGTTTTGAAAATGTTAATACTTTGTTTATAATAATTTTTTCAACATAACAATGAATGACTGATTTGCCATTTTTTGCTAGCTTACATTACTTATTATAAACAAAGTATCAACATTTTTAAAACTTTGATGACGCAATCTTGTTTTGTATGGATATAAGAGGTCCACGAAGCGAAATAATTTTACGGCAATTATTTAAACATTTTTTTAGTTTTGAACGATGAAGGAAGTTTGAAAAAATTTTGTTAATTAACAATCGCTTAGCATATTGAAAGATTTGTTTTTATGAAAAATTCCAACGGGAATCAATTCTTTGAAGTGTTTAGATTATACTATAATTTTTTTAGATTTTTCAATTAACTTCAAGTACTTAAAAACATTTTTTTAAGTGACGTACTCGCTTTCGAGGCCGTGCGCGCAACCTAACAATGGCGCGCGGAGGGCTATTTTCATCGTTAAAATAAAATTATAATTACCGGAGGTACAGTTCCAGGACTTGGAACTTTTTTTCAAATTTCGAAAATATTTATAATTTACGAACAATAAGCTACAAACCAAACACTATTTTTTGAAGGTGTTTAATTGTTTATAAGTCTTAGAATTTTTGATGGGCTAATTTAATTATTTAGCACAATGATCTAGACATTATTCCGGATCGAATGATCTAAACCATATAATTTTAATAAAATATGTAGAATTAACACCATTTTAAGCTTACAGACTAGATTAGTAGGGAAACAGAAGTTTCTACAGGTTCATACATGCTGACTGTAAATCAATAATTGTGTATAGTACCTATTTATTCAATTTGTGTTTTGAGTTGTTAGGATTGTGTTATTTCTGCGTTCTTTGTTCCGAACAATATTTGTTCATTTGTGATTATTGATTGTTGCGTAAAAACTATCAACATCACATCGTTCTCAACCCCTGTTGAATGTTATCCACTTGCCTAGGTCATTAAATTTGAACGTGCTTTTATTTACGTGCGGTCTTCCTTGGAAGTGAACCGAATTTAGAAGAGGACACATTTTCAGTTCCGTCTTTTTAAATATTTTGGTTCATACATACAGGGTGATTAACTAGTGAAAAGAAGCACAGTAGCTCTGTTATCATAGGAGATTATAAAAAAAGTTATTTAAAAATTGTAGATAATTAAAATTAATTACAGTGTTACAGGGTGTTCCATAATGGTGTGCCAGATCAAAGTTATGTTTTTTTTAATGGAACAGCCTATGTTTTACTCTACTTCACTTCCCCATTACAACAATATGAGGTTGTAATCTGTCATACATTGAATACTTATAACGAATTTTCTGTCAAAATTGTAACAGGTTCAAACACTTTGTCTAATTAAGTAGAGAAAAAGAATAATAATCTAGTGAAGCCAAAGCTTCATAATGATCTTCAAAATTGATAAGCACGGGTGATTCTGCTAATATTTATTAAATTAAATCAAATACGTGGTAAGTCAAAACTCAGTGATTTTAAATGGATCTTCTCGTACTTTTGACCGAGATATTAAAAACAATAGTAGGTATACACTACATGGGCATAATATACTATTCCACCCACCCTTCCTATTCTTGAGTTATATCCATACACTAAGTTCTTAAAGAAGAAAAAGGGTGGATGGAATTATTATTTCCTTTCCCCTTCCCCTTCTTGAGAAAATACTAACGTGCGTCACAAATAACGAACACTAACTTTTGAAGCAGAAGGGTGAATTATTTTCCCCTACTTGAAATATGTGCGTTATATCATTATTTTCTTCCCTTTACGTTCTTGAAGAACTTTGGTATCCGAAATTTGCCGCCAGTACATCAGACACACATACTAACTACTCCTTTTATGGGTTGTATAGCAATATAATACAGTATGCCAGTGGCGCCTCGTGGTAAAAATTTCAAGGTGTTCTGCAATTTTTGAAAAAAGATTAACTTGTAAGGGAGTTGTTTCCCATCGATTTTATCATCCTTTCTCCGCCTTTCGTGTTTGAATATTGGATTTCTGGAACGATTGTCAATTGCCACACAAGAAAAATAAGTCACGCACTAAGCACTACTTCACTAACAAAAAATTATTTCTTATAAGTTAAGTCCATTCGACGTTATTTTCTGTTCGCAAAAAATAAGAGTCTCTAGGCACCGGAATGCGCCGAAATATGCAATACTGAAAATACTGAAGTATATTAATTAAACATTATTATTTCTATACAATACATGTTCGAAATGTGCGCCATTGCGCTGCAGGCACTGTTCATAATGATCACGCAGATTTTCAAACATATTACCTATACATCAAATTGAAATTGTTAAGCTATCAATATAGAAAATATATTTATATATTTGCGATTTCCTGGGGTCGAAAGCTTCACTTAAACTTCGATGATTTCATTTTAAATATATAGCCGTATCTGATGCTATCGGATTGTTGTAGAGTGGGATTTACTCGGGATAGAAAGCTCTACAAAAGTGCTCAGTGTGTCGTAGATGTAATCGGAATGAAGATGGTGATGAATAATATTTTTCTGAAAAAATCTCATTTTATTGGGTTATTTTAAGAATGGCTGGATTTATAGAGAAATGTGTATAACAAACATACAGGAAACTTAATTTTCTTCAAAAAAGGTCCGCAAACTTCAATCGCTAACAATAATATTTGTTGAGATATGAAGCATTAACCTTTTCGCAATATGAAACTTTTCAAAATTTTCGAATCTAACTTTTTATAAAGCATTATTTCTCAGGGATTCTACCCATCCGACCATTTTTAGAGGTAATTAAATTTCCTACAAGTTTGTGACCTGTACCATTTTACAGGATCAGATTACAGCTACATCACATTGAGCACTTTTGTAGAGCTTTCCATCCCGAGTAAATCCCACTCTAGAACAATCCAATAGCATCAAATACGGCTGATATATAGATATTTGGAAAAAATCATCAAAGTTCACGTGTATTTTGAATGGAAAATCTGCTTATGCTTTAAGCGAGTTGATATTAAGAGCTCAAATTTTCAGGGAACTATTTTTAGACAACTTCAACAATATTTCAAGTGGGGACCGAAAATTAAAAGTCATAAAAGAGCACCCTACAAGTTTTATTCTATATACTTACAATGGAATATGAAACAAAAAATAAAAAGGCATATACGTAAATTGCCAATCTCTCAATTTTAATCGATTCCATCTATTGAGATTTGGTTAATACAATCCCAAAAATTTGGATAGCATTGCAGTTTGCTCTCGTGGGTATTCTTTAGTAGGCTCACCAAACTATTGCTATCTCATTGAAACATCAATTACGACGAACATCATTATAAACAATTAAACGAGAAAAATCATTTATAACCACCCTAATTGGAGAAACCTCATTTCCCATTGTTTTGAAATAACAAATTGCTAGTGTATATAATTTTAATTAAATTTCCACAATTATTATTGTAGTAGAATCAAATTATTTTTGTTTCAATATTTCTATTCAGTTTTTGATAAATGCCTACATTAATTTTGTAATAAAAACAATTACCTGTTTTATTCATATTTGTGCAATAGTTATTTTTCAATAGAATTTTACTGTCATTTAAACCCTATAATTGTTAATAAATAATAATAATCCTATTGAAATAATTGTTTAAATAATTTACTGCAAAATACAATATTAAGGTGAATTCACGATAAAAAAACGATGACGTCATTTTTAGCTACTTTTCTGCCTATCAGAATAAATTAGTATATTACGTAACAAGAGTTGTAAGTAACCCATTACGCACGTGTGCGTAAATTTCACGAGTGCGTAACGGGATTACAACTAGTGTAACGTACTATACTTTTTCTACGCCCATCTATTTTCTTTTATGAAATAAAGGAAATCGCAATAATTTAAACTTTATTATAATAGTTTTTTATAACAATTGAACAATGATTGTAAATCGTTGGTGCCTTATTACTTGACGGTGATGAACGGTTATCTATAACTGTAGTACTGCACGATACATCAGAAGAAGATTGATAATTGGTAGGCGCTTCCGATATTCGTAAAGAGTCATTTATATTTTTATGAGAGTCATTCACATAGCCTCCCGCCACTGTAGAAGATACTATATTTTGTTACAAAAATTGACAGCATAAATGACATGACGTTTATTTCCATATCATGCTAAAAAACGCGACTTATTTTTAGAGAAATTGTATAATGTGTTGCCGACATTTAGGGGCATTACTCTTTTAATCTAAAATGTATTTCACTAATGCTAAAAGCTTTTATGTTCTCTAATTGACAAAATTTATGTAAATAGACCAAATAAAGTAGTAAGTAGATAAAAATTTGATTGTCATTTGATTAAACAAAGAAATTTAAGTTTTCTTATCCAAACGCACGTGTGTGTTATGAGATCTCATTACGTGCATGTTATTGTCACTTACAAGGAATGTCCACAGTGCGATTTTTGACGTTTACGGACATGGGCGTAGAAAAATATATTTACCAACCGTGAATACAATTTATACTCAATTTACTGTCTACGGGCTGGCAAAACTTCAAGACTTTGTCAGATCAATTCGTAAATCAGTTTAGTTCGACATTTATTGTTTTTTATGCTTTGGAATTAATTGGTTCTTCAGGATTTAAGGAAAAAACAGTTATTATCATACCTAATTATTCAAATAAATCTGCAGTGTGCAGTTAAACGCATTAAAATGCCCAAAAAGTTAAACAGTAAAAATATCTAGAGATAGTAAGATCTTTGTTATACTGAACGAAAATGCCAAAGGGGGTCCGCTTCTCCCGCTTAATGTTGTAAGAGACGTTATACTATTTACATTCACTATTATTATTCAGTGTGTCTAGTCGACCGCTAATCGGACGAATATTTTTTGATTCGTCCGAAAATGGTGGGGATTAAAATTTATTATTATTTAGAATTATTGCAAGGTAAGTGAGATTTATGATCTTCATTCAATAATAATAATAATTACTTATTAGATAAATCATTTGAAACAATTTATTGATTGAGTGTATATTTTTTATTACATAAATTGATTATTGGTTGGTATTGGTTTTTTAGGTGAGGTTAGGTTAGGCTAGGTTGAAAAATTGAAAAAATCGAAAAAAAATTAGGTTCAGGTTTAGGTTAGGTTAAAAAATTGAAAAAAATCGGAAAAAAATGGAAAAAGTTGTAAAGATGTACATTTGCATAATTTGTAAATATATATTGAAAGAAATGATGAAGACAACATATTTGTCGAGATATAGAAGATGGTAACAGTTCAACAATTAATTTAATACATAATCACCAAACAAGTAGAGAACTCTACGAGCATATTCCTCAAGTAAGAAGAATGACACCGGAAGTGAGAAATCAAGTAAAGGAGCTATTGAAATTAAAAGCAAATAAAAATAAAATTAAAAATTTAATTGAAAAAGAAACGGGAAAAATAGTATTACTTTAAGGTATACATAATTTAAATTACGACGGGGAAGAAAAAAATAATTTGGAAACATAAATAAGTCATACTATTGATGGACGAATAAAATAAATAAGTTGTCGGATTAGTGGTCGAATAAATAAAAATTATTCGCCTGATTAGCGGTCGACTAGCAACGCCCTTTATTATTATTATTATTATTATTATTATTTCCAACTCAAGTGTACTCTTGCTCAGCTCTTGCTGGTAATGTTCACCTATCCCGAGCGTGTGTAAACGCAAACGGGACTAGGCACAGCAGTTACATATTTAGAAATTTACGGACAGTGTGACAAGTATTCAAAATTGCAGCCTTCTGCAGATCGATGTATGTGTTTTTGTGAAGACCCAGTTTGGTGAGGCTGTCTTGTAGAGTTTTGGGGATTAGTCCCGTAGATGAAACAATGACCGGCACCACCTCTACTTTCTCTGCATGCCACATCTGTCCTACCTCAATTGCAAGATCGGTGTATTTTGCAATTTTCTCGTTGTATTTGTCTAACATATTTATTATTATTATTATTATTATTATTATTATTTCCAATTCAAGTATACTCTTGCTCAGCTCTTGCTGGTAATGTTCACCTATCCCGAGCGTTTGTAAACGCAAATGGGATTAGGCACAGCAGTTACATATTTAGAAATTTACGGACAGTGTGACAAGTATTCAAAATTGCAGCCTTCTGCAGATCGATGTATGTGTTTTTGTGAAGACCTAGTTTGGTGAGGCTGTCTTGTAGAGTTTTGGGGATTAGTCCCGTAGATGAAACGATGACCGGCACCACCTCTACTTTCTCTGCATGCCACATCTGTCCTACCTCAATTGCAAGATCGGTGTATTTTGCAATTTTCTCGTTGTATTTGTCTAACATATTGTTGTTATTGGGTACAGCAACATCCACTAGAAGAACCGAGTTAGCTTTTTTATCCACAACTACAATATCAGGCCGGTTATTCGTCACCCGTCTATCGGTGATAATTGACCTATCGTAGTAAAGTCTAAAATCAGCATTCTCTAGAACTGCATGAGGATGGTACTTGTAATAAGGCGTGTAGGTGTTAACTAATCCAAATTTGTTGGCCAACTTCTGATGAATGATGTTGCACAGTTGGTTGTGCCTGCGTAGGTAATCAATGTTAGCTATGGCTGAACATCCCGACGTAATGTGTTGTATCGTCTCTGTTGTTTGTTGACACCTTCTGCACTTGTCCGACACGATGTTTGGATCTCTTATAACAAATTTTTTGTAATTGTTGGTATTAATAACTTGGTCTTGGATCGCCATCATAAATCCTTCTGTTTCTGGAAACAATGTTCCATCAGAGAGCCACTTATTTGATGCTTCCTTGTCGATATATGGTTGATTGAGGTCGTGATGATGTCGACCATGAAGCGCTTTCTGGGCCCACTCCGCCTGTTTGTCAGAGTCTGTAACGATTTCAAGTTTATTATCAGGGTTTACAAGATCTAAGGGGGAATAGTTTTTATCTGCTTTCGCGACCGGCTCATGCAATTTAGATGTTTGAGCCTTGCCAATGAAGAACTGTTGGAGTTTAGATATTTGTTTGTAATGTAAATTAACTATGTCCGTTAGAGCTCTCCCTCCCTCTTTTCTTGGTAGTGTGGTCCTAATAACTGATGATGTCGGGTGGTGACATTTGTGTTTGGTCATCATGGTTCTCGTTGTTCTTTGAATATCTTCCAGATCTGTTTTTGTCCACTTCAGAATTCCAAATGAGTATGTCAGGACCGGTATGGCGTAGGTGTTAATTGCTTTGGCAAGATTTCCTGCGTTCAACTGGGATTTCAATAAAGCAGTTATCCTTTGAGTGAACTGTCCTCGAATTTTGGATTTTGCTTGCTTCTGGTCTAGTAGCTTAGCTTGCTGAAATCCTAGATATTTGTAGGTTTCACCATTTTGCATGGCATTTATAATGTTCCCATTAGGTAGTAACACATCTCCGTTAACAATTTTACCCTTCTCGATATTCAAGGTTTTGCACTTGTCTAATCCAAATCCCATTTGTATATCACTGGAAAAATTTTCAGTGATATTAAGTAAATGTTGAATTTGACGCTGGTTTGATGCGTATATTTTGATGTCATCCATATATAAAAGGTGGGAAACAGTGCAGCTAGTGTTCCTGTTGGCTTTGATTTTAAAGCCGTAATCCGTATCGTTAAGTAGCTTGGAAAGTGGATTCATTGCCAAACAAAACCAAAGTGGACTCAGGGAGTCGCCCTGGAAGATCCCCCTACGGATAGAAATTTCATCAGTTTCGAGGTATTGACCATTTATTTGTAAATGAAGGTTCGTTCGCCAGTGCTTCATCGATGATTCAAGAAAAGTAACAAGAGTGGGGTGTACTTTGTAAATTTGCAACACTTTAACAAGCCAGGAATGTGGAACGCTATCAAATGCTTTCCTATAATCTACGAAAGCCGTGTAGATGTTGCGCTGTTCCTTCTGCGCCTGTTTTAGTATTACCGAATCGATGATGAGTTGTTCCTTGCAGCCTTGGTGATCTCGTCTGCACCCTTTCTGTTCTTCCGACAAGATGTTGTTATGATCCGCATGTCTGTAAATACGGTTAGTAATGCAAGACGTTAATATTTTATATATAGTTGGAAGGCATGTTATAGGTCTATACTGCGTAGGATCGTGAGTTTGATGCGTTTTGGGAAGCAAGTGGGTCGAACCCAGTGTCAGAAATGGTGGTGTATCTTCTGGATGATGCAGAATATGTGTAAATGATCTTGCCATTGCTTCATGCAGACTGTCAAACTTCTTATACCAGAAGTTTTGGACATTGTCAACTCCTGGTGTCTTCCAACTACTGGTGCTCTTTATAGCTTCGGTTACCTCGCTTGTTGTCAAGTTAACGAAAGGCATTGGTTCAATGTTAATTTTTTCCTCCTCAGTTCTAATCCAGTGAGCGTTGGATTTATGTTCGATAGGGTTCGACCATAAAGAAGACCAGTACTCCGTTAGCTCATCTTTATCTGGGAGACTTTGGTTGTGATTGTTTACAGTACCGCTTAGTTGCCTGTAAAATAACTATATATAATATTATTATTATTATTATTTCCAACTCAAGTGTACTCTTGCTCAGCTCTTGCTGGTAATGTTCACCTATCCCGAGCGTGTGTAAACGCAAATGGGATTAGGCACAGCAGTTACATATTTAGAAATTTACGGACAGTGTGACAAGTATTCAAAATTGCAGCCTTCTGCAGATCGATGAATGTGTTTTTGTGAAGACCTAGTTTGGTGAGGCTGTCTTGTAGAGTTTTGGGGATTAGTCCCGTAGATGAAACGATGACCGGCACCACCTCTACTTTCTCTGCCTGCCACATCTGTCCTACCTCAATTGCAAGATCGGTGTATTTTGCAATTTTCTCGTTGTATTTGTCTAACATATTGTTGTTATTGGGTACAGCAACATCCACTAGAAGAACCGAGTTAGCTTTTTTATCCACAACTACAATATCAGGCCGGTTATTCGTCACCCGTCTATCGGTGATAATTGACCTATCGTAGTATAGTCTAAAATCAGCATTCTCTAGAACTGCATGAGGATGGTACTTGTAATAAGGCGTGTAAGTGTTAACTAATCCAAATTTGTTGGCCAACTTCTGATGAATGATGTTGCACAGTTGGTTGTGCCTGCGTAGGTAATCAATGTTAGCTATGGCTGAACATCCCGACGTAATGTGTTGTATCGTCTCTGTTGTTTGTTGACACCTTCTGCACTTGTCCGACACGATGTTTGGATCTCTGATAACAAATTTCTTGTAATTGTTGGTATTAATAACTTGGTCTTGGATCGCCATCATAAATCCTTCTGTTTCTGGAAACAATGTTCCATCAGAGAGCCACTTATTTGATGCTTCCTTGTCGATATATGGTTGATTGAGGTCGTGATGATGTCGACCATGAAGCGCTTTCTGGGCCCACTCCGCCTGTTTGTCAGAGTCTGTAACGATTTCAAGTTTTTTATCAGGGTTTACAAGATCTAAGGGGGAATAGTTTTTATCTGCTTTCGCGACCAGCTCATGCAATTTAGATGTTTGAGCCTTGCCAATGAAGAACTGTTGGAGTTTAGATATTTGTTTGTAATGTAAATTAACTATGTCCGTTAGAGCTCTCCCTCCCTCTTTTCTTGGTAGTGTGGTCCTAATAACTGATGATGTCGGGTGGTGACATTTGTGTTTGGTCATCATGGTTCGCGTTGTTCTTTGAATATCTTCCAGTTCTGTTTTTGTCCACTTCAGAATTCCAAATGAGTATGTCAGGACCGGTATGGCGTAGGTGTTAATTGCTTTGGCAAGATTTCCTGCGTTCAACTGGGATTTCAATAAAGCAGTTATCCTTTGAGTGAACTGTCCTCGAATTTTGGTTTTTGCTTGCTTCTGGTCTAGTAGCTTAGCTTGCTGAAATCCTAGATATTTGTAGGTTTCACCATTTTGCATGGCATTTATAATGTTCCCATTAGGTAGTAACACATCTCCGTTAACGATTTTACCCTTCTCGATATTCAAGGTTTTGCACTTGTCTAATCCAAATCCCATTTGTATATCACTGGAAAAATTTTCAGTGATATTAAGTAAATGTTGAATTTGACGCTGGTTTGATGCGTATATTTTGATGTCATCCATATATAAAAGGTGAGAAACAGTGCAGCTAGTGTTCCTGTTGGCTTTGATTTTAAAGCCGTAATCCGTATCGTTAAGTAGCTTGGAAAGTGGATTCATTGCCAAACAAAACCAAAGTGGACTCAGGGAGTCGCCCTGGAAGATCCCCCTACGGATAGAAATTTCATCAGTTTCGAGGTATTGACCATTTATTTGTAAATGAAGGTTCGTTCGCCAGTGCTTCATCGATGATTCAAGAAAAGTAACAAGAATGGGGTGTACTTTGTAAATTTGCAAAACTTTAACAAGCCAGGAATGTGGAACGCTATCAAATGCTTTCCTATAATCTACGAAAGCCGTGTATATGTTGCGCTGTTCCTTCTGCGCCTGTTTTAGTATTACCGAATCGATGATGAGTTGTTCTTTGCAGCCTTGGTGATCTCGTCTGCACCCTTTCTGTTCTTCCGACAAGATGTTGTTGTGATCCGCATGTCTGTAAATACGGTTAGTAATGCAAGACGTTAATATTTTATATATAGTTGGAAGGCATGTTATAGGTCTATACTGCGTAGGATCGTGAGTTTGATGCGTTTTGGGAAGCAAGTGGGTCGAACCCAGTGTCAGAAATGGTGGTGTATCTTCTGGATGTATTATTATTATTATTATTATTATTATTATTATTATTATTATTATTATTATTATTATTATTATTATTATTATTATTATTATTATTATTATTATTATTATTATTATTATTATTATTATTATTATTATTATTATTATTATTATTATTATTATTATTATTATTATTATTATTATTATTATTATTATTATTATTATTATTATTATTATTATTAATGTGATATATTTAAACGTAGAAGATTGTTAATGAAACTTGATATATATTTATATAGGATTGGTTACTGTTTCTTGTATCTTATCCACACTTTTAGCATAAATAAATCAGACTATTATAATTATTTGTAAATAAACAGCTTCGATTCATGCATTATGAGACATCCAATGAAAAAGAAAGACTGCCAGATTGACAGTCCTAGTTTTCTTGAAGTAAAGAAAAAAAACTTCAGTGTGGCAACGTCACAAAATTTTGTTTTGCAACGTCATCGTCTTTTTATCGTAAATAGACCATATTGATTAATAACCCGTGATAAAAGTTAAGAAACTAGTTGTGTTATTTTAGTCCATGAATATCATTATACAGTATGTCTGAAAAAGTTGGTAACATAAAAATTGTTTTTTATGAAAAGTAGGTACAACATGGTCCAAAACGTGAAACGCAAATAATGTCGATAGCAATTAAAAATTACTCTCACTAATTATCAGTCATTTTCTTATTGCATAACTTTGGCTCGATGTAACAAAAATTAATTGATTAATTTAAATTTCAATTTTGAGAACAATTTGTGAAATAACAAAAAAGTAGTGGTAGGATGTAATTACCTATTCCAACATATTTTTCCATTGCAAGAAACCTTTCATGAATAAAGTTTTCGAGATTGTCACTACTAATGTACAAAATTAATATTTTTCATATAGCTCGTAACCGAATAAAAAATTTGTCATTTGATATTTGCGTTTCACGTTTTGGTCCATCTGAACTTTTTATAAAAAATAATTTTTTTTTTTCATAACATCAACTATAAAGAAGTTTCCCACATGCTGCCAAACTTTGCAGATATACTGTACATACAAGGTGATGCATTCAAAAGATGTCTTACTTATTATTAAATATGATTGAATGTTCAATAAACACCAAGGCATGAGTAACCACTTCCATTGAGAAAATTTTTTCCATACCTTGACATTTTTTTTTAAATAATTTTCATTAAAAAAATAATAATCAGTTTAAGTGGATGGGGGATGAACGATCACAATTTTCTATATTTTCAAAGACGAGGACAAAAACCCCGCCCGTCTCTAAGTACTCTAGGGTAGTGTTTCCGAGGCGGGGGTAACGGCGAGTTTGAGGTGGGTTTGGTTGGTAGGCATTCCCTTGGGGATGAGTCCAACACTGTTTGGGTCCTGGACCCATTCGAATATGAGTTTCCCATCTCGTTCCGAAAAACAAAGATGTTTTTGGTATTGGATTTCCACTGGCGCCCTCAGCCATGACCAGAAATTGGAATACATGGAGTCCGATCTCCTTATTATAGGCTCCATAGTAATTTTGGAGAGATTTATCAGTTTCCTTCGGTAGTGTCAGAGTAGCTTTTGTTTATTTCAAACTGTCATTCTGACAATTATAACTAATCTTGAGTTATATGGTTATAAATTACCGATAATTCTATTGACATAAAGCAACTTTTGTGCATTGGGTTTTTACATTTTTACCATTTTTTTAAAACTTTTTTGGCAAAAAGTTAGCGATTAACCCGGTGTCCACAGGGACATTTCAACGAGGGTTGTCCCTTATATATTGCATAATATAGAGCTAGAAAAAAAAACACTAGATAACTTTTAAACACTATTATTTTTCAAAGTATTTTCCACGGAAAGAAATTCATTTTTCCTTCCTTTGGAACCAATTCTGGATGCAGTTATTCCACTCGCTTGTTGGTACATTCAAAATAGAGTTTTGGAAGGAGTTGACAGCATCTTCTGGGGACTGAAACCTTTGACCATGAAGTTCATTCTTATTTTTTGGCAAAGTAAAAAAGGTGTTAGGACTTGGGTCGGGACTGTATGGGGATGGAATTCGAGGTTTTCTTGCTTTGAAAACTCAATTATTTTTCGTGATATTAGGGAACTTACCTTGTCTGAAAATTTTAAAAAACTATTGCGAGAAAAATTTTCCGGCTTAATTTCATTTTTCGACTGACTAATCAACATCATAAATTCAGTTTAGTACAGCTTGGATCGAAGCGGAGTGAAACTTTGGCATTAAGTTAACTAAACATAACAGTGGATTTTGACATTTGATATTTGTTGACAGGCACCAATAATGTTGTTATTTGCAACACTCAAAAGACAATACCCTCTTATATTAGAAATATGATGGAGAATGAATGCTGGGCATTGAAAGAAGTCGTTGAAACGGAATGAATAATCAAATTGGAAGGAAAAACTTAAGTTATCACCTTAACCTACTTAAACTACTCAAATATAAATCCTTCTTTACCTAACTCTGCAAAAAGTGGATTTTTGTTGTCCAGTGTAGCTGGAAAGATAAATATAGCACAGGTTTAATACGACTAATAGACAGCCACAAATTACCTAACTAATTTGAACCTAAAACTTATATATTCGAGTAATACGTGTAACGTGACTAAGACTGTTAATTTTGTTGAGATATGAAATTTCATTAAGTCTAGAGCTTGTTCGAGTCTCTCCAAAATACCTCAAGTAACATGAAGTAAAATTATAGTTTTGTTTATCTTTTGGCAAGTACTTTCGCCACCAAGATAAACTCGCCGGATTATACTGGGGTAATGATAAAAGATCTGGAGATTATATGTAATTTTGGAGAAAGTTTTTCAACTTATGATGCTATCTTTAATTGTTTCAGTTTTATTTATTGCTGTTACTGGATTCTTGGAGATCGCATTGGGCATGTTAAGAATATATCAAAGAGGCTGATTGTTATTAAATATTAATATATACAGTACAGGCCACTCAAAAGCGAAAACGCAAAGTCTAGTTCACACGTTCAAAGACGATTCTTGATGAAGCTCCTAAAAATATTAGCCATGATAGCTCATTCCATTCGAAATGACGACTAGAAAAATGTATTAAAATGATGTATCAGCACATAAAAATTGTAATTGTAATTAACAAATTACGATGAAAAAAAGATATCATTTACTTTTTTGTTAATAACTCAAAAACTATAAATATTTAAGGAATTTTGAAAAAAGATCCTTCAGAAGCAGGAAATTTCCAATAAAAAAGTTCTTACTCCCGGAACTCTATCTCTATTATCTATAACTTGAATTCAACGCCGAAGATAGGTTTCCGCGAGTCATTTTGGGTATGCGTGCGCCTCGTCAAAAGCAAAGAGGTCACAAATATTTTTTAAATTGGCTTAACACTCCCGAGGGGGTAGCACCGATTCAAAAAGCTTTCTAAATCTTTTTTTCGGGGTGGATCAATCCCCTTTTCTTCCTTATATTTTTTCAGCAATCTGCCGCCATTTCTTCCTATCCTTTGTTTTTTTCTTTCCACTGCCTTATTCCTATGCTATTGAGGTCGGTTATAACCTCCTGTAACCACGTTGTTTTGGGTTTTTTACAATTATTCCTTTCTTTTTTCGGTCCTAATATCATTCTCATTATCTTACTTTCTTGTATTCTCAAACATCCCTGATGTTTTTTGGTTATTATTTCTGATCCATACATCAATACAGGTCTTATAATTGTTTTGTATATCCTTATTTACGTCTTCTTACTCACTAGTTTACTTCTTAACAGTTTTCCATTGGTATGGAATGCTCTATTTGTTGCTGCTATTCTTTCTTTTATTTCGGTTTACTTGTCTCCGTCATTAGATATTGTTATTCCCAAGTATTTTATTTTATCTACCTCTTGAAACGTATAGTCTCCAATTTTGATATGCCTGAACTCACACTTCTTTTTGAATCTAAATAGCTTGGTTTTAACCGCATTTATTTTAAGACAAATTTTTTCCCTTTCACTATTTCTCGTAGAATTTCTTCCATAATTTTTCTATTTTTTCTTTCTAGTGCAACATCATCAGCGTATGCTATTATTTGACCTCCCTTTGTTCTCAAGTTTCCTTTATTCATCTTTTTTAATACGTAATCTAAGGCCAAATTGAATAGCGTCGCCGACAATGAATCACCCTGCTTGACCCTTTGTTATATTCAAATTTTCTTGTTGTTCCTTTCTGGGTTTTTATCTCCGCTACTGTTTTTGCCAGTGTCATTTTTATCAATCTTCTCAGCTTGTCGCATACTCCCAATTCTTTTAATTACTTTATTAATTGATTTTTCCGTATTGAATCAAATGCTTGCTGGAAGTCTATAAAAAACATTTTCAAATCAATATTGTATTGTTTGGCCTCTTCTATAATCTGTTTCAGTGTATGTATAGCATCTGTCGTAGATCTTCCTTTCATAAACCCACATTGATATTCTCCTGCTATCCCACCTGTCTCTTGTAATCTCCTTTGTATAATTGTTTATGTTATCTTATAAACTGTGTTAAGTAAAGTGATTCCTCTGTAATTTTTGCTTATTTGTTGATCACCCTTCATTTTTTTAAGGTATTATTGTTAATTTAAAAATAATTTGAAAAAATTATGGTGTACTCTGAACCCTTCAAAGAATTAATAGCCGTTGGAAAAAATTCTTAAAGTTAATTTTTCAACAAGTTAGGCAATTGTTAATAATTAACAATCTTGAACTTCCTTGTTTATTTAAAAAAAAAATGTTATAATTGTCTTGAAAATGTTTCGCGTCTGGAGCCCTTCACATACTTAACAAGATCACGTCATAGAAGTTCAAAAAATTTCATTACTTTGTTTATAATAATTTTTTCAAGTTAACAATAAACGAAGGATTCGCCATTATTATAAGCAAAGAGTTGAAATTTTTTTAACTTCTAAGATGTGATCTTGTTAAGTACGTATATAGGTCCACGACGCGAAACATTTTTAAGACAATTATTTCAGCATTTTTTTTTTAGTTTACAATAAACAAGGAAGTTCAAGAATACTTCGTTAATTAACAATTGCCTAACTTGTTGAAAAATTAACTCTACGTTTTTTTTCCAACGGCAATGAATTCTTTGAAGTGTTCAGAATACACCAAAATTTTTTCAAATTATTTTTAAATAAACAATAATTAATACTTATAATAATAATTTATTTAATGTGACCTGTTTGCTTTTGATGAGGTGCACGCATACCCAAAATTACTCAAGGAGTCCTATTTTCGGCGTTGAATTCAAATTATAAATGATAGAGATAGAGTTCCGGGAGTCCATACTTTTTCATTGGAAATTTCCTCCTCTTTGAGTATCATTTTTCAAAATTCCTCAAATATCAATAGTTTTTGAGTTATTAACAAAATACTATCTTTTTTTCATCTTAATCTGTTGATGAAAACTGCAATTTTCTATGTGTTAATACATACTTCCGATATATTTTTCTAGACGACATTCCGAATCGAATGAGCCATCGCTCATATTTTTAGGAGCTTTATCAAGAATTAACACGTTTTTGAACTTGTGAAGTAGAGTAGCAGACTATATTTCAGTAAGTTTAGTTTATCAGATTGACACATACTCAAATTTATATTTTGTATAAAGTATTTCAAATTTCCACTGTGAAACACATCTTTATGAACATTGACGTAAGGGCCTTTTTAGTAAAAAATAGATAATATTCACTTGCATTGGATTTTCCACTGTTTTCATTTCAGTCCTGTTGTTTTCTTTAGCGGTGTGTTGTTCTTGCAGCATTTGATCCTTACATTGATAAATATTGTGATAATAAACTGATTCACAAAAGTTATGGAATTCCATGAATTCGGAGATTGTGTTTTAACAAATTACGATTTTTGGCCACCAAGTGTTTATACAGTGTGACCCATTTTGTTTGGAAGCACCCCTGTAAAATCCGCATTTTTCAACCGATTTGGATTCAATTGTTTTTTTTTAGATTCAGTATCAAAAACAGTATTTTGGCACAAATTTTCATAGCTTATATGTTAATTTTTCTTTGCCAAAAAAGACGAAAGTAAATTAGGAATTTTTTTTCTCAAATATGACTACACCTCTGGATTCAGAATCGTTACAAATGTAAACTACCAAAATTTTATTAACGACAAAGTTATTACAACATGAATTTGGAAAAAGTTGTATTTTAAATAATTTTTTACGTAGAATGTAGACAAATTTTTAAAATGGCAACATGGTAAACAAAAACTAGGACTCAAACAAATTGCACAGTAAAAATTCGAAGCCGATAACTTAACCCGTTCTGGAGTTATAGCTTCTGAAAGTAAAATTGTGCCTAATAATTTCATTTATTAACAAAATGCATTCAACGAGTATGCCATCAAAAAACAAATTAACAACAATAAAAAATAACTAACAATACATTTTGATCAAAGTAATAATAATTTAACTCTAAATCAGTTTTTGTAATGTCCACAGCTTAAATTCAAACAAAATCGCAAGTATGCTTTGATTTTGACATTTCATTTAGTTTTTGTTTACCATGTTGCCATTTTTAAAATTTGTCTGCATTCTACGTAAAAAATTAATTAAAACACAACTTTTTCCAAATTCATGTTGTAATAACTTTGTCGTTAATAAAATTTGTTTTATAAAATTTTGGTAGTTTACATTTGTAACGATTCTGAATCCAGTGGTGTAGTCATATTGAAGAAAAAGAAATGCCTAATTTACTTTCGTCTTTTTTGGCAAAGAAAAATTAACATAGATGGCCTTGAAAATAGAAATTAAGCTATGAAAATGTGTGCCAAAATACTGTTTTTGATACAGGGGTGCTTCCAAACAAAATGGTTCACACTGTATGTTATGAATTGAATGCTTTTTCTTCCATGTAATCGTTTGTTTGAGAGTTTGCGCAATACGTATGCAGTTTTGAACAACAAAAACAACAATTAGAGGTGTACCTACATACGTTAATGACGAGTATGGTTTGTAGGGTAGGGCTTGTGTAAGGTAGTAGTCTGATTTTCGGAAAGGGATTTCACCCATTCTATGACGTCTGGTATAAGCCTCTTTGTCCACAGAGCCACGTCGTCAGTCATTTCCCATTCACTTTCTCACCTGTTCATCGAGATTTCCTTCTATTCTGTTTTTGCACGGTTCCTTGTTCCGTCTTCTCTTTGGTCCGATCGCCTTCTTTCGTTTATTTTGATGTGAATGGGATGGGATGAAATGGTCTGAAAGCCTTGAGTAATCTAATTCAATTTGTATTCTTGGCGGAATCGTATCAACCACCTTATCAATTTTTCATGTTTCCTTTATTTTGTTGTCCATTTTCATAAGGACTGACAGAAAGTATAAATTACGAAAAATCCATCCATTCTCAATACGCTTTTAAATTATTCAATATATTTCGGAATTTTCAGTTGATTAAATCGTCTTATAAGTAGAAAATTCATTCTCTTATCTAGTAACAACCGAATATAGCTGGAATATAGCAATTTTCAACCGTTTATAGCTCATAAAAGTGTTAGGTAGTAGATACGTGCGGAGCATAAAACAAAATAAAGGTGAAATAAAGAGTTTTGTTACCTGTAACAATATAAAAATAGTTGGTGTGCTCTAAGTTTTGAATTTTATTGTAAGACGTGCTTAAAAATATTTTATGTTAGTCACGAGATTCACGGGTGTTTAAAAACATCTTGTAACGTATAGTTTGGCAAACCTATCTGAAGCTACGCGGCATCGGTAAGGGGCGAGGAAACATGGCCGATATCTTTCACAAACGTACCAGTGGCTTAAGACTTATTTACTCAACTATGAACATTAGCAATCACCTCTCGTTTGACTGTTCCCACGAGTAATTGATTTATTTTTGAAAAACGAACAAATACAAAACACTACACTATTCAAAATCACAAAAAAGTTTAAGATGCCAAAAAATGATAAACACTGACAATACCAACGGCACTGAATAATCAATATCAGTCAATAGTCGAAGTGAGAGGAAATAATACACACACGCGCTTGCGAATAGCAAGTCAGGTGGTTGCATAGTAGCGGGCTGTTCGATAAATCTTCACCAATTGAGTTCGTTCGGAGTACGCGGTGTTATGATTCTCGCACGACGTTGTAGGGTTGAAGGAAACCCATAACATATTTTAAAAACTGTTTTCCTTTTAACATTAAAAAGTTCAAAAATAATGTTAACAGACAAAATCCATGAAACAAGCATATTAAAGAACTAACGTTCAATCATTATTGATATATTGTTTACAATCAAAAGTCCATTTTCTGATTATTATCACTACATACTTAGCACTTCAGCTTTTTTATAGCTAGACGTGGCAATATCGAATGTTTTCGGCCGCTTTCCTTTCACAGCTTCAGATAAGTTTGCCAAACTATTCTGGTTGAATACATTATATCGGGTTTGTTTTATGGATACATCCCTCAGTTACGAACTCTTTTACAAAGAAATTCCGGATTTGGATATGTTTCTTTCTTCGGTGATATTCTGGGTTCTTTGCTAACTCAATAGCAGCTTCATTATCAACTGATAGTGTAGGAATAGTTTGTAAATCTATAATTTCCTGCTAAATTCGTTTTAAACAGATCATCAGTTCTCTGGCCCCTTCACTTGCAGCAACTATTCCAGCTTCTGTTGTCGAGAGTGCTACTGGGCCAGGAGATTGCACCTCCAGTACATTCACAAATAACACCTGTAGTTGATCTTCTGGTTGTAGGATCTCCTCCATAGTCGGCGTCGCTAAACCCTTGAATATGTTGCAATTGGTTACCAGACGTATAGGTAATCCCATTATTGATAGTATTTTTTAGATATCTAAAAATACGTTTCACTCGAATACAATCATCATGATATGGATTTTCTAATGTTCTTGAGACAACTCCTACTGCATACGCAATATCTGGTCTTGTTCCTACCATAAAAAAAATTAGAGCTCCATCTGCTCGCCTATAAGGGAAGCCTTCTTTTACTTTATCTTGGCGGCCCGCCGCCTCTGCTACTTTACACAAGCCCTAAGCGGGCATGGATCTTTCGGAACCTTCACCTACCGAATAGGAAAGACTGAAGAAGACGAATGTATATACTGCGGAGAGATAGACAGCGTCTCTCATACACTGTACAAGTGCGTTCGATGGGAACAGACCAGAAATGAACAGTAAGAGCAAATCGGCGAAGAAATAAACGTGGAAAATTTGATAGGAGAGATGATGGAGTGTAAGGAAAACTATGAAAAAATACATAAGACGGAAAATGGAAGATAAAGGAGAGGAAGGAACCATAGGTTAAACCGAAGTCAACGAAAGCTCCCACCCTGAAGAAATGCCATAAAGGCGATTCCGGGGTGGACCACAGGCGCCTTTGTAGTGTTTTTGGTGGGTATGCGCTATGACCAACACGAGCTGCGAGCCCCACACTACCGACCGTACGCTGAAGGTGTTCATATGGAGAATTTGCACCAAAAAAAAATGACGTCACTGACATGTTGGCCATCTTTGCTGGATATATTCTGTTTAGTTTTCATTGTTCACTGTTTAACCACGGATAATAGTTTGTTCTTAAAGGTATCTGGAGTGCGTTGTCAAGTGTGGAGTGCGAGGAGAAAAAGATAAGATATCTTCTTTCGATTTTTGAACGGAACTGACTACTCAAATGATCTATCCATACTACGTACGAGTACCAATTTATAATTACCCTACTAGAAGGAAAAAACTGATTTAACAATGCCCAACCGTGAAGTAAAAAATTCCATCACCTACAATGACAAAAATTATTCAATCAACTACCTTCAGAATTAAAAGTACAAATACATTTAATAAGTTTCTACATTTGTGCTTGAAAAGCCTTATTGCTCATTGGCAGATAGTCTAGTTCACATGTACGATTATCCTCTAAATTTTTGTATATTCACCGGAAATTACGATCAAGGTGTCATTCGATTCGGATTGTTATGTAGATAGTTTAAGGAAAGGTTCCGAAAGGGGTCGAAAAAAATTGCAAAAGTTATAAACAATATAGTAAAAAAAAGTGGGGTTTAGTTTTTTTTGAATATCTCGAAAACTATTGAAGATTTTCGAAATTAAAAAAAAGATCTGAAAAGATCATTGAATTTACTAAGAAAAAGTTCGGACTCCCGGAACTGTATCTCCAATATTTCTAATTTTTACAGAGCTCTGAAAATAGAGCCAAAACCGGGTAGTCTGACTTTCACGCGTGGTCCGTCACTCGGACACAGTAACTTAAAAAATTATTTAAACATATTAAATATGAATATTGAGGAATAATAAAATTCAAGAACGATTGGGATACATAAAGCAACAATAATGCGCGGTTAAAAAATGTTTATCCCAATTTTTCCATTATTTATCCATTTGTTAATTAACTATTTTTTCTACATTAAATGTTAACAGAAAAACCGCTATAATTATTAAACTAAAATCTTAAGATTTTTCTTACTTTGTGGAGTTATTCTTAATAGGCTAATAAATAGAACACCGTTGGAAAAACTGAGAAATTTTGATTTTCCAATTTTTTATTAACTATTGAAAATACGTAAAAATTAAAAATTACAAAAAAGTAATTAATAATTTTTTTTATATCTTGAATGTTTCGATTTTAAAATGTTAAAAGATACATAAAAATATTTTTCTTTATTTTTAAAAAATTGTTATTGTTATTGTTATACAAATGCATTGTTTATGAGCTAATCAAAATTTTTTTTGCGTAATCTATTGGTTGATACAATTTATGATTTTTAGAGAAAAAACGGTTTCTTAAAAAAATTTATTTGTTGCTAAAAAATGCTTTTGTTAATTAACAATCTATTTTTGCGACTAAATATTAAAATTAAGAAACCATATTATCTCTAAAAATCATAAATTCTATTGTTCTTTCGGATTATATAAAAAAACTTCTTGATTAATGTTTTATTTGTTTATTTAATAAACAATTTGTTATAAACAAATTATTTTTTCCGTACATTTTTTTAAATACTTAATTTTGTTATGAAAACAGCCATGTGCTGATTTTTACAAAGAAAATTTTTTTCTATTTTTTAAATAACAATATTTTTGTGCCTTGAATTTTTTTTTATAAATAATAGTCAATAATTGAATAAAAAATAGAGGTAGAGCTTCAATCAAAAGCTTAAATTGTTACTTAATTGATGGTTAATAAAAAAGACTGGAATTACTGTTGCCGTATCTGCCATATTTCCAAAGTTATTTCAATTATAAAAGCAAAGGAAATGATGGAAAAAAATTTTCAAGGCACAAAAATATTGTTATTTAAAAAATAGAAAAAAAAATTGATCAATAACTTTTTTTTATATAATCCGAAAGAACAATACAATTTATGATTTTTAGAGAAAAAATGGTTTCTCAATTTTAATATTCAGTCGCAAAAATAGATTGTTAATTAACAAAAGCATTTTTATCAACAAATAAATTTTTTTAAGAAACCGTTTTTTCTCTTAAAATCATAAATTGTATCAACCAATAGATTAGCTCATAAACAATGGTGATAAAAAATAAAGAAAAATATTTTTATGTATCTTTTAACATTTAAAAATCGAAACATTCAAGATAAAAAAAAATTTTTTAATTACTTTTTTGTAATTTTTAATTTTTACGTATTTTCAATAGTTAATAAAAAAGTGGAAAATCAAAATTTTTCAATTTTTCCAACGGTGATCTATTTATTAGCCTATTAAGAATAACTCCACGGAGTAAAAAAAATCTTAAGGTTTTAGTTTAATAATTATCGCGGTTTTTCTGTTAACATTTAATGTAAAAAAAATTGTTAATTAACAAATGGATAAATAATGGAAAAATTGGGATAAAAATTTTTTAACCGCGGATTATTGTTTATTTATGTATCCCAATAGTACTTGAATTTTATTATTCCTTAATATTCATATTTAATATGTTTAAATAATTTTTTAAGTTACTGTGTCCGAGTGACGGACCGCGCGTGAAAGTCAGACTACCCGGTTTTGGCTCTATTTTCAGGGCTCTGTAAAAATTATAAATATTGGAGATACAGTTCCTTGAATCGGTACTTTTTTTCAGTAAATTCAATGATCTTTTTAGATATTTTTTTTAATTTTGAAAATCTTCAATAGTTTTCGAGATATTCAAAAAAAACTAAACCCCCACTTTTTTTAAATCATATTGTTTATAACTTTTGCAATTTTTTTCGGCCCCTTTCGGAACCTTTCCTTAAACTATCTACATAACAATCCGAATCAAATGACTTCTTAATCGTAATTTTCGGTGAATATACAAAAATTTTGAGGAAAATCGTACATGTGAACTAGACTAAGAACTCTACAATCTACCCTAGACTTGTGAGTTACGCTGGCATAATTCAATATTTAGTATGGTTTACGATATTATAATATTGTATTTTAATTTATTAAATTGGTATATAATATTATGTTTTGTATTATTAGTATAGTATAGTCAGAATTTTAATTTTTTTTTTATATTTTGTTGTGAATTTTATATTTTATCTATTTTTGAATTATGTCGCTTTGTCCATAAAATTTTTCATGACAATCAAGCCTACCAGTCTCTCTCTGTCTCTTTCTATCTATCTCTATCTATCTCTATCTATCTCTATCTATCTCTATCTATCTCTATCTATCTCTATCTATCTCTATCTATCTCTATCTATCTCTATCTATCTCTATCTATCTCTATCTATCTCTATCTATCTCTATCTATCTCTATCTATCTCTATCTATCTCTATCTATCTCTATCTATCTCTATCTATCTCTATCTATCTCTATCTATCTCTATCTATCTCTATCTATCTCTATCTATCTCTATCTATCTCTATCTATCTCTATCTATCTCTATCTATCTCTATCTATCTCTATCTATCTCTATCTATCTCTATCTATCTCTATCTATCTCTATCTATCTCTATCTATCTCTATCTATCTCTATCTATCTCTATCTATCTCTATCTATCTCTATCTATCTCTATCTATCTCTATCTATCTCTATCTATATCTATCTATCTATCTCTATCTATCTCTATCTATCTCTATCTATCTCTATCTATCTCTATCTATCTCTATCTATCTCTATCTATATCTATCTATCTATCTCTATCTATCTCTATCTATCTCTATCTATCTCTATCTATCTCTATCTATCTCTATCTATCTCTATCTATCTCTATCTATCTCTATCTATCTCTATCTATCTCTATCTATCTCTATCTATCTCTATCTATCTCTATCTATCTCTATCTATCTCTATCTCTCTCTATCTATCTCTATCTATCTCTATCTATCTCTATCTATCTCTATCTATCTCTATCTATCTCTATCTATCTCTATCTATCTCTATCTATCTCTATCTATCTCTATCTATCTCTATCTATCTCTATCTATCTCTATCTATCTCTATCTATCTCTATCTATCTCTATCTATCTCTATCTATCTCTATCTATCTCTATCTATCTCTATCTATCTCTATCTCTCACTCCAATGCGTGGATTAGTGGTTTAAAACGGGGCCTCCTCAGTGACTTCCGACTTTAAACTTAGCGTGTATAATCTCGACATTTGATAAAACGTTGGATAGTGTTAATCAGTTCAGTTTTGTAAATAAATGAGCTTAAAAAATCATTTCGAGGAAGCCCCTTTGCCTTAAATAAAAAAAGGCATCCTGAGTGGACTTTCAAAATTTGCGCTACACCAAAAGAGGAAAACCATATGAGGTATTTCTCCAATTTTTGTGAACATCAAACCTCGAATAAACAGAAAAAATTAGTACACAAAGTAATAATGCTGTTGTTCACCCTTCCATTTATCAATTTGGAAAATGCAGGTTTATTTAAATAATTAATTAAACGTCCTACCTTGCTTAAAAGTTAAAACAATAAGGAGAGTATCATCATCAATCTGCTTTGCTGATATTTCCAAGATTAAACCAGATTCGTAAAATGTGTAGGCTTGTGAGCTTTAATAAGCTTTTAACTGTGCACAGTGTGAGAACTATGACTTAAAATTAAATACTTCACTCAGCTAAATTCGGTAGTTCACCAGGCTGCAAAGAAAGTCGAAAGGGCCTAAGGACTATTATGAGTTTTTTTCGTCTTACCGGCACTTGATATATGAGTATATGAGTAAAGTAACTAAGTTGGGAATTCTGGAACCGTTGGGGTTTACCTTAAGTCTCTGCAGAAAATAACTCGGTTATCGAAATGCGCGTAAGATAGAGTAAAGTGTTAGTGTTGGTGTAGCGTAAGCAGTGTTCAGAGTAAAATAACTAATAAAATGTTCGATACAATTTTGGTACAAAGTTATCAAAACACCATCAGAAAACTTAACTTTAAATACATGCTAAAGCACACACGTTTAAACCAATTGATTCTACAAAATTTTGAATTTGCAAGAAACGATATTCGATCAAATTTAATTTTTCATATATTTTAGAAAAGTATGAAAGGGTTGGGTATAATGCAGTTTTTTCTTTTTATCGATAAATTGAATTATTAAAAATTCCCATTCACAAGGAGAAAAACTTTATTCATATTACATTCTCTACAGAAAGGTTTCGTGTTTCAGGGTAAAACTGAGTTGTATGAATAAATTGCACGTGGAAACTATTTATGTTTAAATATGAAAAAAATTGTGGAGAACAAATTCCATTTATATTTTTATCGTAATATAGTATATAAATGATATAATTTTTTAGTACTTATCAGCCAATAAAAACTGTTGAAATTGATAATAATGCTCTACAAAATGCTAATTGTTAAATTTGCATTTAATTATTTCAAAATGGAAATAATTTCTATAAATACATAAATCATCCATTTACAGTGATTAATTGTGGTTGTTTGATTTAATTCTCTAAACATTTAAATAATCATAAGTGCACATAAACTATTATGTTTAATCATATCCCGACAATATTAACATTTTTCGAACAATTAATGATTTAAAAATTGTTTTACAGGGTGCCCCAAAGTTCTGGTCACAGACGATTGAGCAGTTATCATAGAAGATAGAATTTTCAACACTTGGTGAAAGTTGTAGCACAAACGATCACATATTCTTAAACTATTATTGACTATATAGGGTGGACCAGGAATGTGTGGCTATATTTACTTGTATTCTATCACAAATTTGAATTTCCACGATCGAGAGCTTCTCAAAAATATATAGTCTTACTAGGTTATACAGGGTATTTTAGATATTGCCGATAGTGTACCAAAATTTTATCCCTAATCTGTAACTGCGCCAGTCATTGAATCTAGTAATGCGCAAGTTAAACATCTCAATTTATTCTTTTAGGGTTTTATTTTAATAGATTCAATATTTTTTATTGAATATGAATTTCACGCTAGACCATTTGTAAACATACAAGTGGCTTGTAATCCCTATTAATTTTTCGGTAATTAATAATTACTCCCGGCGGAGGAAGTACGTTGCGTCTGAGCTCCAACGGATCGTGTCCTTGGCGCTTTATATTAAAATTTTCAGCTTTTTGGTAAGTTTTCAAATATCTCAGTTTATTAGTTAATAAGCCACGGTATGGGTAACCCTTCAGGTTCTCATTGATTGAATATTGTGTAAACATTGTTTTCTTTTTAGAACATACGAAGCTCAGAACTGTCTCTGTTTTTAATTTATTCAATATATTTCTGATTGGGGGTAAACTACAGTTAGGAACTTAATCTGCGGTATTTTCTCGGGTACGGTTTACCTGGTGCCTTGGGTTTTATAGCTCATAATATTTTTGTTCGTTACCAGCATACGACCAGAGTCTAGTGGGTAAAATACCTTGTGGCATAGATCGGCCTTCCGATCAGCTGGTAACTTGGTGATTATTAGTAACATCTTATTTTTATGTGGCCACAAGTTCGATCTATCTTCATCGATAGGTCGCTAACGTAAGTGGGAACGTGCATCGGTGCACGAAGTTTGATTTTACGTTACATTTTTTTGGATAGAAAATGTGAGTTATTATAGCCACACATTCCTGGAACACCCTATCCAGTCAATAATATTTTCAGAATATGTGTACGTTTATGGTATTTTCATCAAATTTTGAATCTATTTTTCTAGTTATCGATTTCCATCATTTAATCAAAGAGACAGAAAACTACCAATTGCAATTTTGTGACGAAATAAATCCAATATGGATTATATAGTGAGATTTTGGAACGGATTAATTCATTTCCTACGTTATCGTGAATTCAAATGAAAAATCCTGGAACATGTCGATTTTTATATGTGAATCTACACTTTTCCTTATTGCAAAAAAAGTAAAATCGGATCTCTTTGTGACATTTGAGAAATATTCATTGTAATTTGCTTGATTTTTTCAAATGAGCCTCTCTGAGACTAAAAGAATTGAGATATTGATATCAATTGGAGTAGGTGATAAAACAAGAACGCGTTCTGAGGTATCCAGAATATTTATTGATAAGTAAGTATCATTCGCATTGAGAATTTTGAAAAACGAAACAACCATCCAAATAAAATTCATCTAGTTCAGGAACTAAATACCCTAATCGTTGATTAGAGTTTTGTTGAATAGTTACGAATAGATGTCTAATCTTTCCCAAAAATATTATTTTCTCCGATGACGTAACCTTCACGGAACGGTCAACAAGCGAAACTGTCGGCATTGGAGTACGCAAAATCCACACTAGATGAGGAAAGGTGAAGGTAGGCGTTAAAGGTAGGCATAATAAGCAACATAATAATGGGGAAGACCACTAATTTTCAACAGTATAATCGTGATCTCCATGGTCTAAAAACTACTATATGAAGTAATTATATACTTTTATTTGTTTTCTAAAATGAATAATGCAATAAATTGAATAATTTTCATTTCAAACATACTATTTTACAAGCTATTTGAGAATGCTGCTGTCTTTGGTTTAATGCAGTGTGACGTACTATCCCCTCGTGTGAGTTCTGTCATAGTAAATCCGTCTAACTGTGGTTCCGTGGATGACAAAACAAGAGTCAATCAAATTTAAGGTTATACTTCGATGTATTTAGTATGCTGTTTTTATGTGTTTAGAAAGTATTGAAAATACAACACGAAAACGGCAAAAATAACCTCGCAAACATGTGAGAGGTATATAAGAGATGAAGTGCTAGTTCACAACCCACTTCATCCAAATCAGCATGCATATACTCCGTGAAGGTCCACTGATATGGCCCTTCACCAAGTGGTTGGCAGAATCGAAAGATCATTGGACAATAAAGAATCCACCCTGGGTATATCCATAGATATTGAGGGAGCGTTTGTTAAAACAACCTTCCCAACAATTACCCAGCAACTTAACTCCAGGAATGTACCCCTGGTAGTGGGAGAATGGATACTCAAAATGCTCTCTAGTGGAGCAATAAGTATCAATGTAGAAGACATCATAGTGAGAGGACTGGTCATGAGGGGATGTCCGCAGGGAGGGGTCTTATCACCATTTCTTTGGAACATAGTCCTGGATACCCTGATTAATCACCTCAACAATAATTGATTCTACACAATCGCATAGGCAGATGACATAGTTACCTTGCAGACCGGAAAATTTGTGAACACACTGTGCGATAGAGCGCACGATTGGCTCAAATTAATAGAAACATGGTGTAAGGAACACTCACTGTCGATCAATCCCAAGAAGACTGGGATGGTCCTTTTCACCAGGAAAAGAAGATTATCGGGCCTAAAACCCCCCGAAATCTTCATTAGCGAATTAAACTTCTCTGAAGAGGTGAGATATCTTGGTTTAACCCTCGACAAGAGGCTAACATGGAACTCTCACAAACAGAGCAGAGCAAAATGAGCATATGAGCAATGTCGGAGGACAGTGGGACGCACATGGGGTCTTTCACCCCGTGTAGTCACCTGGAACTACACTGCAATCATAAGACCTATGCTAACGTACGGAACCATTGCATGGGACCGAAGGTTCTACAAGCAGCGGCCATCCAAAAATTATATAAAATACAGCGAATGGCTTATTGTTTCAACATCACAGGAGCCATGAGAACAACACCAACCGCGGCAATGGAATTAATTACTGGTATGACCCCTCTGGTCTTGTTCGTCAAAGAAGTTGCGTTAATGGCTATGTTACGATTGCGCACGGCTGGTGTAAACCCCGAAGTAGGAGTGGGTCAATTGAGGCTAAGCCTATGGCGAGAAGCGCTTACTGCGCTACCTCTGCTGCAGGCGGCCAATGATGAAATTGAGTTCAAGTTTGTGTTTAATAAAGCCTACAAAATACAATTACTGCAGAACACAGAGTCAGATGCTGCAAATACAATACGCATATATACATACAGCTCAAAAACCAAAGAAGGCTCAGGATGTGGAGTTTACTCCAGATCACTTAACCTAAGAAGTAAGTGGGGAATGGGAAAAAATTCCAGCGTGGTTCAACTGGCTGGTATCTCGATTGCCACAAAAGAACTAACCAGAAAAGGAATTTCTTGCAAAAACATAACAATCTGCACTGATAGCAGACAAGCCCTATTAGCCTTGAACAGAGAACGTGTTACATCAGGGCCAGCATTAGAGTGCCACCAAGATTTAGCTAACGCATCGGTAGATAACAATATTATCCTGAGTTGGGTAAAAGGGCACTACATGAGTAAAGGTAATCGCATTGACGATTATTTAGCCAGGGAAGCGGCTGGACTAAAAATTTTAGGACCCAGTGACACCTACGGCCTGACTACTGCAACCAGTGCGGAACTATCCAAGCGTTACACCCATGCTCAATCCCTAAAGAGATGGGATGGAATCAAAGGATGCAGTCTTGCCAGGGCGACCCTGGGAAGTTGGCGCCGAAGAAATATTTGGCGATGACCAGGAAAAACCTACGCTTTACAGTAGGATTTCTGACTGGCCACTGTCAACTAAAGAAACACCTCCATACTATGGGGCTAGAGGACACACCTCTATGCAGAATGTGTGAACAGGAAGATGAAATTTTCAGGCATGTCTTATGTGAGTGCCCGGAGTTATCGTCAATAAGAGAGTCTGTGTTCGGTGAGTCTTGACCTACACCTGACGATATAAAGGAGATGTCTCCTAGTGACCTGTCCACCTTCCTGAAAATGACAGGAAGGACGATGACCTAGGAGGACAACTCCTCGGGAGGATGTGCAATGGGTCACATGTGGCCTAAGTGCTGTGGGCCTAGACTCACCCTCCCCATTCTACAGATACAGAACCTAACAAACATACAACAAACGGACGAAACAAACAATATACACGGCCAAAAATGACTAAGGTAACAAATTACAGAACTGTACGTCAATCACGATGAGAGTACTTCTGTGAACAAAAATGTCATATTCCATCTCTAGCAGTGTTGCCGCTCAAAAATGGTCAAAATTAATCAAGTTTTTCCTTATCGATGGATTGGTGAACGTCGCGAAATTGAATGACCACCCCGTTCTTGCGATCTGACTCCACTGGATTAGTTATGCGCACATTAAGCTATTGAAAACATCACAAATGGCTAAAAATCATAATTGGTGAATAGAGAATGGAAAACACTTTAAGACGCGGTATCATATGCTACCCCTTTTCAATTAAAATTTTTTAGAGGTATCCATCACACATAAGAGGTTGAAGGGGCAGGTGAATAATTCCATCCACAAAGTGTAGTTTCTTATATGAAAATGGAAGTGTTTCAGGATTATTCATTTGAACTCATACGAGTAATTACGTAGAATGTGAATTTATCCGTTACTTTTGAAATTCACTGTATATCATTTGTATGTGTATAATGGAATATAAATATTTCATTTTTCCGAAACGTTGAAAAGTGGCAACTATTCATCAAAAAACAACCAAATGCTTAAAAATGTTTTCAGTCACAAAATTATTATTGTGCATTTTGTGTGTCGTATTTTGATTAATTTGAAAATCCCATTACATTCATTCATTCATTTATTTGGGTTGTGCTCATCAACCCAGGCACTTAAACTGAATCTTTGTACCATTTCCCATGTTATCTACTTCCATTCCAGGAGCTTCGTGTCTTCTATAAAGGCCACTAGTTTAACTGGAGGGATTTCCATTAGTTCTGATGGTTGTATTAATTTCTCTCCAAAGTGCTTCCGTCTAGGTACTTGTAAGTTCTCGCAGAAGCAGAGTATGTGAGTAGGTGTTTCATCATCAAGTTCACATTTTCTGGACATAGGTTCACTAACTTTGCCCATTTTGTACAGATGTTTCCTCAGGGTGCAGTGTCCAGTCACAAGGTCGTTAACTGTCTTCAAATGTCTTTTATCCAGTTTCAGTAGCATGGTTGAGAGTTCCTTGTCTACCTTGTTCAGTAAAATCTCTGTATGGAGGTACCCTTGTGTCCCACCTCAAAAATACATTGTTGAAACGAACGAGTGTTTAGAGAGGAACCAAAAAATAGGTTGCATTACTGTCAAGAAGTGATTGAGGAACATCTTGAACACCTTTTCCGTTAACTTAATATTTATCTATGTGTTAGTAACGGATATTCCAATTTAATAAGTTCTCAGTACTCCCTCAGCTGTTACTTATTCTTTTGACTCATCAAATTCAGTTGTTTGATTCACTATTTAATAAAATAAAAACAAAAGTTCGCCAACCATAAAAAAATTCGGTCAAGCTTTTTTCTTATCAATATAAAAATAGAGTAGTTAAGAAGTGGGTAACACTTATTCAAGCGCTCTGTATATACATTAGGCTGATTTGGAAAAATCTATAATTTTTTTCCTGGAAGCTTGCACTGAAATATCTTCAGCGTAACGAAAAAAGACTCCTGTGAAAATCCGAGCTCTTAATTTTAATATTTTTCAAATGACTTTCTTTCTAATATTTGATGATAACTTTAATGAATTTGCCTAAAATTGAAGTAAAAAATGCAATTATGCCATAAATTTAACTTTGAGTTTGAAAAACTTTTGAACTCGTCGGTTTATCAAAAAATGCTAGTCAACATTTTTCGTTGAGCGTTGAATTTTCTACAAAAGTATATATCTCACATAAAAATCTGTTAATTAGTTTGTGAGCTAGAAAAAATATTTTTTTCACAACTGCTAAGAACAGTGGCGAATTTCTCAAACCTTACTTAATTTCAAAACCAAATATTGCTCATACTGTGAGAAATACAAAAACTTAGTAGGCTACTGTCATCTTTAAATACCTACTTAGTTGTCACAAAACTGTCAGATTATATTAGAAGTTTTCAAATTCTAAAATGACGTTCCGGGTTTGACCATACAAAATTGTACAAATTTCAGTTTAGAGATAGGATGCTTTAGTGTTACTTTTGTTTTACTGTAACATGTCTATCGACCTGTTTCGATTTTACAGAATAAATCCTTTTAATTAGCTCTTCCAATTATAGTTCTGTGATCCCAAACTCTTCAACCCTGACCGTAAGACAATTGACGACTGCCAACGGATGTTTCCATTTTTCCCAACGCCACGAGAAACACCCCTTTCCGTTATCAACCACCTACGGGGAAAGATCATCTTTCGCTATCTTTCATATCTTAAGTACCTATCTTATGAATTTTGCTGTGATAAGTTCAAAATCATAATTTTTAATTAATAAGCTCCTTCTAAAGTACTGTCTGATATAATTTTCGTATGCATTCTTTATTTTTTTACAGAGATAGACGAAATTAAATTCAACACGTGGTCATAAACTGTTCTTTTATACTAATATGGTAGTTTTAAGCCAAATATTCTTTTATAATTCACTGTTTTACTTTTATACAAACATTTTCAAGCTTTTTCAGTTGCGAAATAACTCTTTTAATTATAAAATAACATTTTTACAAACTGTTAACCTATAAAATATTCTTTCGTAACGCCAGTGCCGGTTTCATATATTTCCTAAGCACGATATTTTTTTATATAACTAAATAAATAACTTTTTGCTATGGTTAGTTTCTTTCGGATCATTAGTATATTTTTTCAATTTAGCCGATAATTGCTATTTTTACTGTTTTAACATGGGACATATAATGCTGGAAAGCTTTCAGTAAGTTGAACATTTTTTACAAGGCGTTTCTACCTTTTCCGCCTTAGTCTTTTGTACTTTTCATCGTCAAAAAGGTAGTGGCGCCCTCAATTTTTACAACCCTTCTGTTATACTTGTGCAGCATAAACTTGGGGTCGAATCACTATTGAGAGGAGTCTCTAGTCGGAGCCCTTTAAGGTTACAGCTATTTAACGTTACATTACTAACCATAAAAATAAATATTAAGTTACTTTACTTGTATTCTTTGAATTTGTGCAGTTGTAGAAAAAGTAACATGTGGGGAAAGTACTTTTCTTACTTGCTGCACAATATACTATTTTTCCATATTATTTAAATGGGAAATCAAAATTCTCGACGCATGACCTCTAAATAATAAAATTAAGAGCTCTGCTTTTCACATACATCTTTTTTTTGTGCCCTGAGAAACAACTGAGAAACAACCAGCCCATTTGTGGGGCGAGTTGTTCCTTGTCGACTTGCTACAGAAAAAATATCCTGAGCCAAAATATATTATTATTTCAATGAGTTTGACTATAAAATTTGAAACTTGGATAAAATCATGGAATATAAATATTTCTATTACATTCATATTGCGTCCTACTCAAAAATCGGAACTTCGAACCCCGGCCTCCCCTAATCATGGGATTTTTATGAACCTCATTTTTTATAAAACACCAAAAAAAATTAACTTTTGTTAAATCGGGAAACCTAGCTGCCCAATCAGTTGGGCCCCCCTCTTCCGATCCATCTGTTTTCGAATTCGGTATTGAGATGATCTCGAATAGTGTGTTATGAACAGGTGCACCATCATGCAAATACCACATTTGTCGCCGAATAATAAGTGGAACTTCTTCTGATGAAAAACGGAAAATTTACACTATTAAATACTCCTTTTTTTATTCAAGAAAACTATAAAATGCAGGCGACTTTTATTAAGAAATAAAATAACTCATATGCCGCACTTTGTCGTAAGATTGGTACACCCTGTATATCACATAAATAAAGTACATATCACTTATTATGAAAGATTTAAATACTTCAATAACTACAAAGTTGCAATTGCCTGCGAAACTTGGAAGAAGAAATAAATAAATCAGGATTCAGCTGATTGGCCATTTTAGCAGAATGTGGTCAAATTTGGTTATTATTGTTGAAGCTAGAAATTTCCGATAATCAATCAACTTCGTTATCAGAATAGTATCATAAAGTTTTTATGATTAATTGTTGAAATTAATGTTACACGATGGACGTTATATTAATGACATCACATAAAAAACATATTTTTTCTGTGACGGGAAAAACGTTTGACATTTTATCTCTATTGGCAGGTAACTAAATATCACTTTTCTTCCAATCACTTTTTCCGTGTGAAAAAGTACTCACATATAAATAGAGGTATATATTTAATTTAAGAATATTTAATTTTAAAACAGTTATATTTTCTTTATATCAAAAGTACAATTATTAAATGTGCATTGCATGAATGACCTATTCATTGAACTATTCGGTACAGCATTCGAATTTTCTTGTGTTAAAATTATATTTTTTCTGCTAAGGACACAACTACCGTTGATATACCTGGACGCAAATCGGGTGTTTAGCACTGCCACACGTTCTAAAAACTTTATTAGCTATTTCTGTACCTTCAAATTATTGATCTCATTAACATTCTGTAAATAATACCTGTTTAAATTGTAATTATTGTACCAATTTATGCATAAGTCACCGCATAAGGAATTATACTAAGAAATTTAAATTATTAAACAACAATCAATTTGGTTTTAGGAAGGGAAAATGTACAGAAGATTTTGGTGTTTTCTTAGATAGAGCCAAAGCGTTTGACACTGTTAATCACCAACAGTTATTGGAAGTCATGAACAATATGGGTTTTAGAGGTATTCCTTTAAAACTTATCCAGTCATATTTAGGCAAAATACCATAATACGTTAAAATTGGAAACTATATTAGTGAACCACAATATGTTGAATGTGGAGTTCCTCAAGGAACAGTCCTGGGACCGATATTTTTCACTATATACATAAATAGCTCATTTTCTAAACGATCTGTTAGAAAAATAATTAGTTATGCGGATGATAGTTATTTTTCATAAAGACACTTCGTGGCAGAAATTAAAAGAAACGGCAGAAAGAGACCTAACTCAGATATTTAATTAGTTAAATTATAAAAGATTATCAATAATTTATAATTAAACTGTTTTCTTGCCATTTGCTCCTAATTCTTTGGGACTCCCAGCATTTGACCAATTAAATGTAAACAATAGCCAAACTGTCAGCATATCCTCTACAGACAAAATTAAATATCTTGGAATTTTTATAGATCGGCACTTAAGATGGGAATGAAGGCACGAAAATATTTAGGTTTCTCATATACAAATTTAAATACCTAAAAAGATATCTTGATATAAAACAACTAAAAATACTTCATAATGCATTGGTTGAGTCAAGAATTTCATACGGTCTTCTTGGATGGGGTGGAGTTCTTAATTGTCATTTAAGGAAGTTGGAAATATTACAGAAGTGTATTATTAAAATTATTTATCGAAAGCCAAAGTAAACTATATTGTTTGACGAATGTAAGATTATGGATCCCAGAAAATTATACTACTATGAACTATCAACATATTTACACAAAAATAGAAGTAGAATAAATATAATTGAACATAAATATTCAACACGAATTAGAACTGATATGAGTACAAATACCAAATTCTCGCTTGACTATTGGACAGCGTAGCCCAGATTTTATTGGTCCTAGAGTATATCTTAATAAGAAATATAAATTCAAATTTTAACTTATACAAAAATAAATTGAAGGGGTATATTCATTCACTCGGAAGTGACACTGTTTTGTCAATAATAGATATTAAAAACAATAATTAATACTTAATTGCTTAAAACTTGGTTCATCATATACTACTGCATCTATTTTGTAAATTTATCAATCGTGTGTGTATTTTTTTGTTTTGCTTTGTTTGTTTTGCTTTGTTTGTTTTATTGTAATACATCAGGGAATGTAAGGAGACATAGGTGTGATTTGCCACATACAGGCTTGCCTTTGTGGCCATTCTTTTGTTTGTTTATTCGCCATGTTTGTGTTACTTTTATCTATGCTCCTATTTTAAAATCTTAAATATTATAAAATGTTGTATTACTTGTATACTTTAAATGAATAAGCATTATTATTATTATTATATTTACTGATAATCTTAGTTGTTGAATTAATTATTTTTTCCCCATTTAATAAAAAAATAAATTCATCGGGAGCAATACTTTGGAAATTAGTAATCTTGCAGAAATTTAATTAGTTTGAAATATTTTGAAATGTCTACATTATTATTGGATAGTAACATTGAATAATTCGACTACACTGTTGATGGCTTTTATTGTCGTGCCAGTTCCGAAAAATAAGTCAATAACACCATCTCCGAGAAAAAACTGCATGCCCTTTTCATCTTTCATTCCATAAATCTTGAATACGCGGTCTCGAAACTTTCCGCGATTTAGTTGGTAATAATATTTTTCTCTGCTTCAACTAACTCTGGTGGATTCAGAGAAAACTCTGAATCAGACATTTTTTAACTTTATATTATTCAAAATAACTACCAAGCAACCACTAAGTTCGCAATTTTTAAATCAAATTACAAAATATCCCATTCATAGTAGACACTGAGAAATACTCCTGTATTCACAATGATTTTTATCAAATACATGACCTGCATAAACCTTAAGATAATTTGAAAACAATTTTCAAACTTTGCAATATTTTCATCAATTGTTTATTTGTTGAATTTTTCATGAATATTACAAGATAAATTCGAAAATATTATAATTTCTTGAAGCAGCTGGAACGCTACCAAAGCGTTGAAATTGAAAATATAAAAAAAAACATTATGGTTTAATTTCCATTAAAAGCACAAAAAACCATTTATTTTTCTCGCTTACCAAAAACAGTTAATCCAAAAACAAACGCCGCCAAGATAAATATATTCATCTTGACCAGCATCGCACCCTTTGTCCCATTTAAAAACAGACCGCACATAATATGGCGCACGTCATACGTTATTACATGATGTCCGTTAAACCGCACATCGCTGCTCAGTATTCTCGCGTTGGAAAATTCATAACAATGACAGTTTTCCCGAAGCGCTTTCCATGGAGTATAAACCGCAACTGAAACTGAGGCCCGAAGAGGAGCCGGGTTTAGAAAATCTCGTTGCTGAAATTGGTTCAGCGCAGCATCATAAATACATCAAGTCTTTAGAAGATGTGGACAGATTGAAATTTCGTACTTTCGCATTATTTATCAAAATGATATGAATTTTACAAAAACGATAAACTTTTTTAAATGGTTATAGAAAGTCACCCAAAATTATTCAAAGTAGCATCAGTTAATGAAAGAAAAAGTGGTTAATAGTCTAAGATCCGACTACAAATATATTTTTCACAGTAACAAAAATATAAAATTTGTTACTTATATAAAAAAAAAGAAGTTTCTATTTGTTAATTACAAAAAAAAAAGAAATTTTATATCGTGAAAAGAGGCGAATTTATTTGCCTAAATTTTTCTCTCAGGGAAACGGTACGGAACGATTATTTGAGGTTACAAATGAAACGCCGTTTTAGTTCAGCTAGCAATATATATTAATTTGTCCCTTTAAAATTTAAATAATATATATATATATATAAATTTGAAATTGGCTACAGAGTATGGAGGGTGGCGGCACTTGTGGCACGAAACAAGAACGAGCGCTCAGATCTAAGGCCACTATAGTGGCTGAATTGCGTACCCTGGAACAGGCCGTACACTTCAATCACTCGGCTAAGAAGAGGCGACGTGATAGATCTATTTGGTTAGAAATCCAAATTGTTTAAATTGTTTTTAGATCAACTCTTTTTTTCAGAATGAAGAGCAGGTACAAAACTATAAGATTATAAAGTAAGTGACGTGGCAGAATTGCCCCATTTAATATTATATATGCTGAATATTTACCGCAGAGTATACTTTGCGTTTACAACAATAGTTGACCATAATATATAACAGAATAATTATTTTCAGGGAAATGACTGAAGCATCTACACTAAGAAGCCTAGGTTCTAAAGAGTTCTCCAACGAAAAATCAATATAAGTTTTGAGTTCAGAGTTTTTTTTAATGTAGTATATTGTGATGGTTTCTCCCTATGTGCTTGTAAATCTATGTGTAGAAAGTGTTGTTTAGTTCACATAAAATAAAATGATAAGACAAACACAACTTATAAACAAGGCTTAGCTGTTAAGTCACAGTGGATAATTCCCTCAGCACTGCCCCCACGCAGTTACAGTAGCCTCCGGAACCTTGAGAATGATGGAAAAGTAGTTTTTCAGACAATCAGTTGGAAGCCCCTGAGGTAAGCAGGTATCTCTGGCTCTTGGGTCCAAGGTACTTCCAGGAATAATTAGAAACTCTTCTAATTATAAGTGGTATATGAGAGAGGTCTAAAAAGTATAATTCGTTATTATTCTCCGCTGACATTATTAAGGTAATAACAAAAAATATAGTCAACTCAAATAACGTCTCAGGATATCTTCCAATTTCTAATGGTTTATAAATTTTTATCTAGATAAATTTTAATCATCCAATTTTATCATGAAAAACTGACACAAACATATTTATGACATATTGAGCATATTTTAATACCAGATTGACCTAAATCTCATACGAGAAACTGAAGATTGCTCATGAATTAATACAGTAACTAGTTGAAATCTGCTGAAAAGTATGACTTTTGCTTTGTCAAATTAGTTAATGAGTTGAATCAGTATTGAAATTTCTTTACTTGAATGTGATGATCAAGTGTTAAGTACTTTAGGATCTGATTTTATTAAATACAATATTGAGAAGCTGAAATGAATATATTTGCCAAAATCCGCAATTGAAGATCAGAGGTTCGATGTGAATGTTAGAATAGTTCGAATCTTAGGTTTATAGAATATAAACTAAGTTAAAATACTTAATTATATGTCTAGGTACAGATATTGTATTACTTTAAGTACATACCTTTGGTGTCGGGTGACCTCAAGGTGGATTTAAGTTCGGGTTGTAGTTGAATTCCCTCAAGTAATTAAGTTCTTATCCCCTTCAGGGTACTTAAAAGTGCTCCTATCACAGATTTCTCCTCAAATTTACTTGGGAAAATTCTCAAAAATTCCGTAAAATACGATAATCCTTTCACTCCATACACATGGATAACAAAAAAGGATCTGTTTTTTTGTAAACCGAAACTTTCCGCCTAAGTCTATTTGATTCTAATCTTGGTTGGTGAAACTGATCTCCAATTTTGGTTAAGCAGTCACTTATGCTTATGGGACATTTGTGAAATTATGATTTTTGAAGTTTGATAGTGACAATATTGACAATTGATAGGTACATGGTTAATTACAACTTGTTATCAAAATAAACATTGAATTTTATAATATAAAATTATGTATTTTAGTTCGAGAATTTGCTTTTGTTTCAGTTAGAAAATCATTTTATTCTTTTTCTGTTGTGGTGGTGGGATTTTAGTTTTAGTTATTTATAGATACTTCTGGTCAAAGCGATATACCTGGTAAGATTATATCTTGTCTTGTTTCTTAAAAGGTTCTCGAAATGATTTTAGTCTATTTATTAAACAATTCCCAGTACATGATGCTGGTATTCTTGGTATGGTAGCCTAATTCCTAACCTTTGGCGGATACATCTAAATGAGCTTGTAACAAATTAATGAAAACCATTGGATGTTTTATTTATCCTTTTTCTACAAATTTTCAGCAATAAGCATTTTCACACATAGATAAGAATAAAAAACTGCCACTAACTGTAACATTTATTTAAAAAAATTATAAAACACAATTATGTACATAATATGTGATGTGAAAAAAATCTAATTTTGTCGTCTGGTTCATGTTCCTTAGTTTGTTTTCGAAAAATTCGTGTTCACAATGTATCAAAATATCTGATATTTTTGTGATCACATTGTTATTCACAAAAAGGAATTTTTCTAGATCCCTTAAATTATTACATGGTTCACTGAGGCTCGAAATTTTAGGTGCTTATGGTCGTCACTTATTTCTTCAATATATGATTATTCATCATTGTTCGCCAAGAAGTCCTCAACAGATTTAGAAATGGGAAAATCGGAATCTTCAGTGGTTAGTGCTTCATCTATGGAAGAATATCCGTTTAAATCCAAACATATTTCAGTTGGTATTGAAGTGGATAAGTCGGTAAAATTACTTTCAAATTCTTTTTGGAAATCGTCGGTTTTGTCTCCAGCTTTTTTAAATCCAGCATTTGAAAAACAATTTACTATTGTTTTTGCCGTAACTTTTCTCCAAGCTGCCACCATCCATATTGAACCATTTTCAACTTTTTTTTATTTTCTTTGGAGATGGCTCGGATACCATAAGCATGAGTAATCTTTTGACTATAAATCTTCAATATATATTTTTAAAATTTTGTTTAATTCAGCGGTAAAAACATCAGCTTAATATTTTCAAGAACTATATTGTTAGGATGGAAAGTAGCATTATCTAAAAAAAACAGTACATTTTTTTGTCAAACTTATGTAACCATGAACTCATTATGTTTTCTTTCGTCAAAGCTTTTTTACTAGACGTCCATTCCAAAGGTAACTTATTGATCCTTTGAAACGTCTCGGATCTTTTGCTTCTTCTATTACTAAAGGTCCTTCTTCTTCACCAGCTATATAAGTACAAAATAAAATTGTTAATCTGTCTTTAGCAGCTTTTTCTCCAGCACAGTTGTCATTTTTTTGAGCAAATCTTTTTGTAGGTTATGATCTGAACGCGATTATGAACATAATCGCGTTTCATCAGTATTGTAAACATCTTCTGCAGAATAGTCTTCCAAGATTTTATTTAATTTGATTTTTCAGTTTTTAACCTCTTGTAAATTGATGTGTGCAGACTCACCACAAACAGTCTTAAACGTGATATTATGTCTCCTGCAAAATTTTTCCAACCATCCATCCATTTGATGCATTGAAAGTATCACACTTTAATTCTTTTGCAGCTTGTAGTGCCTTTTCTTTAATTAATGGTCAGACAAACGAACCTTTTTATTTCGTACTTTGTAAAACCACTCAAAAACAATTTGATCCACAAGGCACTCAGTCTTTGGGAATTTCCGCTCATTTTCGTCATTACTAGAGCCATCAACAGAAGACTTTAAAAGTTCATTTTTGTTTTTTAAAATTTTTCGGCTAGTTTCCTAAAATTCAAATTTTATTCCCCACTCGTATTGAAATTTTCGAGAAAACGCATTTTCAACATAAAATTCCGATAAATACCACAAAACTACGAATATTGGACTGAAATATCAGGAGAATATTCTCGAAAAACCAAACGAAATTAACTCTTCTCGTACGGGCAGCAATTACAGCCGCAGGATGCTAATGCTTACTTTCTGCCCTTGTGACACAATATACTATTTTTGACTACCTTACCGGAAAATCAATCATATGAACACCAAAAATAGTATTACTTAGCAGCCCAAGGGCGGAAAATTCTTAAAGCCACTATTTTTTAAGTTGATCACTATCTGTCACTTAAGAACCCACTTTGATATTTCACGTAGATTTTTCAATGAAACGTCAATTTATGTCAAAATTTTTTGTTATATTTTTCTATTTTTTGGTTTATTCGGTAGGCGAAATGTATGTCACACATACAGAAAACGCTTTAGCAGCCCTTAACTATCAACTGCCCTCGCTTCGCTACGCTCGCTCGTGCGTCTAATAGTCTCGGGCTGCTAAAGCTCATTTTTAGCCCTTGTGACACAATATACTATTGGGTACCGGAACCCTTTTGCGGTATAAGCTCCAGTGTAGTAATAGATGAAATAGGCAACGCCGAAATGAAAAGAAGAGTTGACTATTGGAAATATCTAGTAGGGCCAAGACAAACCAAGATACTCCTGGAAAAATAGAACCAGGTGAGAACATATGAATGTCTTAGCCAGAGTAAGGCTGCACTATCAGTTTCGAAAGTATCCTCACAGGATACTGCCGCCTGAACGGACTTCTTAAAAAGCTCAAACTATTAGAACAAGAAGAATGTAGATTCTGTGAAATGGAAAGGAAAATGTCCACTCGTATACTTGTGGAATTCAAAGCCTAGTTCGAAAATAAATTAAAGCAGATTCACTTAAAATGCAGGTACCCAAGAAGATTATAAGGTTAGTGGAAATGACTATGATAAATTCCAAAGCACCGGTTCTAACGAATGAAGGTATGTCGAAAGAGTTCTAAATCAACAAAGGAGTAAGGCAACAGCAATTTTCAATGCACTAATGGACGGAATAATCGAAAAATGTAATTTTCACAGGAACAGTCATCAATAAATCGGCACAAATAGTGGCATATATGCAGACAATGTAGCCATAATTACAAGAGACCAGGAAAGTTTGCAAGAAACGCTGCAAGCGATTGTAACAGAAGCCAGAAAAAGAAGGCTAGAAATTGAAGAGGAAAAAACAAAATACATGGAAATGCAAAGAGACAGGGATGACAGAGACAATAAATCGATAAAAATTGTGGAATATGAATTTGAAGTAGTAAAAAACTATACATATCTCGACGAAAAAATTAATAATCGAAGTAACAAAAAAGATGTAGGGTAAAAGTGAGATAGATGCCGCATGTCACGTGATTCGTAAGCCAGTAGTGGGAAAGGATTCTAAGGTACAATTTACAATATTCCATAATTAGTTTTTGTTATGATTGCAGTGAGAGACCATCTACGTTTGACCTATTCCAAGTAACATTAGAACAAAAACGGTACGTCAGCTTATTACATAGAAATACTTTGTTAATGCATTTTCAACCTTCTATAAAACCGCTTGTTTATTTACAAAATGTATTTCAAATAGCGTTATATGATATTATGTAGGTTTGTTTACAGATATGTTTGTGAGTTTTCGACTATTATAAATAAACGTTTGCGGCGTCTCTCCATATCTAGAAGGAGAGACGCCGCATTTTGTAGATGGGAGAGATGCCTCAAATTATATTTTGAAATTTCTGAAAAATAATTGATATTTATTGATTATAGGTATGTATGAATAAAATGTCTCATCAGTTTCAGCCAGTGATGATGAGATCTTACCGGATTCAGACAGTGATGATGACTGCCGCTGCCTAGAATGCTTTGAGCAATATAACAGAACAATACAAAAAGTAGACTGGATTCAATGTATAAAATGCCTAAAATGGTTTACACGAGACCTGCACAATGCATTCCAACGCAGTAGGCATCTCTACCCTATGAAAAACACGTTGTGGCATCTCTCCCTCCTAGCCACGGCAACTCTGCCTACGCGGTTGGAGAGACGCCTAGAATTCCAATTTAAAAAAAAATTCCCATTATGTAAGAAAAGTGTTTTAATTTTAATGTAGTGGAATGTGTTACACAAACGTTGAAGTTTATTTTGTTAATTTTGTTTCAATTAAAAAAATTGAAATAAAGCTGTGACAATTTTTTTAAAAAAGTGTGGCGTCTATCCCACTTTTACCCTAATTGCACAACGTATACAGGCAGGATATCGAACTTACCATGAATGCAAACCCCTAATGCAAAACACAACAATCAAGAAATCCACAAAAATGACAGACAATACAGAAATAAGAACAGCAGTTACTTAGGCAGCCGAAACTACAGCGATGACAAGCGGAGATGAAGAAAAATTGAGAATGTTCGAAAGAAAAATTATTAGGAAAATTTATGGATCAAAGAAATTAAATGAGGGGCAGGATGACAGATTGACAAATTTGGAAATAGAAACAATACTAGAAACTGAGAACATAGGAAGAATAATAAACGCAACCAGAATAAGATGGCTTGGATATATCTGAAGGATGAAAGTAGGGATGTAAAGAGAACAACAGAGTGGACACCAGTTACAAACAGACCAAAAGGTATACCGAAAGCTAGATTTATCGATCAAATAAAAAGAGACTTGGAAAAAATTGAAATTAAAGACTGGAGGAAAAAGACCCAGGACAGGAAATAATGGGGGAAAATTGTTGAAATAGCAAAAACTTTGAATGCAAGCAAGGAATTAATGTGGATTGACTCTCCACAAGAACAAAAGAGTCTAAGAGCAAAATATTGGCGGTTGACATTCCGGAAGTAGTGTATAACCTTGCATATATAACACCCAGGAAACTACTGGATAGATGATGGACAGAGGAACTGAAGCCTGCGGATATCCTTAAATTCATACAGGAAATAGATCTAAAGGAACTACTAGTCTCTCAGACTTCCTTTAGGAACTAAATTCAAGAAAGAGGACACACTCGATCTTTCAGATCTCAGTGAATGTCACCTCATTATACATACATACATAATCAATATCTCAAAATTGCCCATCAAATAACTATGCCCATAGAAGTATCCAATCAGTGCATTATAAACAATATTTAATCAAATAATAATTATCCCATTCGTACAGCGTTTATTCCAAATAAATTTAATCAAATTAATGTTATAAAATATGGAACTAACTCTTTCTAGTTAATTCTTGAATTAATAGAAACATTTAGTTTCATTGAAAAAATTCCACAAAGTTAGGGTCCAAACAGTATATTCAAATAAATAATCGCTTCATTAAATTATAATATAGTAACTCCATTATTATAAATATTAAAATTCTCCACATGTTTGTTTAGTTAAGTAGGTATTTAACAATATTTAACGGAAAAAACATGCACCATCATGAGACAATTCAAAATATAATTTGAATAACACAATCAAGCCAAACCAGTAAAACAACAAAAACGCTGACAACCAGTATTTTCAGCTGGTAACTTCCCAGATTTTATAATTAACCGGAAAATTATTTTGCACTGTTTTTTAAAGGACATATATTTACATTTAAGGTGGTTTAATTTATATTATATCCGAAGATGTAATCGAAATTATGAATATACTTACCAATAAATTCCTCTATACAGAGTGTGCAACGACTAAGGGTTGAGATTTTCAAAAGACATAAACATATACAATTTGTATGCCAACTGCCAATAAGTGGTTGACGCAGTATTGTGGAATGAAAAAAAATAGAAAGTTATTAATTATTTTTTATTTTTTTTTATTCGACATATACTGCGTGAACCACTTGGGTTATTGGCAGTTTAGTGGTTACAAAGGTATTTACATAAAAGGTTGGTAACAGTAAAATTACAAATTGTATATGTTTATCTATTTAAAAAAACTCAAGGAGTCATTTATTTGGTCTCCGAGAGCTAATTGTAAGCTGTTGGGGATCCTATGTTGTCTTCGCTGGTTTGCAAACTGGTGACATTCTAGTAAAACATGTTTGATCATGTTTAATTATCTTTTAATTATTTTCAACAGTAATTTTAACACGTTCATCGCCATGTGAAGCGGTAGTTGGTTCTCAATTCAAAGAGCCGCCTAGGCCCAGTGACTTGACATACGGGCTTCAATACTTGCTTTCACTTTATGCTCTGTGAACCTCCGTAGGGATCACGTATCACATTGCAGCTTATGGAATATTGAAATATGGGGCCTGGAGGTCCCAAACAACTTTTGAGCCTAGAACTTTTCTCTTACGTTGAAAGGATAATGCAAAAGATATAATATTGATTCAAAAAAAACTTTATTATTATTTCGAGCATATAGTAACCATATAAATTTGCCAGAAAATATTCATGTTATTTTTGACATTTATGAACATCGAAGAAACACGATAAACAATAAAACTTGGCACATTGTTGGCAATGAAACCTAGATTTTGGTGTCTGTATCTGGGCTTTTTTTCTTCCATGATTGATGCTTATTTTCTCGTAGCAAATAACACATCTACGGCGATTTTTAGACAACACTTCATCCAAAACATGTTGTTCATTTTCATTGGCTGGTTGCTCTGCAGTATTCAATACACTTTCGATTATTCGCTCTTTGAATACTGTTATTGATATATTATCTTTGGTTATCTTTTTATAGAGAACATATGCATTCACCAACGATGTTCCCAATAATAATTCAAACCCAAGTTTACGATACCATTTTATGCCCTTTCTTAGAGGCGTTGAATAAGCTTTGAGTTGATCAGATAGATCAATAAAAGATTTACTATTGTTATAGTCACAAATAATTGTGGGTTTTTCAATTTCTTCACCTCGTCTTTTTACTTTTGTAGTTTCCGCTGTGTGGTTTGTACTAAGACAAAGAACATCTCGTTTGTCTTGCCACTTTAGAACAACTACTCCATTACATTCCCTCGCGATAATCTGGCCTTTTTTTAGTTTTGTCGTTGTTACGTCAGTAGGGTTCAATTTTCGATTCTTCCTGAGGGTACCCACCAAGTGAGTTTTCCGTTTGAGGAGCTCTTGAGCAAGAGAAACACTGGTATAAAAATTGTCAGTGAAGATGATTCTACCTTGATGAAAAAGTGGCTCACTTAGTTGCAATACAATTTTTGTTGATGCACTTACGTTTTGATCTTTATCATTTCCACAGTAAACTTTCAGATCATAAGTATAACCTCCTTTGCAACATAGTTTATACAGTTTGATGCCAAATTTGAACCGTTTATTTTTTATGTATTGCTTGAAGATGAGGCGTCCTCTAAATGGGACTAGGGTTTCATCAATACAAATTTCACGTTCTGGGATATAAACTTCTTTGAATTTATCAGTCAATAGTTTCAACAAAGGGCTCAATTTGGCTAAACGATCACAAGGATTCAAATTTTCATTGTTGCTGAAATGGAGCACACGTAGAAGTAATTCAAAGCGATTCCTAGACATTTTTTCAGAAATTCTATTCGAATATAGATGACTTTTCCTCCAGTAATCCACCATTTTGGGAAATCTTGCTAGGCCCATCCACAAATAGATAGAAAAAAATATTCTTATTTCCTCTGCATCAGTTTCCTTCCATCTATGAAGTCGCGAATTTTGATGAATCCCTGCATTGATTTTTTGTTGTGCGTATCTATTTGTTTCAGTTACTATGAGACTGACTACATCTTCATTGAAAAATATGTTGAAAAAATCAATAGGACCTTTTACTAAATGGGATTCCCTAATTTCATTGGTGGGGCCCACCGGATCGACTTGGAAATCAAATTTTTTTAGAGACGTCCCTGTAACAGGTGACCAAATTATGTCTTCCACATTCTCGTTATCCTCACTCTCATATTCATCTATGGTGCAATATTTGGAAATCACTGCTTCAATGGTATCTTCTATTGAGAATTCTACATTCTTGAGGTGAGGAGATTGCATTGAAGTTGAAGGAAAAACCGTCAGATCATTTTGGCTAGGCCCAACTTCCTTAGAAATTTCGTCATTTGACCTAAAAAATACGTATATTTCAAAAATGTTTTTTCTTGGAATAGAACATCTTTATATTTATATAAAATGATCTAATAATGAATCTTACTTTTTCATTTTTTTCCGTTGAACAATTTCTTCATCTGAAGAATTTTCACTCTCGGATTCAGGGCTATATTCATCTGAAGAACCACCTTCGAAAGGTTCTTCCTCTGATTCAGAAAGAATCTCATTCCACAGTGTTTGTAAATGCGCTTGACTTTTTTCATATTCACCACTCATTTTGTACACCACTTACGAAGTATCAAAATGGACTGATCCACTGCTGGTGAATGCACGAATGAAATGGGCATCACAAAAACAGGTCAGAACTTGCAGAAACGCGAGAACCGACATTTGAGTCACATGGCTCAAACCCTGCAGGCGATCTGAGACCCTAATACCAGTTCTCATTTTGAAAATCAATTTTTTTCACTTGAATGTGTTCAAAATCCATTTTTGCAACGTTATATGTTATTTGCAACTCATGATACAACAAATTACGGAAAAAAAAATTGGGGCCTGGGAGACAAATTTTTATTGTATCATTTGGGCGATTAACGTGTTAAACAATATTATAGAGCTTTTATTAGCAAGAACTTTCAACAGTTTAACAATAATGACAAATTGCGGCCGCGCAAACTGACTTTATTATATATTGTTATGGTTTCGTTGTTACCACTAAGATACTCACCGACCTTAGTTAATGTAACCAATAAACCAGTTCATTTAAATAAATAACCAATCCAGCGATCTCTTATCTCAAGGGTGTTTCAGTAGGGAGTAAGAAATAAAATTATTTTTATTATATTATAAACGCCAATTGTTATGGTATATAATATATTTTTTCATATTAAAAAATGAAGCAATATGTCTAGGGAACAACCTATAATAAACAACGCAATAGAAAAAATGCAATACAAAACTTCACAAATAAATCTATATCAAACCACAATTACCATAAATATATAAAATTTTTGTAATATCACCAAAATTCTTTTTTAAAAATTTTATACTAACTTTTTTAATAACACCCTAACTACTACCTATTCTAATCTAATCACGTTATACTCAGTTTTTTTCATAATTTCGCACTATTTGTCAGTTCGAAAACTAATGTCAAAATCCGTACTATCCTTTTCAATTTTCACTTCAATTCAATGTTCATGAATTTTGATAGTGAGTTCTACATTGAATGTGTTGATATAAATGAGACCGTTTATGGTGATATATTCTTCATTGCAAAAATTTTGAGAATAACTCACCAACTGTATTTATGGACATTCCATATAAAAACTGCTCCTTCACATACCATGTCATAGTATATTCATAATTTTGACTATTCCACTATTTGGACTACAATAAAAATATATATATTTCGTCTATTTATTCAGGAATAATTTTAATTTCGTTTGACTTCTCTTCTCCCGTCAAAATCCAAAAAAATCTCTCCTTTAAAAAAAATATCCTTGGAAACCATTTCTCTCAAATTTATCGGTATATAATTCAGGCATATCAATACATTTTTTATTTCATATTTGACTAAGAAATTATCGCTATTATAAAATTTAGATGGTATTTAAAGTACATAATTATTGAAATTATTAACATGCGTTATTTTCTAGACATAATACCAATATAACATCCAACATTAAAATTAATTTCTTTAAAATATCGAGTGTCTGGTCGATACCATAACAATATATATTTATTTCAATCGCTCTTCATTTTATGCACATTAATAATATTGAGAAGCGGTTTGTTCAATGTTCAAAATTTTATTTACTTTTTTTCAACGCTTAAGCAAAACTTTTTTCAAGATTTATTAGTGAAAAGTTAATTTAAACTTACGTTTCGAACTATAACAGAATAAGAAGTAATCCTCCAAAAAACCATACATTTCAAATAAAATTTTCAATACGATCATTAGAAACCGAGAGAACGAAAGTCAAAGTTCGTTAGGCACTGACAGAATACTATTGCCCCTTTTGTACACATGCAACGCTACAACGGAAAATGAAATAAATTATGAATATTGGATATTGGATTTAATAACTTAACGAATCAATCACGAACTTAAAATTCCTTATAGTATCTCTCAGTACCTAGCAAGATTTCCATTTTCTCTGATTCTAATGATCGTATTGAATTTTTTTCCGAAATATGTGATTTTTGAAGGCCCATGCTTTTATAATTCGAAATGGAAGTTGAAATGAATTTTACAACAATAAATCTTGAAAAAACGTATAAGAAAAATGTTTTCCGCCTACTTCTATCCAAAGTATACATTTCCTGGCCTCATTGTAGGGAGCAAAGTCGTCATGGTACGTGATCAATGAAATAACTTATACGGCATTGACGACCTAAAACTATATTCTATTAGTTATATAAGTATAAATCTTACCGTTTATTTAAAGAACACCCTGTATTTTGCAAAATGGTAGAAATCAGTAGATTATTATTTTAACTTAACGATTTTTACATTAACAATTTGACTTCAATTCATAGATTCATCCGGTTTTCGAATTTAGGACAGAAATATTATAGCATGCTATGGTCGATTGACAGATTAACATTTTCAAAGTGTGTTACGCTATAATTTATTAACAAAATATAGAATAATATTTAAAAAATGACTGATTCAAGCGATTTTGAAGATATAAATAATACACCACCGGATATTTTGGAACAAGTTAATGAAACAGTACAATCTCTATTACCCCAAAAATCTAAAGAAAAACACAAAAAACAGTATTTACATTTCAAGGTTATAAGCTAATGGAGGCATGTCAAAATCCCTGATTTTTCAAAGTTCCTATTCCTGTAACTTCTAATATACAACTTGGCTTGAGTTTTTATGCTGATTTTCGGAATCTACGGGGATTAATGAAGGTAAGATATTTTCAAGAAGTAGGTAAATATATTAGGAAAATAAAAAGCAAATATAATAGAGCTACAGCATCTTCTCTGCGAATCTCGGTAGCGCAACGAGCTGGTGCACAGCTCACGGTTCATGATAGGCCTGTAGGTGTTGGTTCGAATTTCAGCGAGGACAGCTTTTTTTTTAATTCTTTCATAAATAAATAATTTAAAAATGACTTGAGGGAGGCGGAAAAATCATATGTATAACATGGGAGTAGAGTGCCTACTCATCTCTTGAATGATTACTGCCCTCCGCTACGCGTCGGGTAAACTTCATCCTCGGGAGGAAAAGTAGCACCTCCCTTGTTATACAAATATCTATTGTTTTTGCTTAATCGTTAAAAAATAGGTAAGTAAAATTTTGAATATTCTGCTCAGATGGTCCATGAAACTACAACTCTTTACTCTGTTGATAGCAACAAACCACATCTCAAAATTGTCAATGTTCATGATATGAACAACGATTGAAAAAAATATATATAAAGTCAGTTTGTGCAGTCTCCATTTTCAATTTTCAAAATTTGAAAACATCAATATTTATGTCTTCTAGATATATTTCCCTATAGTATCACCTTGATTTTGTCATTTTCATTATTCTTGTCATTTGAATAAACAAAATTTCCAATTGTTTAACAATTTTAAAAAAATGGAGGGTTGAAATAGTTATTTATGTACCAAGGACAAAAAACTGTATTACAGTCGAGTCTGCAAATTGATAGCCGAGGCGTAGCCGAGACTAGCAAGCAGGCGAGAAAATAGACAGTTATTCGCCGAGGTGCATATTACATTTTTTCGTCGATTACTAATTTCCGAATGGAAAATCGACTATTTTTGGAGGCAAGTATTTTTCGTTCGCAGATACTTTTCGTCCATATTCTAATTTGGTCTGCTGTGCAAAAGTTAAGTTTTATCAATCACTATCTAGTCTTGATTATTATAAGCACTAATATTCCCCCACGATCTTATTAACACGTAAAATATAGCGGATTTCGTGAATAATTGATTTGACAACAGCAAATGACAGTTATTGTCACAGCCATTCTCGCTCCGTGCCGTATAATAGTAACTACAGCGGACGAAAATAGACGATTTTTCATCCGGAAATTGGAACGTAAAATGTCATTTTTTGTAAAGGTCGACTATCAATTTGCAGACGTGACTATAATAGAGAGTTTCTCGTCCTTGGTACATGGATAACTATTTTTCCTCAAATCCACTTTTATCATATTATAGGGCATAGGATTTCCTACAATTTTGATGTCCACAATTTTTTGTGAGAGCAAAGGTGAGAGAGAAATCAGCGTGAAAGTCTCCAATTTTGAGTGCTGTACGTTGATCTCGCAAGCTCCAGCGGAATTTATTCGAGAAGTTAGGAAAATGATTGTGGGTCGACATGTTTTCGATTAGGGACATAATATTCCATCCCGGAAAAATTTGATGTTAGTTAAATTCTTCGATCTTGCTTCCTTGGACTAAAACATGAAATAAAGCCACACAGAATCTGGTACTGTTGGAAGATTTTGTATCTTTCCCTTCAATGACAAGCAGAAAATTTTATCTTTGGAAGGATGATTGGTGCTGATGTATTTGACTTTCTCATCAATATTTCAATGTATAATTCGTTATATTTTGGACAGCCAGCTTTAAAATTTTCCAAAATAACAAAAAAAAACATCAATAAACTGTACAATGTCATGAAACTGAAATAAAAGGAAATTCCTTAGTTTTCCTTAAAAAATATCTATTAATGGAAAGGTTACACCTGTACACGGTATTTTCATATTGATTTAACCAACTTCCTTAGTATTCGCTTTCCTTCTTTTTTTCTCCCTACTCGATTTTTCTGAACGTTAAGTTTATCGACGGCTAAATCACTTTTTTTTGTATCGGCGACAGATGAGTTTTAAATTTTAAATCATTTCACACTTTTCAGGGTAATTTTCACCGTTAACTTTAGTATAATTTAATTTATTCGGAAAAGGGGAGCTTTTTAAACGTCAAAAAACGCATTGGAAGTTCGTGTCTTTCAGTATTTGGAGTAGCACACGACAAAATAAATGTTCCTATCACTACATAGGAAAGTAACTTATTCACTGCTGTATAGTATCACGGAGTGGCAACGTTGTGCTAAATCGATCAACAGCAAATTAAATTTTCTCTCCTTTGATATTACCTGATTCTAGGCATTTTTGGGAAATTTGATTGCAGGAAAGTCCTCGAGAACTGTAAACTTGAGGCATTTAGTGCAGTTGAATAAAACTGTGCGAAAAATACTAAGTGAGAGATAGAGAGAACTATAAAATCATTAGTAAACATTGATATTTTCAACGATAACAAGCAGTGATGGCTCCTCCATTTGGTCATTGGGTCAATGACCTCCCACTAGAAAATAATTTTAAAAAATAATTAAATAAGCATTTAAAACAATAAAATATACCTACTATACATATAATATAGTATTCCTCTTAAATAAAATTTACCTTAAACGTTTCAAGACCCCCGTGTAAACTTTAATTGGAAAGCGGGCTGGTGTCCACCGTTGACCTCAAGGTGTTGTACGGGAACGGAATTTGCCTAGCGCTGACGATCTTCGTGAGAGAAACACGCCCGAAGTTTACATGTGATGGGTCAAAAGCCCGGTTTAATATCCCCCCGTTTAATATCGGTGATGAAGAGAGTATTATTTTTATATGAAACAAGCCCAAAAAAACTCCACAAATTTTGCTTTTTTAACTATTTTAACGACTTCTGGGCAGAAATTGGGAGTGGTTTTCCGAAAAACTTCCGCCTACGGCGGTAGGCCTTTCGGAGGGTAGCAAAAGGAAAAGATCGGGAGGAAGTGATGAAGCTGATGAAGTCTCTAGAAGAAATAAGAAAACGTACAGAGCACCTACAAAGACGGACAAAGATAACGATGGAAAATTGGTTCAAACTTTAGATTTAATGAGATATATGAAATTGGAAATGCTTGATATGAAAAATGCAGTTAAAGACATGAGAGCTGAACGAAAAGGAAATTCAAATGGTGAGTGAGAAAAACGAAAGACTCACAAATGAATATGCAATAATATGAAAGGAGAATGAAAAAGTTACTAACGAACTCAACGATATTAGGAGAAACGTGGAATTGTTGAAAAAAAAAGAGATATACAGCTGGTGTCTAATAGGCTAACAATACAAAGCCCTGAAATTTATTATTGAATCAGATACTCGATTACGCCCCCAAATTTTGAGCAGTTTGTCCGGCAACGCAGTTTCGACAAGTGGTAAGAGCATCGCCGCATATTTATCGCTTGTTACATCTAATGCTTCTAATGCTCTATGTTGAGTTTCCAGCATATCGTACAAAGTTGTTAAAATGGTATTACATGTTTCCCTTTGAGGATTTCAGAAATTCCCTTACGTATACCTCAATTAAAATTCCGTCCCTTGCGTACCTAGTTTTTAGTTGTTCTATTGCGATTTTATAGTTCGATACTGAAGGAGGAGGAAAACGTTCAACCAGGTTTCTTGCCTGCGATCTTCCTCCCGTTTCTTGTATTGAATACTGGTCTTGTATCCAGTTTTTGACATTGACGTCAAATTTTTTGATTTCTAATTTCGGCAGATCAATATTTTTGACTGGTTTTTTGTGTTTTTCATCTCTAGTATCCCTATTTCTCATTTATTTTATATTCTCAAACATAAACTCACATCGGTTTCTGTATTTAAAAAGTGCATCATTAATGTTCTCTTGATTATCTATTTCCTCACCATGTCTTCTGTACTGTTTCCGTATTATTTCTTCAATGCTGCTGTTCAACGCAAACACGCGTTTTGCTTAATCCATAACTTGTTGCATGAATCGCTGGATGCGTTCTTCGTCGCTTGGACCCACCTCTTCTATTTGCTTAAAAACCTTTTGTAGTGACCCCTTGATTGTTTATCTCTCTAGCTTGAGGCTTCGCATTTTCATTGATTGCAACGGCTACTAAGTTTAGAGAGCACCTCAGGTGTAGATTCTGAGACCAAACTAGTAAAAATTCAGAGAGTAGTCTTACCGGTTCTCGGGTAATCCTACTTGAAATTTATTTTAATTAAGGTACTGAAGGAAGTCAATCAATAATCAAGTTAATGAAATTAATAAAAAAAAAATTATGAAAGTTGAGAAAGAGTTGAGAAAATTGAGAAAGGTTGAGAAAGGCGCCACCCTGAATAATACTAGTTTATTTGTTACTCACATCAGCATTATAGCGACAAATCCTGGGATATTGGAAGGGAAAATAATCTATGAACAACGTTATTAAATTTACAAGTTGTATATTGACTTTAAAAAATTAAATATCAAAAAAATGACTAGTTTTTTTTATTTGGTTGTTCTATGTTTGAAGAAGCAATCTCGGTGAGATATATATTACTTTCCTGGAGTGGTGTAGTCAGTCATGGTTCCAGATAGAGTCCTGGTTCCAGATAAAGTCCTTGATAAAGTTCCAGATATAGGTATAGATAAAGTTCTGGATAATGTCCTGGTTTCAGATGAAGTCCTTGTCCCAGGTAAAGTGCAAAGGAACAATATTGGTAGTATCAGGAACAAATTTACCCAACTTTACAAAATCCAGGATGTCTGAAGTATGAATTTGATAACGAATTCGATATTACAATTCTGAGTGATAGAGAAAATCATTTAAAAACGTGGTTCATAAAAACATCCTGTATTTTACGTTACGATAATGGAAAGAAATATAAAGAACATAACGAAAAGTTTAATTTTCTCATTAACTAACTGCAGAAATTAATTAGAAAATCATCAAATAAAAGAAATACTGAACGTATACATAACCTCAATCCGTAAAGCTAAAAAAAAAACGATAAGAAACACGATGCAGGTATCTAGTTCTGGAACGTCACCTATGTAATTATAATAAAATAAGAAAAGAAAGGATTATACGGATAAGCGGAAGGCAAGAATGCAGTTTAGCCATACACTTACCATTCAATGTTGAATATACTTCGTTACGGCAAGATGGTGGATCTTCATCACTTAATTAATTTCGACTTTATATGTTCATGTTTGCTCGAGAAAAGAATGAAATTCTTTATTCCGTTGATTTAAATAATTCATCCTATCATACGACCCAAACCAAGACCTAGGTCCGGTATTTTTACCCACTCAGTAGCCTTGAGGAAAGAGAATTTACAGTTCGAACGTATATATACTTATTCCATTACTTATTTCATGCCTTCACACAAAATAATCGATATAGAGGGAAAGAAATTAAACTGGGCCAAGGACGGAACTGCACAACGTGAACGTGAATTTTAAATATTTTAACAATGATCAAATATACCGTTACATGATTTAGTCTCAAGTTTAAACAGTTTTAAATTATTTCCAGAACCCTAAATCCCCACCAAGGATGCCAATAATATAATTCATGGGATTTGGGCCTAGGTTTATCAATAATTAATTGAGAGTGAAATACTGGGCAGCCTTTCTATATTTTATTTGACAACTCCTCCACAACTATCACAAAAAAATAACTATAGTTAAACTAAAGTCGCAACAGATCACTGGCACAACTTTTTTTTCCTGTGTGTTGCACATGTATGCTTCACTTCAAGTTATCATCCAACAATAATCCCAAATACTTGATACTATCCACTTTATTTATAACTTCTTTCACTATTTTTATCTGCATATCATCTGAATGAATATTTTTCTACATAAAAACTCACGTCTCAGTTTTAAATTAGCTAGCCAATATTTCAATTTTTAACTGAACACACCCTGCCTATTTCTAATCTTTATAGTTTTTTATTCAATATTTACTATGTTATGTTCACTGTTTATTTGTATTGCTAAATAAAAAGTGAGGTTAACATTCCATCTGCATTCCACTTTCGTATTCAACAACCCCTTGCGACACGGCGGTGAAAAAAACAAAATGCTTATGTGGAGTTTTCGTGGGCAGATTTTGTTAATTTTCCCGTATGAGCTTGTTCTTCTTATCTAGTCCCCATGGTGTGAGCAATAACATTCAAAATACTTGACTTAGGAATATTTATTTCAGTTAAATCATAAACATTTAAAAAAACAATCAAATATATGAAAAATAGCCAACAAACTCAATTGCAATATATTCAAAAGTATCCAGTCTTGGATTCATAAAACCTTTCGAAACATTTGCTGAGAACAATCTGCTCAATATCTGGAAACTCCTCCAAAACAGCCTGTAAATCAGATTTACTCACTTGATACATTTCTGTGGGATCCACCGCTACTATAGTAACACCTTTTCTTTTTTCGGTCAACAAACACAGCTCCCCGAAAACAGCTCCATCTTCTAAATGGCAAATCTCCAAGCCCCCCATGCTATAAACAGCAACAGCACCATGAAAGATGAAGTATACAAAATCATTTAAATCTCCAGCTTGCATAATAACATCGTCTTCTAAATAAATGTAATTTTTCATCTTAGCCACAACTTTATACATAACAAAACTAGGTAAATTGGAAAACAAACTGTTTCCTTCAACATTATTCTTAATCAAATTCATAACTATCCGGTGTCTAAGAAGATCAGTAATGAAATATTGAATTCTTTTTTCATGGTAAAAGTCATGTTGAAATTTAAAATCGAAAAAAACTATAATTTTCTCTCTCAAATGTATCGGTAGACCCTTATACTGCATAAAACGTCTAATTTGCTGCACAATATTGCTGGTAGCGGTGCTGCCTTTTATAAAAGTGTTCCAAGCTTGTAGTAACTGCGCGTACAAGTAAAGATACAAAACAAAACCGGCAATTAAGAAGACTGCCACTACGATTAAATATGTTAGTTCCGTGCTTAATTTTTCCCTTCCATGAGCTGCTACCATCAAAATTAAAGTCGCTGTCAGATACCTATCTTGTATAGAGCATATTGGTTCGTTTTTGATATGTTTCATGTTACCATAACACACGAATATGAAGAAATATAAGACGCAAAGACTTACTGCGTATAGCAGGACGATATACAAAGCTTTGTAAATATAAGTCGAGTAATTTTTATAAGCACTGATAACTTCCAAAGTCTCCAACCATCTACCTATTCTTAAAAGTCTTATAACACCGGCGAATCTCACATACATCACGATCGGGTTGGAAGTTTCGTTTATTAAATTCATCCATCCTAAGGGAATAAATACAGAGGGAATTATAGCAATGACGTCGATGATAAAGTAACTAAACAAATACGATTTTGCTATTTTCTTCGGGTTTAAAATCGATTTACTGATTTGAGTGTCGTAGTATCCTGCGGCAAAATATTGACATATGTCAGCTGAGTATATCAAATCGCCTATAAATTTTAAAATGTTGATATAAAATAGATACTTTTTGGTGAACATGAAGACATCGTCTAATGAATATACGATAAGCATGTAGCCGTACACGAAAAACATCATACCTTCCCAAAATAATTTGAATTTACTGAACGGGTGGATGATGAAGTAGTAGTTGTTTAAATGTCTGCCTTCTTCTTTTCTTCGTGCCGATGATGATTTGTAGTAAACTATTGTTCTGGGATGTTCTTTACTTATCATGAATTGCTTTCGTATCCATCTGCGGGTTTCGATGAATATGCCAGAATCAATTAATCTATTCACTATTTTTTCACTTTCTTGTACTGCTAAATTACATTGGACGTGTGCGTTTTTAAATTGCTGGATCACGTCTATATCAACATCCATTTTATTGTTATTACCAGTTTATTTAACAATATGGATTGAAAATGTTTTGATTGAATTAATTTTTAACTTTCAATCAACAATTATCGGTTTCTATGGATACTAGTGAAAATTTTATTCCATTAAGATCATAGACAAAGTGTTCGAAAGGACCATGGAGTATACGTAAAATGAGTAATGTCAAAAGTTTGACATTTGGCTGAAAAAGTGGTTTTTAATTATGCGTGTCTTTTTATTTCAACAATGGACACTATACCAGGAGAACGGACTCCATGTATTCCAGTTTGTTCTGAAAAGGGGAAAACTATCTATCACAACCCTTTTGAATACACTTTAACTTCATGCTGGTCTATTCAATACTATTGGTTGTTAGCTCCTTTGATAGTTCGCGGTTCGCGTGTGAGGTAAGTGAGGTTAGGAAATGGAAAATGCGGAAAATTCCACACCTGTAATTTTTAACCAATCAAAACGTGTATTTTTGATAGATCACCATGGCAACGTACAGCTTCAAAACTGAAATAATTTTTAGGTTAGGTTTCCACTTAATAATCAAGTCGACCAAACCTCAAAAATTGACGTTGTTGGAAATCGAAAAATAAATTCTAATTATTTGATTTTCAAACACAATTTGGTGTGGAATTTTCTTACCGAATACCACACGAGGTCAAATTAAATCCGGAAATTTGAAAATTATCCCAAGTCGAAGACGAGGGATAATTTTCAAAAAATATTCATGAGCGAATACAGTAGACAGTAGAAACGGTGGAGCTTTTCCATCACGTGATCTAATCAACGACTTAAGCAACACATATTTTCTAGATTCTATCTTCTTCTATCAGACCAACTACAAGACATACGTAACAGTTTCTTTAAATTTGCCGTAGTAATCGTAAAACGAGACAACGATATCATTGACGTAACGTGAATAACTGGTCGTACTAAAAGTTGAATTTAACACTACCGCATTTGAGGTTATGCGAGCTCAGTTTACTGTCTTTTGGATTGAAAGTGTATTTATTGTTAAAATCAGTTCTTGTAAGAACTAATTTGACTTTTTATTCCATTTGACATTGGTAAGTACGAATATAATCAACTTGTAAACTTTTGACATTTCATAACACCTAAAATGCCGTGAGACGGGAATATTACAATGCTTATGTTACTACTTATTGGTGGTAAATATTATTTATAATTCTCTACAATTTGTAAATCTCTGTAGAATTTCAAAATTTGCATGAATCAAGTGTCTGATTATACTTGTAACGGTATATTAACCAACAGTTATTTTCAGAAAATGCCTGGAAAATGGCTTAATTCACGAGCACAGGAGTTTGTTATAAACTTGATTGAATATTTTGAGATGGAAAAAAAAACAACGGCGGATTATTCCAACCTATTTCATCTGTTCAGGAGGTATTATACTAAAGTTGAATGAAGTAAGGATGAAAATTTGTTATAATAAGTTTGAAAGTATACAGTGCTATTCAAAAGTATATTTCCCCCTCTTATCTTTGAAACTATTATACATGAACTAGTGAAATATGCGAACTGAATATTAAGGGTTGTAGAGTTTCCTCCTAGTGATGAGAGATGACGTATTTGTTAAAGATGACGTCATGACCGAAGACTGTAATTTTTTGGCAATAAGGACACTAAAATTAACCAACAGCCAGACTATGTCAAAACAATTTGTGAATATTCTGAGAATGAGGTTTGGGCATGTATTCTGGTAAACCACATCGCTGGACCTGTTTTTCAAAATACCAATTTAACTGGGAAGGTTCATCTGGAGATGTTGCAAAATGCATTAGAACCGTTAATCCTTGAAATTTTGGAAGATAATCCAGATAAATTCGGAAATTTTGAAATAAAGTTTCAACAGGATGGTGCTTCTCCATACTATTACGGTATTTGGATGAGGAATATTGTGGTAGATGGATTGGAGAACGAGGATCAATGGAATGGCCAGCTCGATCACCGGACCTCACACCTTTGGATTTTTGTCTGTGGGGCTATCTCAAATTGAAGGTTTACGCCACTGAACCTGACAACCTAAAGTAATAAATAATGACTTCAAATGTTATTCGCAATTAAAGTTGAAAAAATCCATGTATGAAGTGATGTGTCATTAGTAATGTAATCAGTAATTGTATTTTGTATTGTTATTGAACAAATTGAAAATTATGTACCTACCCAGCTAAATTGGGAAGAGTTGGAAGCATTCAGTCAGGAACGAAGGTTGGTGTGGTACACAGACGGATTTAAAACTGACAAAGGAATAGGAGCTGAAGTCCATGGTGCCAAGCCCAGGTGCAATTGTATTCCAGGCAGAAGTCTTCGCTATCGACATGTGTTTGCAAATGAACATCTAAAGGGGGTATGGAGGCCAAAAGATTCTCATTCTCTCAGATAGTCAGGCAGCACTGAAATATTTAGATCAGATCAGATCTAGACTGGTCTGGGATTGCCTTCAAAAACTTTTAACCCTGGCAAACCACAATAGAGTAACCCTTAAGTGGGTCCCGGGGCACAAGGGTATTGTAGGCAATGAAAAGGCAGACACCCTAGCAAAGCTAGGGTCTAAAACTGCATTCGCTGGTCCTGAACCAGTATTTGGAATATCAAAATCTGCTGCACGTGGTTTTACATCTCGGTGGATTGAAACTAAACATCAGACGTACTGGAGACACGTGGCAAAACAGGAACACAGCAAACTCTTGGTCAAAAAACCCTCGGATTCTCTGACTTACGAAATACTAAACCTCAGCAGGGGCCAGATGAGGAAAGTGACGGGATTACTCACCAGTCACTGTACCCTAAGGAAACACATGCATGCAATTGGCATATATAGGGAGGAACCTATCTGTCGGTTGGGCATGGAAGAGGGGGAAACAGCCTCCAACATTATCTTCGAATGTAAAGCACTGTCTCATTGGAGATATAGACTCCTAAGGCTAGAGTATACAAAGGAGGACTCCTCCAAGAAGGACCTAGTGAAAAGACTGTTGAGCCTGATAAGGGCTACTGGTCTCTACATGAACGGTATAACCATGAGCACAAAAAGCCTAAAGGCTGAGGTGCCGAGGTCTCTAAGGCTCTGACTGGTGGTATCGAACTAATCAGTCAATCAATCGATCAACCTACTGAGATTTCAAAGCATTTGATGTAGTTTGTTCAACACACCTCTGTGTACAGCATTGTCAATTATTTGGTAATGTCCAGAAAAAGGGCAGCACTAAATTCTCCTTGTAGCTATGTGGTTTGTATATTTTTTGTCAAGTTCAATAGTGAATGTATAGTAGAGTCCTTTTCGATAAGACCAAACAGACAAAATTCATTCATAATGCTGTAAAGCCAACTAGTAAATCGAGCAGTAAATATGAAGTATCCTAATTATTTCATTTTAACTTCAATCAAAACGGCAGAGGTCCATTTCTTAATAAACTCTTGCTTATAATCGATTTTTGAACTATTCGCAAGAGGTTTTAAGGTTAAATCAGTTACTACGATACAATTATTTAATTTTATACTGATTATATAAGTAAGAGCCCTATGCATTGCATATAGTTCACCCGTCATTACTGACGATTCTGACGGTAATTTAAATGTTTCCACTTTTTCTGCTACAACAACTGCACATCCCACTTCTCCGGAATTTGTTTGTCTGATCCAGATAATTGTTCACGTTTTTTCTCCCAGTTCTCTTAGATCTGGTTTCATCAGCAAAGGTGAAATATTTTGTGTGAAATTGTGCTTTTTCTAGACTTCCCACAAGTAATGAATATAATTTCAATAATGCTATCATAATAAATATTTTCTCCCACTCACTTTATCTTTGAATATTTTTAATTGCCTTTAGTACCTGGAAAAATTTTGGTTTTCTTAAATTCTACTCACCTATCCGTTTCAAAAAAATTAGCTGCACTACCATCTACCAACAAACACCTTGCCAATTTTAATGAAAGAAATCTTTCTAGTTTTTATTATTAAAAATTTTTAGGTTGTGTTTACTCATAGATTAGGTGTTTATCATTTGACTATTGACATACAAAAAGGGAAGTTGAGGTCTCCAAGTCGTATGAAAGAAACATAGACATGGAAGTTTTCGTCAATTTATCCGTTGAGTTTGTTCTCCAGTTCTAGTACCATGATTTCAATTGATCATTCTACGTATCATCTTCTATAAGTGATGTACAATACAACTTATATTAAATTAAAACCAGAGGTGATGATAAATAAATTATATTAACTGTATACATGAATAATTAACAATATAACGAGAATACGAAGCATAATATTTCAAAAGTAACCAGTTCTGGCTTGGAAAAATCTCTGTCGACAGTCCAACAAAACCTTGTGTTTTGTATCAGGAAAATTAACAAGCACATTGAGAAAGTCAGTCTTTCTCATTTGGAAAATTTCAGACGGTGCAATAGCAGTAATAGTAACAATTTTCTTTCCTTCCAACAGCAAGCATAACTCTCCAAAAGATTCACCGTCTTCCAGATGGCACATTTCCACTCCAGATGAGTTATAAACAGCAACGGTTCCATTGTGAATAAAATATATATTATCATTCACTCTTCCACTTCGAATAATTACATCATCTTCCAAATATATTCCAGTTTTGACTTTACTTGTAAGTTTATACAACACGTAGTTTGGTAAAAGAGTGAATAAATTAGTTCTTTTCACACGATTTCTGAGTAAATCCATCAAAATTCTATTCCTCAGTACTTCGGATATAAAATATTGCATCCGCTTTTCGTGATAAAAATCCTTCTGGAATCGAAACTCGAAAAAGGTTAGAATTTTTTTCCTAATTCGTATCGGTAAACCTCTATACTTCGTGTATTGCACGAACTGCTGAATGACATTGTTAGTAGTCGTTTTTGCGTAAATGAATGTATTCCAAGCCTGCAATAACTGAGTAAATAAATACATGTGTAATACGACACCGGTGCATAAAAAAAGGGATGTTCCAAATATATGTATAACATTATCCCTCATTCGCCTTTTACCATGAGAGGCCAACATCAAAATTAAAGTTGCCGTTAAATAGCGATCTTCCATCTTATCCAGATGTATTTCTTGGTATTGTCTAATATTAGTACGAATAAGGAATATGAAGAAGTACAAAGAACACAAAATTATCGCATACAATAAAAGAACCTTCAAAGTTTTGTAAGCGTAAGTGGAAAAGTTCTTATACCTGGTGATCTGTTCGAAAGTGTCCATCCAACGACCCATTCTGAGGAGTCTTATTATACCGGCGAAGCGTAGAGGCTTCAGAACCGGAGTAGAAGTTTCGCTAATATACCCTAGCCATTCAAGCGGAATGCACACTGAAGGAATAATCGCAATCAAATCGATGAAAAATACAGTGCATATATATTTTTTGATAATTTTCCGCGGATTCAACACTACTTTACTGATATCGGGGTCGTAATAGCCTCTGAAAAAGAGATGGAAAATGTCAGCTACGAATATTAGATCCCCTGAAAATTTCATAATGTTAATATAGTACCAGTATTCGTCGTTAAGCATAAAAAGATCGTCGAATGAATATACGATCAACATGTAAATGTAAACGAAAAATATAATAGAATCCCAAGCTAAGGTGAAAATGCTAAAAGGATGGATTATATAATAATGGTTCAGTAAATGCCTGCTTTCTTCTCTTCTTCGTGATTCCGCAGATTTATAGTAGACGGATGTTTTCGGATGGATCTTACTGATGGTCAATTGATTGCGAATCCATCTGCGGGTGTCTATGAATATACCGGAATCTATTATCTGCTTGACGATATGGTCTTTATCTTGAACTGCTATCTGGCACTCTTCGTGCAGGTTTTTAACACTTTCTAACAAATCCAAGTTCAAATACATGTCGGTGAAATTATATTGAGCTTTCAAATTGAATGACAATTATTTGATTTATTTAAATTTTGTTTGCCATAGAAATGACACTGTACAAAGCAGTCCATGAGTCTGTATGTAGTTCCCAAGACTAGGGCCTTTATTCTCGACCATTTGCTGCTTACGAGGTCGTTAGCTTGTCACCGTAACTTTTGCAGTTATTGGATCTTGTTTATCGGTGTTCGCGTTTTGAAAAGAATCTGACTTGATTAATCAAGGAATAAAGTATCAAATCATGCCAAACCATACTACTTTTGATGGCATACATTTGAAATCGACTGGCACAGTCTGTTTTCTGATAAAATCAATATTTCGCCTTCAAATAGAGTCGTGAAATTTTCGAAAATCCACTTTTCAAAACAAAAGATACTCATAACTAGACTAATGGGAAATATAGAACGTTCTAGTCTTTACCAGTTGATTCAGGGGAAAATTCCATACCAGAGAATTATACTGGACATTTTTTTGACGTTTATAATGTCAGAATATTTTTTTGACACTCTGGTTTATATTTGCAAAAAAGCAGATTTATACCACTGTAGTTACTCGAAACTTATGTAAAATTAAAGAATATCCTGTGTTGTGTATTGAGATGGTATTTTCGTGCAACGAGTAGAAATCAACAATTTAAAGGTCTAAATTGCTGCCAAAACTGTGACGCGCTGTAAATCTGTTCATGCAGCGTTCCGAAAAATTGTTGATGATGATAATCAATGATTTTCTACCACTTGTAGTAAGCCCAAGTAACCATACAATGAGAGAATATAATGTTTTAGGTCCTAAAATGGCACCTTTGAGCTACTAAAATCAGTAGAAAGTTTGTGACGTTGTTGGAAATCGAAAAATAAATTTTAATTATTTCGATTATTGGTATGGAATTTGCTCACCGAATACCACACGAGGTCAAATTGAGTCCGGAAATTTTTTCTCTCTCATGAATATTCCTAGAAAATTATCCCTCGTCTTTGACTATTACTAGTGAAAATTTTCACATACTTTAATACGTGAACATACTTGAATTTTGTATCTATCTATTTGAAAGTTCCCATGTGAACATAAGTATGAATAATATAGTATTTTCACGTTTAGAATAAGATGCCAAATTGTAGTTTTCTCCTTTAATTGAAGAAAAATATAAAAGTCAATAGGACAGCTTATCTTTTTTCTTTTGCACCACCTTGGCTTGACAAGTAAGCCAGGTTTAAGAAATTAAGCTCGCTAAACCGTTATCTAAGCAGAGCTTATATACACGAAATTTTAAGCACAGCTTTGTCCATTCAAGTGAAGACATACAGTATGGTACGTAAGTGTGACTTTACTTAGCAAATGAGCAATGAGAGATTGGAATTATCAGTAAGCAGCACTTTCAGTGGTACCTACTTTGTAATGCCTCCATTCTCGAATATCGATTAAAGATATCCCAATCGACATTTGTCGAACAAAAACATCGCTCGAAAAGTCGTATTCTCGAATCTCTTTCGACATTGATGTCACCGTTCGACATTTTGTCGCATATGTACATGTGGCAATGCTGTAAATTCATGAAACTCTAGCTGCTATTCCAAAATGGATTAAAATGAAAATGAAATAGAAGAGTTTTAATTGCGGTTTAAACCTATCATTTTCATGTGTTTGTCGTTTCTCCTGTTACTATTTACTTATTCAGTTTTAAACATGGATACCGAGTATAAAAAAGTCAGGATTGCAGTGAATATCCGAAAAAGAACTAGTAACAAACCAACCACGCCTGATAAATGGGAATTCACCAACGAGTTTACTCTTCCATAACTGGTCTTACTGAATTTATTGAATTTTTAGTTATATCTCATGTCAACCAAAAATGTCTTTTTCTCAAGCACATTAAATTCATTTTGGAATGCATAACTTCTACGGCCAAACACTCCAAACCCTTCATCAGGATATAACTCTGGTAATATTTCTTGTTGAATAGCAATAGCCCCATGATCGAAGTTTTGTGGTGACCTATTGATAATGACATCTGTAGTAATATGAAGGAGCTAATGTAGGCTTCAATCACAGAATGCACCAGCAAAAAAGATGCTGAGCTGCCTATACTTTTTTGTCTGAAAGGCGCCATATTATCAGGGATTTTTCTTAAAAAGGACAATTTAAAGGTTTGAATTTGTCAATGTATTAATGGTATAAAGGGTAAGAAGAAATATATTAGTGAAAAGACAGATATTAAGGGACTATAAGAGAATTCAAGAATTTCAACAAGCAATAAGAAAAAATCAAGTGATACGAAAAAAAAAGGGTCAGAAAAAGTTTTTGAGAATTGAAAAAAGTACAAAAATCTAAGAAAAAGAGTTAGAAAGTAAAAAAAACTGAGGTTGGTGCATTAAAAAGTCAAGAAAGAAAGTAAAAGTCAAAATTTAACAAAGTGAAAAAGGCACTTACCTGTAAGACGACGTGGAGTTGGTCCTGTGTTCCAGGTGAATTTGAATTCTCAATATTCCAGTCTACATTGCAATCCTGTAAATTGAAAAACCTCCATCGAGTCAGTACTCCGAGTGTGGTGGAAGGTTAGCGATATTTATTGGTACCAATAAAAGTAACAGAATCAGAATTTAATCCCTACATCTATAAAAATGATTAAAATCATTAACAATCTTTATTTTGATAGAATTCTAAATTATAACTTCGAAATCGAAAGAACCATTTTATTTTAGGATAAGTTTGTTTCTGTGTTCTTATTGTTTTTCTTTGTTACGTTATTAGTTAAAGTGGAATTGATATTCATGAAATTTTTCATATAAATGCACTCAAAGTATTATTATTAAATTGTTTAATTGAGATCCATTGCATTTTATTTTATCTAAATGATGAAACTTTCATTTGGTTCAGACAGACCATTAAATCACTTCAAACTAAACTGTTCGCAGCTCACAACACAGATCATAAATATTAAAATTTTAAAACACGTGGTCAGGTCAAAGATAGTAAGGTATGCTTTCCATGGGCATAACAAAAATTCTTTCCGGTTAACATTCAATATAAAAAACTAATTTATTAAAACTAATAAAATTGTTGGATCCATAACAAATATAGTTGATTCAAATTCTTAACATTTATATAAAACAAAATAATTCATCAGCGCCGGAACCCAAAGAGAGTCAGAGTTTCATGTTCCCGAGTTATAGGTGAGCTAGCTTAAAAAAGGATAAGTTAAAACAATAAAATAAAGAAAATAAAATGAATTATATGATAATATACAAATAATAATTAAAAAATAAATAAATAAACATAATAGTATATACCTAGGATGGTGTTCCAAAGAGACAAAGAAATTTTGAATGTTTAATGTCCTCACTTGAAGAAGTGTTAATACAAAGGAAAGCAGAAGGAAATCTGGAAAATTTATTCACGATTGTTAACGAATAGGGTTCTCCAGTGGCTGTTGGAAGAAGGCCCTTATAATCCATGACATCACCGGATGTGTTCCAAATGGATACATCTGGAGATGTGAGGTTTAGGGAATGTGGGGGATAGGGGAGGTCAGTGAATCAAGGAATGAATCTGTTTGGAAATTGTCTAAATGTTCCTGAAGAAACTGACGAAATGCAGCATCTGTATGACAAGTTGTCCTGTCATGCTGAAAAAATTGGTCTCTATATGCCAAATTACTTTCACGACAAAAATGACGTAGATCAGAGATGAAGAATGTTAAAATTTGTATCTCGCACCTTTGGAGAAACATTGACACAAATGCAAATTCATTAATTGTTCAGCAAACGCATTTAAATTTTTTAAATTTATTTTTGGTTTTTGGCAGTAAATAGGAAAACAGTTATAAGAAGTTAGAATAAAAATCATGCAAATTGTTAGTGGATGTGTATGTAATACGAAAAATTGGTATTTTTTTTTAAATAACCTCTTAAGTCCATGAAAATTTGGAAAAAGTTACAAATGTGTCATTATCTCTCTAACAAGTTTCTGAATGACGATAAAAAGAAAGGGCATTAAGAGACATAATTATAGTTGAATTTGTACTTCATGGAAAATAAATTCAAATAAATTAATAATGAGCTAAAATTTTAAAACAAAGTATTATAAATATGGAAGTGTACGCTTGCTTCAGTTGTAGGTTCTTTTTTTCTTATTGAACGAGCAGTCAAATTTTATTTTGACTGACATCCATTCGCCACTATAACTAGTTTTATAACGGTAAGTATCAGCTGCTAGCGACCATGCCATAAGATGTATCCGCCATCTAGCGCATATGGGACGAGATACAATTCGGTCTTTGTTGTTCCGGATAGAGTTGAGCTTCAGGAATAATTTGACATCAACTTATTTCTGAAAATTTTTGCAATTGTGTCATTGTTTGTTCAAAGGTACGATCTATCACTGCTGATCTGGTGCGACTTGTCTACCATTCTTTTGGATAAAGTAAGGACCGATGATTTATTGTCCCCACTGTAGGTACTATGTGAAGGAACACCTTCAACCTTGGCGGGTCTGGCAGAGCTCAGAAATCGATTTGGGGTCCTGTGAAAGAAGCCTAAGAATTTTGCAAAAAAAGTTCGTTTTTTTCATTAGAATAAAAATAAAAATCCCTACTGTGAAATAACCAACATATTCTTTCGAAGCACAATTCTAATAATAAAACTCATAATTTTTTCTTATTTCGAGCAAGAAAATAACAATAGAAAATATACCAAATGTGTGTACGATGTTTCTTGAATGTCATACCTAATATCAATTTTATGGCGAACGCGGCGTTGGGGATGATGAATCCTCCAATTTAGAAGTAACGCTATTGGGGAATCGGCCCGATTTTGTTTTCCTTGTCTAGTGAAAAAATAGCCTGAAAAGTATTCTAAACGATAGCTTGAGAATGCATAATTTACGCATAAATATTTCTCCATTTCCGTCGGAAACGGTTATTTATAAAATGCCAAAAAAATTGACTCCATTCTCTTTCATTTCACCTCCCTCAAAATTGCGAAGTCGTTATCAGGTGGGTTACAGTTTTAAATAAATTTCTTCAACATTCATGTATTCGTCACAAGAATATTAGTGAGCTTTGTAATAGAGGGAGTCCGAGTTCGTATCAAAAACTTGGAAGAAGATGAAGGGACAGTAAGTGATATCAATTTTGTGCCTTACTTCTTCCGTTAATGAACTGCAGGCTTCCAATGATAAAAATTCAGAATTGATTTTTGTTCATAATGTAATGTTTTTGTTATTTATTTGAATAGTTTTCACCGGTGGGATAAAATTATACACACTACTTTGGCTAATTACTATTTATTTATTTATAGAAGCACACACACTGTATGAATCTTAATTTATGTATGTATGTAAATTGGGGTGACATTCACTGAGACCTAAAAGATCTATTGTGCCCAATCGTAATTTATATACACACCTTACTTAATCTCTACTAATTTATTCACACTCGGTATAATAGTTCTAATTTATTTTCACCACTTGAATATTACACTATTTATCTTCACTATTTCATCCACTGTCCGATTACTAAGAACTTCTGTAAAATGTCCGTGAACTTACTCTTTGCTGTCCGTTTCACTAATTCCCAACTCACTCAAAAACCCGCGTATATATAGTCCTTCTCAACTCTCGAAAATTCCAGTACCTTCAGCGCTCGTCCTATGCACAAACAAAGCATTTCACTCGAATGTTCTCGAAAGGGGTGCAGCCACCAAAATCTACAGTCGGCTTTGAGTTGGTGACCTCGCAACAATAATTATTAAACGACTCATGGTGAGTTAATCAAATCTCAACCGTTCATAGGCACTGTCAATGCACTTTTGGCTGGCGTTATGAACCGATCTGCACTACTAACTTTCGTATTCCAGCTTTTGCTTTTGGTAGCATATTTCACATTAGGGTTTATAGTAATGGAGTTATTAACATTTAATGAAAAAAAAGGGAAGTTTTTAACCATTTTTTTCCAGAATGTGACCGAATCCGGGGTCTCTGTGGGGTGCAAAATTAATAGCTACCATTTAACACCAAATTGAAGCAACTACAATCATTAATTATAAGATAAAATCTTCTGCGAGCTATTCAACAGGGTGCTAAAGAAGGAAGAGTTTCCAGAAGGATGGAAAGTGGCCAGGCTGAAGAAGGCGGGTGGAGATGGGAAGTGGGCGGAGGGACTACAGGCCCATCAACCTGCTGTGTGGTATGGGTAAATCCATGCAGGGGATAATAGAGGATAGGATTGAGGAAGAAGTTGGTGGGAATGGTTGTTTTAGGGTAAACCAGCACGGGTTTGCGAAGGGAAAATCATGTATCTCGGCGCTGGGCAGGGTAATGGGCTTAGTGGTAAGGGCTAGGGAGGGCAGCTGGAGGAACAAGAAATTGGCCCTACTCGTGTTCTTCGACGTCGGGAACGCATTCAAAAGTGTCAGCAAACGGGCAGTGTTGAGCGCGTTGCTGAGGCTTGGAGTGGGAGAGGGTTTGGTTAACCTGGTGGAGGTCTACCTGACGGGACGTGTGATTGTAGACACTAGAGGGAGGAGGTATGAGACGGACGCTGGAGTGCCCCAGTGCTCGGTTCTTGGACCGACGCTATGGAAGTGTGTGTTTGATGAGGTTTGTGGTATAGTATGTACAGAGGAATGTGAGATCACGGTGTATGCGGAGAATATGTGTCTGGTATGTACGGCAAAGGGAGAGGCAAAGATAGAAAGAAAAGCGGAGAGAATGTGTAGGAAGATTGTGGAGATGATAGAGCGGTGCGCACAGGAAGTGGCGGAAGATGAGACGGCGAAGACTAGTGAAGGGACGGAGCAAGACGAGGGAAGTGGGGGTGATGGTAAAGGGAATGAGAATTCGTATGGAGGAGTCTGTGAAATACCTAGGGGTGTGGTTGGATAGTCAATTATCCTCAAAACACATATGTTAAAGGCGGAAGAGTAGGGGGAAGTGAGAGCAGCATGGCTGGGGAGATTGATGTGTAATGTGAAGGGGCCGGAAGAGTAGAAGAGAAAGATAATTGGTAGGACGGTAGAGCAGAGTATGCTGTACGGTGCGGAGGTATGAGGTGAAAGAGTGGGAGTAAATGCGAGGGTTAGGCCACTCCTTCTGGTGCATAGAGGGATATTGCTGAGGGTGGTGCAGGGGTACAGGATAGTGGGTGGACTGGCAGCAGCGGTGCTGGCAAGGACCTACCCATTGGACGTGATGTCTAGAGCCAGAAATAATCGCTGGAAGGGTGCGACCAGAGGGAAAGTACAGAAATGGATGGAGGAGGAAATGGAGAGAAGGTGGGAGGAGTATGAGGGCACGCTAAAAGGAGCGATTGGGAATAGGAGAGATTGGATAGACCGGAAATTCGGGAAGGTGAACTACTTCTTGACACAGGTGTTCACTGGACATGGGTCGAGAGTAGGGTACCTCCACAAGATTGGGAAAAAAGAGACTGGAGTGTGCGAGAAGTGTGAAGTGGAGGATGATGTGGGGCATGTGTTTAGATGCGGGAGAAACGAGGAAATGCTGAAGATGTTGGAGAGGGAACTAGGGGAGGCGGTGTATTGGAAGAACATGGTAGAGATAATGTTGAGGGGCGAGGAGGAATGGATGGAGGTAAGTGGCGTAGTAGAGAGCATGGTTGGGGGAAGAGAACTACTCGATATGGCATGAGAGGTAGGAATGAAAGTTAGGGAGAAGACGACGTTGTGAGCGGAGAGTGCGAAAGGGACCGCCGCCCGTCTCGAAGTATGCTAGGGTAGTGATTCCGAGGCAAGGGGTAACGGCGAGTTTGAGGTGGGTTTGGTTAGTAGGCATCCAAAAAAAAATACTAGTGACGTCAAAATCTGAAAGGCGGATTTCAAGAAAATTTCAAAATATAATGTTTTAAATCGGGATAAAAACAAAACAACAGTATTAAACTTGATAAAATTTGGTGCGATGTAATTTTTTCCCTTAGAGATAACGATCTGCTAATCATAACAAGAATCTTTTTTTTAGTTGAACACCCTATTATTCTTCTAGAAATTATATCGATACATTGATATTTTCTTTCTAATTTTAAATTTAAAAACTATCGATATGATTTATAATATACCTATCGATATTTATTTACATTTCCAACATCTTGACTCGCAACATCATGGGTCACGTGGTTTTTCCCGAGCCAATAGCACCGTGGCGTCCTCGGAACTTTTTAAATATTTATTCTCTAATTTTTTCAAATCATTCGCAATAGCTTTGCAAGCACCTGTCAAAGTTTAGACCCAACTATATGATCTGGCTCATTTATTTGAACACTCACTAAACATTAAATTTCAGGGTATAAAAATTTTAAAATGCCTCAAGTATATTTTTTGCAAAAAAATGGTGTCTCGAAAATATGAGGTCTGCGGTTCTGTGTTTGGGTATTTAAAGGTCTGTCTTGGGTATTATAGGAGAAGTTTCCAGCGAGCCTCAAATACCTACTTAAAAATGTCTACCAGCTCTCGGACTAGAACTTCAACAATTACTCCAAGCGGGCATTTTAAATGATGTCACTACATCAAATAAATTGAGTACTGTGAATTGTTCCTCTTCAAATGGGTACAATTTGAGAATATAACTCCCAATTAGGATACGAATACTTTTAAAACATATAAACTTTTTTTGGTAAGATTGGCATTCAATATAAAAAAAAGCAAAAATATCATTAAAAGGCTTTTAACGTTTTTTTGTAGAAAAGCAAATTCAAATCGTTGTATAAGGCGATAAAAAATCATAAAGACTCCCAACAGCTAATTTCGTTTTGGTAATGCTGACAAAAACATTTACGCCGGTCTTGCCATTTAGTGACAGGGGACTGAATTCGTTTGCCTTTCTCTCACAATTGGGTGTTGAAAAAAAAAATCTCGTAATAACCAGGATTATTATGGCGCACGAACGTGTAACAAAGGCAATATAATTCATTTCACTGAAAGAATGTCTGAATGAATGTAGTATGTTCTTTCCACTCTCGAAATCCTCATATTTGGAAGATAATTAGTTTTTAAATGGTGTTCTGGTTTACAGCAAATTTGTTCTGCAGACAGTAATAACATTAATCATTTTAGTAATTATACTTGTTGACTTTTGAGGTTCTATATCTTTTTGTCAATACATGCAATGGAAGGAGTAGGCATATTGAGCGGAACTTCAATAACTTTCTCCTTGCATGAAATATTTCCAAGCTCTACAGGGTTATTAATTATATATTCACCCCTCCTTCATCTCAGAAGTTAAGGTAAGTGCCCCAATTATCGGTCACTTAAGAACATTCGTCAACTTCAAAAAATTGTGCAGATGTTATTTTTTGGTCTTTCCTCATATAATAATTTTTGTAGAAGCACTCTAATATTTTTTTAAAGGTACGTTATATGAAATCAATTTTATGATTAGAAGAAACTTGTATATTCGAAAAATAATGTGAAAAAACGCATTTGTCCATATTATCGACCAGCCGTAAAACATTATATCCCAGTCATCGGCATACTTACGTCCCAACTATTGCCCGCTTTTTTCATGACAGCAAAAATGAGAGCCCTCTTTCAATAAATTATTTAATAATGAAACACAATATCTAAAAACATTTTGGTATTCAATATTGGTGCAAAAGTTTTATTTCTTCATTTTCAAAATTTCGTACACTCCTCTTTTATTCAGGAGTTTTGGTTTTGAAATTTTAGTTATTTCTTCATTCCTCCGATAATTAAACATATCATAATTATTTAGCCATCTCCAGTTAGGGCCACTCTCAGTTATCGTTTTTACAACAAATTTCTCTTAATTTAATGATACCAATGATCAGGCCAGGAAAACGGGAATCATCCATCATACGTGACAATCACGTAGTCTCCAATGTCCAAGTCCGAATCAAAAGATTTGGTTACAACATCTTCGTTTTCACTATCGGAAGAGAGAGAAAGTGTTTTTTTCTGTTATTTGGTTTCGTTGGGGCTTTTTTTTCATTAGTCTTCTTTTCAGAACGTTTTCTGAGTATTGTTTATTCTTTCTCTTTATTCTTTCCCAATCTCTGTTGCATTCGTTTTGTTTTTCTTCATCTTCTTCTTTCTTCGCTTCCTTTCTACTATTGAATTCTTTCCATTTCTCAGAAGCAGCAACTGCAGGGATTTTTTCCTTCGGCTTCCGCTTTACTTTTTCCCATTCACTAATTTTTGGTTTCCATAAAAGTACTTTCTTGAATGGTGTTGGAATATTTTCTTGATCGGAATCGTTATGTGACGCTATAATTGATGTTGGAATTGATGCTGATGGAGAGGGAGTTCTCTCATTGACTTTTCTCTATACTGTAAACCATCGTGATTATTGTAGTTAAATTAACGTACAAAAATATTTTGCGGACCAAACGTACAAATAATTAATCTATCACAAATGACAATGACATTAAGGTAAGTATCAAATAAACCAATAATTTGAGTACAGGAAATGCAAAACAGAATAACTTGATGTGTTGTTCAAAAACTGCGATGCAAACAAGTTTTTTTTGTTAAATAAAATTACAAGAACATTCAACACTTAAATAGGGATCGTACTTGCAAGAGAGAGAAAGTGATTTTTTCTGTAATTTGGATTCGTTGGGGCTTTTTTATCATTAGTCTTCTTTTGAGACCGTTTTCTGAGTATTGTGTAACATGCTGTTCAGCTTGTTACCTTTTTTGTTTTTGGACTATTTTATTTAGTTAATTTTTGTGGCTCATTAGTCACTTCCTCCTAAATTTCTAATACATTTCTAAACATGCCGTTTCCTTGTCGCATTTGCCACTCCAAAATAAAACATTCATTTTTATCAAATTCCCCTTCCATTTTTGTCTTTCGACATTCGAAATTTTAAATTGTCGATTGGAACTCTTTCTTTCCTCTAACTGCCACCTTAAAGGCAACAGTTCAATACTATATATTTCAATTTTAATTTGTTGGTGAACAATTTATATCGTCTGGTTGGTAAGTTAATTCTTGTATTTTCCCTCAGGTTATTTTCTTGTGTAGTGCTTATAGCTTATTTATGTTTATTGCTTATTCGCTAATTTGCATTTTTTGTATATTTAAGGAACAAAACGAATAGAATAAAACAGATCACTGTTAAGTTGCATTTTAACACGTGGAGTTCGGGTTTTGTATGCGCTATAGCATAAGCTCCTTTTTACCTGATCTGTTCGACCTATTCGTTCCTTCCCTAATGTTTTTTCTAGTTCCTTATCCCTGTTTTTCTTTTTTTCCGCAGCTCTGCAGCCCTCAAGTTCGGCACTTCAGTTTACCACCTCAAGTTTCCGGCAAGATCAAGTACCGTCAAGTTTTCGTTCCTTTTCCTGTGCCGTTGGAGTCATCACCGCCATCGCTAAGAGCTGCAAACATCCCAGCCCTTTAAGATAAGTTCCTTCGTCTTATATTTAGCGTTTATAAGATTTGAATTTGTTGTTCTCCTCGTTTGGTTTTATAATATCCAATTTATGTTGAATTTTTAAATTTCAATAAATAATTATTGTTTTCATTCTTTGTATTGATTATTCAATAATTATTAAATTGGATAAACGGGTTCAGGAATAAATAATTTGATTTTATTTTTTATTTAAATTAACGTTAAATTTTACAAGGTGTTTCCAGCTTTCCACCTTTTGCTTTCGTTGTTCTTTGTTTTTGTTTCGATAAAAAGCTGGTGGCGTCCAATTTATTATTAATTGTACACCCCATCCCAGTAATAGCATATAAAATAATTTAATTGGTGCCGAATTCCACTCCCTGAGGAGAGTGCTCTAGCCAGGGGCATTTATCGTTGCGATTGTTTATTCTTTCTGTTTATTCTTTTCCAATCTCTGTTGCTTTCGTTTTGTTTTTCTTCTTCATCTTCTTCTTTCTTCGCTTCCTTTCTACTATTGAATTATTTCCATTTCTCAGAATCAGCAGGAGTTTTTTCCTTCGGCTTCCGCTTCACTTTTTCCCATTCACTAATTTTTGGTTTCCAGAAAAGTACTTTCTGAATGGTGTTGGAATATTTTCTTGATCCGCATCGTTATGTGACGCTATAATTGATGTTGGAATTGATTCTGATGGAGAGGGAGTTCTCTCATTGACTTTTCTCTAGTGGTATTCCGTTGAATTTGTGGGAATAATAACAGGATCATTTATTATTGCAGACAATCCTGGGCTTCCATAACTGAGTAGCTCAAGACATATCTTTCCGGAAATTTCAGGCTGAGGTGAATGATCGTCCACATCAAATAAATTAGGATTCTTAAGAAAAATGTCTAGGTTTAAACCTTCAGCTGATACATGTATCTTTGTATTATCATTTTCTACACCGAGATCCTCTGGAAATTTCTTTACCACATGTACATCCATTTTGTGGAACTCTATGAACTATTTCTGGATGTCTCTTCATGAATGCCTCATGCCAATGTCGTGAAGGTCTATCATTGGGAAATTGATTTTTTAAGTTCTCTCATCAGAAGCTGAACACTATCAGTCAAATATGTTTTGGTAAATGCTTCTGAACAGCTCAGTATCCCCTTGACCAAATAGCCCTCTTCTTTATATACACTGTGTTCATTTGAAAAGGACCCACCCTTAATATTTCAAAAATGGAACATATTAGAAGGAAATGCCGAAACACGTCAACTTTTAACTTGAGGAGGACACTTTTTGGAGCTAATGTCATAAACGTCAGATTCACCCCCTTCCTACTGGAGATACCCCTTACATTTTTTCAAATGGCATTAGGTTTTAAGTGATACCTCATTTAAAAGGTCTGGTAAATCTCTATCCAATCATTTTGTTTTGCCTTTGATACCAGCCTTCCAATGTTATTTAATCGTTGTTTAAAATTGGCTCTCTTTTAACTTTAATTGCCTGAATTTTAACGGTGGTCACTTTGAAGACATGATTAAATAGCAGTTTTTTTCTTGTTAACAGTTGTCTTTTTACTTATTTGTAAATTTTGTATTCTTCAAAACTTTCCGTACCGACTTATGTGATAGTCCCGTTATTGCAGAGACGTGAAGAGTTGATAGAGTAGGATCTATTCCAAATTGTCCAAGGACTTCAATTTGAGTTGCTTCATCGAGTACACTTGCGGCATTCCTTCTACTATTTGCCACTGAACCCGTCTCTCTAAATTTTGCGACTAAATCACGGATATTCACGTGACTCACTTGTTTTTCAGGATGTCTTTCATTAAACACGTTAGCTGTCAGCAAAAAACTTTCGTTCTGGAAGCCAAATATTAAAATTATCTCCACACGTCTAGGTATACTGTAAACCATCGTGATTATTGTAGTTAAATTAACGTACAAAATGTACCAAATTATTTTTGGACCAAACGTACAAATGACAATGACATTAAGGTAAGTATCAAATAAACCAATAATTTGAGTGCATAAAGGAAATGCAAAACAGAATAACTTAATGTGTTGTTTAAAAACTGCGATGCAAACAAGTTTTTTTTGTTAAATAAAATTAAAAGAACATTCAACACTTAAATAGGGACCGTACTTGCACTTTCAAAGCGAAGTATCGTTCCACAATTAATTGTTATTTTTGTTGTCAAATAAATTTTTCTGCTTTATTGTTACACCCTGTATAATTATGACTTAGACCGTTGGAAAGCATATTTCTACGGGCTTCCTAACGACGTATCACAAGTGGAGGGTTGCCATTTAAATTTTTGTAGATGGGGTAGGTGGGGCATAGGGGGTTGATGGGGGTGCGTTCTCTCTCATGTCATTTTAGTTCCCCCTCTATACCCTAGAAACCTACCTTGAAATCCCTTTTTGTTCACGAGATACAGCTGATTTGAAATTTATTGATGATTATTTACTTCAAAATTCATTAATCGCATTTTTGTGCTAAAAAAGAAGCCATTTCGTTCAAAAATATCAACTAATTGAAGTGAGAACCATCTAATCCTATCGCTGTCTGTTTTATGTTATCATCCCTTTGACTTTTGTGATTGTTGAACAAAAAAAAAACATTTTTTTCAATTTATTTCGGTTTCATTAGTGTCAGTCATTCATTATTTCACTTTATCTTGTGCTTAATCGAAAACAACTTTTTGTAATTTTTGTCTGCCGCCACTCTTTTTTTTTCGCCACAGCATATTTAAGATAATTTGAATGTCAGAAACAGGAACACGTTTAAAATGTATATGGATATTTTGGTTCATTTTCATTCCAAGTTTATTTATTTGGACTACATCTAAATTTAAATACAAATTGAATTTTTTAGAGCAAAAAACCACAGACTATCATTACCAGATGTGGAAGCTGAGGGCTACTATATTTTTACTTTGGGAATAAGGTGTTAAGCCGATACATCCTGCTTATGGAGTGAAGTAAATCATCACTAATTTTTAAAAATTGATTTGAAAACATTCACCATTTGAAAAATTTCGGAATCTTCTCCAATAACAGAAATTAACCTCAAAATTTAATGGAGGTAAATAATGACGGCGAAATTTACCACCGCTCGCGCTCATTGGTCAAATCAAATAGCGCGCGCTTCACGGGTTTCCTGTTACACACTTCCGTCCTATTTCACGAAATCACTACCACAAATTGCAGGGAACCAAGAGGAAATATGTTACACATCAAAAAATGGAAAAAAGAATTATTAATGTGAAATTTGGAATTCGTGATGTGACATCAGTATCTACCTTTACCTCATGATGGCTTGAAGATCCTTCACCCAAGATTTTATATTTTTTAATTGGAAAATTTGTGGTAAATCCAGAATTTCTAGAGAAAAATCCAAAAAACAATATTTTTCAATCACTCCAACGACCACTATTTCCCTTTTTGAAAAACTACATATGGAATACAGAGTATTAGAAATTTTCGCATCTACCTCTGGGGTAATTAGCGACATGTATAAATGTTATAATTTTTTTAATATGTTAATATCAGTGAGATATTTCAAAAGATTTTGGGTATTATAGTTTTCACCATGAACTAGTTCTAGATTGTTACTGGTTGAAACTTTGGACATTCGGTTATCGAGTGTTTGACAATGAGCTTCGTATTGCATAATTAGCATTTTGGGGGCTCGCTTTTAGTAATTAGGTAAGTATGGATGAGTCCAGTGAGACCTATTCGTAGCCTGGTTGGAATAACTTGTGTTGATCTCTCGTTAGTTGACTGCGACCAAGGTTTCACCTCGCGTAGTTTTGATTGCGTTTTGCCATTCTTCTTGCCACAAATGGAAATGATTATGCTTGAAACTATTTCTAAATATTCACAAAATTTCCTGTATCAATGTCATCATTATCATGCATATTAGAAAGCAACACATTTTTCTTCTTCTTGGGATTGTAGGAGACAAGAGTGCACACTTTCGAAAACCCGAACATGCTGGTTTGCTCCTGTCGCTCAGCTGGTTGAGAAAACTCTAATGGCCATTCTCTTCTATTTTTTCTGATGGTTCCAATTACCGTGAGGTTATGGTCATGTAGCTTATTTACAAGAGGTACATATGTCAACCAATTGTCCATCGTTACAATGCGACCAGATCCAAAAATGTGTTCACAGATTCGTAGAACAACATCGAAAGGACTATTTGAAACTCAGGTTGTGTTCCGACGTAAACTTCCATCTTGCTCGTGTAGAATATTTTAGCATCACACAATGCTAGAATTTTTAACCCATATTTATTCGGCTTTGAAGGGATATATTGACAAAAACCGCACTTTCCTCGAAATCCTGCAAGCATCTCGTTCCCGGTCACAAATTCTGAGCGATGGAAGACGTTCTGACAATTGGCAATAAAACGGTCAAAAACATTGCTTATAGGAGCCAATTCATCTGTTTCCTTCAGATTCAGATTTCCTTCAGATGAACCAATCCTGAAAATTTTTGCCAAAAGTCTAAAACCCTTCCAGTAGTTCAGATATTCACTGTTTGGTCGGAAGAGCTTAATAGTCCGATAAGTCCACCTGCGGCACCCTTCTTCAAAAAGGATTCTGCCTTCTCTTTGCCACCCATACCAGAATGTCCAGGTATGTAGACACAATTAGTTGAGTCTCACTCCATATATAATTGAATGGTCGTTGCTCAATCATAGATCAAATTGATCAGGTTTTATTGTGTAAGATGTATGAAAGGAAATATTTATTGTGTGGAAATCAGTAAAAACCCATTAAAAGTCTTAATACCTCAAAATATTACTATCATATTCTCGAGTCTAGTTAAGCGATACTACCTCTGGTGCAAGATAATCAGAGGTAACTCCACTTTATGCTTCCGTTTGTGAAATAAATTTATTGTTTCAGTGTACATGGAATCAGTGATAGTATTATGAACAGATCTTCCCTCTTCAAATGGAATATGGAATAAGCAGCTAGTGAAGCGACAGTTTAGTTTTTTCCTGAAGGTATTTATCATTTAAATTTATCATATATGAGTAGGCGAGGCCCTTTCATGAATATGACTCCGAATTAATTATTGCTCAATAAATATTAATACCATTTTTGAAATAATTGAAATTATTCATCTATACCCCTACCCCACCTACAAAAATTTAAATGGCAGCCCCCTATTTGTGATACGTCATTAGAAAGCCGGTAGAAAATGCTCTTCAACGGTCCAAGTCATAATTATACATGGTGTAACAATGAAGCAGAAAAATTTATTTGACAACAAAATGAAAAAGTGTTAAAAAATGTCGAACTACAAAAATCTTCATCTTCAAGACATTTTACGCATCTTGGTGTTTTATGGCAATCTCTTTGGGTGTGTCCATATTCTTGACATCTTTTGCACTGAGGTATAAGTTTGGGTCGTCTTATAGACTCAGTTGTTACTCTCGTTTCCAATATATCAAGTATGTCATATATTTTATTAACATCTTTATTATCGAATATTAGCATATGTACTGGTAGTTTGACATTTTTGTATCTGTTTCCAGTGTACTTTTTCTTTATAATGTTTTCTACATCTAAGATTCGGTATTTTCTATTCTTAAGATTATTAAGTATCGTTTCATTATCAAATGTTGGGCATATTCCTTCTGAAATCACTCTTATAGGGCGATTTAGTTTATTCTCATAAGAGTGCCATTTTATTTCTGCTTCATTGAGTATTTTGGTCACATCTTTGTAGTTTTATGGATTTACGAAGTTAAGTTTAATTTCTTTTGAGGCTAATAATTTTGATGAAGCATTTATGCCATTAGTAGATATTAATCTATTTCCCGGTCATATTTTTCACTTTGATCTATTATAATTGGAGGTGGTTTCTTACTCAACTGCTGTTTTGTTTGTTGACTATTGTGATTTGGTGGGGTTTGTCCCGTAGGTCTCTCCGGTGTATTCTTCTTCTTTTTTTTATAACTTTTTTCTGTCCAACCAACTTCCACTTCTAGTTCCTCCTCGTCAGTGTAATAAGAGTGTTGAGGTTCCGAATTTTTTCTAGACTGTCTCCCTACATTTGCTGTACTATTTGAATTTCCAGGTTGTTGTTCGACTTTCATTTGTGCAGCTGATCAATTTGCAGCTGCATTTGCTGACACCTTTGTTGTAATCACAATTTTTCTTGTTGCGTTTGTTGCAACATTTGCTGATTTTGTTGTAAAGCATTTTGTAGATTTGCTTCATTTATTGATATTATTTGATTAGGTTGGACTACAATCCCATTTTGTTGGGCCATTATCATTTCATTTGGCATCCCAAATTGTGATTTGGCATCCCAAATTGTGCATTAATTTTTGCAAATTGAGAATATTGTTTCCAGTATTATACCAAATTTTTTAAGAAATAATTTTTAAAAAATGGGCTAACCATTATTGTACTGACCTGGAATATTTTTCATTCCACTTAATATAACTAATTGCTATTTAATCGAAGTCCGGTTTTTATTGTGAATATGATAAGCGACTTTTGGACACAATACTCTTTACTGTTCGAAATTCAAATTGATACTGTTCGAAAATATATAAAAAAAATTGTAACAAGCAGAAAAATCATATGAATACAAAATTACTATATCGAGCGACATGACTACATAGAATTAGAATAATTAAGATGATTGTATCTACTTTTAATTTTGAGACAGTTATTTGTATAAATAATGATAGAGCTTGCACCCATTTTTGGGTAGGTATTTGAGGCAAGCTGAAAACTTGTCCCATACCTCTCCTGTTAGACCCCAACATGGAACTGCAGACCTGTCTGGTGAGTAGTTGGGCTAAATCAACCCCTAAATTTTGAAAAATATTAATATTTTGTTGCCAAAAATATGTTTGAGGCAATTTTAAATTTTTTACATATGCTGTATTTTAATATTTAAAGAGTTGAGACAGACGATTTAATCGGGTTCTTAACCTTGCCAGACAGGTTCAAAAATAGTTTGCAAGAAAATATAAAAAATGGGTTTGGGGCAACTTGAAATTTTAAATGGGTATTATTTATACTTGAAAAATAAGATTATAAAGAAGACAGATCATTTTGATGGGAGTTTCTGCCTGCAATAAGGTGCGAATGAGTAGCGCTATAGGCAAACTGAAGTGTGAGAGAGCAGCTAAAGATGAAGAACAATTCAAATCTGGGGTTGATTTAGCTCCGCTACTCGCTAGCCAGGTCTGCAATTCCGTGTTGGGGCATAATAGGAGAGGTATAGGACTAGTTTTCAGCTTGCCTCAAATACCTACCCAAAAATTGGTGCCAGCTCTTGGACTATAATGGGCATTTCCCAGAAATCACCCTTCCCTATAGCAGCTGGACAAAAATTAATTATAGCAGAAATTCAATTTACATAAGACGCCGTCCTCTTTATGTCTAAAACCCTTACATTAAGGCTAGAATCACACATAAAAGGTATAGAAAAGCAGTACATAGGTTTGTGTGTATACGTAGAGTATTTTATTGAATTCCAGCTGCCTCAGACATAAAGGAGCACTTATCTTTACATATTCCGGCCACTTCGTGGTGTCCTGTTTATTCTAATGATTGAATTTTCAACCAGGAGTGAATCTCTATTTTCTTAGGTTCATGCTAACAATCGTGCATATCAAGTGTTCTCTGCCAGGAGCGTGAAAAAATCGATTCTCCTATTTCATTTGATAGTGAACTAGTTTAACCCTTAACCAGTAGAATCGTTTTTTAGTCTATTGTGAGAAGTCTCTCAGACACGCAATTTTAAAAAAATGGGATATAGGCCAGGAAATATGGATGTTGGGATAGAACAAATTAGATGCCAGTATGGCAAATATGAAAAAAATTTCCGCCATCTTGTTTTTTTTAATTTTTATTAAATAGCTTTCTTATTTATGTACTTACCAAAAATTCCGTGAATACATAATTTCCAGAGCTTGAAAAGGCGCATCTTTGGTTAAAAAAATATGCTTGTAGCTCAAAAGGTAAAAAAGTTACAGGTTTCTAAAATAATGGTACTTTAAATAAATAAAAAATTTGTATTAAAAGTTACTTAACATATTTTTCTTTTAATAACAAATTTAATATACTTTTCACAAAATGTCTGCTATTTCTTCATCGTCTACCTCGAAAATAGCATTAGCACAAGTAATTCCACAGTATTGGCCACACTTTGGGAACACCTAATGTCTAACTTTTTACAAGAACAATTCCGTGTACACGCACTTTCTTTGCAGTTACAAAAAACTTGTTTTAGTAGATTTGGTGGTGCTACTTCTTGTTTTGTCTTGATGGGAATAGGGTCACCATCACCATTGTTACTTTTTATCCATCCCCATGCGGTAGGATCCATGTGATTACCTAGCCACTCTTGTACCTTGAAAATTTAGGAATAAGATTGAAGTTTCAAATTTTTCAATGCTTGTTATCGGTTCACCTGATAATAAACTCTCTGTAGGAGGCAACACCGCTAGATTAAATTGGCTTGACAGTCTCTGCCTTGAAGTTATTCTATGATACATGAAGTACCGAAGTTCGCCTGAACTTTTGGATTTTTCGGTATTATACAATTTCAGAAGAAACTCAAGGCCGGATTTAAAAATATCTGGTTTTAAAGTGCCTTTCGTATAAAATGAAGCTAGCGCTTTGAACAATTGATGATTCTTCTTTAAAGTAGACAAGCATGCTTTTTTGCTTTTGCCAAACAGAAACGATGTTATGTCACATCCCGAAACTGCATACAAAAACAAAATGTTGTCTTTAACTGTACCAAGGCAATTTCGTAGTTTCGATATATTTGTAAATCTATCATATGTTCCTGCTTTGCCAGGAAGAAGCATATACAAGTTGCCTTGGTTGCAATAGTGTATTGCCAAAACCCTTATATCAGTATCTTCCGAAACTAGGGTCACAAACTCATGTTTAGAGCATAACTCTACAAATGTCAAGCAAATCAAGACATCTGCATCTCTTTCAGCCTGATAAACGGTTACTCCTTTTTCATGAAAAAAGTTCTTGAGCATGGCAATACATTTTTTCTTATTTTCACTGGTTCTTAAAAATTCTTCCTGTGTGCAAGGAAGTGTAGTATCTAGATTGATGAGATCAATGACACGGCTTTGCTTTGAACGTAATTTTTGCAGTTGAAAGTTGCAGTCGAAATATGTGTTTCGTCGTATCCATCAAAGACGACAACGCAGTTTGTGCCATAACAATGTATTGCATAATTTACGTATTGTATACATATATCCCTATAGGTAGCTGGCTTTTGCCAGACTACTTTATGTGAAAGAAGACCACCACCTAAAACATACAAGGTGTTCTTAGGCGCGTGCTGTTCTGGTGGAAAGGTAGAATCAAATTCTTTTAATAGTTGTGATTTTATACCACTTCGTATTTAACCATTTTTAAAAATTATTAGAGGGTAGGCAGCCAGTTCAATTGTCAAGCTCTTTTCAGGTTCTTCAGGAGAGTTGTTAGAACAAACAATTTGGTTGAAAAGTTGTATAGGGTTTATAACAACTCCACGTTTATTAACAGTAACTGTATTGTTTATTTGTACAAAGTTAACAACCTGTTTTTTTCTAAGACACTTAATTTCTGTGTGCTTCTTTCCATAATTTTCTTCTGATATTCCTTCATCTACAGATTGTACCCTATCACAGTTTACGGTATTATGTGCCAGAACTTGACAATAGAGCGATATAAACTGACTACACGATTCTATAAACTTGTTAAAATATTTTTCATCTCGTTGTTGTCGGGAATGTCTGAGTTCAACATGCTGTTCTGACGAACAAGACTTGATACCTGAAAACTCCTCAAGCATAATTGATACAGAGCTAGATGGCACCATACTAGCTATCCACCTTGCTAGCGTAGCTTCTTTAAAACCTCGCACTTGGGTTGAGCCCCCTTGTGTTTTTAGTGATCTCATCAAGTACTATTCTATGACCATATCGGTCCATGTTCCACACCAAAAATGTTCTGTTCTTTTCATAGCAAACATTCCTTGAACAACAAATTTGTTATATTCATCTGGACTTAGCATTTTTAACTTTTCCATTTGCAAAACATATAAATGTGTAGATTTAGCATAATTGTTGTGCCCAGTGGCGAAAAAAATTGGAATCACACGTTTTGTACAGTGAAAATGGAGTTAATAAATTGCCAAATATCAACTAGATTAGATAACGTTTTCAATAAATTGTTATGCTCCTAAATAGATGTGTCTAATTCGTTGATAAATACCTCTTCTCTTGTATTTTTGAAAATTTAATAACTTAAAATCAAAAAATAATTTTATGGTTTATATATAATAAAAAACTTTCAACGCCCTAGTATATATTTTCTATTTCTAAACAAAAAAGTACCCTTTATGTTTTATTGCAAAAAATCAATTTACTGAGATATTATCAAAAAATGAAAAAAATCAAGATGGCCGCCATTTTTTTCTCACTTGTCATACATTTACCAAATGGGACTATTGGTATGTTATAGTACAAGTCACTATGTACCGATATCAGCCAAAACTAGCTTGTCTCTAATTTGTTCAACCTCACCCTATTGTAAGTTGCCAAGTTTACTGAGCTAATATGCGATACATTTAAAAAAATGGGTATAATATTTATGTCCAAACGTATATTGGTTAAAATACAAAGGAAATAAAAATATACAAGAGTGAAAAACAAAGTAAATGAAAATTATTGTTGATTATGTACTTAATGCGAAACGTAAAATTCATGATTCTTGGCAACAGGTTACACATAACTTCCTGGAACATTCCAGTTGAATGGGTTTTTTACATTTGATACATTTATAGCCCGTATTTCGATTTTTTGTATATGGACAAATGCTGCATTTTCGCTTTTTTTCAAGTTTATCGGTTCCCAAGTACTTTTAGAATTAGAGTCTTTAGATCTGATTTACGATTTAGATGAGGTCTAACAAGAGCCAAAGCTAAATTTTCCGTGATAGCAAACCGTGTAATGGAGAGACATCTTTGAAGCATAAGTACAAAATGAAAGAATTTGCCAATGACATATTTACCAACATGTCTTTTACTGATAATGGCCATCGTCGGCTTCTCATGTTAGTGGAGTAATTGGCACATTTGTGATCCATGGAGTCAACACCTCCTTTCGTCCTATTATAGAACGCTACAATTTCGGGTTTATTTATTTCTGCGTCCATACTTTTGGTGTGATGCATGCTTGAAACTAGGAAAACGGCTTTGTTTTTCTTCGGTACGTAACTCAGCTAAGTAATATCGTTAGTGAGTCCATACAATGAGGAACCAATCTCAGGTTATTTGTCGGGTAAAAACTCTTTGGGAACTTCTCTTTTATTTTTCTTGACAGTTCCAGCATACGTCAATTTTCGCTTTTGCACTAATTCCATTGATGGAAACCAATTTTCGGCAGTAATATTTCTATTGTTTCTTATAATTGGGAAAGTCAATCTAAGAACAGTTTGTGTAGGAATCGACAATTTTTTTCTTCATCTGATAAACCTAAGCTATCTGTTCCTTTTACAAATAACTAGTACGGGCGTCTGTTAGTGCCAAAACTTTGAGGCCACATTTATTTGGTTTTGCAGGCATGTAAACTTTGAATTTGCAGCGCCCTCGAAAAGGGATTAGCATTTCATCAACGCAAGCATAATTCCCCAAGGAATACAGTTTCTGACAATCATTTCTAAGCGTTGAAATATACTTGTAATAGCAGCTACTGGGTCATCTATTTTCCTTTATTTCCTGGTAGCTGCATTTTCAAAGCGCAGAGCACCTATAAGGATCCCAAATCTTTTTTCAGACATTACTGCGCGGAAAATAGGGCGTCCCGTACATAAACAGACCAAAGAGCGCATTCATTTCCAATTCATCTGTCGCTCTGAAATTACTTTTCTGATGTTCGTTCATTCCTGCCCTAACAACCTCAAGTTTAACGTTGGTCCAAAGAATAATTTACTGAACCATTTCTTGGTCAAATAAAAGTGACCAAATATCTTCCACTTGAGGTTTAGGGCCTAACGCTCGTACACTACTAGTCATTCTCGGAGTGCCTCTCACAATATTATGTTTCGTTGGTGGCTCTGTAGTACATTTGAAACCATTTTTGCCCAAGAAATAGTCCCGTAATGAAATGGGTTTGGCTTGCTTGGTATGGGCAAGAGTTCAATTTTGATTATCAGTATCATCTATTTCGCTATCATATCCATTTTCATCAGACTCATCATTCCTATCGTGTATTTCTGGCTGATCCTCGTAATCTGGATCATCGTCCGAATCGTCTATGGGTTCATCTAGTGTATAATCGTCTTCTTCCTCTAGTTCGTCTAAACACTTCATAATTTTTGCTTCAAAATTAGGATCATTATAGTAAAAAACTTCTTCTCTACGTCGCTTGGATGCACTACGACCATCACTTGGAACTGAATCCATTGTATATATGGCAAGAGGCCTGAAAAGTTTGTGTAATAATGTTGTGCAATTGAACAAAAACTAAATATTTTACCTATTATTTTGTTTCGTATCTAGAAGTATGTGCCTAACAGACACTGACATTTTTTAACGATTCGGGTAGTATGTGTCTATCAGACACCGTAACTATTCACAAAATTGAGTTCTGATGAACAAACGATCCAACCACACATCTGATAGTATTTAGTGTTATCTGTCGCCTAAGGTCACGTGAGGAGGATACCTTGAGGGTGGGGTAGACAAATGGCTGGGCACGTTCACAATAATTGCAAAAGTGAAAACAGTATGTACTACTCGTTGAGAGTTAAGTTTTTTATGCAAAAAGAAATGATCGTTTGACATATATTGTGGAAATTCACGTTTTAAGTATATAGAAGATCCAAAAGTAACCATGTGCCAAAAATGTATTTCGCGCTTCTGCTCTTCACTTTAATATGGTGTTGAATATAAAGAAAAAAGGGCGCTGCCGGTTTTGATCGTTGCGATTCATTTCAGACCAGTGATTCTTAACCGGTGAGTTCTTCCATCAATTCCAACATTTCTTAAGATCCAAAAATTAATGAAACATATATTTTATTTCAACAAGTCTGAAAACGTAAAAAACTTTTCAAGAACAAGTTAATAATTAATTGTGAGGTGAAGGAACATCACAAGATAACAAATCAATACTTGTGGCAAGTGAAATTCTGGCGAGTAATCTTCCTCAAATAAAGTGTCAATTGCGGGAGACAACTCGACGCTAATAAAAATCTACCTGCTGGTCTTCATCAGGAGATCATAGCCAAAAGTTTTCATAAATATTTCGTAGACAGGTAATAAGAAGAGGTATCCCAGAGTCGTATTTTTTCCGTACTCAGGATCTCTTGTCGAATGAAGATGGGAAAAAATAAAGCAGGTTGGGGTGAACGTAATAGTAATTTCCCCTCGATGGAGTGAAAGAGGTTTAACCATCATAATAATCTAGTCTATGTCACATGTAGGTGTTGAAGAATTAGTCTATTACACCACAAGGGCCGAAAGTTGAATTGTCAGGATGCCCGAGGCATACTTCCGGACTCCCAGTATGGTTTTTGGAGATGAAAGAAGAGAAATAAAGACTCAAAAAGAAGGAAAAGAGGACTAGAAAACACGCACAATGCCACTCCACCCACAGTCCGACGGAATGCTAGAAAGACATCATAGAACTATTTGTTAATTCTGAAGTAGTAGAAGATGTACATGTACATAGAAAGCTTGAAATAAAAATTGGAAAGTTTCCAGAATTTTGCTCGTGAACGTTTGAGGCTCTGCAACGAGCTTCTCTAGAGGTGATCCCGTATGACTGTTCAATCCAAAGCCCAGAAAAGGGTTGTAACAGAAACTGCGATAAGTCTGGGAAGGTTCCTATCATTCTCAAGAAGATCTATGACCTAAACTACCGCTTTCAATTGCGAGCAAGGTGTAAGCCACATCGAGAGGTTATCTCTTTACTGCGGGTACGATCCACCCAGTTAGCTTCAGCCAGACTCCAGCAGTCAGGTTATTCGGGAAATAAATAGAAAGGAGGAAGCAATGTTATGTCGGACCTGTACTAGCGAATATACAGAACCATAGAAGAACCATACAGAAAAACATCTGGAATCATCTAGAAATGTTGAGCTATTGAATTGTTCTCTTTAATAAAAATATCAGTGTAATCTGTATCAATACTTTAATTTTTTCATTTTTTATTTTCAAATGTTTTTGATGCCCGTCCCGACATTTGCGGCACGAGCGAAGCGAGTGCTGCTGGTCCTTACGAGTATAAATACGCATGAGAAATTCTTTCCTCCCACCGTTATAGAGGGCAAGCGTGTACTTCTCACTGGGAGTAAATGTTGAACTTTCTTTCCTGCTACTAGGGACGAATATACGTACTTTTGACCGAGGTATGAAGAAATAGCTAATTTGTATCACTAGGGAGAAAAGTACCACTTTTCCTCCCGCAGGATGTAGTTTACTACCCGACGCGAAGCGGAGGGCAGTAATCAACCAAGGGAGGAAAATGCACTCTACTTTTCTAAAATTTGTATATCTTGTTTTCCACACCTGTCTTTAGATTTTTGTAGTAATAAGGTTAATGAGGTTGGCTTGTTCCCTCATATTAGGTGGCGTATTTAAAAAAGTAAAAAGGGCAATGAAGACACGCCCACCTGTTTAGGTAGGCTGATCTAATTATGAGTTTCACACAGCGAACAATTCTTGTATCTCTCTTGCAAATAGTGTTGTTCATATTATCCTTGTCGTACTTGTGTAAATGACCTATTAAACTTTTTCGTAATCTGTAGATTAAGTGATATTGAGTGCTGGATTGAGAATGTGAATTAGGTGAAACTAAGCGCCTAAGGTTAGGTGTTGGAGTATATTCCGGTAGTCCCGTTACCAGCACTATAACTAACAGTACCTGCTCGTATTTATGAGCCAGAACCATCAATAATTTTTGGAAAAATACATTGGGAAAACGTCAACAAACCTCACAATCTGCGTGGGGGTATGAGGAAGGAATATTTTCATTGTCTGGTTCAAAATCGTCGCTTCTCTTGGTTTGATTTGGGAAGGTTAGAAAACATCAAATGTTGCAAATGGCATTGTTTGTGAAATCCAAGCCAAGTCGAGCAGAAACAGCAAAAATGCAGATTGGATAAAAAAACGCACCACGCCGTACTAACTTTTTCTAGTAACCATTCTTCAAGACATTTTCGACCACCTGTTACTTCATTAATATTGGAATTAAGAGCCTGAATTTGATGTGACCAAGAGAGCATACTATAACAACGTATATTCCCAAATTACATCCAATTTTTATCTGTGGATTGACATCTATTGAAAGTTAAAGTTCGATGATTTTTGACCTGATCTACTCGCTTCCCAATTTTTGGTATCGAGTTCCTGGACACCTTGTATAAGTATATCCAACAATTTGTTTGCATTGTTGGTAGAACTCACTTTGATGTGAGTATATTCTATTTGGAATTTCTCGCAGTTTTCTCTCTTTGAACTCAGCACACATAAAATCTGGATTAGATGCAAAATAAATTTTCGTCCTAAATGCATTTACTCTTGGCTGATTATTATATTGTGCTTCAAGCCCATTTTCAGTACTCAATGCAAAAACGCTATTTCACTTTGTTTATTGGAGACTACAAAAGTGCAAAGAGCATCGTTACGAATCTGTCGAAGTTATAGATAACGAGTTGACATAGACTTTTGAAGTCACATTTCGCTGTGATGCTACGCTTTGTAATTTTGAATCCCCTTTACAGTATTATTACTTTTTATTTAATACTAGCGACCCGCCCCTGCTTCACACGGATGTATGTATGTATTGTGATGATTTAAAAATTGGTAGGTCCAATTGTAGGTGAATAAACTGAAAGTGAAGAAAGTTTTGCCCAATAAATCAATTATTATTATTACTTAGTAACAGAATATCTCAACAATAATTAGTTTGAAACACCCTGTATTGAAATTATTTTAGGAAGAATAAAATAAAATTAATAAATGAATCGAATAAAAACAGAAATAAAGTCAATTATTAAAAAACACAGAATTATCTTTATAAACCTCAATAAATAATTTTAGAATTGACACACTATTTGTACATAGTGTGAAAATGTTGTAATCCAAACAGATTTATGTTATTGATTTTAAATTTTGTGAAGTGACAGTGAATAATCACGGATGGAATAAGCCGATAGAAAAAGTGTAGTTCATAGAGGACATGGTATTAAAACATGTCAAAGTACCTTTAACATCAATAGAAATCAATGAAAATAACGCTAAAATAATTGATCAGAACTGAAAGTCGTCTGGTGAAAGATAAACAAGAAAAAAATTGAATGTTGTTGATTTTGTAACGAGGAAGGAGGAAGTACAATAATTTTGATGCGGAAGAGAAAAATTAAAATTAAAAAGCCTGAAAAATCAAACCAGAAAAGTGGAAAAATTAAGAAGTGCGAACCTTGTAAGTGATAACATTCATTTAATATCAACCAGAAAGCGGTGAGCTTAATTTTACATATTTAAACTTGACTGGAGACAGACTCCAGGAACCAGACACAATGTGTTCCAGAGAAAGTTTAATTTACTTTCTACAGTAGTGTATATGTCATCAGCATGCATATTTGATGTCACTTTATATCCCACACAGCAGAGGAGTGAATATTATTTCACACGTTGTTCCTAAAAAGAAGTAACCTATAAATATTTCACATCGTAAAAACATTTATTTACCAATAGCCTATTTCTTATTTGATTTTTAGTGAGGATTGTTGTTATTACTAGTTATAAATCAAAAAAGAACCTTATTAAAATCAATAATCCAAAGCAACTCAATAATACTCCTTTTCGAGAGACACTTGTTCATAACATTGCCCAGCCATTTTAATTCAATAGAATCAGTTACAGTGTTTATGCGCATGACACGAATCTTAAGCGATTCTTCCGATTCCAGTTTGTTTTACGAGGGGAATGCGACAAGTAATTATTAGAAATTTTAAACTATAAACTACTAGAATAAATTTATTGCTTACAATACAAAAAAAGAAGAAAAAGGAGAGTATTTAGTTGCAGCGGAATATTGAAAATTCAGTAAAGAGGATTATAAAGGTTAAAATTTCAATTAAAATTCTTTTTCATATTCTTATTATAAATTCAAACATTCATTATATTGAAATTTTAAAAAGAATCAATTGAATTATTCTTCATCGTAAAATTAATTTGTGGGAACCGCAAACTAAGATGAAGAGACGAAACCCATTTTCAACAGCTAGCCGGATATACAAATTAAAGAATAATGTAAGTATAAAAGGGGTTTATTGATATTAAAAAGGTAAACAAACTAATAATAATAACATAAAATTAAACAAAAACACATCACCCACAAAAAATCATAACAGTATATATGTATATTGGGGTGACATTCAATGAGACCTAAATGATCTATTGTGCCCCCTTGCTTCTACTTAGTTCCCGAGTAAAGTCTCAGAGACTAGCAGCTTCCTTAGCCCTATTTCGCGGAGAAATTTTAGGATATCTACTGGCCTTAACTTAGGTAAATGTCCCTCTTCTATTGTGCCCTAGGGTTCTGAATTGCTGTACAATTCGCAAGCATGTGAATGGAGGTTTCTTCTTCCATGCCACAGAATCTACATTCTTCTTCCTCCACTATTTTGAGCTTTTTCAGGTGCCCCTTCAGGCGACAATGTCCCGTTAGGATCCCTGTTAAAATTCTATTTCATTTGCTATATTGTTCTCGCCTAGTTCATTGAGTTTGCCTAAGCTTCGCACGTATAGATAGGTAAATAGAAGATATAAAGATAAATCAGTATTTCATCATAGATAAAATCATTATAAAATAAAAATTTCCCCGTACGCCTATGATGATAGAATTTCCACAAATAAATCAACCTCCATTAAAAACTTCATCGTAATCCCATTATGTAGAACTTTTTACTAATGATTCAATCCCCTATAAAAATAATATCGCATGCCTATGATTGTAAATTATTTTTTGAAATAAGTCAACCTCTTTCTAACATTTTATCGTACGACTATAGTAGATGGAAATGATATAGACATTTTTACATATAAATTAATACCTCACAAATATGTTATCGTGCGCCTATGAAGAGAGGAATTTTTACAAGGCAATTTGATGGGTAATTCTTTTTTGTATCGATTACATGACGAAAGGTTTTAAATATGGCCACTAAGGGGGCTAGTAAGGAATGGAAAGCAGCTGAATTCATAAGCTGTAAACCGCGCACTCACGCATCTAAAATAAATTGTTTTTGGTCATAGCCAGGGTAGGTTTGAAGAACCACCCACGAATTATATTATTCGTTGGACCAAAGCGGGCAAAGAAAAACAAAATATACACAGGGTAACAGAATGGACTGTCTTACAGCCTTCTTAATAAAAAATTTGCAATCAACAGGTAGTATTTTACCACCAACTGTTCTACTTACAAAATACAAATCTATGAGACATACCTTTTCCAAAAAGGGTCCAATACTCAGAATTTCCTCACTGGATGGCAACCAACAAATAATGAACTAACAACAACATGTGGAACACCTCCAATATCAAAACGTTGGCGGTTTCCTTTAAATAGTGATGATAAATCATAAAGTAGATAAAATACTAACAATCGTTTAAGTGCGATATATCTCCTATAAGGGTTTGTGAAAACGGCGTCCAGAACAGGACGGAATTCTCCAACAATACGAACTCCCGTGGAACAAAATACTAAAGCGTATATTTCACAACTAATTCAGAACGAGAACCTATAAAACCCAGCAAGGGTTGACTTCCCAGACATTAACAAAATTCAGATTCTCGTTCGATGCACTTTTGGAAACTAAGTCATCTAGTAGAGAAGCACACAGCTAAACAAAAGTGACTGACACTTCAGTACCGAATACTACCATAGAGAAACCTACCCGAAACATACATCCGAAGTACACTGCTCACTACACCGAGCGTGTTCCGCACAGATCAAGACATAAAGTGCTACACTTCCCTGAATGCTTTCATCCAAGACACGACTGTCACGGCCAATTGTCAATGTCATTCAACAAATAATTCGACTTTATAAACAAGAAATAATAAAGTATGTATTAAAAACTATCCAAATAAATTTGAGCAATAATAGTACCACAATACCCCCCTGCAACGTAAACAAAGCAAGATCAAACACTCGGATTTAACAGACAAAACACATGGCGACAAACAGCTAATATATTATGAGTAGATGTTCAGAATATATTCGAATGCCATCCTACTCAGAAGATTTCTAACTAGTATGTCGTTGCTCAAGCCAAAATATGGTAGATAAATGAAGCAAATATACCTCTAGCTCAAAAGTGAAATATGTCTCTATAGATCAGTAAGTTTTATTAAACCTAATTACTACTTTAAATGTTTTAGACTTCAAGTCAAGGAGTCAGTAATTTATAACTGAACCCTAATAAACTTTAGCGTTTATCAAGCTGATGCGGACAAAGTATTTGGACTACTGTGGCTACACCCCGAAGGTAATATAATCAAAGCCAGAAAAAAATCAGTAGCTCCACGGTAACTAAAAACTATAGTAAAATCCACAAAAGAGAAAAACCCCTTACTACCCTCAATTATGATTTATAACAAACAAAAAACAACTAACATGAATCTACCTACGGACATTTACATGATAGGCGCACGTTTTGTGTCGTACGATCACAAAACTTACATTATTTACATTACCTAGCGACAAAATATAAAATTGTTGTCATGCTATGAAGACAGGTTTGGTTTCAGCCTGCACCACTTCGCCGGAAGGATGATGGCAGAGTAGTCCCTAAAACTCGGGGCTGACAGAAATTAATTAACTACTGAAGTACTTTCGTAGTGAACAAATGATGTTAGAAACATAGAGACAAAATCCGTCAGATAATTACTATATACAAATACCTAATATATACATAGACGTAGTGACAAATTCACTCGTTACAAATTGTTTTATGTTCTAGTTTTTCCTTTCTTCAAAGGTTAAACATTAGTTGTGTTCAAAATTTAAAGCTCATGTGTCGGCTGGAAGTACCATACAATTTCCATGATTAGAATTGAAGAGCTTTGACCTGTTATGAATCTCAAAGTATCTACATATTCAAAATAGAAGGTAATTCGGAAATGCACCTAGTAATATTATACCCTCCTGGTCACGAAGAGTTCAGGCTTCTAGCTTCATCCACAAGTAAGTTACAAGGGAGTCGGAACTGTCTTGAATAGCTTCAACAAAAGGTTGGTGCGGCTTGTGCCCTTGATTGTTTGTTTTTGTTCTACCTGGCCTCTTTATCAAACGGTTATCGGAAAAAATGGACTGGGAAAAATAGCTCCGGAAAAAACAGACCTGGAAAAGAACAAAATAAAATTTTCTATCTTTTGTCCAAATTTATTTAAACATTTTTGGACGTGAGTGAAAAACATCTGTGTCGTGTCTCTGTATAGTTAAGTTATACAACTACCAACTATGTTTAAAATTTCAGATTTTCAATGTTTATTATTAAAAAAGAACCAATTTGTGCTTAAGAGATTCGCATACTTTAATGAAAATTAAATTTCTAAAGAACTTTCATGAAACAAGCTTTATGTCGGACAAGGGAGTTTGGGGCCTAACAAGGACTGTGATGGTATACAATATTCATATACTTCAGTTTGAGCATCTGATGAAAAATTCAAAATTCCAAATAAATCAGGTTTGTGATGGAATAATAAATTCTTCCGGGATATTCTATTATCAGAGAGGACTCGTGGTGAACTGAATCATGCATATATTCCATATTACAATGTTATCGCATAGTTTAGGAGCAAAGTGACCAGTTTTGTCTCAGCCAGTAAAAAGATTTACTGATGATAATCCCAGTTCTTTAAAATCTATTAAGTGGTCACAGGAAATGAATTCGTTCAATGTCGGCTAATATTCAACTTTCAACTACAAACACTGGAAAATATTTTTTTCATTTGAATAGCTCCGTCCACATTATACGTTTCTTTTAATATCTGAAATATACAAAGAAAGAAGACATTCTGACTGGAACAATTGAACGTTTAGTTATCGACTTCTAGGGTTTTGAACGAGATTGAATTCTGCGTTTTTCGGAAGCCTTGTCTAATTTATGTGAAGTCGGCATTCCATGTATGGCAAATTCGAAAAACAATAAATATCATATTAATGTTATAAATGAAACTAACTGTTTCTAATTAATTCCACTATTTCGTGACGTTCCAGCTTGTATAATTGCACCAGTACATTTTTAGGACGGAACTTGTTGATATCCAGAAAATAAGAGTATACCAATGAAACACTCCAGTTTATCAATATATGGATCTTTCAATTAAATAGTGGAATTAATTAGAAACAGTTAGTTTCATTTATAACATTAATATGAGTAGATTCCACAAAGTAAGGGTCCAAACAGTAAATTCAATAAATATCATGATCTTTTGCCAATTATTTCTAAATATATGAAGAAAGGAACCGCGTAAAAAATTATGCATCTTCTATTTTATATATTGATAAACTGGAGTGTTTCATTGGTATACTCTTATTTTCTGGATATCAACAAGTTCCGTCCTAAAAATGTACTGGTGCAATTATACAAGCTGGAACGTCACGAAATAGGTATTCTAAAATAACATCAAATGTTACATTTTATATGGAGTAATGATAACATTGGTGAAGTAGACAGAGCTTATATACCTACATAGATCTCTTACAACAAAAATTTATGAAAAGTAGGGGAGATGGGGGGAATGAGAGCCAGTGGGTAATGGGAGCCACCCCATTATTACGGATTGGATCGCCCTAATATAACTGCTGAACGCACTCTATGCTTGACCTTGAGTTGTCTCATAGATATCTCGGTTATTTAAATCAGTTCGTTCTAAATCGTTGACCGGGGTGGAGTGAAATTGTAAAATCTTCTTCTAGCGATACGTGCAAAATATCGGCACGGTAAGTATTACTAGTTTTGGTCTAATCCAAATCATCTTATCACTAAAGGTTCGTGAAAGTATGTAGTTTTATTGCATCACATCTGATTTCCTGTTAAATTATGCTGTTTTTTGTTTTAAATAAAAAATTCACGCTGGGGTAATGAGAGCCAATATGGCCCCCAATACCCCAATGGCTCCCATTACCCCAGTGGACCCATTTTCAAATTTTCAATGTTTATTTCAGGTACCCAGGACATGGAAGAGAAAAACCGATAAGGGTTTGTGGGCATCATAAGACTGAATAGATGAGGCTTTTACTTGATGAAGATCCATACTAATGATGAAATAAAACAATTTAATTTGTTCAAATCTTCATTTTATTCTGAACTAACGTTCAAATTAAATTAGTGACGCGTTTCGCTACACAGTAGCTTTTTCAAACTAGTGAAGATACAATGAAAAACTTTTAATTTATATAGTGCCTTAATACGGAATTCTAAGATATTGACAAAAGTATTATAATAGATTTAAATAGGGATAAGTACAAAATGTGTCTTAATACGGAATTCTATGAATATTACAGAGGCATTGAAAAAGAGTACTTGGAAAATTTATCCACAACCATCACATCTTCTAGGTAAAAAGGTTCAATAAGGAGGAATGATTGATATATATTTGGTCGTTAGGGAGATTACCTGAATATTTGTTTTTGTTAACCTCGAGGGCTTCTAAAAGATTTAATTTAAAGGATTTGGGTTCTACATGCAAAATTTCAAAATTCGAGTCGAAAGTGTGTTGGTTTGTTAATAATTATTTGAATAGTTGGAATCTAATTTGTTGTTGTCATAGCTGCGTTTGTGTTCTGAAATTCTAGTTTTAAAGATCCTAAAAGTTCTACCTATATAAATTTTGTCACAGTTGTCGTTACCACATTTTAATTTATAAACACCTGATTTGTTTAATTTTGAGGATTTAGATTTGTCATTTTTAATAAATTTAGATAGATTGTAATCGGTTTTAAAGCAAATATTCATGTTTAAAGATTCTAAAAATGATTTGATTTTCAAGGATGGTGTTCCAAAGTATGTTGAGATTTTAAATTGATTATTTTTATTTTTATCTGAAGGATATACTTGTTCTAAAGTGCGTTTCTTAATCTTTTTATTTATGATATTGTCAGTTAAGTTTGGATCGTAATTATTATTAACTTCTATTTGTTTTATGATATTTAGTTCTTTGTTGAAATTATTAGTGTTTAATGGGACTGTTAAAAGTCTGTGTATCATACTATTGAAAGCTGCTAATTTATGACTGAATGGGTGGACCGAATTATTATGAATTGTAATGTCTAATAGAAAAATCATGTTTATTGTTTATATTTGAAATTGTAAGGTCCAAAAAGTTTATAGACTTATTTTCTTCATGTTCTACGGTAAATTTTACATTGCTAAGAATTGAGTTAATATAATTAATGGAGCTGTCTAATTGTCTAGTTGTGCCAGTGAAGCTCGCTAAAATGTCATCTACATATCGGTGCCAGTACATAAATTTTTTACTAGGGGGGTGTTTATGAATTATTTTTTCTATGTTATCCATGAAGATTTCTGCTAATAGGTAAACTTCAGTCTCAGTTTCTGAAGAAGATAACTTGGTTATCGAAACGCGCGTTAGATAGTGTAAAGTATTAGTGTTGGTGTAGTGTAAACAGTGTTCAGTGTCAAGTATCGCCAACGGTTCCAGAATTCCCAACTTAATTGTCAGAACCTGTAAAAAATGCTCAAAAATCGTCGAAAATGGTCAATAATTGTTAAAATTTGGAAAAATGGTCTAAAATTGTTAAAATTATGGAAAAATGGGGAATAATTAAGAAAGACTGTCAAAAATGGTCAATAATTATTAAAATTGTCAAAATTTTGAAAAAATGGTCAATAATTGCCAAATATGTTAAAATTTTTGAAAAATTGTCAAAAATGGTAAATTATTGTCAAAGACGGTCAATAATTGTCAAAATTCGTCAAAAACTGTTAAAAATGGTCAAAAATTGTCAAAATGAGTTTTTTTTGTATATACTGTAACGTTTATTCTAATTTATATTTACAATTAATTTATATTTACAGATTTATATGTAATTCAGTCCTTATTTAATAATTTATGTCATACACTAAACACACTAATTATAATTTATATGAGAGTCACTTAATAAACACTTTATCGATGCGCGATTACTTTCCTTCGGTATCAACACTGACTGATTGACTAAATTTACTAATTGCCTGCAGCGAAGCTGGTGGCCTATTTATACTCGCACGCCGTAATTCTCGAAGTATCTCGGCGTTCTCGCGGGCGCATTGGATATTCTCGATGTTTCGTATTCTGGATGCTTCTCGAAAATTGGGCGGAGGGGCCATAGTCGTCTCATACGGGGATTTCACTGGGGGCACTAAGTGAGAATAATATTGCAGTAGCTCGCGTAACATTGCCCCCTCCTTAAGAGACAGTTCCTCCTGGAACTAGCTAGGAAACTGGAACGAGATCACTGTATCGGCAACTGGTCCCCTTGTTGCATTTTCCAGTTGTATGGAAGTAACATGCGACCGTCTTCTCTGTTGGCTGTGTCTCCCGAGCATGGCCGCAAACCAGTACCTGCACTTCGGTGTCTCGGAAGATTACTTCTACCATGTTACGGATTATTCGCCAATCTAAATGCCTACATTCAATCTTGGGCATGGCTAGCCTATGCACGTTCAATTCAAGCACATGCTCCCTCAGGCTTCGTAATGCTTCCCAGACATCCACGTACGTTGGTCTTTCGTCGAAAGTGTTCCTCGTCACTAGGTGGAAATTGTAGCGGGAGCCATTTTGCAGCTTCAAAGCTTTTCCTGGTACTGGTAACTGGTTTACCAAAGGTCGTGCACCACTCTTCTTTATAAACAGAGATGCCAGTCCGCGCGCATCGGTTACGCTGGCAGGGATGTTTATTGCCAGTGAGTATTCCTCCGGAACGGTAAGCAGGTCTTGTCGTCTCCCAGTGGTAACGCCGAATCTCGCTTTTCCGGTACCACCATAAGCACCCATGAACTCTACAAAAGCAGGATCGGCTACTTCCTGAAGCTGGTTTACTTCCTCATCGTGGTCACCCTCGAATGGCGCTAATCGGTTACGGTGTACCACCTTTGGCTTTCCATTTGGGATCTTGCTGATACGATAGATGACATCGTTGATTCTTTTCTATACGAGGTACGGACCGTCCCAAGCTTTCTGCAACTTTGGAGAAAAACCCTTTTGTCTTCTTGGGTTATGCAGCCAGACTTTGTCTCCTTCGTGGAAACCTCCTTCCGTAGCTTGCATATCGTACCTTTTCTTCATCCTATCGCTAGCGATCTGAAGATTCGATCGAACCTGCTCGTGTACGTCGTCCATTCTTTTTCTCAGCTGGGTCACGTAATCTTCACCAGCTATGTCTTCTCCGGGTCGGCATCCAAATTCGAGGTCGCAGGGTAATCTCATTTCGCGTCCGAACAGAACTCTTGCTGGTGTTTGGCCGGTGGACTCATTTATGGCGGATCTGTAGGCCATCGCGAATAGCGAGAGATATTGATCCCAATCTCGCTGATGGTTAGATACTACTTTAGACAGGTATTTGCCAAGAGTTCTGTTCATTCGCTCTACCATCCCGTCCGACTGTGGGTGCAAAGCCGTAGTTCTCGTTTTCTTCATGCCGAGCTTTTCACAAACTTCCTGGAACAGCTGGCTTTCGAAGTTTCTGCCCTGGTCGCTGTGTATTTCCAGGGGCACTCCATATCGGCAAATGAACTCATTCACAAGCACGTCGGCAACTGTTACGGCTTCTTGGTTTGGAATGGCATACGCTTCTACCCATTTTGTGAAGTAGTCCATCACCACCAAAATGTACCTGCTGCCATTTGCTGTCGGTGGAAACGGTCCGGCAATGTCCAGGGCAATGCGTTCAAAAGGGCTTCCGACATTGTACTGCTTCATAGGAGCCTTTCTTCTCCCGTGCGGTCCATTGGTCGTAGCACAGGTAGTGCACTTCTTACACCAGTCCTTCACATCTTCGGAACTGTGCATCCAATAAAACCGTTCTCGCACTTTCTGGAGGGTCTTCTTCACGCCTAGATGTCCTCCTGACGGACTGTCGTGTAATTTCCGCAGTACTGCTGCTATCCTTGCTCTTGGAATCACCAACTGTCTTCTACTTTCGGAACCCTCATCGTTCTCGATTACTCGCTGTAGCAAACCGTTTTCCAAAACCAGCGAGTCCCACTGGGCCCAATACGATTTCATCGTTGGCGAGTACCTTGAAATCTCCTGCCAAGTAGGTCGACAGTTCTCCTTTTTCCAATGTCGGATTTTCTTCAAGTCGGGATCGTTCTCTTGTTCCTCTTCCAACTTTTCTGGTGTCCATTCGTCGGTGGTCACCGTGGTTCTTCGAATCGCAGCTTCCTTAGCTTCTGTTTTGCTGCAGTGAGAGCACTCTGCAGGGCATGGTCTTCTAGAGAGGGAGTCTGCATTTCTGTGGCTTATTCCGGCTCTATGCTCAATAGTGAAATTATATTCTTGGAGCCGCTCGATCCATCTAGCGATTTGCCCTTCAGGGTTCTTGAATTGCATAAGCCACTTAAGTGCTGCATGATCGGTTCTGATCACAAATTTCTTCCCATACAGATACTGATAGAAGTGCTCCACGGACTTCACTACTGCTAGGAGCTCTCTTCTTGTGACGCAGTAGTTTTGTTCTGGTTTGGAAAGGACTTTACTAAAATATCCCAGAACTTTCTCTTGTCCTCCTTGAACCTGTGATAGCACTCCTCCAATTCCAACATTGCTAGCATCAGTATCTAGTATGAATTCTTCCTCTGGTAGTGGATAGCCGAGTATAGGTGCAGTAGTCAAGTGCTTCTTCAAGGTTTCGAACGAAGTTTGGCAATCTTTGTCCCAGCGAAACTCCCTTGCTTCCTCTGTAAGTCGTGTCAAGGGCTTAGCGATATCTGCAAACTTCTTTATAAATCGCCTGTAGTATGTACAGAGTCCAAGGAAGCTTCTAATTTGGTGCTTGTCGGTGGGTCTTGGCCACTTTCGTACGGCAGCAGCTTTTTCTTCGTCTACAGCTACACCATCCTTGCTGACTACATGGCCTAGGTAATTGACTTTGTTCTGAAATAGTTGACATTTCTTGGGGTTGAGCATCAGTTGGGCAGCTTGCAACCTTTTGAAGACACCTTCCAAATTCTTTTGATGTTCGTCGAATGTCCTTCCCAAGACTATGATGTCATCAAGGTACACTAAGCATGTCTTCCAGGACAACCCTCGCAATACGTTTTCCATCAGTCTTTCGAACGTTGCGGGGGCATTGCACAGCCCAAATGGCATAACGGTGAAATGCCATAGTCCAGATCCGGTGGTAAACGCTGTCTTTTCTTTATCGGCTGGATCCATTTCTACCTGCCAATATCCAGACTTCAGGTCCAAGGTAGAAAACAATTTGCTACCGGCCAGCGTATCCAGAGTGTCGTCGATTCTCGGCAGAGGATAGCTATCTTTCTTTGTAACATTGTTCAACTGCCGGTAGTCCACGCAAAACCTCGTGGTTCCATCCTTCTTCTTTACCAGAACTACCGGAGAGACCCAAGGGCTGGTAGAAGGTTCTATTACCTTGTCCTTTTCCATCTCGCGAACAATTCTCTCCGCTTCCTCTCTTTTGGCCTGTGGTAGCCGTCGAGCCGATTGTCTTATCGGTTTAGCGTCGCCGGTGTCAATTTTGTGTTTGACAGCAGATGTTCTTCCTGACTTTCCTCCTTTTGGTACAAAAAGAGATTGGTATTGTAGCAAGAGTTCTCTGATCTTTTTCTTCTCTTGCAGGCTAAGGGATTGTCCAGCCACTGCTATCATTTGTTCAAACTTATTGTTGGCATCATTGGAGGTTGTCGTTTGATGAATTATCGACGCCACTGGTACGCAAGTTCCAATTTTGGTATCCTTCTTCATAGTTATTGGATGGTCATTTACATTTATAATGCGTACAGGTATTTCTTCGGCAGCCATGACTAACCCTTTTCCAACCAAGATATCTCGACCAACCTCTTCATCGTGATTCCATGGTTCCATCATGACCGGTGTTCCTTCTTCGACGGTTCCTTGTAGCCTTGCCACAGTGAAAAATTCACTCCTTGCGGGTACAACTGTATCCTCCTGTACGGCTACCTGAACAGTCTTATCCTCGTGTGGGTGAAGGAATACCTCCTCAGAACCTACTCTAATCACTCGGTTCTTGAAATCTAGATGGAAGCCATGTAGGTTCATAACGTCCATTCCGAGTATTATGTCCTCTTCGATATCGGCGACAACGACTGTGTGGGTGAACTTTTCTGCGCCAATTCCCAATTGCACCGGTAGTTCTCCATGGACATTGGCGCTTTCACCTGTGGCAGTCCTGAGTCGCAGTCTCGTCGGTAAAAGTCTTTTCCGGGTGTTGACAGTCTCGGGGCGAATAATAGTCCTCGTTGCTCCAGTGTCCACCAATAGTGTATACTTCCTTCCATTAACTTCACCATCCACGTATACACTATCGTCGCGACATTTCAGAGAGGCTATTAGGATGAGAGGGTCTTTGGAAGGTCTTCGGGTCGAAGCTGCCCTCTGAAGGTCGACCCTTCCTAGTTTTCCTGCTGGGCGTCTTCGTTTGTAGCAGTTCTCGGTCGCTTGCACTAACTGCGTACATGTCCCATTTCTCCACAATTCCAGCATCTCACAGCTTTCAGTTTTCCATTTGAGATGCTTTTCATCATGTTGACAAGCTGGTCGAGCTTGCTCTCAACTTCTTCGTCTGCTACCGCCCTCACCTTGCCGTATACTCCGGAAGCCTGTGTAGCTGCTTCGTACTCCAAGGCTGCAGAGAGTACGTCGACCAGTGTCTTATGCCGAGCCAAGCGTAGAGTTCTCTGCATTTCATGGTCACGAACTCCGTCGATGAATGTCTGTACCCCTAAACATTCCATGACATTCTCCGGTGCCGATGGATAGGCAAACCGCACCAACCTCGCAATGTCTGCTTCGAATTCTTGCAGGGTTTCGTCGCGTTTTTGTTTGCGGTTTTTCAGCTGCGACTGGTACAGATGCTCCAGGTGTTCCAGGCCATATCTCATATTCAATCGCTTTTTGAGTTGTTCCTAGTCTTCGGCCTCTTCCACTGGAATGGTCTGGAGGATATCCATAGCGTCTCCTCTAAGGGCAAGAGTTAAATTTAACGCTTTTTCCTTCTCACTCCAGTTGTTTGCCTTTGATGCCGCCTCGAATTGCTTCAGATAGTTCGGCCATGACGTTTTACCATCGAATGTTGGCAGCCTCACTCGGCTGTTAATATCGTTTTCCATTTTCGGTTTCAACTCTACTTTCTCTGCCAGTTCGTCCTTATTCGGGGCTTGCCTAGTTGTAATATCCGGTTTATTACTAGTCTTCCTTTCGATTTCTTTGATTTTTTGTTTCATTTCTTGCTCCATACTTTTAATCTTTTCTTCCACGGCAGAAATATCAGTCTTCATGGATGTCATTTCATTTTTCATGTCCGTCGAAATTTTATTCTCCATGTCCGACATTTTGTTTTCCATGTCCGCCGAAAGTTTACTTTCCATGGATGAAATTTTATTTTCCACGTCCGACAATTTGTTTTCCATGTCCGCCGAAAGTTTACTTTCCATGGATGAAATTTTATTTTCCACGTCCGACAATTTGTTTTCCATGTCCGTCGAGAGTTTACTTTCCATGGCTGAAATTTCGTTTTTTATATCCGTCGAAATTTTATTTTCCATGTCCGACATTTTGTTTTCCATGTCCGCCGAAAGTTTTTTTATGGAAGAGGTTATAGAGGCGGACGCTTCGTCGGTGAATTCAAACGTTTCCGGGTCCAATCCATTGTTAATCATAGCTTCTTTTAGTCGTTCTACTAACACTGACTTGACCCCACTTGTGTCCAATTCGTAATCCTCCAACTCTCTTCGAAGCTCTGAAACTTTTAATTCACAAAGTTTCTTCGCCATCTTCCTGTATATTTATTTATTTTAACCCCACCCCTGACACCAATGTAACGTTTATTCTAATTTATATTTACAATTAATTTATATTTACAGATTTATATGTAATTCAGTCCTTATTTAATAATCTATGTCATACACTAAACACACTAATCATAATTTATATGAGAGTCACTTAATAAACACTTTATCGATGCGCGATTACTTTCCTTCGGTATCAACACTGACTGATTGACTAAATTTACTAATTGCCTGCAGCGAAGCTGGTGGCCTATTTATACTCGCACGCCGTAATTCTCGAAGTATCTCGGCGTTCTCGCGGGCGCATTGGATATTCTCGATGTTTCGTATTCTGGATGCTTCTCGAAAATTGGGCGGAGGGGCCATAGTCGTCTCATACGGGGATTTCACTGGGGGCACTAAGTGAGAATATTATTGCAGTAGCTCGCGTAACAATACATATATACTTTCACATTGGAAATTTTGTTACTAATATTTGGTTACACATACTGACACACGGCTTCTATTCTAGAATTGTGAAAGGGATAAAAAATGCTATGCAGTGGGATATTTTCATTGAACAATAAACTAATTTAACATCAACATCAGTCATCGAAAATACATCACAAAAAAATTGCACTCTACAAAAAAAACACATTTTGACAATTTGTGACCATTTTTAACAGTTTTTGACGAATTTTGACAATTATTGACCGTCTTTGACAATTATTCACCATTTTTGACAATTTTTCAAAAATTTTAACATATTTGGCAATAATTGACCATTTTCTCAAAATTTTGAAAATTTTTGACAATTTTAATAATTATTAACCATTTTCGACAATTATTGACCCATTTTGACAGTTTTGACAATTATTGATCACTTTTAAAAAAATTCGACTATTTTAGACCATTTTTCCAAATTTTAACAATTATTGACCATTTTTGACAATTTTTGAGCATTTTATACAGGTTCTGACAATTAAGTTGGGAATTCTGGAACCGTTGGCGATACTTGACACTGAACACTGTTTACACTACACCAACACTAATACTTTACACTATCTTACGCGCGTTTCGATAACCAAGTTATCTTCTTCAGAGACTGAGACTGAAGTTTACCTTCAGAGACTGAGACTGAAGTTACCTTCAGTCTCTGAAGAAGATAGTGTAAAGTATTAGTGTTGGTGTAGTGGTAGCGTAAACAGTGTTCAGTGGTTCTGACAATTATTGACCATTTTTGACAATTTTTAATAATTATTGACCATTTTTGACAGTTTTTCATAATTATTTACCATTTTTTCAAAATTTCGACAATTTTTGACAATTTTTCGAAAAATTTGATCATTTTTAAAAAATTTTGACAATTTTTGACAATTATTGACCATTTTCCAAATTTTTGACAATTTTTGAAAATATTTGGCAATTGTTAACCATTTTTTCAAAATTTCGACAGTTTTTGACCATTTTTGACGATTTTTCCAAATTCTTGATAATTTTTGACCATATTTAAAAATTTTTGACAATTTTTCGAAAATTTTAAAAATTATAACCATTTTTGACAGTTTTTGACGAATTTTGACAATTATTGACCGTCTTTGACAATTATTGATCATTTTTGACAATTTTTCAAAAAATTAAACATATTTTGCAATTATTGACCATTTTTTCAACATTTTGACAATTTTTGACCATTTTTCAAAATTTTAACAATTATTGATCCTTTTGGACCATTTTTGACAGTTTTCGACGAATTTTGATTGGTTTTGACAATTATTGACCGTCTTTGACAATTATTGGCTATTTTTGAAAATTTTTCAAAAATTTTAAACAATTTTCCAAATTCTTGATAATTTTTGACCATATTTAAAAATTTTTGACAATTTTTGAAAATATTTGGCAATTATTAACTATTTTTTCAAAATTTTGACCATTTTTGATCATTTTTGACAATTTTTCACACCTATAGTAATTTGGATGCTTCAATTGGGCAAGGCCCATCATAAAGAGGAGATCTAGCTTCATTATTCACTGTAGGTAACCGCTTTGGACGATTAGGTAAGTCTTTCCATGAATCAGAAAATTTTAATTTAAATCGAAGAGTGCCTTCTGTTGTATATCGTGAGGCACAGATGTCTGTAACAACAGGATCACCTATTTTTTTTCTAGGACGGATGCTGCTGCAATATTTAAGTTCAAATTTATAGAAGTCTGAAAATGACAAGGATATAGCTTCATATGGAGAAGGATTTTGTCTTGCTCTTGTTATCACATGCAAATAATCGCTGGGGAGGTAGACTTACTTCCTACGTCCTAGTTTTCTTTCAATAGAACTATGGACAGAGTCCACCTCAATTTGGGTATGACCCTCTTCAAGGTATTTTTGTTCTATTGTAACACCGAATGTTTTTGACAATTCCAGTAAGGCACTAGATAACTTAACATTTCGGTGTTGGTAGCAGCATCCGTAACTCCAAATGCAAATACACCACTCTCAAGACCGCCTTCATTTTCGTGCCATACGTAACAAGTAACCTTCTTATTTTTCATTTTAAAATAATTCAAATTGTGGACTTTGAGTTTGGTCTTATAATAATTGGCTGCTGCATTCAATCCTGGAGTGCATGTAACACGGCTTGGAGATATACTGTATAAGATAATCTCGTTTCATCATTTTTATCCATTTCCTTCTCATTACGTGATTCTTCTTCTCTATTAATGTGTGATTGGTAAATTTCTTCCTTTACAGTCCCATTCCATAATGCTGAGCAAGTATTGCATTGATCTTTTTTAAGGCACCATGTTTCTAAATTTAGTTTTTTTAAAACTTTTTTTCTTTGCATTTTTCTTCATATACCCTGTGTACATGCATGTAGCTATCAGTATTTCTTAAGAATTTCGAAACCTAAAAAATGTGGAAGGTGATCCAAAGTTCATTATTATTCCCAAAAAAAAGGAAAGATCTGACAAAAATGTAAATACCACCATAATATCGGCCATATCACAAGATCATTGCACACCAAAATCCGTTTCCGAGATAATTGAGGCGTTTCATACTTGAAACTCACTTTATATATAGATATAAGCTTACATGTGTTTTGTATAGTACCCTACAAAAATAATATTATCAAACATTGAGAACCGCTAACTTTTGGTACCTACTATAAGGCGATACTTTTGTCAATGTCTGTCGCGAGTGAACTACCTTAAACTATTCATGACATTTCTTTATAAATGTTACCTCAAAATCGTAGAATTTTAATAGAATAACGGCATTTGTCTGTTATATAAACTGTCCGATTCTCGTTTTAAATTTAATCGCAGACAAAGAACAAACCTAGTTCCAACTGAACAATACAGTATAAATATATGAAATGTCACCGTTGATGCAATAAACAAAGAAATGCGGCTGAACAGCCATCATATCAAGAAATATAAAGTGCTATTACAAAAGATACAATGTGAGGTAATGAACAAAAAGTTAGTGCGAGATTTGCAGCATTACTCTGTCACTTAATAATAAATGGCTTTTCGCTCTGACGGTGTTTCTGCCATGTTCAAATGGATATCTTTTCAAAGTGACAGTTTATATCTCGGAGATTTGCTTTCTCTAATCCGTTTGTTCTAAAACAAATATTAAGCTTCACTAGGGAATGAAGTGTAACGTCAATGGCGTCCTAAGAATTATAATATCTCACCCTATCTTCATTGAATTGAATAAACAGACAATTTTTCTCACATAATTTTTTTAGACAGTCAACTTCGACAGTTACATATTCAGTTTTACTATTTCGGCATTAACAGGACCTTTAACACATACTTCAAAATATATTCTAGAGTAGGAATGGAGGTCTCGCGACTCCAATTAGGGTGGATAATTGGGATCGAAAAAAACTTGATAATCGCGTTGTTACGTGAAGAGATTTTGATAGAAGAAGCAATGTAGAATTTATAATATAAATTCAAGTTTCAGAAGTGACTTGGACGTGTAATATTAAATATGAAAGCTAAATTAATGGAAGGGTGGTGAAATAAGGTCAGTACCAGATTTGCATGTAATCTCACCTTGTCCTGTGTGAAGTATGAACTGATATTAGGGAATAAAACGAAGAGGAGTGATATTTTGAACTCGTGAAGACTGGGTTGTCAGAGCAGTGGTAACTGATGAAAATACTTTAGACGAAATAATAACCGCTCTTAAAAATAAGGTGAAAAGTGAAAATTCAGGATTGTTGACGGCAAAATGAAATAATCTGAGGCAACACAACAAAGACGCTTTGAAGTACGCAGCAAAGCTAGTGAAGCTGGTAGAATTTCTCAGGACCTCTTATATCTCGGAAGGGATGTTGAGATTGTTGGCTGAAAAAGAGCAGCAGTCAAGGCGTCAAGCGGAAATGCCAATCAAGAGAAAACTAGGTGGATTTGAGCGGCAGGTAACTTTTCATCAGCGGAAGAGGCCTTTACAAATATCGTAGAGGTGGATACGCGTTTTGATCAGCTAACGATGGTCCTTGGTTACGAGAGCAGAAGGGGTAACGGTCGCTGAGCTAGTAGCAATGTTGGTCTAGGTACAATCAGGCCAGGAATTATAATGGAATATTTAATGAAGATAGAAGGTCGAATAATTACAAAAATTGAATAGATGAGGCTTTTACTTGATGAAGATCCATACTAAACGATGGAATTTCATCGAAAAATTGAAGAGTGGAAGTACCAAAGGCAATAAGTGCCAAAATCTGAGTTTTGTAGATATTTACCTAAAAAGGTTTCAAGTGCCATCGCCAATGTACCCACGAAAGTTATAAGTGTAATTTTATTTGTAAGCTTTCGCAAAGTAAAACTAGATGGAGCTAAGCAGTATGTCCCGAATATTTTAATTTTGAAAGGGTATAATTGCCAAAGTCAGGTTGACAGTGTAAGTGGGCTTATTTGCGTTTAATAAACGTTTATCGGACAATAAATTGCAGTGTAAACATGGAAGTTGTGGAAGAAAAGACTAAAGAAAGGTTTATAGAACAGCAGAGAATGAAAAAGAATGCTGGGAAGGCATACGTTAATAGGAAAAAAAGAGAAATTCGTTCTAAAAATCCACCTAATCAAGAAGTTATGACTGGTAGAAGTAATTTGTTGTCCTCAGGGAGGTTGTAGTTTGTAGTAAGGGGGAGACGTTATCAGCTGGCCAAAGGCGGGTTCAGTTTGAAATTAAGTGGTCTCCTTATGTCATTATGTGATTTTCATAATTTAAAAAGGTATGTGTTGGTGATTGAATTTTTCATAGCGTGAAAGACAATGGTGTCGTGTGCAGTTCTAAGATGCAGTAGTAGAAAAGGCGTCGATTCCAAGAAACCCACTGGAATTACATTTCATAGGTATCTGTATTTGTAGAGTGGGGAGGGTGAGATTAGGCCCACAGCACTTAGGCCACATGTGACCCATTGTACATCCTCCCGAGGAGTTGTCCTCCTAGGTCATCGTCCATCCTGTGCTTTTCAGGAAGGTGGACAGGTCACTAGGAAAGAATTCCTTTATATCGGCAGGTGTAGGCCAAGACTCACCGAACACACACTCTCTTATTGACGATAACTCCGGACACTCACATAAGACATGCCTGACAGTTTCATCTTCTTGTTCACACATTCTGCATAGAGGTGTGTCCACTAGCCCCATAGTATGGAGGTGTTTCCTTAGTTGACAGTGGCCAGTCAGAAATCTTACTGTTAAGCGTAGGTTTTTCCTGGTCATTGCCAAATATTTCTTCGGCGCCAGCTTCCCAGGGTGATCCTGGCAAGACTGCATCATTTGATTCCATCCCATCTCTTTAGGGATTGAGATTGGCTAGTTCCGCAATTGTCGAAGTCGTCAGGCCGTAGGTGTCACTATACCTTGTTTTTAAACAAGGAGGAGCATTTGAGGAAACCTCAAACACACCACTAAAAGTAACTGGATTGGGAGAGTATTCCGAAAGGGTCGTGTTCAGACTTTTTGAACTAATTGACAATTACGTGAAATATGTTTTGTACTGCTGGTAGTTGTCGTAGCCAATGAGGGATCAAGGCATGTTTAAATATCGAATAATCATTGGCCACAGGCCATGGCGGAAGAAGTGAGCAAATGACACATTATTGGGAAAAAATGTATGGTTATAATAGGTAGTTTATGTAAAATTTGTTAATAATTTGAGGATAAATAAGTACGTAGAAAATGCAATTTTATGTTTCAGTTATTCTTCATTTACATTTTGACGCTTAGGTATTTCACAAACTGAAAGTAAACAGAGGTTTTGATATCGGAAAATGCGATAATATTGTACTGTAATGTATATAAAACTTGATGTAAAAATATTTAGAAAAATAAGACTTTACTTGGAAACTTATATTATTAACAAGAAAGAACAAGCATGGATTTCTTTATCAAACTGAATAAATATTAAAAATAGCACTTAACTTGTTGGAATATAAAACTTTGTTGAAAATAAAACAATCAACAACAAACGCAAAAAAGTGGTACAGTCAGATTGAAGTAATGAATATTTTCATATAAATAAACACAAAACTGACAAAAGTCGTTGTCAGTTGCATCAAAAGAGCTGTGTGAACCGGGCTGCAATCTGACCAATCACTAGGCAGCAGAAATGCCAACTTAAATTCAAATCGCTCCTCTTAGTTTAAAAACAAGGTATAGTCATAGGTAATGTAAACACTATGCAGAACCGTAATAGTGATTCTTCAGCCAAGTACATAATTTTTATTTGTTTGGGTGGGTGGGTTTGGCTTCTGTAAGAAACGTTTTTTTGCTTGTTAAAAAAAAGGTGAGCAGTCGTTGGACCGCCTATAGAAGCTTGCTTCTTATGCACAATAGAAAGCGAGGTTGGGAAAACCATCAATAAAAATACGCGCAATAGAATGCGATGTTGAGAATTACATTAGGACCAGTACGTTCTACTAAGTTTCATTTTATATTTAATTGACCATTTTTTCAAAATTTTGACAATTTTTGATAATTATTGACCATTTTTTCAAAAATTTTGACAATTTTTGACCATTTTTTCAAAATTTTGACAATTATTGACCATTTTTTCCAAATTTCTGACAACTTTTGAGCATTTTTTAAAATTTTAACAATTATTGACCATTTTTGACAATTATTGACCAAATTTGACAGTTTTGACAATGATTGATCATTTTTGACAATTTTTCAAAAATGTTGACCATTTTTCCAAATTTTGAATATTATTGACCATTTTCGAACATTTTTGACAGGTTCTGACAATTATTGACCATTTTTGACAATTTTTTAAAAATTTTGACCATTTTTCAAAAATTTTGACCATTTTTCAAAAATTTTGACTATTTTTAACAATTATTAACAATTTTTGACAATTTTTGAGCATTTTTGATAGTTTTTGACAATTATTGGCCATTTTTCAAAACTTTTGACAATTTTTATAAATATTTAGCAATTGTTAACCATTTTTTCAAAATTTTGACAGTTTTTGACCATTTTTGACGATTTTTTCAAATTCTTGATAATTTTTGACCATATATAAAAATTTTTGACAATTTTTCAAAAATTTTAACAATTATAACCATTTTGACGAATTTTGACAATTATTGACCGTCTTTGACAATTATTGACCATTTTTGTCAATTTTTCACACCTATAGGAATTTGGATGCTTCAATTGGGCAAGGCTTATCATAAAGAGGAGATCTAGCTTCATTATTTACTGTAGGTAACCGCTTTGGACGATTAGGTAAGTCTTTCCATGAATCAAAAAATTTTAATTTAAATCGAATATTGCCTTCTGTTGTATATTGCAAGGCACAGATGTCTGTTACAACAGCGTCACCTGCTTTTTTTTCATGACGGATGCTGCTGTAATATTTAAGTTCAAATTTATAGAAGTCTGAAAATGACAAGGATATAGGATATATATATTTTTGATAATTATTGACCATCTTTCCAAATTTTTGACTAGCCTTCCCAAAAGTCCTATGTCGTGCAATAAGAAGCAAGCTTCAATTTAAATTTCATTGGATTAGTGGATTATTCAGAAATCTGGCAACACTGTTGCGTGACGGTCTTTTTCGTAACGGTTACACGTTTTACGAGTTCACTAGCCTTCTCAAAAGTCCTATGTCGTGCAATAAGAAGCAAGCTTCAAAAATGTTTTTTTTTTAACCCAGTAGTTTATCTTTATTCCTTATATTTTTTAGTCCGGATCTGTCGAACCAGTCCACTTTGCCCTGCCTACCAAAACATAAGTGAACCCGTTTTTCTTTGACAGATTTACGCTTTACGCTACTAATATACAAACTCCTTGGTTGTCCTGCAATTAATATTTGCGCATTTCTTTCAGGTGTCGTGCAAGTGTTATTTTGACTGCAAAAAAATAACTTGAGAACGAAAGCTTCAACTTTTTGAGAGATTTTATGCTAAAAACCAAAAAACACAAGGGACGTATCTCATGGGACTAATAAGCTTAGTGCGAATAAAAAGACGTCGCCGTGGAAATTATGAAACTGCCGGATATAGCAAAACGCAAATTTCCATTTCATATACACTGCCAGATCAAGATGGAAATTTTGTGCATTTATGAATGTTTTTGATGTTACTCAAAAACGTTTGGTTGGTTTAGCGAAGAAGAAAAAAATGGGAGATACCACATTTACTGATTCAACAATAAGCCAAGTAAGTTCACGGAAAACGAACGCAAACTGATCCATCATCATATAAATTCTATCCCGAGAGATGTTTCACACTATTCACGTGCAAGATCAGAAAAGCAATATCTTAGTCCGGATTTAAATATTCATCAACTTTATAAAGCATTTTTGACGAAAAAAAAAAGAATCTTCTGTAAGTTATAAGTTTTATAGAGGTGGTTTAAGAGAGATTTCCCGAATCTAAGCTTCAATCGTCCTAGAGTCGATACATGCCATTCCTGCGATAGGTTAAATTGCTAGGCAAAGCAAACTCCTAGTACTGGCTGCAGTGCGAAAAATTAACTCGAACTTCATCACCGAAAAGTGCAACAATGTCTAGAAAATATGAAGAATCAAACCGCAGATGCGCAACTTCCTGGTAGTGACAAATATTCCATTTCATTTGATCTACAACAAGTTTTATTTGTTCTACGCTGACTCATTCAAATATATTCTATCTGTCTCAACTATCTTGTTACAGCCTGGGAATACATTTATCGGACTCTAACCATGCATTTATGTGTATGTGGCATGAAGGTGCTAGTGGACGAGGAGGTAATGGAGTAGCATCTATCCTTCTTAAATTTTCAATTTCCGTTGTCACACAAAAAAAACATTTGCTACTGTGGAGTGACAACTGTGCGGGGAAAACAAGAACAGAATGGTAATATTTGTTTTAGTGTTCCTTGCTCTTCATGAAGTTTTTGAGAATATAGGGTATAACTTTCTAATAAGCGGTCACAGTTTTATGGCATTTGACCGAGACTTCGCTCTCATTGAAAAAAGAAAGCGCATTATGAAGACAATGGTGCCAAATGATTTACATGATGTAATAACTTCCGCAAAATATGATCCGCCATTCGAAGTTATTGACATGTCTGTAAACGGATTTTGGGATATGAAGGGAACTGCTGACACATTTCTTAACACTAAAGCCTTAAATATCAGTGAGGCAGTAACATTGAAGATTGATCATAAAAATCCAACAGTACTTCATATAAAAGAAACTTTTTCCGAAATAGAAGCCTGAAAGAACATCAATGTATTGAAAAAAGGAAAAACCACTGACGATCTTAAATGTGCAGAAATAAAGCTTTTACCCCCTGAAAATAAGATTACCGCTAATAAGAAAAAATTTCTATCGTCTATGATTGCCTAGATTACCTAGAAAATCCTGAACATAAAATATTTTATAGAAAACTTCCTAATTTAGGCAAAGAGAGTTTGGGGCCAAGCAGCAGCTCAACTGACCTTTAATTGGTACTTATAACCTTAAAGTTGTGAGGCACTTATGCCCTCTCAGAATAAAATGTAGGAATTATAGTTTGGCACTTATGCCCTTTCAGTTTTAGTTCCAAGCAAACTTTAATATTTTATTTTTGAAGCTTGCTTCTTATTGCATGACATAGGACTTTTGGGAAGGCTAGTGAACTCGTGAAACGTGTGATGTTACGAAAAAGGCGATAACTCATTCAAGCGACTGTGCGCAATCTCTCTTGTCGCACTGAGCACGCACCTATAGGTGTGAAAAATTGCCAAAAATGGTCAAAGTTGTCAAAATTTTGAAAAAATGGTTAATAATTGCCAAAAATTTGGAAAAATGATCAAAAATTGTCAAAAACTGTAAAAAATTTGAAAAAATGGTTAATAATTGCCAAATATTTCCAAAAATTTTCAAAAACTGTCAAAAATGGTCAATAATTGTAAAATTTTTTGAAAAATGTTCAAATTTTTTGAAAAATTGTCAAAAATGGTCCAAAAGGATCAATAATTGTTAAAATTTTGAAAAATGGTCAAAATTTTGAAAAAATGGTCAATAACTGCCAAATATGTTGAAATTTTTGAAAAATTGTTAAAAATGGTCAATAATTGTCAAAGACGGTCAATAATTGTCAAAAACGGTCAAAAACCGTCAATAATTGTAGAAAAATCTTGAAAAATTGTAAAAAATTTTCAAATATGGTCAAAAAGAATTTGGAAAAATCGTCAAAAATTGTCGAAAACTGTCAAAATTTCGAAAAAAATGGTTAATAATTGCCAAATATTTTCAAAAATTGTCAAAAATTTGGAAAAATGGTCAATAATTCTCAAAAATTGTCAAAATTTTTGAAAAATGCTCAAATTTTTCGAAAAATTGTCAAAAATGGTGAATAATTGTTAAAATTTGGAAAAATGGTCTAGAATGGTCAAAATTTTCGAAAAATTGTCAGAAATGATCAATAATTGTTAAAATTTGGAAAAATGGTCTAGAATGGTCAAAATTTTCGAAAAATTGTCAGAAATGATCAATAATTGTCAAAAATGGTCAATAATTGTCAAATACGGTCAATAATTGTCCAAATTCGTCAAAAACTGCCAAAAATGGTCAATAATTGTAAAAAAAATTCGAAAAATTGCCAAAACTTTTCAAATATGGTCAAAAAGAATTTGGAAAAATCGTCAAAAATTGTCGAAAACTGTCAAAATTTTGAAAAAATGATTAATAATTGCCAAATATTTTCAAAAATTGTCAAAAATTTGGAAAAATGGTCAATAATTCTTAAAAATTGTCAAAATTTTTGAAAAATGCTCAAATTTTTCGAAAAATTGTGAAAAATGGTGAATAATTGTTAAAATTTGGAAAAATGGTCTAGAATGGTCAAAATTTTTGAAAAATTGTCAAAAATGATCAGTAATTGTCAAAAATGGTCAATAATTATTAAAATTTGGAGAAATTGTCAAAATTTTGAAAAAATGGTCAATAATTGCCAAATATGTTAAAATTTTCGAAAAATTGTCAAAAATGGTCAATCATTGTCAAAGACGGTCAATAATTATCAAAATTCGTCAAAAACTGTCAAAAATTGTCAAAATTTTTGAAAAATGGTGAAAAATTCACGTAAAATGATTATTCTATTGTGCATAAGAAGCAAGCTTCTGTCGGCGGTCCGACACCTTTTTTTTATGGAGAAATCAGATTTGTTTTCTACCAGTACCTGTTTCTAGATGTTAAGAACCGGTTTGAAGTGTTATATAATTTAAAAAATAAAAATGCTGCTTTCTAAAGTGTTTTTCTTAATTTTCTCAGAATTATGTTTATGGTACTCTTCAATTACACTCGGAGAAATAATAACGATAGAGATAACCAATACAGGGTTTACGATTCGAGGGGCACTACAGCCTGATCAGGTTACAGACCTAGCTCCAAAACGAATAATATGCAAGGTATACACAAAAGTTCTTATAGGTCGCAGGCCAACCGGGCCAATCGACCGCTATGAAATATATTTTTTCTCACCTATAAATTAACGAATGTTTCAATCAATGGTCAATCTATAAAAATTTTGTTTCTTGGCACCCTGAAGAAGTCGTTAATATATTTGAACGAATTTTTAAGAAATACCTGAATAAAAAGTTACTTTGGATCTTCTCTGTGCTGAACGTTATAATATTAATTAAAACTTAACTTAGTTTTCACAGTTGATCCCACAACTAACCTGATTTTAATTGCTAACGTTTGAATTTTAATCAGTATTCCTAATTTAATATTTGTGAACGCTTTCCAAAGAAATTCAATTTCTGATAAAATGTAGAGTCGTTTCATCAGCTTTTACTCGCAATTTTCAATAAACCACTTTACTTTTTTTCCACCTGCTGGAGCAAAATTCAAATGAATCCATTATCAAATACTGCCAATCCAAAAGCATCTATTTTTTTTCTTAGAAATAAATTATACTGGCGAATGTCGTTTACTTTCCACGGTTTCCTTCTTTCGAACGATAAAATTATTCATTATCGATCATGAGAAAATTTCCTATCCACAGCTTAATAATCCTCTCAAAGACATGAAGCTGGGATTCAGAAAACTAACAGTCGGAGAGGTGAATTTGTGCTACCCTTGCATGTTCAATTATCACTACCATCTTTCATAACACTATCCAGAATCATAGATAGCTGAATGTAGGAATTTTATTGGGAATTTGTTGTATTAATCGCTATTTTCACAGTACAAATCACTCACGTGAGAAGTATGATTTTTCGTAAGTTTAGTTTACTATCGTCCTCATGCTTACGACTGATCTACGGAAAGTTTAACCAGCAAAAAAAATCGACCAAGGGCGTGGATATTCATGATTTGTAATATTGCAAATACTAATTTAAAATTTTCTTGGAGATTCCGTATTTTATACGACCGGAATTTGGAATCTATAGAAGAGATGGAAGTCGATCTATCGACTCCAACTGACCTCCCTGTAACCTCAGGAACGAGAGCTCATTAGTTCTCCAACTCCAGAGAGCTAACCTAGGAAACTAGGTGGTGCAGCTAGGAAGCGACTCAGTCGCCTCCTTAAGAGCGGGGTACTTTACCAATCCGCCTTAAACCAAATTATAGAGCAGCTGAAGCAGGAACAATGCAAAAAAGCCCAGCTCGGCTGAGTCACTTGTATCGTCAGGTAAAATTGACTTACAAAAGCCCTCTTATGGACAGACATCAAGGTGAAAATTCTACACCTTGAACATCCGACAACCTCCATAATGACCAACCAACTAGAATCTCTTCAGTATGTCATTATGGCTGCTGTAGAGGATATTTCGGAAGGTGGTCCACAAGTGCAGTTCCAGAGCTGCACATTCCGGCCTTTTTTTTTCGGGCCGAGATGGGAAACTCATGTTCGAATGGGTCCAGGACCCAAACAGTGTCCCCAAGGAGATGCCTACCAACCAAACCCACCTCAAACTCGCCGTTACCCCCGCCTAGGAATCACTACCCTAGCATACTTCGAGACAGGCGGCGGTCCCTCGCACACTCTCCGCTCACACCGTCATCTTGTCCCTTCTATCACTCCTGCCTCTCATGCCATATCGAGTCCTTCTCTCCCCCTTACCATGCTCTCTACTACTCCACTCACCTCCATCCATTCCTCCTCCCCCCTCAACATTATCTCCACCATGTTTTCCCAGTACACCGCCTCCCCTAGTTTCCTCTCCAACTTCTTCAGCACATTCCGGCCTGGATGGCTACAGATCACCTGTGTAGATCATGAGAGTGTTTCGTGGTTGACTGGCGTAGTCAAAACCCTTCAACCATGGGACGGTGCCTCCCTGAAATACGTCTCAGGCGACCAACTTCCAAAGCCACACATCTATGTGGCTTATATACCTGACGAGGGCAGTCGTAGACTTACCTCTGAACAGGTCTTCGCCAGTGACGATGAATCTATGACCGCGCTGGAGAAGGTGGGTTTTAAACCATACTTGGGTTTTTGGCAGGTTATTTCCCGCCCTTAAACCCGGTCCTCCTCCAAACAGGCAAAAAAACCAGGTCCCTCTAAGATATCCGAGAAAATCCATGGCCCGTGGCCGAGTGGAAAACCTCCTGCGGCAGTGGGGAGTACAAAAACTCTGCAAAAGCACAGGGGGAGTGTACCGCGGCTCGTAGCCAAGGTACCAGCTTTTTAAAAGCTGGTATTTCCAAAATGAACACGTCTAACGTCTTTTTAAGGACACGAGCAGACAGCTGTTGGTACACAGATAAATCAAAAACACCCTCAGGCTCTGGTGCAGATGAATACGGGCGCAGACCTATGGGACAGAGATTTCAACCTCTCTAGGATCCTTCGCAACCGTATTTCAGGCGGAAATTAGAGCAAACCAATCTCACACATGAATCAATAAAAATTTTCACGGACAGCCAAACGGTTTCAAAGCTTTGCTCGTACCGTGTAACGTCGAAACCCATTTTAGACTGCCAATGAAGACTCTCCTCAATAGGAGAGCTCAATAGAGTACCGCTGGTCTGGATCCCTGGCCATTCTGGCATGGATAGCAATAAGAAGGCGGACTCTCTTGCAAGGGAGGGTGCCGCACGCGTTTTTATCGGACCAGAATCTTCAATTGGCATCGCAATAAGCTTTGCCAAACAAACACCAAATACCTGGACAGCAAGGCTTTTATACATCCCTCGAAAAATGTCTCCAATCAAATGTTAGAATGACCTACGTTGTATAATAGGCCTCTGTGTCATCTGAATCATCAAATGCTAAGACTTGGACTGTCGGAAGATCCGACTTGTCGTCTCTCTCTGGAAGATGATGAAACAGCTCGAATCAGGTATCTGATGTTTGGCAAGGTCTCTCTCTCGCCCTCGGACTTAAAATATCATATCATATCACTAACCACAAACCTAACCCAACCCAACCCAGTTAAAATAATTCATTCAGATCTATAACTGCTACAATAACAACTTTGACGTTTCAATAGTATTTAGTAATGTTTATTGGAAGTCACAATGGATCGTATATCTTCCAGATAATTGAGGCGTTCCATACTCAAAACTCACTCTATATAATAAGAGAAAAAGCTCGGACAGGTCGATTTTCATGATAATCATAGCATGCTACGATATACCAGCTTCGAATCGTACTTGGTCGCTGTCCACGGGAAAATAATCCCTTCAATATTTTTGAATGAGAAAGTACATCATGTGACACCGCGTTTGAAAAATCTTGAAACACTGATCTCGAAAATGTCTATGTTTGCCGACGGCTGGAAAAATTCTATTAGTAATAATGCGTCAAAGGGGGATGAACGTTCCAAGGGTAAGGGGTTTATATTGGTACCGTCGCAACCGATACATGTGAGATGCACAAAACTAATATCATTGGTTATGGAAAAGTTCAGGATTACTTGATTACTATTTTCTCCCGAACCCGAAGATGAAGTAACGTGCCTCAAATATTGTGTTCCTTCTTTTTCGGGCCGAGATGGGAAACTCATGTTCGAATGGGTCCAGGACCCAAACAGTGTTGGACTCATGCCCAAGGGGATACCTACCAACCAAACCCACCTCAAACTCGCCGTTACCCCCGCGTTGGAATCACTACCCTAGCATACTTCGAGACGGGCGGCGGTCCCTCGTACACTCTCCGCTCACACCGTCGTCTTCTCCCTAACTTTCACTCCCACCTCTCATACCATATCGAGTAGTTCTCTCCCCCTAACCATGCTCTCTACTACCCCACTTACCTCCATCCATTCCTCCCCCTCCCTCAACATTATCCCCACCATGTTCTCCCAATACACCGCCTCCACTAGTTTCCTCCCCAACTTCTTCAGCACTTCCTTGTTCCTCCAGCATCTAAACACATGCCCCACATCATCCTCCACTTCACACCTCTCGCACACTCCAGTCTCTTTTTTTCCAATCTTGTGGAGCTACCCTACTCTCGACCCATGTCCAGTGAACACCTGTGTCAAGAAGTAGTTCACCTCCCCGAGTTTCCGATCTATCCAATCTCTCCTATTCCCAATCGAATATTTATAATTATATTATATTTTATTAATATACTAATCACTCTCTCTTTCATTCACACATCCCTAAACTACCGAAATTCTGGGAAAAATTAAAGAAGAAAAACAAGTAGGATAAACAGGGACACTCTTTTCACGCTAAGTTGCCCGTCATAGCGACTTTGTTTATTTAGACATACAAAAAGGCAACGGATAATCATTCATGCTATGTTCATACATCCATTCATACAGAAGAAAATGAAAATATTACAATATTATATTTTTCGTTTGGTGCGTTTGAGTAACTCCCATAGAATATCTCTTATGATAGGTTTCCGTGATCTTATGTACAAGAGAGAAACTATATTTTGTGGGAAAGCTATCTTCTTAGCTGATAAGGTACCCAGTAAGTATTTGGAGGCTTCTCTATTATATCCACAGTCAAACATCCAATGATTGAGATCGTCGAAACTTCCGTCACAGTCGCATGTATCTGTGGTAGACACTTTAATTTTAAAAGAGTATGAATTAATGGTAGCATGTCCAAAAATGCATCTGTCATACATAGTATACAATTTCCTGGAAGGAAGGCTTCGTTCAGCTATAGGAGTATAGGGAAGTGAAGAATATATCTTGCAGTAGGAATTGTTACTATGGTTTGTAAAACCTACCCATTCAATTTCCCAATTTTGTTTGAGATTTTCTTTTCTAAGTAATATTAATTCGTTATTTACAAGACCAGACGAAGCGACATCTTTAGAAAGCTCATCTACTTTTTCATTACCTGGAATTTGAGAATGTCCTTTAACCCATATAAATCCAACATTTTTGTTTAAATTCTTTTCGTGTGTTAATTTGTTGAGGATGCTGACTGTAATGCAGTATATGCGTTTCTGGTAATTCCTCAATGTCAATAAAGCTGATTGGGAATCAGATAAAATTATATACTGTTCAAACTCTAAGTTTCTGTTTATGATCAATTCCAAGGCTTTGTTGATGGCTACTAATTCAGCATTAAAGATTGAAAAATTTGGATTTAATTTGTACTGTAAGGATTCTTGTAAGTTTTCGACATAAACAGCACTACCAACTCCAGCACTGGATTTGGAACCAACGGTATATCTTTTGCATATAGGTTCTCGGATACGAAGTTCCTCATTTAGTAAAATATTGGGGTGGATAAGAGGGTTGTAGGAGGTGAATAGGACAACAGAATGTTGTAGTTAGAGTTGAAAGATGGAATTCCCTCAACTTGAAATTGATATTGGGATACATTGGGAAGGCAATAGCTAAAGTAGGAGAATTTTCGTTCTGCCACCATTTAGAGGTTGAATTTTGGATAGAGAGAACAGCTATTTTATCTAATAAGGAATTTTAATTATTAGCTTGACATTTAAGTACAAATTTTTCCGCCAAAAATAGGCGTCTCAGGTGGAGGGGGGGATCATTTGTAACGGTTGAATTTGTCACTACGTCTATTGTATATATTAAGTATTTGTATATAGTAATTACCTGACCGATATTGTCTCTATGTTTCTAATATCATTTGATCACTACGAAAGTACTTCAGTAGTTAAATAGTTTATGTCAGCCCAGAGTTTCAGGGACTACTCTGCGATCATCCTTCCGGTGAAGTGGTGCAGGCTGTAACCTGTCTTCACATCTTGACAACAATTTTATATTTTGTCGCTAGGTAATGTAAATAATAAAACTAGCGCCTACCTGGTAAATGTACGTATAGATAGATTCATGTTAGTTATTTCTTTTTGTTTCTTATAATTCATAATTAAGGGTAGTAAGGGGTTTTCTTTCTTGTGGATTTTACTTTAGTTTTTAGTTACCGTGGGCTACTGATTTTTTCCTGGCTTTGATTATATCACCTTTGGGGTGTAGCCACAGTAGTCCAAATACTTTGTCCGTTTTAGCTTGATAAACGCTAAAGTTTATTACGGTTCAGTTATAAATTACTGACTCCTTGACTTGGAAGTCTAAAACATTTAAAATAGTAATTAGGTTTGATAAAACTTACTGCAGCTATGGATACATACTTTACTTTTGAGTTAAAGGTATATTTTGTTCATTTATCTACCATATTTTGGCTTAAGTAAAGACATACTATTTAGAAATAGTCTGTGTAGGATGGCATTCGAATATTTTCTGAACATCTACTTATAATATATATTAGCTGTTTATCACCATATTTTGTCTGTTAAATCCGAGTGTTTGATCTTGCTTTGTTTACTCTGTCAGAAGGGTATTGTGGTACTATGATTGTTCAAATTTATTTGAATAATTTTCAATACACTGACTATCATTTCTGTCCAATGTTAACAAGTGTTTATTTGTTGGATGACATTGACAATTGGCCGTGACAGTCGAGTCTTGGATAAAAGCGTTCGTTCGTCATGCCGCTGAGTGTAGTCGTACTGGATGTTAGGGTTTGCTCTGTGACTTCACGAGTCCACAGACAACTTAGTTTGTCGCGCCGATGTCAGCATAGATAGAGCAATGCTCTGTGACTTTAGGAGTCCACAGACAACTTAGTTTGTCGCCCCGATGTTGTCGGCAGAGATAGAGCGTTTGCTCTGTGACTTTACGAGTCCAAAGACAAATGTTTTCGCTCCGTTTTACGGAATTGTTAGAGCGTTTGATCGATGCTACTCAGGAGTATAGGCTGTTTTACTCGCGAATGCGTATTGACTTACATATAGGGAAGTGTAGCACTTTATGACTTGATCTGTGCGGAACACGCTCGGTGTTGTGAGCAGTGTAGTTCGGATGTATGTTTCGGGTAGGTTTCTTTATGGTAGTATTCGAAATTGACGTTGAGGAAGTGTCAGTCACCCTTCTTTCCGGTGTGTGCTCCTACTTGATAGATGGTTAGCAAAAGTGCATCGAACGAGAATCTGAATTTTATTAATGACTGGGTAGTCATCCCCTGCTGGGATTTATAGGTTCTCGTTCTGAATGAGTTGTGGAATATACGGCTAGTATTTTGGTTTTACGGGAGTTCGTATTGTTGGAGAATTCCGTCCTGTTTTGGAAGCCGTTTCCACAAATCCTTATAGGGGATATATTGTACTAAAACGATTGTAAGTATTTTCTCTACTTACTGATTTCGCATCACTATGTATTTACCACTATTTAAAGGAAACCGCCAACGTTGAAGTTTGGAAATTGGAGACGTGCCACATGTCTTTGTTGGTTCGTTATTGTTGGTAGCCGTCCAGTAAGAGGAAAATTTTGGGTATTGGACCCTTTTTCGAAAAGGTATGTCTCATAGATTTGTAGTTTTTGTAGATAAAACAGTTGGTGGTAAAATACTACCTCTTGATTGTATATTTTTGATTAAGACAGTCTATTCTGTTACCCTGTGTATATTTTGTTTTCTTTGTCCGCTTTAGTCTAACGAATACTATATTTCGTGGGTGGTTCTTCAAACCTACCCTGGCTATGACCAAAAACAGTTTATTTTAGATGCTTATCGCATTCTGATTATTTGATTTAAATTCAGTGTAGTATACTGTTGCTGACACTGTTGATTGTAAGTAGGCCTTATGGCTACTTTGTGGGTTTGATTCAGTTAATTTGGGGTTAATTTTGATTTGTACGTTACTTGTAAATTCTAATAAATTAGCTTCTGGCATAGGCCGAGACAAGCTTAACTTGTCGAGGTGTTGGATTGGTTCCTGTATAGGCTCAGTTTTTAGCTGACACCTGTTTTAATTTTTAAGGGTTCACCTGTGGGGCCAGATACACACTTCACCTGTGGGGCCAGGGTATACTTACCACCCTCCAGATACACACTTCGGGACATTTGGAGTCTACTTGGTGGATAGATAATGATGTCTTCTGCAGTTTGCTGCTACTTTTCAACAACTTCTTGAAGAAGACCACATTGAGGGTAACCCGGTATCGGGGGTTTTTCTGAGCTATTTACTTATTTTTATTTTAGGCTTTACGCCAACATGTATATACGTTAGCTAGGTAGTTCCTACTGATTAATTTGATTATACAATTGTAATGGTGGAAATTAATATTTTGCGGTGAATTTTCACAATTTAATTTTCATAATTTTATCCACTTGCGCATGCGTCTCTGCCTTGGTACCAACGCCTTGATTACGGTGTCGCCTTGTATGGAATTTATTTTATAAACTGTACGCTACTTTTCAGGTTCGTTTATAGAACATATGATTAATACGTTATTATTTAATCACTACTGGTTCACTTGAACAGCCATATTAATTTCACACTAAGTAGGTCAAATTAACTGGTATAGTTTGGAATTTTAGTGTTAATAGTTTGACTATTGGTGTGAAACAGATGTTCACACTATTTTTCTTTTTTTAAAGTGGGGGGGCTTTTACTAGGGTTTTCAGTAGTAGTAGTAGTAGTAGTAGTAGTAGTAGTAGTAGTAGTAGTATTAATTGTAAAACACCCCTCAAGGGTATTAAATATTTTTTTATTTTAGTTATTATAAGGAACATAAGCTGAGGTTTGCCTTTTCTTTTCATCCCTTGTTTTACTGAGTTATCGGGGGAAATTGGTCGTGCTAGGCCAAAGTGGAAAACTCAGTTGGCGCCCACATAAGTTGTCTACTATTTTGTGCGGAAGATCAATAAGAGGGATCCACCCCTACCTCCGTTCTGAGCGACGTCGAAGGCCTAAGGTTGTCACCGGAGCAACCGAAACTTATGTAACCGAGTAGACAAATTAATTTATAATCTTGCACTTTTTAATTATTTAAATTTTATAACTTAATTCTTAGTTGGGCTTGAGCTCAATTTTTAAGGTTACACATTACATTCTGCCAAGTGAGCCGGGGTAGGGGTAGACTTTAGGGCTCCTAGGACTAATCTTAAGGCTTTGTACTGTATTCTGTCGATTTTGATTAAACGTGATTTGGTAGCAGATCCATACAGAAAATAACCTAGATTTGATCTAGTATATGCCCTGAAAACATTAGATTTATTTTCGAATCGGCTCTCCACTCATATTGATTGATCACTTCCAAGATATCGAGACTTTTCTCACAATTAACTACGCATTTGTTAATTTGTGCGTCCCAAGTTAGCTTCGAATTCAGCGTAATGCCTAAATAAGTATGGTTTTTATGTACTAACTGGTATCTCAAGTTGTCAGAGTTGAACACTACTTATTTCAGGTACTCGATGTCTAGTAAAGAATTCCACTGCTGACTTAATAGGTGATAATTCAAGCCCATGATCATCAAAATATTTTTTACAGTGGTTCATATTTTCCTTAAGAGAATTTATACACTCATCAAATTGTTTTCTTATCCAAGTACAGGCAGAAATCGTCGGCATATTGTAAGATAGTTGATCCAATGCCCATGGTGTGTAAGTTTAAAGGGTTTAAAGGGACTAAGCACTGATCCTTGAGGTAAACCTTTGCTCCAATCATTGTGCTGTTACATCTTATAAAGACTTGCCTGTTAATAAACAAATTGACTAAAGCGAATGCGCATATTCTAGGCACGCCTAGATTAGTGAGTTTGCTATAAAGTAAATTTAAAATGACATTATCATAATCACCTGATATATCCATAGACAGGGCTGCAAGGTTGTTATTTTGGGAGTAAGTTATCTGTATATCCGTGGTTAAGTGTGAAATGCAATCGATGGTGTCTTTACCTCTACGAAATCCAAATTGCTCCTCTGGGAAGATACTCGAATTTTCCAACCACCATTCTAGACGATTTTTCATGATTTTTTTGAAAGTTTTTTAAAACACACGACACTAGGGATATAGGTCCCAAGACATTCGGATTATTAGCTTTAGGGATAGAAATTGTCAAACATTGTTTCAGGGAGTCACAGTTGTTATCTCATTCGGTTAAAATATTGTTAAAGATCCTGCACGTCAAATGTTTTGTGCTTACGGCGAAAATTTCAAAGAGTAAAAGCGTCAAATTTTACGTTGCCAATTTTCGATAGCAGCTTATTTTATATAGTTAAACTTTCATTAAAAGCTTTTAATTTGGGGCCAACATTTTGTGGCTTAGCAGAAGTTTCACGTTTCCAGAAGTTATTTTCGTAAATAACTATTAGCAAGAAAAACGATTATGATTTAATTAGAATCATAATTTTAAGTAGTTGAACTTATAAAGTAGAAGGCTTAAGATGTTATGAATGCTAACCAGTTTTACTGAAGGGGTGATTTTTTGATGATGTATTTAGTAAATAACGGAAATCGATGTGAAAGATTCGGAAAAAAATTGAAATTAATTTGAAATTGTTAGACGCATTTGGATTATACAGGATGATTAATTAGTGCGATAAAGTCCAATATCTTGTAAATCCCCAAGATATTCGAATTAAATTTCTACCGATTGTAGCCAGCCTAAAGGCACATATTTAAAAATAAGTCGCAATTGTACAGCGTGTTCCAGAACGTGTTAGGAAAGTGTGTTATTTTAGAAAAATGTTTTAAAAGGCAATAACAGTGCCACAAGTATTTATATCGGACAGATTTCTTCACGTAGATTTTCTAAATAGTTAAATTAAAACCACATCATTATTACCCTTCTTCTGAAATATAAACAAACATTTACATTTTTCTAATAGTCCAGTAAATGATGGATAAAAAGTAGGCAAAGTGTACAAGAATCCTGTCGGTCCATGAATTTTCCGTGAAGGGTAGGGTTTGACTAGTAATTGAACATCCAGAAATTTCACACAAGGTTCCAAAAATTGGTTTTCCGCCAATATCTCCTAAAATATGGCATTCAAAGAATCTTTATATAGGGGAAAATGAAGAGTAGTTCATTATCTACGAAAATGGTCGTCATGATTTTTTGGAAGCATTAATATTTTTCGCAAAAACCGATGTTGAAAAATCTATAATTTTGAGGTTTCATGGATTTCTGAAAAACCACTAAACTCGAGAGAAAAAAATGAGGGCACAAACAAAAAGGAGAAATTCCCAGCTTGAAAATGACGTATCTTGGAAGAGAATCCCATAATGTACAAACTTGTTCGCAAAATATTCCCAACCTCGAAAAACAGCAAAAATTTGGAAATGAAAACATCAACTGAAAAATCAAGGGGCAAGAAAGATGGCCAATAAAAATTTCTGAGATCAATAAAGACCTTTGAAGGACCCGTAATAACAAGAAATCGAGAGTAAATGTCTATTATTAAGAAAAATCTGAGTAATTTTCCGACTCTCAAAAAAAAAGTTATTACAAAATCTTTGACCCATTTTATAAATATAGTGGAAATATAAAAATGGGCCTCAAATCATCGGATAATATGATAGCTGTGGTTTACCCTTTCATCTGAATTTTGAATCGTAAAAAATATTCATTTTTACCCGAGATATTGAATAATTTGTTCGCCCGGTCATGAGTAAGTGCGATGAACCCGCTCTTTCGACTCCGGAGCTGGAGCTCAACATAAGGATCCCGTTTGAGGTCCATTATCTCGAAAACTATGGAGCTTTCGGCAAAAATCATGAGGACTATTTTTGTATACAATAAACGACTCTTCATTTTTCACCTATATAAAATTTTTCTGAATGCCATATTTCAGGAGATATTGGCGGGAAACCAATTTTTGGAACTTTGGGGCCGGGAATACCCCCACCAAAATGGCGATTAGGTGTGTGAAATTTCTGGATGTTCAATCACTAGTAAACCCTACCCTTTACGGAAAATTCATGGTCCGGCAGCTATAATCGCTTTTGGGACTCTTTATTTACTGGACTATAATTCGTTTGGCAACAAATGTGGTATCTACATGACGGAGCTCATGCTCATCATAATGCGCTCATTCATAGTGAATTGAATGATTTATTTCCTGAAAGGTGGATTGGAAGAGCAGGACTAGTTTTCAAGGCACTAAGATTGCCAGAGTTGAATAAAGTTGGATTTTTGTTCAGAGGCTATGCTAAAGATCAGGGGTGTACATCAGACGATAGGAAAGATTGAATAAGGCAGGCTTTTCAAAATGTTAATTCGAAAATGCGTACAGATGTAAGTCGATCTTATAGATACCATATTCAAGCCTATATAGAGGTAGAGGTAGTCACTTTAAGTAACTTTTATAACTCTATTGTTGATTTTTTTATAAATTTTAGTATATTTGTAATTGTTGTGAATAAATTTGGTAGTGTTGGATTTTTTCAATCATAAAATTGAAATATCACAAAATCTGCTCAGTCTGGGTATGAGGAAACTTGTTCAAATTTGAGGTATAGTAAAGTGACTTTCATTTACTGATATGAAGTCCATTTGAAAAAAAATTCTGAAATTGATGTATTTTATTTTGACTCGCCTTTATATACGGTTTCTTAGATATGGACGCAGTTCTAGTGAATTATGATTCTAGAAAACTACCACAGACGTATAGCTGTTAATTTTAAATTGTGAAGTTTCAAGTATACGGGGTGTTGTACTCATTACGATTTTCAGGAACAAGTGGTCAGAACTTTTCAAATACACTGTATAACCTACTACAACCTCATATAATTGCAATGGTGAAGTCAAGCAGAATTCAAATTTGAAGTTAAATACAGGGTATCCCATTCAAAAACATGTAACTCCGATCTGGCACGGCGTTCTAGAACACGCAGTACGATTGCGACTAATTTTAAAATATGTGCCTTTAGGATGTCGAGGGGAGAAAATCCATTCCTTTTTTGCTATTCTATCCGAGGTTTTGGTAGGAAGGTGGTAAAACCTTTTTTTCATGAAGTGATTTTTATGAAACTTAAGAAATTAGATCAGCTGCCTTCATTGCTTAATAAATTAAATTTGTTCTTGATTATGGGTCATAAAAAAAAGAATAGTCAGTCATGGGGATTCCCGACAGAAGTGAAAACACAAATAGAAGAACCCCTTTTGAATATTTCAGCTTATGCCCATGGTGGATTAAAACCTTTAAAAATGAATAATTCTCTTTTAAATTTTACAAATGAATTGATCCTCAAATTTAATTTCATCGTACTGACATGGTAGATTGAAATTTTTGCTAATAAATGGATTCCTTTTAAAAATTATATCGTTTGACAATATAAATTTCTTGAAAAATTTCATGGTATGTCCATGTCTATCGTAAATGGAAACTGTTGCTAATAAATATATAAAATATTCCGGTTCTGACCGATATTCAGCTATTCGTTGAAAATTTCAGCACCAGATCAAACTAAGTATTTTTGTGGTAAAATAATAATAAAGTTAATAACTTTCAAGTTAGTGTAAACTACGATTTAAAGAAGTTTATTTCTTGTAAGTCCAATCATATAATATTTCAACTTGATCCATAACAAAGTGAAATATTCGGATTATCTGCAAAAACTTGCCATTTATTTTGTTGTTTGTCAAGCAATTAAGGTTCCACTTATCATTATTTCAAATGGGCACAGAACCGAATCAAGATTCACCAAACATCTGGAATAATGAAAGCCCCTACCGAAAACCATACCAATTCAGAAACTACCATGCAGAAACAAATCAGAAACTACTCATCTGTGTCCTTGATATGCAAATATCGAAATAATTATCAATGATATTTTAGAATTTTCATTAGTTTTTTATTTATTAAATAGTGGAATTAATTAGAAACAGTTAGTTTAATAAAAAAAATGAGTGTGCTTTGGACCACATAACTGAAGTAAAACTTCTTAAATATTTATTGTAAGTATTGAACAAAATATTAATTTATAAAATTGTTGAAGAAGGAAATGATTTTACAAAATTATCCAGAAATCACCGTTTGCGTAACGCTAGCAAACTCGCAAACGAACTACAGACTGGGATATATAACCAGATAACACATAAACATACAGTGGATGTCCAAGGAATATCCACATTGGACATAAGGGATATCCATGGGATATCCGTTCATGTCCAGATGGATATCCATTTGCCACAAAATTGGACGTCCCATGGATGTCCGTTTCGTACAAAGAATGGATATACCTTGGACAAATATGGACATTCACTGAACATGATAAATAAACAATGGACATCTCATGGACTTTTCATAGACCTGAACTGGATGTTTAGGACATGAACTGGATACGTCTCGGACATGAACAGGATAGGTAAGGGACATCCCATGTACTTGTTATCGACGTGAACCATATGTTTAGGACATGAACTGGATACATTTAGGACATGAACTGGATATATTTTGTACATGAGCTGAATGTTATGGACATCTGAGTGTTATGGACGTAAACTGGATGTTTAGAACATGAACTGGATAGTTTACAGACATCGTTTTCCGTAAATTCTAGCACTTCCCCTAAAGCACTGCTCATTTTAAGCAGTTTGGATGATAAAATTCTTCAAAATCCCTGGTGGGGTGCAAAAATATACGGAAGAATCCTGTGCTGGACTTAATATGAAAAATAATATATTTTGTATACATTTTGTATATTCAGAGCATCTTAATGACAAGAATATCAAAAGGATTTCTAGATATGATAATTATAATATTATACATGAATTGGTTATTGATTGAAGAAAAATATACAGAAAAAAAATCAGAACAAAAATAAAACATTTCATTTCACAGAAGTTATTATTTTGCATGATTGGTAGATTCTCTATTTGAGAGAATAATAGGAATTTTGAAATGATAATTGAGTTGCAATTTGATATAATCAGAATCTGCAGGAAAAAATATAAACGATAATATTGTGCATTCTTTTAAACATTAATAATAGATAATTCAAATTATTTGTGAAAATATTTACATAAATAGACCTCAAATATTGATCTCAAGACAGAAAAAAATAATACTGAATTATTCAAAAGAAGTAGTTTATTCCTAAAATTAGAACACCTCTTCAGAATAAAAATATTAAAACAATGATTCTTGATAAACGAAAACAAAAGATATTCTTATAAAACATAATATCATGACAACTATCACAAGTCAGACTAATTATTGTTATTATTGTCATTTGGAACTTTCACATTTTTGCTTCTTTCTTTAGCTCTCCCTAGCCACTTTTTAATTGCTTCCACGGTAGCTTTTTGATTATCGGATAGTTTGGATTGTTGAGATGCATCTAAAACAATGCATTTTCACAGAAAGAGGACACAAGTTTTCAGATACTACGACGAACAGACAGACACTTGTGATTTATATAATTGTATATAGATTATTGAGTTACAGATCCCTGGCAAGTAGAGAAATATTTCAAGATAAACCCTTACCCAAAAGCATTTTCGCCAATTCCAGATTTTTGAAGATTCTTTTCTTCTTAGCTCCGTGCCAACTGAATTCTGAGGCGAAGGAATTTGACATAACCACATTCAGACTAGGGTTGTTGAAAAATAATCGATTTTTATATAAATGGATTATTATTTTCTTATAATCGATGTTTATAGTAATAATAATCGATTTTATAAATTACGTGTTTAAATCGATTTTTGGAAACGGCTCGTGTTATTTATTGACTATTTTTCAAAATTTTGACGATTATTGACCATTTATCAAAATTTTTACAAAAATTGACCAAGTGACCAATTTTCAAAATGATGACAATTTTTAACAATTTTTGACAGTTTTTGAAAATAATTGTCTATTTTTAACAGTTTTTAACAATAATTGACTATTTTTAACCATTTTTGATAGTTTTTTACCATTTTTGACAATTTTTCAAAACTTTAGACGATTGTTCAAAATTATTGACCATTTTTGATAATTATTGACAATTATGGACCATTTTTCCAAATTTTTGACCATATTTCAAAATTTTTGACCATTTTTGACCATATTTCAATATTTTTGACAATTTTTCAAAAACTTTAACAAGTTTTGACAATTATCAACTATTTTTCAAAATTTTGACGATTTTCAACAATAATTGTCCATTTTTGACAGTTTTTGACAATTTTTGATAGTTTTTGACAATTATTGGCCATTTTTGACAATTTTTCAAAATTTTTCTAATTTTTTTACCATTTTTCAAAATTATTGACCATTTTTGACAATTATTGACCATTTTTCAAAATTTTAACAATTTTTGACAATTATTGACCAATTTTGATAATAATTGTCCATTTTGACAGTTTCTGACAATTTTTGATAGTTTTGACAATTATTAACCATTTTTAACCTTCTTTCGGCAATTTTTGACAATTATCGACCATTTTTGACAATTATTGACCATTTTTGAACATTTTTAAAAATTTTTGACAATTATCGACCATTTTTCAAAATTTTAACAATTATCGACAATTTTTGACAGTTCTTGACAAAAATTGTCCATTTTCAACAGTTTTTGATAATAATTGACAATTTTTGACAATTATTGACCATTTTTGACCATATTCTAAAAGTTTTGACAATTTTATTTGATTTTTAATCTCATAAATTGTTGATGAATGAATCTCTTAGGTTTATTATCGGAATATGGAAAGCATGTACTTTTTAAAATAATACAAAAAAAATCGATTTTTTTGCAGAAATCGATTTTTTTTTCAAATCGATCTTTGACAAATCGATTAATTTTGAATAAAGAAATATCTATTTTTCTTTAATCGATTCTTTTCCATTAATCTCACATTCCTAATTCAGACACCTTTTAGTGAAATCATATAAATTGTTTCCATCAACCTGAAAACCAGATGATTAATTTTAAAAAAGGTTGACATACAAAGAAAAAATACAATACAAAAGAGGTTGTTAGTATATTTTTGAGTTACTCACAGTGGCTCTGAAGTTTTTTTTCGTTTTGTAAGTACTCCTGTACAAGAATTAGGTGATCATCTGAATTAATTGGTAGGAAATTGAACATTACAAATAGGGACTGATCGGTTTCTTCGTGGATGTTTGTTGGTTGCACTATTCTCAAATTTTGTATTCCTTCAACAACTTGTGTCAATATATTTCTCATAAGTATATGTTGCTTTGTAGTGTTTCTCAAACTATCACCTGAAAAAATCAAACAAGCGTGTATTACAAAATATTATCATTCAATTTCACAATTCACTTACCACTTCTGTGCACACGACAGCAACAACAGGAAAATTCATCTAAAATAATCAATCATATTGCTCATCTACTGATGAAACCTCAAAATCACTAATATGAATATTGTTTTCTACAATTTCCATATTATGAATGGTTTTATCTGAATCACTAAAATCAGGAATGCATTGAGAGTTATTAGAAAACGAAGGCGAATCGGAGGAACTTGATGCAAAAACTTGGTTTGTCTCGATAGATTGACGATGCAAAGTTTGGTCACCACTTCCAATTGACCTAGTAACATGAATTATTTTCTCGTTTTTCTGTAGCATTTGTTTAAAATTTCATTTTTCAGATTTTTTCTATCCATATTTCTCGTGTGCTTAAACTATATAAAAACCTCCACCTTGTGTCCAGAAATTCGCATTCAGATTATCCAACACGATATAAATTAGCAGTGAGCTTACTAATTAAGCACAAACTTACTTGTAAAAAGCTTTGAAAATATCAGTATTAGACACAAAATCAATAATCATAAACCACTAGGCACAAACACAAGATTATTATTATTTTATTATTCTCTTTCTCTCTCGCTCGCTCTCTCCTCAAGTTGACTTTAGAAGAAGTAGTATACTGTATTGGGTTCCTTATGAGAGATTATTCACTTGAAATATCATTTACCAGACCATTGTTATCCTAAAAAGAAAATGTTTCGGATATTTCATTCTGGTTTGTGTCGGTTAAAATAATCTTAAAAACACCATAGAAAACTTCTTCATTCATGGCCGTATTTTGTTCACACTTGAGGTATGAACAAAACCAATTATTTTATATAAAAACCAATTATTTTTATTCAATAAAAGAAATTGAACAAAGCATAACCTGTAAACATTTCATTTACAATGAAATATGATCGAAATGAAGTAGTCTCAACTCGGTATCCAACATCAATGAATTATTATTCCATGCAATTATTTCAATAAGGTTGCCTATTCATCACCCCAAGGAACATAAACGATCCCGCGAAATCATTTCCTGAATTTTGAATTCGGTCTGGAAGACCCTTTATCGAAAGGAATAATTAAACTTGTAGAAAGTCACTTTGGAAGAGTGGGAAGGTTTGGTGGAAACAAGACAATTCATTGCTAACAATATAACGAAAATACAAATTCAAAGATATTTCAATATACAGTACAAGTCACTCAAGTGTGAACTCGGAGACAATGATTTCAGTAAGTCTAGTTTACTATCGTCTTTACTCTACCGTCCGATCCACTGCAAATGAAATTTGATTGTGAATTAGTGAACGGTTTGTTCTTTGAAAATTATTTTTCAAATTTGTAAGGCGTTATAATAGAATTGAACTATTATTTTCTGACGTCTAATTACTATTTATTTATTTAAAGAAACACACACCGTATTAAACTTAATTCATATACACACTTTACTTAATGTCTACTAATTTATTTACACTCAGTATAATAGTTCTAATTTATTTTTACCACCTGAATATTACACTATTTATCTTCACTATTTCATCCACTGTCCGCTTACTGAGAACTTCTGTAAACTGTCTGTGAACTAACTCTTTACTGTCCATTTCAGTAATTGTCAACTCACTCAAAAACCCGCGTATATATAGTCTTTCTCAACTCTCGAAAATTCTAGTACCTAGTTTCCGCGGTCGTCCTATGCGCGAGCAAAACGATTTGTCTGGAATGTTCTCGAACAGGAGGGGCGCATTCGCCAAAATTCATAGTCGAGAGACAGGGCCGGCTTTGAGTTGGTGACCTCGCAACAAAATGTTCTAAACAGATTTCGGTCTTAAGCTATACGTCATCTTCGCCCTATTATTTTGGTATTTATGATGTGTGAGTTATTGAAAAGGGTCATTTCTCTAGAGGAGTCATGGTGTTTATGGCAGTATCCATGCCGCAGATAAACTCGATTCACAAGCATACCAACAGTAAATTTTGCAGCCACCATCTCCTGAAATTGAATAGGTTTGTGACAATTGCAATTTTCAACTTTCCTGGATTTTATCGAGCCAGAGATGTGGCCGCCTAACAGCCAAAATTAAATCCTGTTGATTATTTAATCTGGGGAAGACGAATGAATAAGTGGTGAGGTTACGATGGCCACATTCATAATATCTTGTTCATTACCTTTAAATATTAGCTGTTTTTCTCGGGAGCCAGAAAATTCCCCATCAACAATTCACCGACGGTAAGTTTCCCGACAGGAAAATTCCTCGACAAATGTGCTTTTATTTTTTTGTCTTCTTCCCTTCACACTTCTTCTCGGCTTAGGACAAGCAACATAATATTGTTTTAACTTTTGAATTTTTTTATTTTGAACTTTTTAACTTTTGATATATTTTTAAATGATTTTTTTCTAACATTTTAAATATTTCTAATTTCCCGATAAGAAAATCAATGATTCTTCCCAATGATTTTCGAAAAATCGGGAAGTTATTGTTTTCAACCCGTCTTACAAAAATCGAGGTTTCAACAAATCTCGACGTTTTGAAGCTTCCTGACTATTTTTTTTACGATGATGTCCGTACGTGTGTCGTGTGTGTGCCGTGTGTGTGTCGTGTGTGTGTCGTGTGTGTGTGTCGTGTGTGTGTGTCGTGTGTGTGTCGTGTGTGTGTCGTGTGTGTGTCGTGTGTGTGTCGTGTGTGTGTCGTGTGTGTGTCGTGTGTGTCGTATGTGTGTGTGTGTGTGTGTGTCTGTGTGTCTGTGTGTCTGTGTGTCTGTGTGTCTGTGTGTCTGTGTGTCTGTGTGTCTGTGTGTCTGTGTGTCTGTGTGTCTGTGTGTCTGTGTGTCTGTGTGTCTGTGTGTCTGTGTGTCTGTGTGTCTGTGTGTCTGTGTGTCTGTGTGTCTGTGTGTCTGTGTGTCTGTGTGTCTGTGTGTCTGTGTGTCTGTGTGTCTGTGTGTCTGTGTGTCTGTGTGTCTGTGTGTCTGTGTGTCTGTGTGTCTGTGTGTCTGTGTGTCTGTGTGTCTGTGTGTCTGTGTGTCTGTGTGTCTGTGTGTCTGTGTGTCTGTGTGTCTGTGTGTCTGTGTGTCTGTGTGTCTGTGTGTCTGTGTGTCTGTGTGTCTGTGTGTCTGTGTGTCTGTGTGTCTGTGTGTCTGTGTGTCTGTGTGTCTGTGTGTCTGTGTGTCTGTGTGTCTGTGTGTCTGTGTGTCTGTGTGTCTGTGTGTCTGTGTGTCTGTGTGTCTGTGTGTCTGTGTGTCTGTGTGTCTGTGTGTCTGTGTGTCTGTGTGTCTATGTGTCTGTGTGTCTGTGTGTCTGTGTGTCTGTGTGTCTGTGTGTCTGTGTGTCTGTGTGTCTGTGTGTCTGTGTGTCTGTGTGTCTGTGTGTCTGTGTGTCTGTGTGTCTGTGTGTCTGTGTGTCTGTGTGTCTGTGTGTCTGTGTGTCTGTGTGTCTGTGTGTCTGTGTGTCTGTGTGTCTGTGTGTCTGTGTGTCTGTGTGTCTGTGTGTCTGTGTGTCTGTGTGTCTGTGTGTCTGTGTGTCTGTGTGTCTGTGTGTCTGTGTGTCTGTGTCTGTGTCTCTGTGTGTAAATCGAAAAAATAAAATTTTTTGTAATAACTCCGAAATGTTTCATCAGATCAATTTTTTTGTACTAAATTTTTTATAGAGCTCAAAAAACTACATCGATCGCCGCCAACCGCGTGGAAATCTGTTAATTCATTCAAAAGTTATAGTAGTTTGAAAATTAAAAAAATCGTGTTTCATCGAACTTTGATAAGACTTTTGAGCTCGAAGAGCTCAAAAGCTTTGAATAGCTGCATCTTTGGCGTGGAGAGACCTGTCCATCTTCCTGAAAAGGACAGGATGGACGATGACCCAGGAGGACAACTCCTCGGGAGGATGAACAATGGGTCACATGTGGCCTAAGTGGTGTGGGCCTAAACTCACCCTTCCCACTCTAAAATACAGATACAGATACCCCGCGCTTCATTAAGGACAAGTTGGGTTATTATTTCCGTTAGAAGAAAATAAATCGCCCTTAAAACGAAGAAATAATTTTGAATTAGAAAAAGGCCACAATAGATACAGTCTTTGAGAAAAATTGAAATTCCTAATAAGAATTGAGCAAATAATGAACAATTCTCACTACATTATGTTTTTAATTGGATAATTTCAGAATGAAACGAACAAACGGTTCTTTGCACACGACTCCGACTATTCTTTGATGTATATTTCCTAAGCATTATTCAAAATAGTGATTGAACAGTCGTATTACTTCTTTCTTTGTGCGAATTTCATCGTGTTGAAAATGCCTTAACATGTTATTCTTGAATCTCATTGAATCCAAAAAGGGTAATTGGCAAAGGAGCAAAAGATTTCCGTTGAAGTGGAAAACATAAAATAGAATTTTTCATTAGTCTTTCGGAATCTCCATAAGTGGTGCATTTCGAATTTTTTCCTTTTTCAACTGGTTGAAATATGGTCTTTTATACTAATCCAAATCATTTTATAGCTATAAATTCAGCGAGCTTAAATGTTGTAATAGTAAAGCGAACATATTGGAATAGCTTTTAAAACAAATTCCTTTCAGTAGTTTTGTATGGAGTCATTGGCATTTATACTTGACTGCAGCTTTATAAAGCTTAGGTCATTAAATTCCTCACATAAAAAGGACTTTCAAAATAAGTAAGACTATAAAAATATTACACTTTGATATTTATAGTGATTTATTGTATAAGTGTTTTATTCACGCGAGAAAGTTTAATCCCGAGAGCGAAGCTCGAGGGTTTAATTTTTTAAAGTGGATGAAACGCAACTAAAATACGAATGCAATACAACGTCATTAGAAATCAGATTTCTTCGAATAGTGATTTTACATATCACTCTGTCAGCAGCTGTAACGTCAAAAATGTAATTGAGGGGTTTCTGGCCAAAACCAAACATGTCCAAAAGAACAAATTTTTCAGGAAACGAAAAAAACGTTTTATTTGAAAGCCGTTTTTAAGCAAATATTTTTGGTTTAAAGGCGGTTTTCTATTGAATCAAAATTCTCAGTTTTGCCAGCATACTGATTTTAAGTCATACTTTTTCCAAAAAATGCCAAAAACTTTTGGACTTGTTTGGTTTTTGCCAAAACCTTACGTAAATTGTTCAATATCATTATTATTATGCTCTATTTTTGATTATAAAAAGTAACATTTAAGTAAAAACTTAAAAAAGGTAAGTAAAAACGTAAAAATGGTAGGTATCAAAGTAAATAGTAGCTAGTAGGTAGTATTTACTCATTGCAGCTATCGCTGTTGTCTTCCTCCTCGGCCTCAATGCTAGGTTCTTCGCTAGCTATGGTATCACCACTATCATCTGCACTTAAAAGCATCTCATAAAAATCTACGCTGTTTAGGTTTTCCAAAAATTCCATTAGCTTTTTAAGATCCTTTGCTTTCGATGGGTTCAGTCCGGGTTCTTTTTCATACAACTGGTTAAGCGTTAGAGTTTGAAAATTGATAAAAGCTTTTCCTCGTATTTTGTGATACGCGAAACTGCGTTTTTGATATCTCTAAAGCCTGCATAATGCATTTTTCGAAGATTAAAGGGACGAGAATGTTTTCTGGACTTCAGTATTACGTTATCCCATACCTCAGGAACCTCTGAAATAATTTTGTTTTCTTTTGCTTGGAAGAAATTAGCAAAAAATTGTGATCGCAAGCTATGTCCTCTCGTAGGAAAAACGTAAGTTATATTTTTAAATATTTTTAAGACGTGTACGAGGCAACACACAAACAGAACCAAGGTTAGGTTCTTATTCTGGCCAGGGCACTCGTCACTAATCAAGGCCAGCTCTTCACATTTTGGGGCATAAGGCAAATTGTTGAAAAAATCTAAGACCATTGATGTCACCTCGTTAGCTCCCTTTCTGCCTTCATTTTCAAGATAACGATAGATAGTTACATCGTAATCAGCTAAACTGTGGACTCCAAAAACATTGTACCAAAGTTGCATTGCATAAAATACAGCGTTTGAAAGCATCTGAGGCAACGGAAGATTCTGCATAAAGTCGAAGGCAATACATGTTATTTTACATTCTTGTGCCAGTTTTTTGAAGTTTCTCTTTAATTTGTGAAACGCTTCTGCTTCTCTTTTATGCAGTTCAAAATGTACTGTCAATTGCCTTTATTCGTTCTCTGATTCTACCGTTTTTAGCTTTAGCATAGTAGAATCACAAAACAAGCATGTATCCGAGCGAGGGTACCCAAATGAAATATTGAAACTTTTAAATACAGTCCAGTAAGCTTTATATGTTATGTTACTTCTATATATGTCCAGGAAGGCTTCATGCATTAGAGCCACTGTCATGTTTTCCGGGAGGTACCGTCTGTTAGGATTGTCTCTTAAAGAATAATTAGACTGTCTGGCAGAAAAAGAGTTTATGTGGGACTCGAAAAGCTTTGTTATATAATCTGGGGCTTTGTTCGGCCTATTCTTGTGCAAACCCCGCTGATCCTTTGGCAACATAACTAAACTCTGTTGCAATCTATAAAGACGGTTTTTCGTTATTCCATGTTGGCTAACAAATCCTTGTTGACATACTGGCATGTCGGCGCCACTAATCCGGACTTTATAAGAGAAGGACACAGCATGATCATTGCGGTTAACTTCTTGGCGGGGTCTTTTCCTTGCTTAGGTCTGGATGGATATTAACCCACACAAGTGCGAATCCTGCGCATCTTCACTAACAATTACGTTAAAATTCTCAAGGATTTGGAAAATAGAAAACAAACTATTAACACAAGTCAACAACGACAATATAAATTTTACAGATGTGTGTGACCAGACTACGATGCGTAACAACATATTTATTAAAAGTACCTACTTAATTTGTTACTTTTAGAAGTTCGTATAATTTCCTACAATCATCACCTGTTGATCTGGCAGGTGTAATATTGCCTGCCATGTTTACATATTCTCTGCCTTCTGTCCTCGCTTTGCGACGATTCGCCTCTTTTTTTACTTTTCGTTGTATCCTTTCTGGCCAACTGGGACCTGCCATTTCTTCATTTTCTTGCAAAATTTCAATAATATTTATACAACGATTTCCAATAAAACGCTAGCACATCAACACCCAAACACGTCCAGACGTTTGCTGTTCGTTTCACTATCGGAATTCGAATACTTTAAACAAAGCAATGCCTGATAGATATGGACTTGTTTGGTTTTTGCCGAAAAACTCGTGGACTTGTTGCGTTCTTGCGGAAAAGTTAATGTTATACGCCTAAAATGTCTCTGACTCGTTTGAAAATCGAACAATTTGGACCCCTCAATTGATTTAAGATTGTATTTTTCATTATTCCACTAGTGGATTAAGTGAAACTTTATATGCTCCATAGGTGTGGATAATTAAGACTCCAATTATAATGTTATTGTGGATGATAGTTATTTATTGTATAAGTGTATTAGATTGTGTTTTAACCACGCAAGAAAGTTTAAACCGGAAAGCGAAGGTCGAGGGTTTGAATTTTTTTTTCTTTAAAATCTTTGTAAATAAACTTAAAAAATGTTCTCAAACAGACTCAGTGAGTGGGTGATAAAAGATAGAACAATGAAAATTAAAGTGGTAAGGTGGATTCTTGCAAGCAAACATTGAAAACCAGTTAACAACATTGCTTTGACACTCTAAATCTTGGATACAATTCCTTCATGTCGTGGAAATGATCACATCGAGTGAAGAGCATCTCGGGACGTCGAAGCCTATTATTGAGAGAATACAATTCATGTATCATCTTACCCTTTTTTATGGTTTTAATTGGCCGAAATAAAGTAAGAAGATATCATATCATTGATCATCGCATGCTACTACGTTATTATTTATTATTATGGCCCACTTATGAAAAAAATGAATACTGTCAGTTCTGACAGTCAAAAAACTGCTGAGTAAAATTGACCAGGAACGCATCTGATGGCATTCATTATATTCTCTCCTCAAATATTACTCGTGCTACGATTAATTATTATCGAAGAAACTACTCGTTAGAGCCATAAGAAGAACGAGTGCGCAGCATGAGTTCAATCTTCATCGGCTCTTACTCGGCCTATCATCGATAATAATCGTTAAACTAGTTATATTACCCCCGAGGATATCATAATCAACTTCGAAAATGTCATCTATAAAAAAAAGTTTTTCAGATTAAATCAGCTATCAACCTTGATCTTAATCTAAGTCGAACTTGAGTCCACCCAATCGGGAATTTAATATTAGGTGCTCTTGAACAAGTCTGAGGTGCAGAGTAAACTAGTCTTTTTAAGATTACTTTATTTTAAGACTTGGAAATATCTATGTTTTCTTCTATGGAGAGGGTTGACTTCAGCATGGAATATTATAACGATAAGCTTGATGGAGACTTTAATACAGCAGATTTTCCGTGAAAGTACACCAAAAGCACGGTTTCTCGAACTGCAGTAGCAGTTTTTGTTTGGCACCATTTGAAGACTACAGGGTATAGCAGTACATGCAGCAGTTGTGATGAATATGAAGCAAAAAAAGCAGATGCTTCACAAGCTTCAGATTTACGTGCACTAGATCTACTAGATATGAGTAATCAACTTCATCTTAAGAAGGCTGAGGCGTTTTACGAAAGAAAACGACCTGAACGCAAAAGAGCTCAAAAACACCGTCATATTGAAGCCATTGCCATGGATTATCAAAAAAACTTACCACTGCCAAACATTAGCACTAATGACGTTTACTACAAACGGCAATAATCATTTTACTTGTTCAATATTCACGTTTTAGCCAGTGGTGAGGAGCTGTTTTATACGTATACCTACAGAAAGAGCAGCCAAGAAAGGATCAGACGAAGTGGCCTCTATACTTTTTAATTACATCCTCAATGAACTGAATCCAGAAGTTCAGGAACTTGTGATTTTATGTGATTCGTGTGCTCCATTTTATTGTCCATAAAGTAGGCCGACTACAGTGTGTAAAAATGGTCTTTCCAATAAGAAGACACAGCTATATGGAATGTGATCGTAATATGGGCTTAATTAATTCCAAAGCCTTTGTCGAGATTGCCTCTGGTTGGGATGATCACATTGGGAACGCCCGTGATAAACCAAGCCCTTTCAAAGTAATTAGTTGTGAAACCAAATGATTTTCCTAAGCTGGACTGATAATTTGAAAAGCTAGTATGTACCGAAATGTCCGTTCGAAAGCCGCCCAATCCGGGAATTAGTTATAAAAAAAGAAGAACCCAGAATGATCGAACATCGCGACTCTTACAATGGAGGCTTCACATCAAGCATTGTAGTGCCGAAAAAGAACACTCAAGGAACTATCAAGAAAGGGAAAGCAGTTAGAAACAAAACAAAAAAAATGGGCAATGTGCATGTGGTACCAGATCTACCTTCTGGACAATTTGAACTTCCAAGTAGTTTCAAAGGATTCCCATCAATCCTAAGAAGTACCAGAACATACAGGAATTAAAACGCTTCTGTAGTGTAGAAGGTCAACTTTACTTTGAAAATTTACCTTGTAACTGAGTGAAAATAAATATTTTTTGTGGACCCTCATCTTTTTTTCCCTGACTTTATGTACTTAGCCATCTTGAAAAAAAATCCTCCTTCACCAAAAGAAGATACATAGGCCAATTTTTAAAAAATTTGTTGTTTTAAAAAAATTAAACCTTAGGGAAATACAGAGTTTTGAATATTAAAATTCGCTCCACAGAAAACTTCGGATTTTTGACCCTCATCCTTTTTCCCCTGTGGTCTTCATTTCTTGAAGTATTGATACGTTGCTTCATACCTATTCCTTGATTTTTCTGGCAGCAGCGATAGACAAGCGATATTTGCTGATTCTTCTATATCCATTTGGCTGTCATACAAATCAATAATTTCTCTCTATTTTTGATAATAGACTGTCAGCTTGACGTTGTTGATAAAATAACAAAGCTAACGACGCTAGAGAAACCGGTTAATAAGAATCGAACTTTATTGCCAGCTCTCGCTACCGCTCGGGCGCAAAATCGTTCTCGTTATTTGTATGCCAATGATTGAAAGTGCTACTTTGTTGGACGAGTCTGAAAATTGCGAGACGAGCGAAGCGAGGCGAGCAACAGACGTGTCCAACAAAGTAGTATTTCAGCCGCGGCGTACACAACATTTTTTAGACGGCGCATAAGATCCAAAACACTGAGGAAAGAAAATAAATAATAGAGAATTTGCTTTCTTCGGTGAGATCAGGTGGCGTGGATTCGAGTAACTCTTCATCGCTGATGTTTTCTTTTTCATCATCATTCATTGTTATTCATTAATTTAGAGAAAACTTTAGATAAAACAAATAATTTCAGAAAATTAAAAATTTAAGTTATGCAAAATCATCGAAGTGAAACTGTCAACTGTCAACAATGAAGTGGCTAGAGTCACATTTAAGGAAGTTAAAGTTGTCTACTCCAGAGCGTCCCGAAAATATTTTGCAGTACGGAACTGTCACTTTCACTACATGGAACACTCAAAACGCAACTTTCGGTATGTAAATGAATACAGAACGAGCAACTTTCAGATGGCGTCGTCTAAAAATGTTATTTACATCCCTTATAGTATAAATAACTATTTTCATAGTCGATTGATAAAATTTTGTGGTCAGAACATATTACAATTTTCGAAAGGTTCTCTTCTCGACTTCTGTTTTAGTTTATTCTAGCTATAGCTATATATACAGGGTGATCAACTTTTGTGTCAAAGTCCGTTATATCTGTTAGTATTGGAGATACCAAAAAAATATCTACAAAAATAGGAGGCAGCTATAGGCTTCACATTTTGAAATTAGTTAAAAGTATACAGGGTCTTCCATAACACTGTACCGCACCAAACATATTTTTTTTAAATGAAACACCCTGTCTTTTATTTTAAATTTGAAATCCACTTCACCTTCTCGTTACAAGAATACAAAGTTGTTATGTGTTATACAGGGTATTTAAGAAGTTATAACCAAATTTCAATGAAAATCCTAGCAAGTTCAACGTCTTGTATAATAGAAAAGGGGTGCAATGGCAATGATGTGTTATAGCCATAGTTTTTTAATGATTGTCAAACTAATACTCCTTAAATTTAATACAGGGTACGTCAAAATACAAATTCATTTTTTGTTCATTTTTTTTTAATGCATCACCCTGTATTTTTTATCTCCATCAGAGACTACAGTCAATGTAGTTTGATTTATCCTAAGTATTTACTCTACCCAAACTTGATAGTTTTGGAGATATTTTAAATTGTATTGGAAAAAGGGATATTTCTTGAAATACATTTATTATTTTTATTTACTTTACTATTTACAAATATCTTGAAGCAACACACAAAAAAAAACAATTATACAAAACATAAGATAAAACAATTATTATTTTTATTGTAGAAAGTGTTCGAAATGAGCTCCTATATCACTAAAATCAAGGTTTCTATGAATTGACAATTCAGTTTTAGATCAAATTGTTTTGACATTCTCTTGAATTTTGATTATTTTGCAACAGTCAATAATGAATTTGGAAAGGGAAGAACTGATAGACATGGTATGGATCTTGTGTGAATGTAATATCAATTGTTTACTTGCAACAAGAGTCTATCATGAGCGATAACCAGATCGTCGGCAACCGAAGAAGAGAGCATTTCAAAATGTTGTGGATATATTCAGTCGCAGTGGTTCAGTGTTATATGAGATTAAAGAAAAAACAAAAACAAGAGAGCAAGACATATTAGTTATGGATCTGTTCAGAAAATTCTCTCGAGACACCACATGCACCCATACCACATCTATCTACACCAGAAACTGCCACGAATGATTTTGAAAGAAGGATAACTTTTTGTGAATGTGCAAATAATTGCACAATTTTTTTTTCGATTTTGTTTTATTCGGAGATGAAGCAGCGTTTCACAAAAACCGATGTGTCAATCGGCATTACTGTACAACAAATTCATACCTAATAATTACAAAGAGTCAAACTAGGTGGTCCTCAAACGTTTGGGGTGGTATATTGGGTAATTATGTAATAGGCCCTTTCTTCTTTGAGGAAACAGTGAACGGAGAGGTTTATTTATAGTTTTTAGTAAACCATTTACCTATTTTACTTCAAAACGTGCCTCTCGACATCCGTCAACAGTTATGGTATTTACATAACGGAGCTTCTTCACATCACAACGCACTTACCCAAAGTGAATTGAATGACCAATTTCCTAACAGATGGATAGGAACAGAAGGACCAATTAATTGGCCAGCTAGATCACCAGAATTAAGTATAGCAGACTTCTTCTTATAGGGCTATATTAAAGATCTAGTGTACCGTGAACATCCAACAATAAATTGATGATATGAAGGTCAGAATTAGAAACGCATTTCATAATGTTACGCCACAAAAGTGCTTAAAAACGTAAGTAGATCATTCAAAAACCGTCTTCAAGCCTGTGTTGATGTTGTGGGAGCTCATTTCGAACACCTTCTACAATAATAATAACAATTTTTTCATCTAATGTTTCGTTTAATTGTTTTTTGCGTGTTGTTTTAAGATAATTGGAAATAGTAACTTAAATAAAAATAATAAATTTAATTCATGAGATATCCCTTTTTCCAATACAATTTAAAATATCTCCAAAACTATTAAGTTTAGGTATAGGAAATACTTAGAAAAAATTCAACTACATTGACTGTAGTTTATGATGGTGATATAAAATACAGGGTGATGCATTTAAAGAAACTAAACAAATAATGAATTTGTGTTTTGACGTACTCTTTATTAAATTTAAAGAGTATTGGTAAAGCAATCATTAAGAAGTTTGACAATCATTTAAAAACTATGGCTATAACACATCATTGCTCTTGTACCCCTTTTCTATTATAAAAGACGTTGAACTTGCTACGATTTTCATTGAAATTTGGTTATAACTTTTTAAATACCCCGTATAACACATCATAACGTTGTATTCTTGTAACAAGGTAGTGAATTGGTTTCCAAATTTTAAATAAATTACAGGGTGTTTCATTTTAAAAAACATATGTTTGATGCGGTACAGTGTTATGGAAGACCCTGTATACTTTTTAGTAATTTTGAAATGTGAAGCTTATAGCCGCCTCGTATTTTTGAAAGTAACTTTTTTGGTATCTCCCATAATAACAAAAGTGGATCACCCTGTATAATGACCATGTCATCTTCAAAAACTTGGAAGTGTACCGGTAGTATAAAATTTAAGAATAGAGTTTATGTATAATGTACATATTGTACAGGATGAGAGCGATGTCGAAATGTTTAGCAATCACAATTCCTGTAGCGAGGAGGAATCGCAACCATCTGCAGAAGAGGATTTGTTATCAGAGGTCGAGGAGGTATATGAAGAAGAGGAAAGAAAAGATAATAAAAAAAGGAAAGTGACAGACGATGAAAGCAGCTCCTCCAACTATTTTTATGGAAAAGATAAAATGAAATGGTCCAAGATCCCCCCCAAGAGGAGTAGAACAACAAGGGAGAATATTGTAACTGTTTTGCCAGGACTAAAAGGGCCTGCTCGTTTGACTCTTTTGACTCCTCCGAAGACTCCCTTGGATGCTTGGAAGCTTTTAATTAATTCGGAAATCATTGAGAACATTGTAATACATACTAATGAGAGAATTGAGCTGATGAGAGTTAAATATTCGAAATTCAAAACGTCGTGGAACTCTCGACAAAATTTTGGACCGTCCTTTGTAAATCCAGTTATAAAATAGAGATTGAAGCTTTTATAGGTCTCTCATTCATGCAAGGAGTTTTTTAGTCTGGCCATGAAGATATTAGGTCCATGTGGGCCACGGATCTTTTCGGATGTACGATGTCAATGGCTAGATTTTCTTTCATCCTGTCTTGCCTAAGATTTGATTATTCTAAAACTGGGGTTGAAAGAAGAGAAACCGATAAGCTTGCCGCCATTTCTAGTGTATTTTCGCAATTTGTACAGAATTGTGAAGCAAACTACTCTCCAGGTCTATTTCTTACAGTTTATGGAATGTTGGTACCCTTTAGAGGCCGTTGTGGATTCTGTATGTATATACCTAATAAGCCTGCGAGTTAAGGTTCCAAAGTTCAAATTTTAGCAGACGCCAAAACATTTTAATGTGCAACGCTGAAGTTTATGTCGGCAAAAATGAAGCACAGTTTAGAACATCGGCCCTTCACAGCCTACCCAAGTAGTTTTGCGCATGACAGAGCCCATAATCAGCTCAAAGCGTAAAGTGACAGTCGACAATTGGTATACATCTATTGAATTAGTACGTGAGTTAAGAAGAAGGGATATCACTGATGTCGGAAAAAAAATAAAAGGCAAATTTCACCAGAATTTCTCCCAAATAGAAAAAGACCAGTAGATTCGAGTATCTTTAGATTTACATCTGATATTATAATTGTCTCGCATGTACCAGAGAAAGCTAAAAGTGTAATTCTAATTTCTTCGATGCACCACGACAATCAAGTTGATATTGACACCCAAGAACTAGACATAAATTTATTTCATAACTCGACAAAATCCGGTGTAGATTCATTGGACCAGAAATGTTCTAACTATTCCACATCGCGACGATTTCGAAGATGGACAATGAGCTTATTTTTTGCTATTTTAAATATATCAGGGATTAATATTCACCACATATATAATAACTTTGTCCCTCGACAGATTCGACGAATGGCTGCCAATATTTTAAAAATTAAAATGGTGGATACTATTGAACCTCAACAAGACACGGGAGATAAGAAGAGAAGAATATGTGCTTTTTGTGTTCTTAAAAAAGACATAAAAACAAGTTCTGTTTGCGCAATATGTAAAATACTGATTTGTTTAGAACATACCGTAAAAATTTGTCCAAATTGTAAATAATCTACATTTCAATATATATTGTCAAATTAAAATAATACATATTTTCAACCAAATAAATGAAAATAATGTGAGTTTTGTTGATACAACAAGATGTGGGTCTGAGAGACTCACTTGTACCAGTTACTTAAAAGATATTTAGTTGTAACAGTTGAAAACTATTAACTTTGACATCTAATAAAAAAATCAATTCAATCCCGATTAATTTTATACAATTTTCTCTAAAGCCAAACTATAAAGTATCTTAACTATTAAAAACTACCCAGTTCTGATCTAAATAGACAAATGGAACGTCGTTAATGGAAAATATGAAAGGTTGCGTTTTTTTTCAGTCGAGCGGTATGTACATAAGTAAACTGAAGGCAAAGTTTCCATTAGTGCAATGCATCTGACTTTTCCACTGCTTTCATTATATTGGTTTTTTTTTAATTTCAATCTGTTTGCGGAAGTTACCTGTGCTAGCACTTTCTTACCCAAATTGAAATTCACTTCATATAACGATTACCCCAATTGTTTCTTTTTCAAATTATATGAAGAAGAAATTATCATTGAATTTACTGTTTGGACCCTTACTTTGTGGAATCTACTCATATTATTGTTATAAATGGAACTAACTGTTTCTAATTAATTCCACTATTTAATTGAAAGATTTATGAAAATTATTAAAGGATATTGATAATTATTTCGATATTGACATATCATCGTCAATATCGAAATAATTATCAATATCCTTTAATAATTTTCATAAATCTTTCAATTAAATAGTGGAATTAATTAGAAACAGTTAGTTTCATTTATAACATTAATAGAAATTATCATATTTTGATATGAATTAAACTTTTTGCAATTATTGCTTAAAAAAAATTTCTCAGTTCACTTTCGAAATATTATAATTTTTAGGTACAAAATGTTCATTTTCGAATGCATTTTCATTAAGTGTTTAGTACACAGAGTTAGTTTTGAGTATGGAACGCCTCAATTATCTCGGAAACGGATAGCACGATTTTTATAGATTTTGATGTGCAAGGATTTTGTGTTATGGCCGATATTATAGTTGTCAGATCTTTCGTTTTTCCGGAATAATAATGAACTTTGTTTTTTTGAATGGATCATCCTGTATATTTTTTGCCTTTTGAAATCCTTAAGAAATACTGAATATTTTTTATGTACCCTTTACATAAATGCCATAATTTCTGAGTTATAGCTACATTTACATTACCTTCGCCGAAGTTAAAATAATCTATTATTTAAATGGCTATGTTTGAATAAAGCCAAGCGATTTTTAAAACATGCCTGACTGCTCAATTATTCTTATCTCTGTTGTAATCCTATCTTCTGATTCCTGAATATTGGCAGGTTTTGTTTTATGAACGATGTTTTTTGAGTGACCCCGCAGGAAATAGTCTAAAGGATTCATGTCTGGTGAACGCGGGAGCCATTCGATAAAACCACGCCTTCCAATCCATCTTCTGGGATACATATTATTGAGGTAATGCCTCACCACACGCGCATGGTGAGCTGGAGCACCATCTTGTTGCAGCCAAATAACACTAACACCCTTCAAAAATTTAATAGTGCGCCTATGATAGACAGTGACCCACACAAAGTTTTTCCACTACCCAACACCACACAACGCGGCTAAGAAAGTTTTCAATTCAATAAATGGAAATGTTAAACAACGCTTAAGTGGTGTCGGCTATACTCTGTGAAAGGTGTCGGTTACGCCACCAACCCATATTAAAAATTACTCAACGCGACCAAACAAGTTTTCAAATTTTTAACTGGAAGAATATTATATTCATAGTTACTGTAAAATCGGGTGTTCGACTTACTTTGTTCCTCCATCCTAAAGAGTCCCATTTTTTAGAGTGTTTTTGGATACAATGCATAGCTGTTGATATATTATGGGAAACTTTGTAATATTTACAATAACAATGTTCAAAAAGGGCTAGGAATCATTTTTGTTGTATTACCTCCAATATGCCAATAACAGGATCTCAAAAAAATTAAACTTTGAGTGTTGAGTATGGTACTCCTGCATCCAGAGTGGATTTTCCGTAGCTCAATGCCGACAATCTAGATAACAAGCTATTTGTTCCTAATAATCATTTTAGGAATGAAAACATTCCTTTCGAAAAAAGTTGGGACTATGAGGTTTTCGTGGCTGTAGTTCTAATTTAATAGGAAATTGAAAGTGAATATAGGGTATAATATTCGAAATAATATATTCTTAACACGTTCGCATCGACGGTGGGATACTGACTTGAACGAGTTATATGTATCTTAAATTTGTAACGACAACCGCAGAGTTTATAATATTGAGTATACGGCTACAGTAATGTAACAGGATATTTATGTTAAGGTTGGGTCGTCAGGTAAACATTGGTGGTTTGAAGGTGTGGAAAGGCCTCTGAGTAGGTGGTGTTTCTGTTCACTTGGAGGGCCATCTTAAGGGCATAAAACAACTACTTCTAGCACTGGGATATGTTCTATTTATTACACTACTGTACTATGATACATTACAATACTTAAGATTACTAACTAAATGTAAAGTACCTAGCCGTATGGCGTATTCATAATTGATGATTATTTATTACTGATGATTAAGTCATCTTATTGATTTCTTACTACTGAAATATATTGAATGCTCCCATAATGAATATATGAATGTATATTTATACGACCAGTCAAGTTCACCAAAAGTAAATATAAATAACACTGTTTGTGTTTATTTCACGCTCTGAACTTGACTTCGTACCTTTCGACCTTCTTACTCTTCATTTATATAATATTAAAACGTTCTAAAGATTTATTGAAATGAGCTCAAGGGAATTTGATTCTTATTTTAAATATTGAATAGATGAGGCTATTACTTGATGAAGATCCATACTAAATGATGAAATAAACAATTTAATTTGTTTGAATCTCCATTTTATTTTGAACTGACGTTCAATTTAAAATCAGTGACGCGTTTCGCTACACAGTAGCTTTTTCAAATTTGAAACCAACCAAACCAAGTTTGGTCCCAACATAACAATAAATAAATTCTTAGTCCATGAAGTAATATAAAATTAACGTAAGAACACGAAGTTAAATATCATAAACTATACATATAATCTAGATAATTATGTATGATCATCGTTAAAGCGGGGTAAACATAAAGTAGGTTTGTTTGGGCAAGTTTCGCAAAAAGTTCTTACTTTTTTAGTTTCAATTTTTGCTTCTTTTAGACCCCTTTCTTGTTGTATTTTTTTTATAGCAATTTGTGTACCGTTTTCTGCAACTTCTGGCTGATCCGTCATATATTAGTAGTTTGTGTCCTATAAATCCTTTATTCTTTGGTTTTTTCTTCCGCCTCCAGAATTATGTTTTCATTATTAGTTTCGGACTGCAGTAAGCCTCGCATTATCTATTCCCGGATATCAAGAATGTCCTTTTTAGTATTTCTGCCAAAATTGTTATATACAGCCCAAAAATTTACTAAACTCGTACCAAGGAGCACTTCAAATATAACTTTTTTGTACCATCTTAGAGTTTCCCGGAGGCAATTGTAAGCTGGCATTTGGTCTGAAACGTCTACTCCCTTTTTCGCATTGTTTATAGGATATAACAGATGAAGGTTTCAAAACATTCCCTCCATTTCGAGTTTTCCGCCCTGTTTCTTTCAGTTCGGGTGTATGACTGGGGACGGTACTCATCATTAGCACAGGACGTTTGTCAACCCACTTCAATACTCTTACTCCGTGCTGATTTTGTTGACCATATACTTCACCTCTTTTTAGTTTTTTTGGCAGACACTTTTCGCGTATCCCTTTCTTTTTGACCTCAAAGTACCGCAGACATATAAGTTTTAGATGATAGCAGATCTCTGGAGAACTGCACACTACTATAGTAATTGTCAATATATAAAGTTCTGTCTTCGCCTAACAACTCACTTAAAAGTACCATACAAATTTTATAAGTATGACCTCGGCTATTGGGAAAATCTTCCTGCATATATTCGAAGGTCAAAAGTATATCCTTCTGGCGTTCAAACTTTGTAAATATTCACTCCATATTTATGAGTTTTAGCTGGGAGATATTGTCGAAACATAATCTCCCCCTCCTATGCACCATACTTTCGTCGATCACAATACTTTCACCAGGAGAAACAGTATCTTTGAACTGCTGGCATATCATCTCTGTTACTTTTCTTAGTTTGAAGAGTCTATCTTTACCAGCAACAGGATTTTCATTGTTCGCTAAATGTAAAAATTGTCAAATCTGTCACGTTTTATTATATCTGGGATTAACTTGTGTCCAAAAAGATCATTTTTTGTCCAATAGTGTCGCTTTTTGGGTAGATGGTTGATGCCCATTATAAATAGAATTGCCAGAAAATGCTTTATTTCATTTCAGTGAGTATCTTGCCATTGTCGAAATATAGATCGGGGTCGAAGTTGATGTGATCTAAAATATTGAGCTGCATAGCGATTAGTTTCTGTAACTATAATGTCTACATCTTAGTCAGTAACAAACTGTCTGTATATAGCATATGGATTTGTTAACTCTATAGTGTGCGCTTTTAAGCCTTCCTGTCCAGAAAAATGAAAATCTACAGGTATGTCAGTACGTGTTTCCCATTTTTCGACTTCTTGTGAATCGTGTTCCTGCAGATCCTCTTGTGCGACTTCAGTTTCTTCAGAGTCATCCCTCTCTTGCTTTTCTTCTCCATAATCGCAATCTTCGTCTCTCTCGCTTTCAAAATCTACATCAGAGAGAACGTAAGACTCGCCAGAATCTTCGTATGGCTCGTTTTCTTCTGAAGAGGGAGAACTTGAGGTTAATCTGTACCAACTAGATTGACGGCTACTGGAGAAGGCCACAGTTGTTCTTGTTCATTGGACGTAGATGGCTGATCGAAGTTTGAAGGAATTGCGAAATATTGTTGATCCTGATATCGGTTAGAAGAGGCCACGGCTGGATCCCCGTCATTTGATGTGGTTGGTTGATCGATGGCATTTGGATGAGTTTGGATTTCTCTTGAGAGACCAACGAAAGAATTTTTTTTCATTCATTTCATTAACTCTTAGCTACTATCTGAAACAATGTATTCAATATACAAATCATTTTAAAAAGTTTATCCGGTGGCCACTGGTGTGACACGACGGCTCCAACAATTACATTTTACTTGTGGTCGACGTGGCCCACCACAAAAAATGGGTAAAACCCAAAAAAAACTTCAATATCAAGTATAAACTTACTTTATTTTACAATATTAACACAACTTACAAATAAAATAGTGAAAAAAAAATTCCGGCCAATTGGAGTTAATTTATAATTGGTTATCGTTGCGAACGTGTTAATTTAGAGTAATGGTGAACCATATTTTCATTAGACTGGATTACAAACAACTTATATTAAACACCTTTCTTTGTAGCCTATCATAAATCGAAAAATTATTAAGTGTCGTTACTTTTTTTACACACTGTATAAACATTTATAATCGTTACAAAAAAAATGGATTTGACAATCAAATATCTCTCGGTATATATTTTTTCCTTTCCGATTCTCATGTCGATTGTTAGCTTCCATCACCCTCGGTATCATAAAAGAATACAATATTATATGGCACAAGCAATCGATGTGCCCGTCAAACTCGCCAAAAAAATTAAAGTAGCACACGTGTAACTTCGAATCATCCTTCAAGAAACAACCCTATTATGGTTTGGATCAATGAACACCATGTTCGGAGAAATAACAAATGATGCTGGGTCGGAAAAATAAAGGGAAAAAAAATGAAATTGTTATAGGGAATCAAAGAGCATCATTGTGATTTATAGGTAATTTGCATTGTAAACATTATACAGAAGTAATCTTTTGATTTGATTTGCTTCACAACTATGCACTTACTTGACATATTTATGTACAGATATACAGGGTGTTTTTAAATTCATGCAAAAAATTGCCCATATAAAATTTTAATGGGTCTTTTATATGATAAAATTTCGTCAGCCCCTCCCTTCAGCGATATCCCCCTCAAAAGGTGCTGAGTAGAGTTGAATTTTTTTTTTTTGAATAAAGATTTGGAATTTTGTGATTTTCGTTCATCGCAATGACTAACCACCTGTATATTACAAGGGGATAAAACTATCATCCCTTTCTTTATTTAATTTTGAATCTTTTTCCGAGATTAAGTTTTGTGAACTGAAAATTAGAATAGAAATTTTTCACTGTACAAAAAGTTTCAAGCATTATTTAATTGTTCTTAATTCTAACTTTTACATTATATTTGGGAAATTATTAACAAATGAAGTATCGCCGCAAATTATATGTTTTTACTATAATGTTTTTAACATCTACTAAGATAACAAAATCGAAACCCTTCGGCATGCATCAGTTATTTGTTTTTTTTTTCACCTTTTTATCAATTTTCAACCCTCGCTTATCAGCCCTCAGTATCTCTTGGATTTGTATGCCTTGTTGCTTTCGGATGATAAAGTAGTTCTCCAGGAATGCTTCCAAGTACACGGTATCCATAAGTTAATTGTTCTAGTTTCTTAGGATTTTCAATGTCCACTGGAGCGTCGATTATCCAGTTTGTGCCTTGGGGAATAGCTTAATTCTACTAGTTTTTCACATGAAACTCGATAGTGAAAACGGCTCCCATTCGAAATAATGAAGCCTACATGTGTCTTGGACTATTAGCAAGTTACATTTTGTGATTGGATGACATACGAAATCCTCAATTCCTAGAAAACAACGAGGTTTGCGAACCTATTGAAACCAGCATTTTATTGGGCATTGCGTTTTATTTGATAACTGAACTACACTGAACATTAAACATTATAAGAAAGGTATTTAATAATATTTCAAGTTGTTATAAAACGAATGGTAGTCTGCTCTTAGAACTTTGGTTAATTCCTGCAAGTGATCATATTTGTCTTTTTGAATGCCAGGAGCAGTGGTGTTCGGTTTTTCTGCTGAGAATTTCACAGGTCTCTGTGGAATACGCTGCCAGTCATCTGTCATTTTCAATTTGTATTCTATGTTTAGTTCGGATAAATTGTACTTTAAGGCTCTTATATCTGTAACAACCGGGTCACCAGCCTTTTCCCCAGGGCGAATGGAGCTGTAATATTTTAAGTTAGAGTATGCCTTAAAAAATGTGTGGTTTATGTAAATCACATTGTAAGGCATGGGCTTTTTTCGTGCTGTTTCAATAATATTCACAAAGTAAGAAGGAACGCTTATAATTCTATCCTTAATTTTTCGTTCTATCACACTATGCACTGAGTCGCAACTCATTTGTGTGTGACCCTTCTCTAGAATATTTTGAATAATACACACATTTTTTAACACTGAGCATTGTAGCAATGCGTTTGACAAAATAGAGTTCCTCTTTTGGTATGTACAACCATCGCTCCACAAAATTATTCCCTTTACCTGGTCAGTACAGTTCATCTCTATGTAATCTACAATGCACGAGGAGAATTCATTTGCTGTGACATTTCCTTCACCCTCATGCCAAACGAAACAGGTAACCTCGTGTGTGACGTTATTAAACAATGTAAAGTTATGACATATGAGTTTTTTTTATAGCATATGGCTGAGGCTTTTAAAAGTGGGCTCAAAAGAACCGCCTGTAGGTCCATTGTAATCACTGGTATACTTTTATCTAGGTTAGCTCTCTCTGTATCTGCTTTCATTTCACCTCTTGCGTCTTCTTTTCTCTGTTGATGCTCTAACCATTTCTCTTCTCTGTACATCGTGCATGCAATACAGATCGCATTGATCCTTTTTAGGTTGGAATAACCCAATATTCATCTGAGAATATATTTTTTGGAACTGAGTAAGGGATAATGGCCTCTTCTTGGCTTCAATACAGTGTTCAATGTATAGATCATACACTTCTTTTTGGCATTTAAAAATTGATTCTAAATATAGCTTGCTGGATTAACACCTGCAGTAATGCGAAGGCATTTCTGGTAATTCATTCAAAAACTATTCCAAAAGCTTATTTTGCTCAGGTTTAAGCGGAACGTGAGGTCTTGTCCCATTCCAATTCCTAATGTGTGCAAAAACATTGGTTTGCATACACTTAATCTTTTGTTATCTTTTTCAAGTGGTACATAAAAGTAACAGATTTTTTAAAGTGCTCAGAGATGTATTTTCTACTGGATTTTGGTGGACCTACATCCATTAATCCTGAAACATATACTTTTCGTTGACCCCAGTCCATATTCTCCCAAAAATTGTTGAAGGCTGCCAAACAAACCTCAGGAGGAAATTCATTACAATATCTATCTATCTATCAGAGACACTGTGTTGTATCTTGCCAGCCTATTAAGGGATTTCCTACTGTTTTGTTCAACCCTTGACTTAGTGGTTGAATTTCTGATAGATTCTAGCACAGCATGGCTGTCAGTCATCAATAAAGCTCGGATTTATAGGCAACACAAACTGAAGAAAAAGGTGATTATATAGGCAAATATTTTTATTGAAAAAGGCAGAAATCTTAACATAAAGGCAATATAGGCAAATGCTTTTAATTCCCTGATTATTAATAATAAGTTATTGAGAATTTATTATAATATACAAAGTGAATTAACTTAACATTAACTTAACACAAATTTATTTGCACAACATAACTAAACAATTGTTAATTAATAATTAATAATTAAACATTGTAACCACTTGAAATTTTATCATTAATAGCTACAACTAAGTGCTTCTCTATATTTTCTGTTTTAAAACTCTGTCTTATTTCACTTAAAATTAATTTGTACATAGAAAATGAACGCACTACATCGACAGATGTAATTGGCGCATATTTAAGAGAGGATAATAAATCTGGCCCAATTTGTAATTCTTTGGAAAATGTCCCATTGACAACTTTAGCAACATTACATAAAAAGGAGAAACCTTCATTCTTGTCAAAAACAAATTTTTTTAGTAATTAATTGACCATTACTTCCAGGTGCCGATTTAATTTTAGACTGTAAATTATCTATTAATTTAACTGACTCACATAAATTTATCTCTTGCCTTTCTAATAAGGTAATTGTGCTAAAGATTAATTTATTATTGCTATCGATATATGCGAGTTGCTGTTTTAATTTCGGATTTTTTTAAATATTTTTTGCTTCTCGAATTGCTTCGGAAAGATCATCACCAAATTCTGACATTTCTAATTCTGTGTTCAAAGTAAAAGAACACTGCTTCGAGCCACGTTCCCCACCTTGTAATCACTGGTTTAGGTGGCGAAGGGACACCGGGAAGTCTTTCTTTATACATTTGCACCCTCAAAGGAGCCTTTAGGAAAACTTTTTCCATACAATTAATTAAGTCATTCACCAACGGAAACTGATTTCTTATTTCTTCCGCAATTCGATTTACACCGTGGGCGACACAAGAGCAATGGATTAAGTTGGGATAAAATACCCTTAAATTGACCATATTATATACTGCAGCATCTGAAAGCATTAGAACTATTTTATTGGTTGGTATAGCATTGGGTAAGAAGGGGTTTGTTAAACTATCTTGTATAAATCTACTTATAGTTAAATTGTTTGTTTTTTCTAATTCTTCAACGGCAACTAAATAAGGTTTGCTTGGAAAGTTTTCGTTCAAAATTCCAATAATTAAATTAGCTATATATCTGCCGCATACATCTGTCGTTTCATCCTCGACAATATACAAGAAATTGCCATCTAACTCTCGTTTAATTTTCGAAATACATTCCACATAGCATTTGTCCATAGTATGTTTTCTCAACGTACTCTCCTCCGGTAAGGATTTATTAAAATGTTTTTTAAAAAATAACTTAAAACTAGGATTATCAACTTTATACAGAGGTATATTAGATTCAATCATCATCTGACATAAATCAAATTTAAATGTGTCCTCCTCCTTTTTTTGAACTGCTTACACTATCTCGCAGAGATGTTTGGACTAACTTAGAGGAATTTAATTTTTCCAAATTCCGTTTGTGAAGTGGAGTTCCACAATGATGATCAATAAAGTACTTTTTTGTAATTGAAATCTGAGGATTTTAAAAAATAAGAATAATTAATTAGAATTTTAATACTATGTAGTTATGCGGTGACTAAGAGAAAGAAAAAATGAAACTTACTGATGCGCCACACGGTTTACAAAATGCTCCATCTCCTTCTAGAGCTAGTTCCGGATATGGTCGGAACCAAGCACTTAACTTAGAAGTCATCTTTCTAAATAAACTCACAAAACGTCTAAAACTTTTTAAAATGTGTGTTCTTTACTTTTCGGTATACGCAACAAAACTAAACTCTGATTCAGTAACCGTCTGTACAACTGATATAAACGACAAAAAATTAGGGATTTCCCATTTGTTAAGCCTCTTCTTAATCCGCAAATAAGTAGGTAAATTTTCCCAGAAGACAAATAAACCATTAATATTTTATTACTATCCCAAAATTTTATTACTTAAAGGTTTAGTAATAAAATGAAGTACCGAATATGAATAACATCATCAGTAGGGTAGCATAAAAGTTTAAAAAAGGCACAAAAAGGCGGAATTTACGAAAAAATGCAAAATATACAAAAATCTTCTAGAATAGGCAAAATAGGCAAAAAAGGCATTTTGACTATAATCCGAGCTTTAGTCATCAATACAGGCAATGGCGGCAATGGTCTTGGAACACAGAAGTATATCGACCCCATTCGCCTCCTTCCATTCCTCCTCACCCCTCAACATTATCTTCACCATGTTCTCCCAATACGCCGCCTTCCCTAGTTTCCTCTCCAACTTCTTCAGCACTTCCTCGTTCCTCCAGCATCTAAACACATGCCCCACATCATCCTCCACTTCACACCTCTCGCACACTCCAGTCTCTCTTTTTCCAATCTTGTGGAGGTACCCTACTCTCGACCCATGTCCAGTGAACACCTGTGTCAAGAAGTAGTTCACCTCCCCGAATTTCCGATCCGTCCAATCTCTCCTATTCCCAATCGCTTCTTTTAGCGCGCCCTGATACTCCTCCCACCTTCTCTCCATTTCCTCCTCCATCCCTTCCTGTACTTCCTCTCTGGTCGCACCCCTCCAGCGTTTATTTCTGGCTCTAGCCATCACGTCCAATGGGTAGGTCCTTGCCAGCACCGTTGCTGCTAGTCCACCCACTATCCTCTACCCCTGCACCACCCTCAGCAATATACCTTTCTGCACCCGCAGGAATGGCCTAACCATCGCATTCACTCCCGCTCTTTGACCCCACACCTCCGCACCGTAAAGCATACTCTGCTCTACCCCAATGACCCTCCTCTTCCACTCTCCCGGCCCCTTCACATTACACAATAATCTCCCCAGCCATGCTTCCCTCAGTTTCCCCTTCTCTGCCGCCTTCAACATGTGTGTTCAGAAGGATAATTGGCTATCCAACATTACCCCTAGGTACTTCACAGACTCCTCCATACGAATTCCCCTTCCCTTCACCATCACCCCCACTTCCCTCGTCTTGCTCCGCCCCTTCACTAGCAACCCCTTATCTTCCGCCATTTCTAGTCCGACCGCTTTATCTTCTCCACAATCTTCCTACAAATTATTTCCGCCTTCCTTTCTATCTCCGCCTCTCCCTTTGCCGTACATACCAGACACACATCGTTAGCATACACCGTGATCTCACATCCCTCTTCACATACTATACCACAAACCTCAATAAACACACACTTCCACAGCGTCGGTCCAAGAACCGAGCCCTGGGGCACTCCTGCCTCCGTCACATACCTCCTCCCTCTAGTGTCTACTATCACACGTCCCGTCAGGTACCTGTACCCTGTACCCTATATGGGATGATAATTTTCACTCGCCCAGTGAATATATTCTCCGATATAATGCCAACCAAACTCATGTGAAATATTGGTCTTTCTGGGATTATCCCAGTTGTATCAGTGTGTTCTTCTAGAACATTGGTCGGAGTCCATATGCCTCACAATTTTAGCCTTAGAATAGCCACCATCACCTCGGCCCTCAAAAAAAGTTCCAAGGGACGCAGACCAATAAGGGCTTCCATTGATGCCGTTCCCGTGCAGTTCATTACCACGGTAATACCCAGAAGAGCTTGTCTGTTGTTGTTGCCCTGGTAGTAACTCTTTCCAGGTATATCTTTCAATTTAGTTTGGAATCAAGGGTGACTCCTAGATACTCAACTTTCGATATTTCTAGTTTTTCTCCGAGCAGTTGTACTCTGCCTTGTTGGAGAACTCTTCTATTCGTGAAAGCAGCTATTTTTTTCAATTGAATGGTCCTCTATAAGGCACCAGTTTTCCAAAATTCGTAGCGCTTCTTGTAGGAAATGAAATGAAACTCATTCGTTGATCAATGTATTCGAGAAAACTCTTTTATAATGTGCATACGTTGAAATTTTCTTAGCAGCAGGAAATTTGAGGTGAAATAGAGAAAAAGAAAAAGAATGATTGAAAAATCGAAACCATCCGGACCAAATGGAGACTATGGAACTGTAAAAGAGGTTTTAACTGTAGAAGAAACACAAAGTAGGATTTTTTTGAATGGAACTAATTGTTTCTAATTAATTCCATTATTTAATGAAAACATTGATAATAATTCTAAAATATTATTGATAATTGTTTCGATATTGGCATATCATCGTCAGAATGATTTTATGTGATGCCTTCTTTATGTAGGAAGCAAGAAATGGAATCAGCATGGACAAAGAGTGATGAAGATTGAGTTTACTACTAGAGGACAAAGTACTAATCCTAGGAGGTTAGAGAAGAGAATATGCAGGCTAACTACTTCAACCTTTGGTCAAAAGAGAAAAACGACGAATGCGTGTGCTTTGAAATACTATTATGAATTTTAATTTGGCCAGGTTGTAACAGAAATGTCTACACAACTCTTTTATATATCAATTTCCGGAAATTAATTTAATAATAAAAAAAGTTACCTCAGCCTCCGTACTACTGCAATAAACTTACAACGTGTACATACAATTTGCAAAATAAAAAAATATCCATTTCTGAAAGTAATAATGATATCGCCTACTCGTACTTCCCCACGTTCAATTTTAGTACTTTAGATGTCTGAGCGGAAGTCTATTCAGACTGACGATATCAAATTTATTTATTTATTTATTTACGTGCATTACCCATCCATTTACAATGATTAAAATTTCATCAGTATTACACTATAACATAATTATTGTGAAAATATCAAGTAAAAATAAAAATAAAAAGACAACATTTAAATCTCTTAAAACAAAAGTGGAAAATTCAAAAAAAATTGAAACAATTATTTAAAATCATTAAAATATATGCTTAATTTCACTGAGTAACATAACCATATCCATCATACCCTATCTAAAAGAATCAAACGTATTCCTACTCTTATTTATCACAAAATGACCCTATAAAATGCTCATAATTATTAAAGAAATCTAACTCTGGTAAAAGCTATTTGCCAAACGTGTTGTTCTGAAAATGTATGAATTATGGCCTATGTTCGTACGATAGAGAGATTGATAGAATGCATTAGCTGATCTAGAGCTTCTTACAGGAACCATGAAATTAATTTTACTAAGTAGGCATGAGCAGTTAGAAAGGGAATTTTAGATTTTGATCATATTTTTAAGATCATTATGATCTCTTCTGGTTTTCAGAGGAAATAGTTGGACTTGTTGTAAAGGAGATTGAAATCATATCTATATTTATCTAAACTCGGAATATTAGACTTAATTGCTAGGAATCTAAAAAATGTACGCTGGACTTGCTCTATTTTGTGAATGTAGCATGCATATCCTGGATTCCAAACCAAATATGCTTACTCCAGGATACGACAAGGAAATTGTATAGTAATCGGATTGCATAAATGCATAAATATTATCAAAATCTCTGGTAAATCTTTTCACAAAACCCATCAATCTCATTGCTCTCGATACCATATTATCAATGTGGAAGGAAAATGTCAAAGATAAATCAATATATACTCCCATATCTTTGATTAGTGACACCCACGATATAATGGAATCATTAATTTTATAATCAAACTTCTTCCATGTCCTACTCCTGGAAAAATATATGCAAAAACACCTATCAGCATCCATACCATTCAAATCACACCATTCAACCAGCCTGCTTAAATCAGATTGAAGCATTCTATAATCTTCGGCAGTGTAAACATTTAAATAGAATTTAAGATCGTCTGCAAAACAAAAAAACTTACAGTAACTTGAAACAATCATGAATATTATTTAAAAATGTGCTAAATAGCAGAGGCCCTAAATGGGAGCCTTGAGGTACTCCAGAAGGGACAATTATTTCATAAGATCTGAAACCATTGATTTTAACAATTGATGATCGGTTTAAAAGGTAACTGGTAACCCATCTTAAAAATGATCCACAAACACCAAATGACTTCAGTTTGCTCAAAAGAACCAAATGATTCACTTTATCAAACGCCCTAGAAAAATATGTGTAAATTGCATGCACTTCCCCAGATTCATCCAAGACCCCTGACAAAAAATGTGCGAGAGAAGATTCAACTCAGTTGACTTACCCTTCTGAAACCCAAATTGTTCAATAATTATAGTCCCTTAAATACTGAAGTCAAGTATTTTGTGATAATACACTCAAATATCTTTGGAATGCAACTCAGATTACAATACTCTCCTATAATTACATACATCCGCATACATCATCATCTTTAGTATAATCGGAGGAATACCATCTGGACCAGGTCCTTTAAAATTACTCAGCTTACAAATTTCTTCGTATATACTAGATATTGAAATTGGAAAATTACTGATACTAATATAATTACTAGAAGTTGCAGAGATTGTATTACATTGTTTTGTAGAATATACTATTTGGAAATAGCTTGCAAATAAATTAGGAAGATCAGGGCCCAACATACTATGTGGATTACCATAAAACATTCCAGAAGGTAAATTATTATCTTTACGTTTTGAGTGTACGAAATTCCAAAACTGCTTAACATTATTATCAACAACTGGAGAATGCTGTGAGTTTTCTATATAATCTTCATAACCAATTTTTGATAAGTTTTTGCACTCTGAGCGCAATTTAGTAAAGTTAATGTAATCTTTCCCAACGTAATTACCAACGTAATTATTAACTATATCCAGATCTGCTGACTTATAGTCATAGTAAAACTCATTAGGATATTGATGAGTAACTGAATTAGTAAATTTTACAAGGTCACTAATTTTTACAATAAGAGGTGGAAAACACTAAGTCTAAGGTATTATTGGATAGAGGTTATGGAATGCACATAATTCTGAAATTATTCCAATCACTTCTGATTCTTACCGGGAAAACCCAGCTATCAAACTTGTCACTGAACAAAACTCTTCTATTAACCATTCTGCTTTAGGCAAATTGAAGTCACCCAAAAGGCAAAGCTGTGCTTTATGTCGTTCTTGGAGAATGTTATTACAGAATGTTTGGTATTCAATTGCTGTAGACTTAGGTGGTAGGTAAACTGCACCAACTATAACGTTTTTTGCAAGTAGAGCCAATTTTGATTCAAATTTTTGTCAACAGCTGTTCTTGTGTTGGAGTTTCGATCATGACACATACATTATAATCAGTTAAACCTAGTTCAGCATCACATATTTCATTTGTCAGTCAAGTTTCAGTTAGGACCATTATTGGATAACAATTAGCAATAACATTATTTTGGAATTCAATTAACTTCGTTCGAATACCTCTTACGTTCTGGTAAAATATTTTATTGGTGTTGACGATATTGTAATGCCCAGTAATTAGTTTTTTTGATGAAAATTATTAATTTTTTGTGTTTGTATAATTTGAGGTAAGACATTACGGTATCTAATTGCCACACGCTCCCCATTCTATCTACGAGATTTAAGTTGATCAGTCAATATGTTCACGTTGTTTAGCAGTTAAGTCAAAATTCACATGAACCTTCTTACCTTACCAGCATTGCAATTTTGGAAACCGTGAAAGTTACAAGAATAAGATGAGAGTGAAGTATTTTTAGGAGTCGAATGTAATGGTACCAAAACATATCTGAAATGTCTGTATATCTATCGATGTGGTCTACCGACAAGTACATGTTTCATTCTACATTGTATTGTATTGTAAATCAAACAAGTTGAATTGATGAAAATAGAATAACAAAAATACGCGCTTTAAACTCAAGTTTCACTCAGAATGAAAGTGACTCGCACCTTGTTTAATGCTTAGGTTTCAATAAGTCAGTCCTCCCCAAATTTCCCAAGCTTCACGATCATTCGTGGGTAAATTAGAGCCCATTGACTTTTAACAACACAACGTTATTTTTTTTAAACGCAGAAAATTTTTTTCTATAAATAGTTAGTTTTTCGAAAATTTCTTAATGGTTTTTTCTTTAAAATTAAAAACTGGTTAAAAAATCAAAAATCCTCATTGCTCTACATGTTAATGTCAATTTAATTGCGTTCATCTAGAGATAGAGACGGTCAATTGATGGAAATTGTATTTCAATATGCTTAAGAAGTATACGATAATTCAAAATTTCATAGCACAACTACTGCCTTAATGATTATTTTAACTCTGTTTCTGCCCTTGGAAAAAATTTAATCAGTCGCAATGTGCTGAAATTGTATTGTTTCGACCTCCATGCAAATAAGTACTAGTTTGTGAATATTGGAAAATATTTCTCATTTTTTATAATAAATTGACATGTTCTGCAATAATATATTACATTTTTCATAATAAATGTTGAGATCTTGGTCCAGCAATATTTTTTCTGGCGTATATTGCTATCATAACGCCAGTTCAGGTTTTATTTCAGAATAAATCGCCCCCGAAATAGCCACCAGTACACAATACGGGTCGATTCTCGTAGGGTAATTTCCTTTGGGAAAGAAATGGAACGTTTAGAAGAGCCCCGCTTTGAAAGTAATCTATTGGTGAATATTCATAATAAAGATATATGACATTTTCTTGTATACACACGATTTATTGTCTTCTAAGGATACATTAATAAAATATATGATCTTTTATTACATTTCACCGGATAAAGTGTTTGTCAAGAGTATACGCTGTCATATATAAAAGAGACAAAGAAAAATGTAGCGTTTTAGGAGTCGCTGCATTTTAAATTTTATGTAATGTCGTTATTCTAACCTACTACATTTTTTTTTGTTTTTGATGCTTCCATAAACCACATGAAACTCTCACTATTTTATTGATGGTAAAAATAATACAGTTCTAAATAAATTATATAGTCGGGAAAATATGTCTAGTAATTTTATTGAATTTACTGTTTGCAACCTTACTTTGTGGGATCCACTCATATTAATGTTATAAATGAAAATAACTGTTTCTTATTAATTCCACTATTGAATAAAGAAATTATGGAAGGATAGTGATAATTATTTCGATATTGACATATCATCGTCAGAATGACAGAAGTTATATTTGATGCGATGCCTTCAATGTTTAATATTTTGAATAGACCAATCTTGTGATTGACTTAAACATGAATAGAAAAAAGTAGATTTGAGATGACAAATATTCAAGCTTAGGTATTAATAGCCCTATGAGAAGAAATACTTGATAAATTAAAATCCTCAATCACCACGATTATATGAAACCGTTAAATTGCATAAAGTATCGAAACCTGTAGTTTACGTCAATACTTCTGATAATAGGTTAGCTGGAAAACTAAACAATATACTTAATAGCTATGGAAGTGTATTTAAATACTCAATTGAAAATTCAATAGAACTGATCAAATAATTAAAAACATACAACTCAAAAGATAACTCCAAACTCATTTTATTTGATGCTACCAATTTGTTTTCTAAAATTCCCCCAAAAGAGTGCCTAACATTTGTGACAAAAATACTAGAGGGTAAAAATATCATTCCAGAAATAATATCAGATATACTTAATTTGTTTAATATATGTATTAATCAGAACTATTTTACTTTTGACAATAAGGTATATATTCAAAATGGAGGTTTACCAATAGGAAGCCTGTATCACCAATTTTGGCAAACATTTTTATGGACAGTTTAGAAAGAAAAATCTTCGAATGTAATTTTCCAGAGAATATCATATTTTAATATAGGTATGTATTGTATTGATTTTTATCTTAATGGATATTATTTATATACTTGTCCCAGGCTGTTGACTTTACTCAGGTCGTGGTTCTATAGTTTTATTTTTTTTTTAAATAAAAATTGTCAAAAAGATTCAATTTTATGGAATTATATTTTACATTGATAAGTTACATTACATAAATTGAGTATTTAATTAAAAGTTATTTTATTTATGAAGAATTATTATTATGATTAATTTTGTATTTGTTCCAATTTATATTATTATTATTCTTATTCTGGTTATTATTATAAATCAACACTTTCCCCTACAATAAACACCCTTTAATTTTGATGTCTAAAATAATGTCCAAATGTCGCCAATTTTATGAGTGATTTAAGTAAATTTGAATTAATTGAAATTTACTTCCCTATTTCTATCCCCCTTGTATATTTTTAATTCTCCATATCATAAGAAATTTCTTGTCGAATATCTTCTAATATTTTGATTTATCCAAGCTTATTTTCATTCCCATTTATAAATCCATAATTCTATAATTCCATAATGAATTTTTATTTCTTAAATTCATATATTTTCTGTATATTCAACAAATTTTACTTTCTCTTCTAAATTTTTCAAAAAAATTCCCCTTATTTATTTTAACAACGCTATTCCAGACTCTGGATATTCTATTATTTTTTAGATGACCCTTATTTTCAATTTAAATTGTTGTATTGGTTTATTTTAACTTAAGACCCAAATTATCATTTGAATGAGGCTTTGTTCTTCTATTTTTTTATAAAATGATTGACAAGAAACTTCATAATCCATCACATTTGATAGTTCAATTACCTTCAAATTTTTAGGTTAATATATTGACACATTTTTATAAAAAAAATCAATCCTATCCTATTAATGAATATCTATACAGTAGATGACGTATTAGCTTGTTTTGTAGGTAGTGAACGACGATTAGATATATTTTTCAATCATATTAATAATTTACACCCAAAAATTGAATTTACATTAGAAGTTGAAGAAAATAACTCAATCAATTTTCTTGATTCAAAAATTCAAAGAGTATATCTGCGTATAGTGGGAATAAGCACATAAGTCAAAAAATCGCATTTTTGTATCAAGTCATAGGTACTGGTTGTTCATCACTCACATATGAAAGTGGATCATGTTATAAATTAAAGGAAAAAACTCTGATAGCTCATCCCCATGATTGGTATTAGCTGGTCCGATTGTGCGGTCCTAGATTTTTTGGACTTTTTAGAGGTTTCAGATATGTTGAAAGGTCCTTTAGTAAAAAAAAAGGCGTTGCACAGAACCATTTTAAATGGCAACCTGTGCGTCCCGTAAAGTACAGCAAACGGTTTGGTATCATCCAATTTAAAAGCAGTTTGGATGATTATGAACAATACCAGGAGGTGCCGTTTTTGCGACAGAAAATATCCGAAAAATGGTTAGCTGATGATGGCAACGTCCAAAAAATTAGGAAAACCTGATTACCAATATCAAAGGAAAACCTAACCTTACCTGTTGTCTCTACTGAAGTTTATTCCGCCAGTTTTTCATAATTTTTATAGGAGCTTACCTTCATCCGACTCAACTGTATCGGCAGATCCTGATTTGGATTAAATCGATGCTGACAATAATCAAAATTGAAAAACCCCGAAAACTTTTGACATTCTAAATTAAAATTGTGCAATTTTTGTTCAAGAATTTTATTGTTTTAGTTCTTAACACTATAATAACTTACTATTATCGAAATAATTATCAATATCCTTCCATAATTTTCATATTTTTTCATTAAATAGTGGAATTAATTAGAAACAGTTAGTTCCATTTATAACATTAAATACAACAATTTCTTTAAAAACAGAAAACAACGTAAGTAAAAAATTGATAAATGTATAAACAAAAATATCCCCATTGAAAAAGTCTGGGATATATGAACTTAAATGTAATGCTTTCTATATTGCCAAACCAGTAGAAATTTTGAAATTAACCCTCCAGAGGTCGCGCGTGGACCATCACTCTTTATGTCTTCTCTACAGGGAGAACTATAAAAATACACAATATTTACTAAGATTACCAAAAGAAGCCAGTGGATTAGGATTAGGAAAAACAGTGAAAAGAAGTATTAAAATCTTGAAAAAATTCACCTGGAAACAATATTTAACAATATCAAGACCGAGCCGAGAAAAAAATGACGGAGCTATTGTCTGCCAAACTATTTTTTTCTCGATAATTATCCCGCAATGATACTTTCTACGATGTCAGCACTTCAAATAGTTGAAAGATTAAGGAAGTTCATTAATTTGATGGGTTGATACAAGAATATGCTGGGTAAAGTTTGTCGAATGATTCAACTATACATCATAACATATTATGTGAAGTCACACTCGACTGAAATTAATTATGTAGCTGACTTAGTTTTAGCAAGTACTAGAGATAGATAAGAAGTGTGTGTGTGTGTATACGAAAGTCTGGAAAGACAAGAATTTCCAAAGTCTTTCAATATACTACTGGTGTCAAGCTAATGCCATTAAGTTTCCTGCTCCATATATTAGGAACTGGTTGACTACAAGTTTCCATTTACAGTTATTAAATTAACTATACCTACTCTCAAGGTTTATAACGGATCTATCACAAACCGGAATGCAAAATTGAGTTACTTTTAACAAATTGGTAATGAATTTTGCTGATGGGAGTTTTAAACATAAAATTATTACAAAATATCTCTTTATTTATCTTTATAATTGGAAATCCAACTTCTTCATTCCTCAAATTTCTCTTTTAAATACTCATTATAACTGTGCTGGACCTTTAAATGTCTTCTAAAATTCCATAACGAAGAGGAGACATGATAGTAGATATTCGTATTTCTTATCACGTAAAAACATAAATACATTCAGCTAATTATTTCACCACTAACGATTACAATTTTTTTGATATTTTTCAAAACGAATAAAAAACGGATTTTTTATCCACAAAATGTTGTATTCTATTTCCTAACCTCACTTACCTGACACGTGAACCGCGAACTGTTAAAGGAGGTAAATTCGCTGCTACCATCCTAAGAGGCAAATTTATTTGTAAATATCTATCTATCATATGCGAACAACTAATTTTTGAAAATTGCTAGTTACCAAGAGCGTACGATGAAATTTTTAAAGAAGGCTCAATTCATTTGTGTTTTAACTTTTTTTTTGGACATATTTGTCAAGAACTTTTATTATTGGTGTTTCACAAGAAAAAACGTTACGACCTACTAAAATATGTGATATTAAACTCTCTCCAGTATGAATCGGATCGGTACAGAGGTTTTTGAGATATCATGTTCACTGTCTTCAAAAAAGACCTTTCTATGAAAACGTGTTTAGGTTTAAACTAAAGAAAATTCGAAGCTACTTGTTTGTCGTTCTGTAGAATTAACCCTAAAACCTTCAGGGCGGAGCTACAAAGAAAAGCCTTCCAGGAATGAAACTGTCCAAAATATCTCTCGGGAACTTCAACCGAAAGAGATCAAAGCCACTGTTTAGCCTTTGCCAAAACTCATTCAAAATTCTTACTACAATTTGAAATTCTGGTTCACGTTTGTTTGCGAGTTGTTTCAATAATTGATCTGCCACTTCCATACCTGTAACTCTTACGTGGTTGGCACACGTGGCAATATGTACTAAATCAACACTAAACTTGTGCAACAAAGCAGATTGCGTTAAATTATAGTCACTGCTGCCAGAATAACATCTCTGCGCCTACTGACAGAATGTGAACCTTTCTAACTGAGGAGACTTCTTCACCAGGGCAAACTACAAGTGGAAGAAGGTGAGTTCCCCTTCCTGAAGTCACACCAGATCCTGCACTGCATGGAAGTAGTAAGAGCCAGCTGAGCGAAGACAGGAGAGCAATAAACCTAGTTGGCAGTGAGAAAAAGGGCGAAGCGGACAGCTGATTATTAGCTTCACTCCAATTGACCTGATGTGTTTTTAAGAACTACATTTATGTGATACATTTTTAGGAAAAAGGATTCATCAAAGCTGTTATCCCGTCCTCTCCTTTGTTAAGTACGACGCTGTTCACACTTTCTGCCACGTTCAATTCCATTTGATCTGTCATTAAGTAACTGTTTTCTTCCAACAGATCTACTCAATGTCACTAAGATGTACGGATGTTCAGTCATGAATAAACTATTTTGTCTCATGTGCTCAATTTTTATGATAAAGGTGAGTGCGTGACATAAAAAGGGGAATTTATGTGCCCACCCTCCTTCATTACTCACGAGCCGCCACTACTTAACGACAAGCAGACAAAAATAAATTGCCTATAAGCCGATTAAGATTCGTTAAGGTATTTCTGAAATATTTAAATACTCCCAAAATCAATTAATTGAATTGATCATGTCTCAGTCATAACAAGTAACAAAAATTGCGATAAAAACCAGACACCGCTCGAATAATGAGAATAAATATCATCCCTCAAAGCAATAATCTTTCTCAACGACTCGTTTGAAGTACTTTCGTAAGATTTTTTCAATTAAATCGGCATTTTCTTCCTAACTTATGCCTTGTAAAGCATATTATTGTACAATACAGTTTGTCTTTGTGGAACTAATTTTGCTTGAAAAAAAACAACAGCTCGTCAACAACTTTACTGCAAAGTGTATTCTAAGTATTACTAGTCGGAGTAAAACAACCATAATAATCCGATTCCATCTCAACTTTATCAACGAGTTTCCATTTTGTTTTGACCTGAAGCAATTTCTTTAAAGACTCAAACGTAGCTACAAGCGATTGCAGGAGTTTAATTGTTTTGTACTTCGCGTATCTTGAACGAACATTAATTGTGAATAGTTAGCTGAGAAATGCTTTTTTCATTGCAATTGCTCATTATTAAAATTGTGTTATCAAAAGAATTGTTCCCATTTTTCCATTTACTGGCGCTTAGAAAGAAAGATAAAATAACTTTTGAATAACAATATCACCAGCACGAATGATTTGAATAATTACCATCCAACAAATAAGTTTACCATCATTTTTGAACTCCAAATCCGCAGATTTATCCGAAAGCTTTGATTTCCAACCTCTTCGCTTATTTTGCACTATAGATATATATATTAGATTTAATGAGATGGCTAATTGACTTATTCCATTGCAACTTTTTTAGATGTATTGAGGTCCTCTAAATCTCGATTACATTGTTCAGCCTGACTGTTTTTATGTAACCAACCATCACCTAGTACAAGAAACTACACATTCTTCAGCAGTCGCACTAGCATAGGATGTGATCTGCAGTTTCCTCCTCTAGGTGACAAAGTCTTCACACGATTCCGTCTGTCAACCCCATTAGCTATGCGTGTCTTTTTGACAGTTTTCTTATCTTTGCTTTCTAGATCTGATTTCAACTTTGGCGGATGTTCTCTGTTTCACCTGCTTCTGTCCTGACCATTCTAGAGATTTCTTGACACTATTTTCCCTGATGGCATGTTTATGTTCGTTTTTGACACCAGCATTGAGCCTTGTACGGTCAGTTTATCCGGCTTTTTGTTGTCCTTATGACCCTTGACCCTTACTGATCAGGCAAAAGTTTCCGAGTGCGTTCAAGGCACCTACGCAATCCTGTATTAGCTTAGAATTTACCTCAGCACCTTCAGTGCAGCTTGATTGTCTCTGGAGATGGCAGCCGAACGGTATATTCATTTCTGCCTCTCAATTTATTCAACGCAGTGATGAATCACTGTCACTTCGGCTTGGAAAGTGTCGTTTTTACTTCTTAGATAGGCTTATTGTTCCAGTTCCAGTTCCACCATACCGGCTCCTACACCTACTTCTGCCTGTAGCTGTCCGTATACCAGGATGCCTCAACCTGTATGGGTACACGTTTCTGCCAGGCTTTCCTGCCTGGTATAGTTATTTTAAACTTATAATTGAAGCTGTATCTTGTGGTTTCTGTGTCAATTGGTTACCCCGTCAACTTATCAGTTCTTAGTTCTTCGATGAGCTTTCAAGAAGATGACTAGTTTCAACTGTGAAAATGCTTCTCAACCAAGACAATCACATCACGTTTTTTGATATTTCCCTATTCTCTATCTTCTTTATTTTTCTCAATCCTATATTCCTTTTTTCTATTTTCTACTCCTTTACTTTTCTCTGGTTATTTCTCAATTCTCACTTCTTTCAGCTTTTTTTTCTTTTGCCATCTTCTTCTATTTTTCGTCCAATCATAAGTTCTGTTCCACAGTTATTTCTAGTTTTGTATCCTTTTTGAAGTTTTCATCTTTTGCATTTTGTTTTGTCTTTTTCACTTTTTTTCAGGTTTTTCTCCTTTTTGTCTTTATCTCAGCTCTCTGTCCTGCTGTATGTCTTTGCAGTTCATTCTGCTTCTTTCTTCTCAACTGTTTCTGTCTCATCTCGCTTCTCCCAGCTCTTTAGCTTTTCCTGCCTTCCTTTACTTTTTTTGTCGTTTTTTGTTCTTATTACTTTTTCGCTATGTAACTTCCTTTTTTGTCTGGATGGATGACAAGTGAAGCATTTTATGAATTCATAACAAATGTTTTCTTTCCATGGGTTAAGAAACATGAAATACCGTTGCCAGTTGTTATGTTTCTGGATGGTCATTCTTCTCGCATAAATCTACCAATCACTGAGTTTTGTAAGGAAAATGGCATAATAATAATTGCTTTTTATCCCAACGCTACCCATCGCATGCAACCCTTCGATGATGGTATATTTTACCCGATGAAAAACTGTTGGCGAAATGATGTTCGTGCTTTTAGGATCGAAAATAGCGGCAAAAAAATGCAGAGATCTGACTTTTCAAAAATTTTAGAAAAAACTTTCAAAGCAACATTAACCCCTGTCCTAATTCAAAGTGCTTTCAAAGCATGAGGTATTTTTCCTGTGATATCTGATTTACAATTATTGAATGAAGTCGAAGCACGCCTGACGAAGAATGTTCTGTACAATTTTGAATTGGCAAAATCAAATGATGATTTGGATAAGAAATACATTGCCGTCTTTAAATCTTGGAACAGCCTCCATCCAAACACATCAGAACAATTAGACCCATCCTTGCCAATTGCAGACAATTTTCCTGATAATCGAAGAGATACAACTTCTTTGCACAACGCTACCTTGGAAAATAACATAACCGACGATCAAGTTAATCAAACAATGTTAGATATTAGGCTCGACGAATCGTTTTGGTTTGAAAAATCAAACATGGTTGAGGCTAATATTGGTTCAGATGGAGCAATTTGATAGCATAGATAATCATATTGATGAAGACACAAACAAAGATATAGAATGCCTAACTCCTAAGACCACAACATATGTCCATATAACTCCTCCTAAAGAAATTGTACCCAGTACTTCGGAACAACCGGACAAATATCCGACTCCATTTAAGAATGCCCTTTACTGGCCAGAAAATGCAAAAAGAAGTTATCCAGATAATACAGACCCGAGCAAGAAGAAAAAAACGAAAATTTATCCTACAGTCGCTATAAGTGATGAATTTATGGAGTACCAGAGAAGAGTAACCGTAGAAAAAAAGAACAAAGAGAATGAAAAGCAAGAGAGAATACAGAAAAGACAAGAAAAAATTATGAACAAATCAACAAAGAAGAAAGTTATTTTAAAAACTGCTAGACCATCTGGCAAAGCAACTGATATAGCAACAAAAAATTATGAACCAGAACCAACACACAATAAAAATTATACAAAAAATGATTTTGTAGTGATTAAATATGAGGATAAATATTTTCCTGGAATGGTTATAGATAAAACAAGTGATTGTCTGAGAGTTAAAGCTATGGTTACAAGCGGAACATTTTGGAAATGGCCGGAGAAAGATGACATTTTAGATTATCCACCGAATGATGTTGTTTGCAAGTTCGAAACACCACGTCAAGTTAATAAACGGGGTGTATATAAGTGCCAGAGATGGATAATATAAGAAATAAAGTATGATTATTCCTCTTTGTTTTCGCATATTGTAATAATTATTAATAAAAGAAGTATTTTAATATAATTGTTTTTCATGTTCTTTCATTCTTTCGTCTTGTAAGCTGCGGATTTGAAATATATGTTGAGAAATGGAGATTTTAGTATTGAGTTAGCACTAAAAAGAGTATAGGTCGGAAATGGGTACCTTACTGGACGCATTTAGGCAAAACGTGCGCGTGTGGTCTGAAAACGGGGTATATTAGCTCGTTTATCTAGGACTGAAAAGTTCTTTTGAAATATGGAACGCAAGTTACTTATGTTCACTGAATTAACTAATATGGACATTTACATGAATAGTTTTTGATATTTTGTAGCAAAATAGAAATAGAATATGCATCTTCGAAACGATTCCCTTTTTTGAGTGTTTTAGTGGTCGGAATACGGTTCCATTGCTCTATATTTTCCATTTTCCATCTTTCTTCGGCTCTCTGTCTTTTTTTCCCTTTTTGTAGCTCGTTTCGACTTTTTCAATTAGTCTCAGCTCTTCCTGTATTTATTCTCAACGCTCTCTATCTTTTAACCTTTTTTCTCACCTCTTCTTGCTTTCCCTTCTTTCTTATTAGCTCTTCCTGCCTGCCATCTTTATAGTAGTTCTTTCTTACTTCATCACTTCTTTCACATTTCTCAGTATTTGTATTATTTTTTTTGCAGCATTTTTTGTTTTCTCTCCTTTTTTACAGCTCTTTTTGTCTCTCCTTCATTTTTTGCAGCTCTTTTGGCTCTCTTTTATTGTTCTGTCTTGTTTCCAATTTTTGGTAGTCATTCGATCTCTCTGTACTCCAATATCTCCGTCTTTTTCATTTTTCAAATAAAACTCAAAGATTTGATTTCGTCCAAAAACTGGTGGTGTTCAACTTTATAACTGCTTACCCAGTTTCAGTATCTAGGCATAGTAAGAAAATTAAGTTTTAAGTAAGGTTTTGGCAATTTTGTGCTCAATATATTTTTCTATTACTGGATCAATAAAAATAGTTAAATTGCCACTTTTCGCCTTTTTTTGGTTCCATTTCACTGGAACCATCCATTTCTACTTCTCCAACTCACTCAACTATACTTAACACACTATCACTAGATCTCTAACAAAGAGCAGTTACTCTTTGGTGTGACAGCCGTGACCTTCAATATGTATTATTTATTTTCAAAGGTATCACGTATATTTCTCTACGGTTATCACAGAATTTATCAATTCTGAAATCAAATTTGATTACAGAATGCTGGAATTCTCTCTCTTAAGATTGAAGAAATATTCTGCAACACCTCTGCCCCCATGCAATTCAAATGTATTTACATTCTCCTGGACTGAAGAAAATGCTGAAATCACATCAATTTATTAAATATTTATAAGTGAAGGAAATGTTAAAAATGTGATAACAGCAACATCTCAACATCTAACCAAAATTCTATATTTGACAAAAAATCATCGCGGCTTTGTAATTATTTACTTAATTACAGTTTGCTGTAAAATTGTCACATTTCAGTGAAGCGTATTACCAATAGATCGAATATAATAGAATTAATACTATTATAACGGCTTACAAAGTTTTGAAAAATATTTTTCAAAAAACAATGACTTTTCAAGTAAGAAGGAACAACTACTTCTCGGGCTATATGCCCCGACATACATTCAATTACATTTCTACGCTAAACGGGGTTGATATATCTGCAAATATGCGTGGTGATTATATAGGGTGTTGAGTGTATTACAGAATGCTCAAATATGCTCCGCTTTTACATGACCAGAAATTGCCTTTAAGCCTGATTTCTGGTAGTTCTTCGAAAATGTTGTTTTTTATTTTCCACTGATCCTGTTCCACATAGCTTTCAAAACAAATTGGTAAATATCGGAGGTTAGTTTTTATTATTTCATTCGGGTGAAGTTGATTGAAAATTCTTGCCAAAAACCGTGCATAGTAGTTATTTTTAAAATGAAGGTAAAATATTTCAATACTTTCGTATTTCGAATAAGTCATTTTTATTGGATAATAACTGAACACTGTTCTTGGAAATTGAATAGTGACTACGATATTAAATTTCAAATAGCAAATTGCGAATCAGTACCAATTTTTTCATCATTCAAAATAACTTTCATTTTGTAAACAGTTCTCACAATGCAAAAACGTGACACATCGCAATATCCCAACAAAGTTGATCAGATAGCGATTTTTAGAGAAATCCATCTTTTCTTAATTCTACTGAACGTGCTAATCTTGATATAACAGCAAAACCTAATTTTATTTGATATATGTTTTCAATAATTATTTATTCACTTCCGATTTAAATTTAGTTTGAGAGTTCCTAGTGATGTTCCATTCATTTTAAAGATACGAATGTCTTAAATTTCTTCAAACGAAAATATGTTATATAATTTTATCCACTATCAAATTATAATTATTGGAGTTATATCCACACTTATGAAGCATATAAAGTATCACTTCATCCACTAGTGGAATAATGGAAAATACAATCTTAAATCAATTACAGTTTAGTTATTTATTATTGATATTAACATTAACATTTATATTTTTTGTTTTATCATTTTTCTCTAAATAAAGACAAAATATGTGTTCTCTCGGGAAGCTCTGCTCCTTAAGTGTCTGTAAGTGAATTCTAACATAATATATTTAATATTTTGTATAATAATTCCAAGGCTTGATTATTGATTGATTAGTAAACATCGCCTTGAGTTATTACAACAAACTAAGTAGACGTGCCGAGAGAGACTATAAATAGATATTTGTTAGAATACACGAGGTTCCTTTTTTAATATAAACTTAAGAGTCAATCTCTGCCCTAATTGTGGCCAGTCGTTATGTTTTGGGATACTACTTAAAGTATATGTATGTAGATAATCCCAGTAATCAATAAAGTTATTCGTATTATAATGGTTTTATATTGGAAGCAGAGCTTATCCTATAACCAGAACTTATTACAAGAATATCGATATTTGTAAATATCATATCTAATTGGCTGAAATTTATGTTAAACCACCTGATTTCACGCCAGTGGCTTGGAGCTGCGAACAATGAACATACTAAAAGAGTAAACAGACGTATTATCTGATTCCAACATACACAATGTCAAAGTTTATTTCTTTATTTTGCAGGCATCCGCAGAAGTTGCCATGTCATATTCAAAAGTAATAATGATCCAATGACCTAAATTGTTTTGTGTTCCCTCAAATGTCCAGTACTACTTATTATATACTTATTATATATTGAGATAAATGTATGGAAAGCAATTTATTTAATCTTTGACAATATACAGACCTTCATTTATACATCAGTGAATGTTTATAAGGAGAATTAATCAGAAGGTTTCTGAGATTATGTATTTTTCAGTAAATGTGACAACACCACCTATAATGAGTGTTAACGTTTGTTGACTAATGTTTGCTTAGATTTCGACCAAATATTTTATGGCTGTTGTGTTTAACTGTGGTAGATATCGTCAAGAAATGTGAGTATAGATCAATCAGGAATACTTTATTTATTCGTTAAATTATATTCACAAAATAGTGAATCGTTGCGTAGTATGCAAAAAAAATGTATAAGTGGTGTTTACAAATACGTCGTTTCACAAGTAAGCAATGAGTCAACAGTTAGTTCTACAGTTCTGAAACTACTTGTGCCTTATCATTTGACTAATAAATACTATTTACCATTTTTATAATAATAGAATAATTTTTGTATGGTACTGTTGCATTGTTGGTGTAAATTTAAGTAAATATTTGGGTTCCTCGAGATGCAAATCAACTTCAGCAATGGGAAAATATCATTCGAGAGGACTATATTCCGAATGAGGCTAGACTCAATGTCCTAGCCATTTTATTTTTAGTGATACAATGCAGAGCCTGTATCTACTCTGGTCGCCGGCAAACTGAAGTTTTCTTCTCGAGTGATGAATGAACTCAGAATAAGTTTTTCCATTATCATTCGAAAATTTCAATATGATTATTCAGTCAACTTAAACCCTTCCTTACACAGCACGGCACTGTTGTTGGAGGCTGCGACCTTTGCTGTGTGTATTGCTATCCTTGTTTTGGAATGAAAGAATCGATTCAGATGTTGGTTACAAAGTGGTTTATCAGTATAGTCGATTTAGGTAGAAGATTTTTGAAATATTTTGTTGGCAACTTTGAAAGAAGTCCCCCAATAAAATTTTATTTTAAATTACAGAATTCGTTGATACAAATTATTTAAGTGGAAAATTGTGGCAAAGTTGTCAAACCTCATGAAAAAAATAGCCGAATTTCCTCGATATATTATTAATTCTAATTATTTTTTTCCTAATAGTGGAAATGAAATTCAGTCCTCAAGATATGGTATCTATTTTTATAGCAGAATCAGGATTACAATGTGGGAATAAAACAGAAAGGCATCACCATAAAAAATCAGTAGACCTGATCATTGCTCAAGAATCCAAACATCTAAAAATAATCAATATACATTTCACGGAGGTAAACAATCACATTTAGGCAGACCACGAACGTTGAAAAATCCTTTGGGATTATGGAAAGTCTTTCTTTGGAATAAGTGCTCGTATTCTTGGAGGTGTTGAGCTGATAAATCGCTTTGTTATCTCCAGAGAATTGTCGGTTCCTTGAAAATCCCTGACCGCCTATAGTGGGTATTTAACTTATACGATTTTCGTAGTGAACGAAATTATTTACTTTCCATCATATCAGCAGATCTAGACATTTATAATGTTCCCTTTCTACAAGAAACAAATATAAACTCTTTATATATTTTTTTATCAATTGGAAATCAAAAAACTAATCTTTCACTGAATTTTTGGTAAATATATGAATTGTGCCTCTCAAGTTTACAATACGTTAAACAGGTGATCTTCGCAAGCCCCAAAAACATTTTTTTATGAAATTGTTTTGTCCTTGCTGAGTTGATTCCAAAAATGTATCACATCTTGGTACAGGATGGACAAAAATGCATTTGTTATTTATTATTTTAACATTGTATCTATCCACTTTCATAAGTAATCGTAGCTGCTCGACTGAACAGAAAAAGCATGGAAACTATAGGAAGAGATCGGACTCCAATTTCTGGTCATGGTAGAGGGCGCCAGCTTAAATCCAATACCAAAAAGATCTGACTGCATAACAATAATAGCCAATCATAAGCATTCAAAATCTCAATGCACAATATTCAATCTGTTCGATAACAATAAAAAATACAATATAATTTTTATAAATAGGCACCACTTAATAATGACAAAGTGAAGTATTTTGTGAGCAATTATGCTTTTTCTAGAATTCTCACAAGCAATGTATATAATTTCAATCTTATCATAAAAATATTATTTCCTTCTTTATTTATCTTTGAATATTTTTAATCACCTTTGGTAACTGAAAACTCTCTTCGTTTTAAGTCAGCTGCACTACCAACCACATTTTTAATTTTTAACAAGTTTAATCTTTCTTTATTCACTTTCATAAGTAATGATTAAAAGTTGACTACTGTCATTTATGACAACTGAGGTCACTGTTTCTGGATGTTATTGGATTTGCAGTGGCGACGCCGCGGTGAAAAAACGAACTGCTTAGATAGAAGATTAAAAATTGGTGGATTTCATCATCATCCATCATCAGTGGAGCGACATATTTTTTCCGAAAGTATTTATATACTTTATGATCAAATTTTGTTAACTCTCTAAAAGTCTGTCAGATCCATTTATTGATGCTCTAGTCTAAGTTTGCCTAGCCAATAACTCTTTGCAATTCAATAATTTTTTCGTCCAACTTTTCACCTCGATTTGGTTTGTTTTAAGACAATGGGTTTTGAATTTTGGTTCATAACTTTTTGGTTTTCAAAGTGTTACATGGAAACATTGGTTTCGTAGGTTGCCCTAAATTAACCATTTTTTCATCTGAAAACTATATCTTTCTATCATCACGAAAACGAAAACGTTTTCATCGCTTATCTTACATTAACGGTTGGTTTTTTTTATAGTCCAGGAAATGTAGCATTAATATAACCATTTTACAATATTTCCCTCCTGTTGGCTGATTCTGCTTGCGAAATTGCATATTTCTTAAAAATAATAACAACACATGACTTATAACAGTAAAATCTACTAACAAAACATACATCATAAGTAAGGGTGATGCGCAATGTCGTACAGGGCGAGAATAAATTAATTTGTTTATGACGTCATAATTTGCAAATTAATTAAGTTACAGACTCCAGATTTCGTACACGTTATTTGTGAATTTGAGGGCATAATTAGGTGTAATATAAAGACGTTATAATGATAACATCGGGTTCTAAATTCGTTTATTAATAATAATGTTTTTTTGCTCATAACTTTGGACCTAATCGATATTTTTGACGTACAAAGTCTAGTTTTGTAGATCTCTTGAAGAGAGAAGAAAAAGGTCTTCACGTTTTTTTCTGTAAAATTGAAGGGTAAAGAGATATGCACGAAAAACGTCATTTGTTCTGAAATAACACCTTTATTACCTCGTTAAAAAATTTTCCGCAACGACTTCAGAGATCGGAGTGAGTGTATCTTATTCTACATCGATTTTGCCCTCTTGTCAAGCAAAATCAGCCACCAGGAGGAAAACATTGCTCACAACTCTATATTGCTTGGACTATTAGATATGTTGAGGATTTGTTTAATTTTTATTAGTGAGAATGTCAATATTACTCAGAAAGCCATAACCAGTCAGATTATGGAATTTGTTTGACGTATTAGGCAATCCAATGACCTGTCAAACAAACAAAAATGTGCTTTAGGTCCTTTGGTATACACAAGAGTTTTCAAATTCACGCAGTCAAAATAATTACACGCTCTATATTATCTTGACTTGTATGTTTGTTTGTAGCACAACCTTTAAACTCGATTTTTACCCACTTTAAACGCTCAGATTAACTCAAAAATTTGCACACTCGTCAAGGACCGATGACAATACAATATAGTAGTAAAAAATAGGTTGTTATGGAATATTGAACTTGTATAAAAATAAATTCATGAGGTATATTATCGTTTTTGCTTGAAACCTCCTACCAGAGCTGATATGCTAACAGGTGCCGTGGCTCAGTTGGTTGAAGCGACTGTCTAGTGAACAAGAGATCACGAGTTCGAATCTCACCGCGACCTCACGGATAAATTTTTTTTATTTGTTATATACTCAGCGGTGTTAGGAATATGAAAATATGAATAACAAAAGTAGAATCAATCAGCTAAATAAACTATAGAATGATTATAATAATTCAATGTACAGGGTGATTGATAAGTGTGATGAAGCCCAGTAGGTCTGTTATCATAGAAGATACCGAAAAAAGTAAGACATGAAAATTGCAGATAGCTTCATATTTATGAATTAGTTACAATGATACGGGGTTTTCCATGACTCGATGCCAGATCAAAGTTATGTTTTTTTGTGTAACGTAACCTTTGAACTCGATTTTTATGAACTTTAAATGAGAGACAAATATAGGCATATATGCCTCTGCAGGTTTCGTTGACCCCCCGAATATAGTACTTACTATACTCTCAGCACATTATTTCTCCTCGAATAGAGTCGTTTCCAGTTTCCAGTTAAAGGTTGTCTTGTTGTTTGTAATAGTTTCTATTTAATTCAACCCAGAATTTATGTATTTAGTTTTCTTGGTCCTTGAGGCCAAACTTTTTAACGAAACCATTTTTTTTATAAATTGATAAATTTTGCAGAACAATTCTCCAAATTTTGACCGGTCCGTATATATGCCTTATTTTTCTTGTTAAAATGAAAAAAAATGAGAATAAAATGCCAGCCCTGCGTTTTTACCCCGTCAGACATCAACGGCTTAGAATTCCAAGTTGTTTAGTTTCTGTAGAATTCGTTTGCTCTTTCTAAATTGATTATAAGGATGAATCAAGTTACTTTCTCGGAGCTGACAAAACTTGAGTAGTGAAGATGTTCCGGACCACGTTTCAACGTTTCAACTGCCTTGTGTTTGAAGTATTATCCATTTCAAAATTACATTAATCATTCACGAATCAAAAGAACAAGATGACGTAGGTTTATTTACAAAAATACGTTTAAAATATAGTCATCAGTGAAGATGAAATATGAAATTTTTTCTTTCGTTTTTGCTTAAACCGACTACCGTTTCTGTTATAGTCCGAGCAAGTAAAAAATAATATTCAAATTCTTGAATTAAAAAAGAATCATTATGAAAAGTTGATAGTTACTCTTTGGCCGGTTTTTCATTGGATTGGTATATTTATCACTGGGAAAAATATCTTGACAACGAAGAACAATAGTGGAGAAACATGTTCCGAAAGAGAGGAGTAAATCATGAGAAGAAATCGGTGAGAAAATGTAGGCAAATCATAAATTATTTCATTAAGCACTTGAGACGACTTCAGGGTAAGGGAAACAACAACTGCGGATTCCTTTCCTGTGCCAATAGGAAGCTTTAAGCCATTTCTGATTGCTAACTGAAACGCCATATATTTGACATCTTTCCTCCGAAGACCGTAATACTTTTTTCCCATTTCAATGCAGTAGTCTGCTAACTGCTTCTCCAAAACCTTGGGTAAAGCTTGTTTCCAGAGATATTTTTACGAGGTCCTCTGCACTTCTGTTGCCTTTTACATATCGTTCAATGGTTCCTGAAAATTAAAAATTTTGATAAAAAAATTAAACAATAACTAAAAAAGCTAGGCTTACCTTTCGGAACATTGAACGTTTCAGAGGCCATCAGGTACCCCATATCCTTGTTCCTCACCGCTTAAACAGCCCTTATCATGGCATTTTTATCCCACTGCTTCCTTTTTTCATTGTCTCTAGCCATCTGCAAACATTAGGCCCAGTACTTTCCATAGTTTGGCAAACATAACTGAAGCTGTGATATTGCCACGTTTAGCTTTGATGAAGCTAAAGTGCTAAGTATGTAGTGATAGTAATAAGAATATGGACTTTTTATTATTAACAATATGTCAATAATGATTCAACGTTAGTTCTTTAATGTGCTTGTTTAATTGGATTTTGTCTATTAACATTGTTCTTTCAATTTCTGAATATTAAAAGATGAACACTTTTCAAAATATGTTATGGGTTTTCTTCAAGCCGGCAACGACGTGCGAAAATCATAATTACCACGCCCTCCGACTAACTCAATTGGTGAATATTTATCAAACCACCGTTGCTAAGTAACCACCTGACTTCCTATTGGCAATCGCGTGCATGTGTACTTCCCTCTCACTTCGACAATTGATTGACATTGATTATCCAGTGGCGTTTATATTGTCAGTATATTTAGCTTCGTATTTTCAGTTTTACTTGGTATCTTATTATTTCGTATCCATATTGAATTCAAGTACGACTTTTAACATTATTTGTTTTGAAAAATACCTTACCTTTAAAGCAGCATGAATCAGTTTCTATATAGATATAATTATTATATAATAATAATAATTTTTTTTAATACTTTTATAAAATAGGTTCCATACGCCATTGGTACGTTTATGATAGATATCGGCCATGTTTCCTACCCCCTTACCGATGCCGCGTAGCTTTAGATAGACTTGCCAAACTATACTAAGTTCTATTTTATATTTTATTGACCATTTTTTCAAAATTTTGACAATTTTTGATAATTAATATTGACCATTTTTTCAAAATTTTTACAATTTTTGACCATTTTTTCGAAATTTCTGACAATTTTCGACCAGTTTTTCAAATTTTAACAATTATTGACCAATTTTGACAGTTTTGACGATGATTGATCATTTTTGACAATTTTTCAAAAATTTTGACCATTTTAGACCATTTTTCCAAATTTTAACAATTATTGACCATTTTTGACAATTTTTGAGCATTTTTTACAGGTTCTGACAATTATTGACCATTTTTGACAATTTTTCAAAAATTTTGACAATTTTTAATAATTATTGACCATTTTTGATAGTTTTTTATAATTATTGACCATTTTTTCAAAATTTTGACCATTTTTGACAATTTTTCCAAAAATTTCACCATTTTTTAATAATTTTGACAATTTTTGGAAATATTTGGCAATTATATTAACCATTTTTTCAAAATTTAGACAGTTTTTGACAATTCTTGACAATTTTTGACCATATTTAAAAATTTGTTAAAAGTATTGACCATTTTTGACAGTTTTTGACAAATTTTGACAATTATTGACCGTCTTTGACAATTACTTACCATTTTCAAAAATGTTTCAAAAATTTCAACATATTTGGCAATTATTGACCATTTTTTCAAAATTTTAACAATTTTTCAAATTTTTAACAATTATTGATCCTTTTGGACCATTTTTGACGAATTTGCACTGGTTTTGACAATTATTGACCATTTTTGACAATTTTTCAAAAATTTTAAACATTTTTCAAAATTTTTGACAGACAATTTTTGACAATTTTTGAAAATGTTTGGCAATTATTAACCATTTTTTCAAAATTTTTACAGTTTACGACAATTTTTGATCGTTTTTCCAAATTTTTGACCATACCCAGCAAACACACAAGACTGGCAAAGCATTGGGCCAATGAATTTTTTGATGGCATAATGGTGGCCCAATTTTTAGATCATTGAAAATTCGCTTCCTAAATGTCAGTTGGAGATACACCATTGGGCCAATAATCATTTTACGCTGTGTAAAGTTATTGCAGACAATTCACCTTTTTTTTTCGTGATGGGCCAATGCCCGTTTTAAACCGCTTAAAATGCACCGCTGTAATATTGATGGGCCAAAGCACGTTTTAAAGCACTTAAAATACAACAGTTAACAAGTGGCAATTGACAGATGACAATTGTTCTTGTCGTTAGTTTTGTGAAGTATGAGAGGTTGGAATTTAAGGACAAAAGTGGACGTTTTATTCTTGTGAATTTATCACGAACATAAATGAAATATGGAAAATAGCAATAAGTAAGTACCCCTTTAGAAGTATTTTATTATTGTAATTCCTACAAGCCGATTTAACCTAACTTTCTAACAATCCCACCTTTTTTAAACAGTTTCCTTGAATGTATTTTATCAGTTTTTCGTGGATTGTGGAAAATGTATATATTTAAAAGAAAAAGTAAAAGTGAAAATAGACGTGTTTGAAAACGAGTGCAGCAAATATTACAAACGAACTCTGAAGCTAATAAACAAAGTGTTAGCCATATAAACTTCCCTGCTGTGAAACAAATATATCAAAATTAAGTACACTTGCCGGTAGTGATTCTCATATACCAGTACACCAGTATTAACTGAATCTGATGTAACAATCATATTCAACAGAAATCCCTGATAGTAGCTTACTTACATCTAACACATTCAATACAATTATTGAATCTGATACTTCTATCAACAGATTATATATAGTTGAAAGTACAAGTAGACATAATCAGGATTCTACACAAAAAAGTTTAGAAAGCAATAAAAACTTCCTTAAAAAATGGATCATTTCAAATAATATTTCGAAAGTTGCTTTAAACCAGTTGTTAAAATAGACCTCTTTTAAGAGATTTGCCAAGTGAGCTAGAACTTTGTTAGGTACTCCTATATCATTAAGCCTAACTGATATGGATTCTGGGCATTTTTATTATTTTGGTTTATCTAACACTATTTTAAATATAATTAGAAATGACAAGTTAAATCAGTCCGATTATTATTTACAGTTTAACGTAGATGGTTTACCTCTACATAAGAGGAGGAGAATTTTGGTGAAAATGTTCAGCCATGTCTTGGCTAAAAAACTCAATTGGACAGGAAGAAATGAAAAACCAGCTTTGGGAAAGTTTGAGAATGTGGTGAAATTAATATTAGGTATGATATTTATTTTTTATTTCTCCTTCTTTGGTTTATGCATATTCAAATTTTAGAGTCTGTTTGGAAAAATCCCTTATGCATTGGCTTCACTGAGACAGTGAGACATTGAAAAGCAAATACAGTTATGGTTAAGAGGTTCTATAGACAGGCATGCAGGGAGGTCCAAAAGAAGAAAATAAGATTTTCTGTTTTTTTTTTGGCACAAAGTACATGGTTATTAATTATAAATTACCTACCCTTTATCATCATTATTATCGCATAGACAAAAATGTTTTTAAATGGGATACCCTATATTATTATTAAATTTTTTTAATGATTTTTTTCCTGATTTCCATAATGTAACCATATGATACCTGTACTGTATACCATTTTCGAGCTATCGTATGCCGAATATATGTTAGTTAAGCTAGTTAGCTATAAATATGGTGAAGTTAACATGATTGAGGTAATCTGTGAAAATGACAAGTACTGTATGTTTGATAAATGGCATTTATTCTTTAGTTAAATCAGAGACAATCCTGTTAAATATAAATCCTATCAAACATAAAAGTTGTCATTTTCTGTCTTTAACTAATACATTTGACGTTTAATGAGGTAAACAAGTAAAGTATGGTATATTTTTTAAATCAGGAAAAAAGACGATTCCAAAAATTTAACAATATACAAGGTATCCTATATTGAAAAAAAAATACTATTTTTTGTTGTACTCTGAGAAGTCTGCACACCGCTGTATTTTTAATGCCATGTTAGCAAAATTCAGTTTAGCCACACAAATTTTATCTAAAACTTTTTTTGTATATACAATAATAACGATATGATAAAGGGTGGTAATTTATAATATCTCTAGTTATTGGTTTTCGTTTATGAAGTATATTTATTTTTTGTTTATTGTTTTGTGAATATATGTTACGTTTATTATTAGTGAAAAATAAAAAAGGCTGAAGACTACATACCTTATTTCTTTAATGTTTATGGACGCAATTATTAGGCAAAATGTGAAAATATATAATAATTTTTCTACATATTTGAGAAAGAAATTATTAAATGACGTATCGCTCAGACTGTCTCACATCATCAACTTCAGTTGCTGCACACCATTAGATAATTGGCTTTTTTAAATATTGTGCAAAAAAATGAAAAAAAATTTGATTTCCAATTTTTGGTGTTTAAAAACGTTGTAAAACCATCATTTTTTATGGCGTACTTTCTGCGCAATGCTGGTGATGGATTAATAACACCAATAACACGCTAAAATAATGCTGTTAATGATGCATGATTGGCCAACGCTTTAATAGCGCTTTGCCTCGGCGCGTTTTTTGCGCTTTGCCATTTATGTTTTGTAAGCACTTTGCCATTGCTTTTGAGTTGGCTGCTTAGCATTTTTTGTGCAATGTGCCATTGTTCTGGGTTTGCTGGGTATTTGAGAATTTTTGACAATTTTTCAAAAATTTCAACATATTTGGCAATTATTAACCATTTTTTCAAAATTTTGACCATTTTTGACCACTTTTGACAATTTTTCACACCTACAGGTGTGCGAGCTCAGTGCGGCAAGAGAGATTGTGCACAGCCGCCTGAATGAGTTATCGCGTGACGAACGCTTTTTCGTAACATCACACCTTTCACGAGTTCACTAGCCTTCCCAAAAGTCCTATGTCGTGCAATAAGAAGCAAGCTTCAATTTAAATTCCATTGGATGAGTGTATTATTCAGAAATCTGGCAACACTGTTGCGTTTTTTCGTAACATCACTCGTTTCACGAGTTCACTAGGCTTTCCATAAATATGGCACTACTGTTGCGTGACGGACTTTTCGTAACGGTTACACGTTTTACGAGTTCACTAGCCTTCTCAAAAGTCCTATGTCGTGCAATAAGAAACAAGCTTCAATATTTTTGATATTTTTGATAATTATTATTGATCATTTTTTCAAAATTTTGATAATTTTTGACAATTATTGACCATTTTTTCAAAATTTCTGACAATTTTTGACCAGTTTTTCAAATTTTAACAATTATTGACCAATTTCGACAGTTTTGACGATGATTGATCATTTTTGACAATTTTTCAAAAATGTTGACCATTTTTCCAAATTTTAACAATTATTGACCATTTTCGACCATTTTTCAAAAACTTTGACAATTTTTACAATTATTGACCATTTTTGACAATTATGGACCAATTTTGACAATAACTGATCATTTTTGACAATTTTTCAAAAATTTTCACCATTTCAGACCATTTTAACAATTATTGACCATTTTTGACAGGTTCTGACAATTATTGGCCATTTTTCAAAAATTTTGTCTCTGACTCTTACTAGGTGAGAAAATATGGTATCTCATAATAGGCTGTTATCTTGTATTAGGTCCCTTTCCTCTATACCACGATAGAAGTAATAAGAAAACTACTATAGCTGACGGTAGTATAAATAATGAAGAGGTTATAGAAGCCATAAGACACTTTAAACAAGGGAAATTAGCAGGCCACGAGAGAATTACACCGGAAATATTAGAGAACCCAGTAGAAACACTCAATACTGATATTTTCGACAAAATATGAACCTAGTTACTGAAAACATGGAATACTAGTACTGATCTATCTAAAGCATAATCAATTCATCCTAGAAAGAGAATTAAAGGTTCCTACCTAGTGGTAGCAAATTAACTAGCAGAGATATAAAGTGGATTCAGAAGTGGTCAATACCATGTCTTCACTATAAAATATCTAATAGAAAAGATTAGAATGAGGAATGCTGAAATATACCTGGAATTTTTGCACTAGAGTTTACATTTGACAGAATTTCACAGAAATCAGTATGCAAACGATTGCAAAACAGAAACATTAACAAGTTATTGATAGAGAGAGAGAGATAAGCTTGAAAAACTTTACAAATTTAAAGGAGAAGGCGCCATAATTTAAAAATAGATAAAATATAAACTTCACCACAAAATATAAATAAAAAATACTGATTACTCTATACTAATAATAAAAAACCATAATATAATATACAAATTAAAATATTATTTTACAATAATATAACCATACTGAATATTGAATTATGCCAATGTAACTCAAAAGTCTAGTGTAGGTTGTAGAATTCTGCCGCTTAATAATAAGATCTTTCAAGCAGAAATGTCTTTGTCAATTATTGAATGTATTTGCCACTTTTCTACTTTTTGAATATTTTTTGGCATTGAAGGTGATGAAACTTTTCACCAGATCAGAGGTGGGCATTGTTAAATAAATATCAAAATTTTTTCTTCTAGTAGGGTAATAGTGAACTGGTCTCCCAGTTAAATTGTGAAATTGTTTTCGAACCAAAAACACACGGATTCCAAAATGAATAGAGCGGGAAGAGTTAAAATTTTTGTATTTTTTTAAAAAGTTTTCGCAATGCGTCCTACGACTTAAACCATAAATGTAACGAATAGCTCTTTTTGAAGATAGATTCGAAGAGGAGAAAACTACAAGACCCCCAGTAACTCAAACCAAAGCTAATGTGCGATTCAAACCAAGAGTAGTAAGTTGTTGAAGCAGTAGAGGAATCAAGATATTTAGACACAGATTTAAGAGCAACACAACCCGAGGATATACTTTTTTCTCTGAAGTGTTTACATGTACAGACCATTTAAAGGCACCGTCAATATGGAGACCAAGAAATTTGAACGAATTTGAAGATCTTATTGAGTTATTGTTAAGTTTGAGAGGTTGCAAAACTCCTTTGTAAGATAAAACTGAAGTTTTCTCAGTGTTAAAACAAAGCCCATTGGAGTCAGACTAGGACTTAATAGTAATGAGATCTTTTCTTATGGTAGAATGTAAATTGGACCTAAAACTGAACCCTGGGGTACACCACTGCTAACTGATAAATTTTCTAAAACTTTACCAGTTGTTTTCAAAGTAGGATTCAAACAATTTTAAAGGAATCCCACGGATACCACAATATTCTAGTTTATTTATCAAAATTTCATGATCAATACAATCGAAGGTCTCCGCGCAATCACAAAAATCGCAAGCAGTAAAAAGTGTATTATTAAGTGAGGTATATACTTCATTGAAGACGGAGAACGTTGCGTCATTAGTAAGTACATTTATTAGGTAGGAAAGCAAATTGTTGAAATTTCTAAATTTTATGTTTAAAAAGAAAGGGCAGTAGACGGTTCTTCATTAGTCTTCCGATTATCTTCGATAAGATTGGTAATAAGGCAATATAGGACGATAGCAACTAGTATTATTTTTTTCGCCATAGCTATTTTTAGACAGTTAGGGAAGAGACCTTTTTCAACGGATTTATTGATTAGATATCATAAAACTTGAATCACCACATCTGTTTAATCACCACATCTGGTATATTAAAAATAACTTGACTGATAACCCATCATTGCCACAGGAAGTTTTGTTTTGAATGCCGAGAATGGTTTGCACTAGTTGGAAGAAAGTCCAAAAATTTTGCGTCAATATCTTCAGAAAGATCAATCCAATCAGTTGCTAAACAAAAGTTATGAAATTTGGCAAAGTTTTGTTGAAAAAAGATCCTCACCAACTAAGTGCTTTTCTTAAGCTATTTACGAGGTAACACAAATTTGGCAAAAACTGCTTCATGGTCAGAGAGATCTGAGTCAATTACAAGACCGGCTGGGGTGAAACATCTAAACCTGCTGCGGTACCATTATTTCATTGTTGTAAACTAACTAGTAGTAAATATCAGAATGTCATGCAAATATATAAATGAATGAATAAATTCTTATTGTAAAAAATTTATAAAAAGCCATTCTTGAATTTTTATTTGCTCTGCTTTCACTGTACAGCAAGCAGACTGAATTGGTTAGTTCCAGATGGTCTTCCCATAATATCACATGTAAGGCGGAACTAGAACCTGTTCTGCACAATTTTTGAAAATACATTGCCTCTACCATCGTTATCATTTCTAAGAACGCTTCTTGAATATACCTCACCAAGAGATTCGCAGGCAGTTGATTATAATAAATAAGATAACCAACAGTTCCGAGCTTCTCTTTAAAATATATTGTTGCTAGGTCACCAACTCAAAGCCGGCCCTGTCTCCCGACTGTAAATTTTGGTGGCTGCGCTGCTTTCGAGAACATTCTGGAATAAGGTTCTGCTTACGAATGCGACGAGCGTAGAAAACTGTAAATTTTCGAGAGTTGATAAAGACTATATAGTTATACGCGGGCTTTTGAGTGAGTTGACAATTAGTGAAACGAAGACAAAGAGTTAGTTCACAGACAGTTTGCAGAAGTTCTTAGTAATCGGACAGTGAATGAAATAGTGAAGATAAACAGTGTAATATTCAAGTGATAAAAATAAATTAGAACTATTATACCAAGTGTAAATAAATTAGTAGACATTAAGTAGAGTGTGTATATAAATTAAGTAAAAACTATTTGAATAAATAACAAAAACATAAAAATATTTAGAGGTTGCTCCTCGTCCTACTAGACGGGTGCAAACTTTTCCTTTTTCATTTCATAGGTACACCTATGCGATGAAAAGTTTTCTCCTTAGGATACTTATATTAGCCAACTCTGTCGAGGACATTAAATTTTTAATGTGTCAACTTCCAAGTTCAAATAACATCTGCTGGAGCTTGAAGTTTCATACTTGTAATTTTTGCTGGCGACTGATGCTTAGTGATATTACACTTCTCACAATTTTTACCGTATTTTCGGTTTTTGTTTCTACTATTTCATGCAAAAATGAATACTAATGTAATTTATACATATTTTCAAGTTTTTTCCTTAGTTTCTGTATATAAATTGAATTGAGTAAATAGAAACTGAATTGTGAAGAATGTTCATTGTTTAAATTGATTCAACCTCAATATAACAGGGGTTCGGCAGCAAAGTATAAAATTTGAGTAGTGAGATTTACTGAAAATATAAAATGCACTTTAGAAAGCAGAAGTGAATAATATAAAAAAAATTATTCGTTGACAACAAAAGATATTAGCATATTCAGCATTGCCAATTGGTGGTGCTCTAATACTTCTATACAAACTACAAAGCAGTATTAAATGCTCCAAAGTTTCGAGTTGTGTAAGGAATTACGCATTAGCATACTCGTTGAATAAAAAGCTTCTCCAGGAAATATTCCTTAGTACTGATAAATTTTAGCATAGCGTGACTAGAGTTTTGAGTTGTGAGGAATTAAACATTGTGCAAATTCCTGCAGGGTCAGTAATGTATACTGAACCATTAAAAGACAGGTACAAACGGTTTTTTGAGAGAAGTCTTATAAATCTGATTGGTATGTTGAATAAAAAGCTTCTGTAGGAAATATTCTAAGAGCTGATAAATGTTAGCTTAGCGTGACAGAGCTAGTTGTCTTAGGTCCTAGTTATAGAGATTTTGGACGTACGATTCAGATACTTAACTATAGTTCATTTTAAGCGTGTAAACCGACAAAGTTTCCCAAAAATCAACCAATCCAAACTTAACAAGGTCCAGTTATATCTACACTTATTAGGGCTTAAGCCAAGTCCATCAAAAACCATTCTTGGATACCCGGTGGTACTTTTTGATCAAATTGTGGCTAGCCAATATCAGCATTGTTTCTAAGGCGACACGACATATCGTAACGCGACAGTTTGTAAACCCACAAATGGTAACGGACAATTCGTAACGGAGACAGATCGTAACGGCGTAAGTACGTAACTACAACCATTAGTAACGGTATAATTTGTAACGCCAATATTGAATTATTTTGTTCATTTTTGTTAACGTGGAAACCAATTTTTGTTAGAGTTGCAATTAAAATTACGTTTATTATCAACGGATCAACTCATTTCAAATTTTGTGGAAAAATAAACTTCGAAAATGATGCCTTAAAATAAATGTAATCTACCTTCAACAGGAAATGTAATTTAAGTTTGTCCCTTTTAATGTTATTCAATTAGACATATAAGTACCTTTATAAAGAAATAAAGCTGATTACCTCTCCAGAAATTCCCAACTTTCCAAGTAAACATTTTAAAAAGGGAAGTATGGAATTACCAATTATTACGATAAGCCTTATGATTTTTTGTGATTTAATGGCGTTTGGAGGTATCCATGCAGCTAAATACTTTGTGTTAGGTTATATATGGAGTATATATAGGGGTATTAGGGTTAACCAGCCAATAGTTGACCACTTAACGATTTTTTTTCCTTTAATCACAAAAAAAGATAATTTTTTTTAGAAGTAATAGAAATCGGCTTTGGATACAGTAACTTCATTGTTTTAGCAACATAAAAATAGTGTGATATTCCAAAATACCTTTTTTCACTACTAGACTCTAAACCTAACTTTATTGACTTTTGTTGAGGGAGTAAAGTTGTTCATTATTAACCAAGGTAGAAAAATACAGAGCCCACTTGATTATAACTAAATCTCAATCCATTTAATAGAAAGAATGTGAGGTTAACTTGTGCACAGCTGTCATGTCACATGAAACGGGAGTCGATTAACTAATATTTAAAAAAATAAAATGCCAGTAGTGGAGTAGTGAAAAAAATGCTATATGAGCCACGGTAGAAAAGTGTATTAATGTCTCGGAGACCGAGAAGCGAAGCTTCGAGGTCTTTAATGGACCTCGACAATAATAACTCACTTTTCTACCTTGGCGCATAATTACTATTAGGTGGGTACAAAAAAATAAGAAACCTAAAAAAGACAACATTTCTACTTTTTGACCAAAAAAGCGTCAATTATTGACCAATTAATAGCCAATAGTTTACCATTGTAATCAAATTAAAGAACATTAAGAACTGGTGATGGAAATTGGTATTTAAACCTCTCACCATAATTTCTGGTGACACTAACTTTTCAACTATTTGGCTCCTCTCAATAAAACTAATGTCTTTATCAATAATTTTAAAAACTGTGTGCTCTTCGTTTGAAAAAGATAATGCTTGAACTTTCATCACTGTTTATTACATTTTGCACAATACATACATAATTGTGTACTTTTTTCTTGCCAGGAAATGCTACCACTAGAAACTCTCCTTTTTCTGCCATATTTTTATCCCATTCGTCTGATACATCATCCCCACTTGTTCCACTTTCTTCCCATTCCTCATTGTCAAGCTCTTCGTCGCTATCTGATTCTTCTTTTTGAACTTTTCTCTGTATTATATTTTTTGGTTTTTTATTATTGATCTTTTTTTATTTTTCTTCCTTTTTTCGTTTTCTTTCTAATGCCCTTCGCTTCTTTGATTCCTCGTCAAATTTCTTTTTATTTTCTTTATCTTCGTAAAACTTAAGCCACCTTACTGATGTTGTTGCATATGGAAGCCTCTCTGATTTTCGTTTCTTTCATTCTTTTCTGGAGATTCTTCTGGCCAGTATACATGATCCAAGAAGGAACTGCTGATAGATCTACTAGGAGGTATTAAATTTATATCTTGTGAAATCTGTATTATTTATTTTTTGGCTTGTTTATTTATATCATTTTCTTCTGGTTGTCCATCCAATTTGTTTTCTGGGTAATTTTTCATGTTACTTAGCTCGTCATCTTTTTCAATATATTTTCCCATGCTATTTTCTGTTTCATTATCCTGTGATTCAGTTTTCTGAAGTTCGCTTGGAACAGTTTCGATGTTATTTTCTATCAGTTCATATACATTTGTGCCTAGTGTTATTGTTTGATGTGTGTCTTCAAGTCCTAAATCAACAGTTTCTTCGAGTTCTAAGGCCATACAGCGCCGTCTGAGTTTCAGCCACACATGAAAAAGTTCTTTAGCCTCTACATCGCCGTCCCACTCTCCATTTCTTCCAGTTAGCGTTTGTCTAAACTGTTTTATTCTGCCAGGTGAAAATGTAGATTCTAAATACAATAAATGTTCAATTTTAAAATCAGCTGGTTTTACCTTAAATTTTACATCTTCAGTAGTATCTACCTTTCTGGTGTTATCTGACATGCATTTTGCAAAATCAATAGCGTTGGCATCGAAGGGGTATAAACCACATTTACGAAATCCATTTTCAATAGTCTCACTGGATACGCCTGCCATGGCCTTTTCTAATAGGGAACTGAATACAGGTTTAGTAATATTTTTATTAGTATTGGTTCGTTTCCACTTATAATCAGTATTTTTCCAATTTTGTTTTAGTGGCTTAAAAAAAGCTACATCTGCTGGCTGTAAAATATGTGTAGCATTAGGATATAAGGCGAATAAAATAATACCATTTTCAAAACAAAATTTGGAAACATTGTATGAGATTCATGTCGGTCAACTAGGTACAACACAGGCAGTTTAACATTTTTTTCTTCAAGGAAGGGAAGTAAATTGTTGCATACATAACTTTGAAATGCTTGCCCAGTCATCCATCCGGATTTGGATCTTCCTAATACCCAATCTGGGGGAGTGCGGCGTGCAATCTCTGCGGGAAATCTTTCATAGGGATATACTATCATTGGAGGATATATCTCTCCTTTCGCAGATATAGTAAACAGTACTGTAATTTGTTCTTTTCCAGATCCACTGGTTATTTGGTAAAAATTTTTCATTCCTTTGGGACCTAATACTAAGCCTGTTTTTGGATTTGTTTCGAATCCTGACTCATCAGAATTTGATAATTCATTCAGGATCTTCCAGAATGTCCAAACAATCAAGTTCTTTGAGGTGCTGTTCAATTTCTTCATGCCATTCTCGTATTGCTTTCTCAGTCACTAGTGCCCGTGAAAAATGATTGGAACCATTTGTCTCCTGGACAATTATCTTTAAAAGGATTTGGTCTCTGGTCACTCTTCATTACCTCAGAAACGGTCTCGAATAATGATTTTTTGTTCAAGGGAATCCCTTTTTTGGCATTAGCAATAATACAATAAAAGTTTGTGTCCATTGCAGGCCGGATTTTAACTATTTTTTAGGTATTAATAGATATATAAATTTATAAACAAAAAGATGATAAGCAACGGCTCTCTAATGGCAAAACCCAAATAAGCCATTAGTGAATATCATTGAAAACAACTTTTCCGCGAAAGGATCTTCACATGAATATAAAATTCACAATTATTGAAATATTTGGAATTATAAACAGGTACGCCCTTGGAATGGTCATTTTCCAAGGGTTTATTTCTCCTAACCTTTTTCAAATAGATTATAGCTTATCAAGTTTAGTATAATTGCCCAGAATGTTCAGTTTTCTAGCGTCTTTTATTTGAGGAATACCTAGTATGATAATATCGTCAGGATTATTTTCCATTGTTATTGTCAATGTTGATGCCAATTAATAGCTCCAGTATCTTCAAAAAGAAAAAGTACAAACGAAGGGTGGAGGGAAAAAACAAGGAATGCCACATTTTCTTTGTTTTGAGAAAATAGTAAATTTAATTTAGCATTTGTGGCTAGATAGTTTCAAACCAAAGCATCAAGGAAATAGTATATATTTTTCTTCGATAAATTAGAAGTACATTCTATCACGTATTTGAACATATTTTAGTCAAAACTTTAAAAATCACACAACAAAATAAAACAGAATCCTTAATACAGAAAAATACTGAAAAAAACAGGGAATGTCCAAACATCACCATTGTGCAGAAGTGGTTGCACGAACTTAAGGGAAGGCTAAAAATATGTCACTGTTAATATTATCTAGAAGAATAAAGAAAATGTTTGCTTACCCTTTAATTACGTGCTAATAAGTCTTACTAGTAAGCTAGGGTAGTGTAAAGACCTGAGCATCATGTTTACAAAACTTCATCAGTATCATTAGATTTTGGTATTTTGCGGCAGGAATTGGTAACAGATCTGAAAAAAGTAGAATAGGCATAGTAAATATTTTTTTATTACCTATAAATACTGTAGCTTACCGATATAAGCATTTGGTGGAAGTTCGAACTCCCCTTCTGGTAATGCATTTTCGATTGCTGATATTATTTTGGACTTACTCCAGGAATAGCATGTTGTGTCCAGATACCGTAAAAACTTGTTAGAAAACTGATTAGCCTTAGGTGCTCCCTTGTAGATTCTATTTGTTTAATTTTCTGTATAGGAAAGGGGCATTTCCGGACATATTTTTCGATTAAAAAAACGTCCTATTTTTTAACCATAACTTGTTCCACCTCCACTACCTGGAATGGTGACGGTCTTATCCTTGAAATCCTCAAGAGTTCGAACCAGTCATTGGGGATTTCCATGTGCATTTTTAAATTCACAAGCCCCATATTTTTGTCACATTCCATATAGGAATGGCCTCTGTCAGGGAATGTTATTTTTATTGATTCCAAAAATTTTGTTTTGTGTACGACGTAATGAATAAAGCAAAACAATAGTTTTGGTATTGGCCACCTGCTGAATTGCAAAATATGTGTAGATGTTTTGCTTTCTTATCCATAAAATTAGTAATAAAATGGAATAGGAACGATAACACTTCATTTGGTCCTTTCTTTGCAATTGTTTGGGGATATGTGTAAAAAATGGATTGGCCTGTAGACAACACGTGAATATTGAAACTGTACATGGAGAACTGTCTCAGATAGTACACATCATTCGTTGTCACGTTTGGCAATTAAACATTTTTTTGATAGTCCAATTGTATAATCACTCGATGTTTTTGACTTTTTCCGAGCAGCCTTTTTAAAATCATAGAACGTCTGTGCCTTACGTTTATGTACATTATTTTGTATCGTTGATTTACGAATTTCTCCAGCGTCTCTTTCAGAATTTGATGATTTTAATTTCGCCTGGAATTCGTCACATGCTGAACGTGTCTGTTCTTGTATAACCAAAGGACAAATTGAACTTTGTGTTAAAAATGTGCCTATACGTTACGTAAGAAAGTTTGATGATCGGATATTTTTATTTCAGCAACTTGAATATTTTTCTAATGTTCAAACTCACTGGCAAATATTTTTTCCAAGATTCGTGCATGCTGTCATGAAATAATCGAGTCTGAAATGAAGATATGTGATTACACACAGTTTCAAAAGATTCTGGACACAATTTTCTGTGCTTCGAACTATGCTTACCACGTTTGTCTTTTCCTGAAGTTACTGTAGCTTTAAAATTTTTCTGTAGGTATTCTATTTTGCCCCTAATTTTACCATGAATTGACTGGAATGCTTTAAAACACACGTTAATTTCTTTTGCAACACCATCACGCTTAATTCTTAATTTATAGGCGAAAGAAGCATCGTGAAATTTTGCCTCTTCTTCGGCTTGACGAGGTCGTCTCCTCTGTACTGGTACAAGAGTTATTAATCCAACCAAATATGCATTTTGCTCATCGTTTGAAGCCAAGCTGTTAAAATATGTTAACACTTCTTTTCTCTCTATAGTGGTTAAAGTTTCAAAACATTTTAGTCTTTTGCAATTGCACGGCGGCCCTTCTTCGTGTGACTGTAGTAGTCGTAATTTTTTCATAACTTCCACCATTCTACCGGTTTTCTTCCTCTTTTTCGTAATATCACCGTCATTTGATTGAAACAGAATTGCAAACTTTGTTGATGCGTTTTTTGTTCTTATGGACCTTCCTTCTCCTTATCTTTTACGCACGGACATTCCTTGTTTCTAACCTTCGCGCCGATATTTTAAATACGAATATTTATGAGACGGTCCTAGTTATTATCTGCCATTCTAGTGCAAATAGTATATACGTATTATACCTTTTGGACGGCGAAATATCGCTATTTCCAGACAAATGTGACATTCCTTGTTTTTTTCCTTCACCCTTCTGGACTTAGCGGTCGAAGCACCAACATACTAGTTAACGAAGTTTCGCTAATCCAGGTTAATAATCTTAATCTTTGATTTCTAGGGTGGTGTCTGTCAGACATATCCGAGTATTTTTTGAGCATAATTTCCAGCGGGACACCACTGTTTGGCTGCGCGCTCGTATACCTTTCAGTAGAACTCACATGTACGTGGAAGTCCGCCAGTCATTTGAACAAGGGCGCTCATGTAGACACTAGCGTTTCAATTATTATTAGATTTGTTCCAACTGGTATTTAGGAGCCGTTCTTGGAATCGTATCCAGTACTATATAATGCGCAAACTCGAATTCACATCAACTTTATCACCCCTTCCAGAAAGTAGTTTTTGTACCGTCCCAAGAACGATACTGAAATTAGTTGGAACGCGAAAGAAATGCAGCAATTTTGCGAACGATTCCTATAACGGTTCTATCGCCAGTGGGAACGAACCTAACGTCTCACAGAAACCACCCGATCGTTTAGGTTATTCTTTTTCATCAAATCATCAAATTTTTAACTAGTTTGTTATTTTTACTGTTCAAATTGTTTTTGGCTAAAATATGGATCCTTATCTAAAGGAAATTGAAAGGCTACAAAAGTTAAATGACGAGGTTTCATCTGATAAAGAGTTCTACTTAGATGAGGGTCCTACCCTTTCTCAAGTAATGCCGGAAAACAATCATGGACATTGTGCCTACTGCCGAAATCGGAGAACATGCTATTTTTGCCAAATGTGTTTAAAATGGCTTTGTCTGGAACATAACCATCCGCTCTGTGAAGATTGCGAAGCTGGAGGAACCAAAGATTAATTTTTTTCTTGTTTAATTTGTAGAGTGGTATTTTTTTTAGGGTTCATGTTTGTAACTCTAATATTGTTAAACGTTGATATTAAGTTGAAATATTTTATGTTTTGTTTATTAACAGCTTGATAAGGAGATTTGCAACGAATGCATGTTTAGCTGTATCTGTATCTGTAGAGTGGGGAGGGTGAGTTTAGGCCCACAGCACAGCACATGTGACCCATTGTACATCCTCCCGAGGAGTTGTCCTCCTAGGTCATCGTCCATCCTGTCCTTTTCAGGAAGGTAGACAGGTCACTAGGAGACATCTCCCTTATATCGGCACACACTCACCGAACACACACTCTCTTGTTGGCGATTACTCCGGGCACTCACATAAGACATGTCTGACAGTTTTATCTTATTGTTCACACATTCTGCATAGAGGTGTGTCCACTAGCCCCTTAGTATGGAGGAGTTTTCTTAGCCGACAGTGGCCAGTCAGAAATCCTACTGTCAAGCGTAGGTATTTCCTGGTTATCGCCAAATATTCCTCCGGCGCCAGCTTCCCAGGGTCGCCCAAGGTGATCCTGGCAAGACTGCATCCATTAATTCCATCCCATCTCTTTAGGATTGAGCATGGGTGTAACGCTTGGCTAGTTCCGCAATTGTCTAAGTCGTTAGGCCGTAGGTATCACTGGGTCCTAAGGCGCTTCGGGCTATAGAATCGGCAATGCGATTACCTTTACTCCTGTCGTGCCCTTTAACCGAACTCAGGATAATATTGTTATCTACCGAGGCGTTAGCTAAATCTTGATGGCACTCTAATACTAGCCCTAATGTAACACGTTGTCTGTTCCATGCTAATACGGCTTGTCTGCTGTCATTGCAGATTGTTATGTTTTTGCCAGAAATTCCTTTTCTGGTTAGCTCATTTGTGGCAATTGAGATACCAGCCAGTTCTGTTCGAACCACGCTGGTATTTTTTCCCATTACCCACTTCATTCTTAGGCTAAGTGATCTGGAGTAAACTCCACATCCTGTAAGAGGACGCTCCCTCAATATCTATGAATATACCCAGGGTTGATTTTTTTTGTCAAATGATCTTTCGATTCTGCCAACCCCTTGGTGAAAGGCCGAGTCAGTGTACCTTCCCGGAGTATATGCATGCTGATTTGGATGAAGTGGGTTGTGAACTAGCACTTCATCTCTTAGATACTTCTCACATAGCCTCTCCATTGTTTTTAAAAAGAACGATGTGAGTCTAATAGGTCGGAATGCTTTTGGTAAGGTGTAGTCCATCCTTCCTGGTTTGGGTATATATACCACTCGTACTTCTCTCCACTTTCTGGGAATATACCTCAGAGCTGAAGAGGCTCTGAATATTCCAACCAGATGCGGCATAAGCATATCCATTCCCCACTGAAGTAGGGCTGGTCTTATACCGTCAGGTCCTGGTGACTTGGAAGGGGAGAAGCCCGAAATGGCCCACCTTATCTTGTCCTCATCAATTACTGCACTAGCAAACTGTCAGTCGTATTGTGAGGTTGTTGTTGGTACTTCCGCCCAGTTCGTCGTTCCAGGAAAGACAGATCCTGGGAAGTTTCCATAAGAATCTCAGCGCTCCGTTGGAGGTTGGCGGCTTTGTCGCCATTTTCTCTCGTCAGGATGCCGATACTCTTATGGTGGTCGTTTGAGAGTGCCTTCTGTAGCCTAGAAACTTGTGGGAAGTCTTCGACTGCTTCACAGTAGGCTCTCCAGCCTGCTCTTTGTTTTTGTCTGCAGACTTTTTTGAACTCTTTGAGGTTGGCTTGGTATACTCCCCAGTCCTCTTCGAGTTTTGTTCGTTTTGCCTTGTTAAAGGTCGTTCTCGCTGCCTTTGTAAGGTGTTCCAGTTCAGGGCACCACCAAGTATTGGTTTTGTCATCTGTCTGGACCATCCTCATCGGACAGGATTCCTGATAGGCAATGTCTATTTTGTTTTGAATAGATACTGTATACCTTTCCAGTTCCTCATTATTCCCAGGAGTCAGGACCTCTGATTCCCGCGGACTACCTTTTAAGAGGCGATATTAGAGAGCTACATACGTCCTCTTCGGGATTTTACAGTGGTCCTAAGATCTGGGCTTACCGTATAGGTCAGCCAGCGGTGGTCTCACATAGAAATGTGATCTGACACTTGCCAGTCCTGAATTTTGTTTGATATTTTAGCTATCGCCAGCGTAACATCTATTAATGTTTGGCTACGGGCGTTAATAAATGTCGGCTCCGTGGCTCTATTTAAGACTGTTAGATCTGTTTTAATTATATATTCATACAGAGACTTACCTCGGGCGTTGATATCCTTGCTGCCACAGCTCAAGTGGTGAGAGTTTGAGTCGCAACCCAAAATAAGCTCCACTCTCTGGTTGAGACAGTGATCCACTAGTACCTCCATCTCTCTAGTCGGTGGTAGGGTGGCTGCATCTGAAGGGAAGTAGACCGATGCGAGTATCAACGCCGTATATTTGCCTTTTCCATCTGGACATTCCACTGTTTAGCTTTTCATTGCTCAATTTTTTTGGCTCATGACAGATGTATGTTTGACAGACACTACCCGAGTGACTACGTAAGTCTGGGTCATCCGAGTAATCAAGGGTTTTAAACGAGTTCAAGTTCTGTGACTAGCATTATACTGGCCTAACAATACCGTGCAACAGAAAATTTACATTTAAACCAGGTTTTAGCTTAAATTTTGTTTAATAGAAGTCGGCGTAATAGGCCATGAGTGGCTCTCCTTTCAATACGTCTACATTAATGCTAAGCGTATTTTGCTTATATGGTCTATTGAACTACAACTTCCATGCTGTCGATTGCAACAAACCACAAAGCAACTTTCTATGAAACATTTCCTCTATAGTTCTTTGAATTATCTTGACTTTGTCATTTTCATTATACTTGCCGCCTAAATGAAGAATATTTCAAATTGTTTAACAATTTTCTAAAAATTAAGGGTTGAACAATTTTTTTTTAATAAGTTATAGGGCATAAGATTTCCTACAATTTTTTGTGCGAGCAAAACTGAAGAAATATCATCGTAAAAGACTCCAATTTCGAGTGCTCTACGTTGTGCTTGCAAGCTGCGTCGCGAGCTTCTGCGGAATTTATTCGAGAATTTAGGGAAACGATTAGAACATAAGGACATAATATTCCTTCTCAGAAAAATTTTATGTTAGGTAGATTTTTCGACCTTAGGTACTCCCTTTGACTATTTGGTTTGAGCACTTTTTGGTCGAATAACAATAAAAATGCATTAAAGCTGTTTTTTTTAATGCAACAAACTTAATGCATGATTCCCAGAAATTTTACATGCACTGTTGATAATCAACTGTCCATTTCGTTTTAAAGATATTCACTTGGTTCCATAGTTTATTCCAGCCACATATAATATAAGTCGTATCATGTTTCACGGTAAGCACATTTTTTTTCTCCGATCGAGACATTTTTAGGTTAACACCTGTATGCGAAATAAAACATCCTTCGCTCTAAAACCAAATCGGCTCTCCCTTTATCCTGTCATCAATCTTTTTCCACAGTATAAGGCATAAAATATGTAAAAATACTCTCAGAGAATGACACATTAGACTTATCAAACGTTGTTGGTTGTCTGCTTGACAACTATTATTGAGTGTTAAGATACGAATCAACCCGGCGTGAATATTCTGTTATTGTTTTATCGGAAACTTTAAATAAAATCGAACAGCTTCTACTTGGTAGAAAAATTTAGTCGGATAAAAAGCTTTTGAAATACCCACTCCTTTTTTTGTAAAAACAAATCTAGCTTGAATCACTTGTTTGATTCTGAAGCGAATGATTTTATTTTTTCTAGTTTTAAACCGATTTTAAAATGAGCTCTCAAACTCTTGTCAATCGATATTCTGCTCCATTTTCCATAATATCCAACTGAGTTGCTTGATTCCATGCTCACGCCTGTGTGTCAGCACGTGGTTGCACATCTCGGTGAATTCAAACAAAACATCAGACGTACTAAAGCCTCGCTCCAAAGCAGGAACACAGCAAACTCGTGGTCAAAAAAACCTCAGCAGGGGCCAGATAACAGAAGAGACGGGATTACGCACCTGTCACTGTACCCTAAGAAAACACATGCATACAATTGACATATATGTAGGGATAAACCTATCTGTTGACTAAGCACGGAAGAGGAGGAAACAACCTAACACATTATCTTTTGATGGGAAGCATTGTCTCATTGGAGATATATACTCTTAGGACAAGGGTGGATTTCTCCAATAAGGACCTAGTATGAAGACTGTTGAGCCGGATAAGGAACACTGGTCAAAGCGTTTGACTGGTGGTTCCGAACTAATTAATTGATCAATGTGTGCCAGTTTGCGAACAAGACAGACTGAAGATGGCAACGCAAGATAAGCTCTGCCTCTGATTAGTGGTGCCGCTCGTCTCGCTTGGAAAGCATATGCACAGCTGCAAAAATGACGTCGTTTTCTCATGAAGACACTAAACAGAGGACATTGTCTTGCGTATTGATTGGTCTATGTGCATAGTAAACTATCAGAGACGTATGGTGTTGGTCTCTTGTTACAAAAGTCCAAGATCGGAGACAAAGACCGATGGTTTACTGTGCACAGAGACCAAGAATCAGCACAATGTCCTCTGTTCAGTGGCTTCGTATTCGCATATTTCCTGAGCGGGACACGCGACACCTCTAGTACAAAGCATAGACCGTCTCTTGGTCTTATGTGATGCGTCGTAGTCTTCCGTCTCGGTATTTTCGCAAACTGACACACATGCGAGAGCCTAGAATCAAGAAACGGTCTTGCCCTTCTGTCTTTATCGTTGGTCCCTTCTTCTGCTTCTATTGTAGCTCGAACATGCTACTATCTTATTTTCTAAAAAAGATGATATCTCAACAACTTTCATTGGGGTGGTGAATAGAAAGGTTAATTTTTGTTGGCTTACCACCAATGAAGTGACTGATTCATTCAATAGATTTGGAGAGAATTTGTTTAATCTTTAACATTCACTGAGACCTAACATATCTATTGTGCTTCCTCATTTTCTCAGTTCCTAGGGATATTCTCATTAACTAGTACTACTTCAGTCCTATTTCTTGAAGAAATTCCAGGATATTCGCAGGATTCAGTTATGGCAAGTCTTCCTCTTCTATCCAGTAACCTACCATGAGGTTTTGTTTTCCATTCCACAGAACCTGCATTCTGCCTGTTACACTCATTTAATCTTTTTGAAGTTTCCATTCAGGTGGCAGTGTTCTGTTAGAACACCTGTCAAAACGGTTAGTGCAGTCTCACTCCAAATTTTGCCTTATTTTGATCTTGGTCGTAATTTCCCACAAGTATTCACCTACGTCACCTTCACTTGCAAGAAAGTCTTCCTCCCTAGGATCCTACGCAACTGTTCTCAGACGGAATTCAAGCCATTTATTTATGTGTGAAGAGATTGAAGGAAACCAATCTCACGTCAATTACGTCGAAATTGGTACCAAACTGCAAAAAAAAACCTCTCCTCAATGGGAAGACTCAACAAAGTGTCTCTGGTTTGGATCACTAGCCATTCTGGCATGGATGGCAACAATATGACAGACTCCCTTGCAAGGAAGGATGTCGCTGGTGATTATCGGATCAGAACCTGTAATTGGCATCTCACTGAGTTCTGCCAACGAAACAATAAATACTTGGAAACCTAGAAGAGTTTTGGAGCTCTAGCTTAATTAACCGGGGCTGGTTCATTCGAAGGCTTTTATTCATCCTTCGAAAAATGTCTCCAAAATGGTGTTCAACTTCAGCAGGCATGATCTACGTTGTCTAACAGACCCTTTAACAGGACACTGTCGTCTGACTCATAATATGATAAGACTTGGACTGTCGGAGGATCCGACGTGCCGTCTTTGTTTGGAAGATGATGAAAGAGCAGAGCATATACATCGTGCCTGTATCTGATGTTTGGCAGGGTCTTTCCCACCCTCAGACCTGAAAAATCATTCACCAAATAAACTAATCGGCTTTGTTAAGAAGCTGAATTTGTTTGGTGAAATATGAATAGGTTTGAGCCACAATAGAGTCTTGCGAGTTGTAGTGAAGGGCCTGATAGACCCACTCATCACAAACCTAACCTAATCTACCCTTTTTTGAATAGTGGTTTTGAATTGCTTGAGATGTCCAAACTTCAATGGTACCAAAAGGCAAATCAACGAAGCTAGTCACTATCTCTTAATATCATGGTTATCACTAGTGCATATTGGAATTTTTGTTTGTTTGTTCAAAACAACACAACTAGATGCCATGATATATCAATAGGGTTTGAGAATTCCTTTGTACATGAGTACTTTCTGTAGGTTGACAGAGTAGAATTTCTTCCAAGTATTCAATACATGTTTTTAAATTGAAGTGTTCCCAATGAGTGCTAAGAAAAAATCCCCATCTTTTAATTTTCAGTGATTTTCCAGTGAATTAAATTTTTCATTTATTTATTAAGAGTGTTTACCCATTAATTAAAAATTTTTTGGTGGAAACCTTTCTGAAATATCGACGCATTCTGTATAATTAGTTGTATCATTAGTTTTGGTAATTTGCAAATTTTTTCCAAAGAGTGTACTAAAAGACAAAAAATGTCTGCCTCCTGCCTTTGAATGCTTTTTTCACGGATAGCTGATTTCCTAATGGGGTGATAGATTACATGAGGGTGATTTTTCTTTCAAATGTCCAACTTTTGGAAAGAATCGTTAATTGTTAGTTGTTCTCCTGACAAATTGGAGCTATCCCACACAGGTGCAATTAGGAACACGAATTACATTTGTGTTAAATTTAGAGAAAAATCGTGTTTGAAAGGAAAAAACTATTGAAAATTCATTCAATGAACTCGAATGTTACTTTTTTATATCTAGTTAAAAAAAATTTTTTTTACATCGGCTCAAAATTCAACCCTACGGAGGTGGCGCCCTACTTGATGACACGAGAAGTGGCGCCGGGTCTCACGGACTTTTCGAAAGAAAAAAATCCCGAATATTTTGACTAATGAATAAAGACTAGAGATGATTCAAAATATGCTTTTTATTATGAAAACGGAACGTTTCACTCAAAATAAACATTGAATTCGATACAAAAAATAAACTAATGTGTTATAATACTCATATTGAATAATTTCACTTCCACAAAAAATATTGGGAATTTTCAAAAACTCTATAAAACGAAATTGATAAAAATATAATAATTCACTGGTTTTCCATTGAATCGAGGCAAGGTTGGCTCCAAGCTTTGAGGTGAGAGAGACATAAAAATGTTTTACACTTTATACAGTAAAAGCTGGTTTTTGAGTGTTTTGTGCAAAAAAAAACATTTCTTTTTTGTTCCTGGAATAACTTGGTTGGTTGGTGCTGGTTGTGGTGCATCATTTTCATCAACACAATAATTCTGCCTGTGCTGTCGTACTGATCTTGGTACATTCGACTCCAGTGAACGACGTTGTATATGTTCATTAGTCAGATTTATTCCCAGCTCCCTGAAGTACAATCTTCTGATGATAGAAAAGTTTTTATTATTAGCGTGAATCAGTTATGAGTTGCCTGCAATATTCAACATGGCATGAAACACGACCATCGGCCACCTTCTGGTGTTTCGCATAACTTATCGAGATTATCAACTCCTCCCTTGGTATGATTGTAATATGTTATTATCTCCGGCTTGGTTTTTATCATCGTGGTGTGAACTGGATATCAGAATTACGTTTTCATATTTTTTCGGAACATATGACACTATTGTGAGATTTTCCTGGAATCCAAACAGAGAGGAATGTTGTGGTCGCGTTTTAGTGTTTGTAAACTCCAGAGGAATTGTCGTCTAATTTTTTTCCATAGTTCCAAAGAACTACGTTCTTTGGATGATGTGTACGTAGTTTATCAACTAAATTCATACTTGTGAACCAGTTATCACAAGTTAAGTTTCTGTTCGTCCCTGATATGGGCTCTATACGTGGTAAAACGATGCTACATGAATCGTTGTTATGTTGGTATGAGCCATCTTGCTGTTTCCCTACATACACCTCCAAATTATTGCAGTATGCTGTAGCAGTATCCACCAGGGTGAATCTTTACCCCATATTTATTCGGCTTACTCGGTATGTACTGCTTGAATGCACACCGACCTCTGAAAGCTTCAAGTTTCTCATCTATGGTTGTATTTGCACCTACCGTATATGCATATTTGCAGTTGTCGACGAAAGAATCAAATAATTATCTGATTGGTGCCAATTTGTAAAGTTTTTTTTTTCGTTTCTGGTGGATAGATCGCCGAATCGTGAAGAGTTGAGTAGAGATCGGAATCGTTGCTCAGACATAGTTACCCAGAATCTTTCAATTCCAGTACCTATTCTACCCCACATCTCTTTTGACTGCTTTTGAGAGTACCACCTAGATACAGTAATCAAAATAACGCTTTTATTTCAATCAAATCAGTCAATCTAGTTGCTCTGACTCTCTTGTAATTTGGGGCGATTCTAGAGATATAGAAATTCGTACTATCGACTATGTTCTGTAGCATGTCATCAGTGAAAAATAATGACCAACATTCTAGCACTGACATAGCATTTTTTTTACTCCCTGAAGTAGCACAATTATATTTTCTTGTCTGGTTCTTGTTTTTTTTTTGTTGAACAATGCTTTCTCCATTTTGTAATTTTATCCTTTCCGATAAAGCATGGGATTTTTGCAGGAAGTTCATCAATTTCAGGTTCTTCGTTATTATCACAAACTTGTTCTGACTCACTATCTGTATCTCTTTCTTCCAGAACATCATCTTCTGTAGCAAGTTTATCAACAGCATCATCGGGATCATCAGCAGACTCGACTTCTTCCCATATAAGCTGTAATTGTAACCTTAAAAATTGAGCTCTAGCCCAAATATGAATTTATATATAAAATTTAAATGATACTAAAAAAATGCAATATTATCAATTACTTTGTCTACTCGGTTACATAAGTTTCAGTTGCTCCGGTGACAACCTTAGGCATTCGACGTCGCTCAGAACGGAGTTGGGGGGGGATCCCTCTTCTTGATCTTCCGGACAAAAAAGTAGACAACTTGTAAGGGCGCCACCTAAGTTTCCCACTTTGGCCTAGCACGACTAATTTCCCCCGATATCTCAGTAAAACAAGGGATGAAAATAAAAGGCAAACCTCAGCTTATGTTCCTCATAATTCCTAATGAAAATATTTAATACCCTTAAGGGGGTGTTTTACAATTAATAACTACTGAAAACCCTAGTAAATACCCCCCACTTAAAAAAAAAGAGTGAACATCTGTTACACATCAAAAATCAAATAATTAACAATAAAATTCCAAACTATACCAGTTATTCGACCTACGTAGTGTGAAATTAGTATGGCTGTTCAAGTAAACCAGTAGTAAATACGAACGTATTAAATATATGTTCTATAAACGAACCTGAAAATGGCTGTACAGTTTATAAAAGTAATTCCATACAAGGCGACACCGTAGTCAAGGCGTTGGTATCAAGGCAAAGACGCATGCGCAAGTGGATTAAACTATGAAAATTAGATTGTGAAACTTTAATTTCCACCAATACAATTTCATGAAGAGATAACTTACTGAAGAACTACCTATCTAATATATATACATATACATGATGGCGTAAAGCCTACTCAACCTCAAACCGTTCTGCGGTTAAGGAAAATAATATGAAAATAAGTAAATAAATTAGGAAAACCCCCGTTACCGGGTTACCCTCAATGTTGTCGTCTTCAAGAAGTTGTGGAGAAGTAGAAGCAAACTCCAGAAGACATCACTATCTATCTACCAGGTACACAAAGTGTGTATCTGGAGGGTGTTAAGTATCCCCTGGCCCCACAGGTGAACCCTTAAAAATTAAAACAGGTATCAGCTGAAAACTGAGCCTATACAGGAACAAATCCTACTTGTCAGACTACACATTCCCAACACCTCAACAAGTTATGCTTGTCTAGGCTTATGCCCGAAGCTAATTTATAAGAATTTACAATGTTTTTGGTCAGAGTCAGGGTAGGTTTGAAGAACCACCCACGAATTATAGTATTTGTTAGACTAAAGCGGGCAAAGAAAAACAAAATATACACAGGGTAACAGAACAGCCTTCTTAATCAAAAATTTGCAATCAACAGATGGTATTTTACCACCAACTGTTCTACCTCCAAAATTCTATGAATCTATGAGACATACCTTTTCCAAAAAAGGGTCCAATACTCAAAATTTCCCTTACTGGATGGCAACCAACAAACAATGAACCAACAACAACATGTGGCACACCTCCAATTCCAAAACTTCAACGTTGGCGGTTTCAATCGTTTTAGTGCAATATATCCCCTATAGGGGTTTGTAAAAACGGCTTCCAGAACAGGACGGAATTCTCCAACAATACGAACTCCCGTAGAACAAAATACTAAACCGTATATTCCACAACCAATTCAGAGCGAGAGCCTATAAAACCCAGCAAGGGATGACTTCCCAGACAAAATTCAGACTTTCGTTCGATGCACTTTTGGAAACTAAGCCATCTTGTAGAAAAGCACACAGCTAAAAAAAGTGACTGACACTTCAGTACAGAATACTACCATAGAGAAACCTACCCGAAACATACATCCGAACTACACTGCTCACTACACCGAGCGTGCTCCGCACAGATCAAGTCAAAAAGTGCTACACTTCCCTGAACGCTTTCATCCAAGACACTACTGTCACTGCCAATTGTCAATGTCATCCATCAAATAATTCCAATTTGTAAACAATGAACAGAAATAATAGTGTATTAAAAATAATTCAAATAAATTTGAGCAATAATAGTACCACAATACCCCCCTACCGATGTAAACAAAGCAAGATCAAACACTCGGATTTAACAGACAAAACACATGGCGACAAACAGCTAATATATTATGAGTAGATGTTTAGAATATATTCGAATGTCATCTTACACAGAATATTTCTAACTAGTATGTCTTTACTAAAGCCAAAATATGCTAGATAAATGAAGAAAATATATCTTTAACTCAAAAGTAAAGTATGTCTACATAGATCAGTAAGTTTTATCAAACCTTATTACTACTTTAAATGTTCTTCAAGTCAAGGAGTCAGTAATTTATAACTGAACCCTAATAAACTTTAGCGTTTATGAAGCTGAAGCGGACAAAGTATTTGGACTACTGTGGCTACACCCCAAAGGTGATATAATCAAAGCCAGGAAAAAATCAGTAGCCCCACGGTAACTAAAAACTATAGTGAAATCCACAAGAGAGAAAACCCCTTACTACCCTTAATTATGAATCATAACAAACAAAAATAACTAACATGAATCTACCTACGGATATTTACATGATGGCGCTCTTTTTGTATCGTACGGTCACAAAACTTACATTATTTACACTATCTGGCGACCAAATATAAAATTGTTGTCATGATGTGACAGCCTGCACCACTTCGCCGGAAGGATGATGGCTGACAGAAATTATTTAAATACTGAAGTACTTTCGTAGTGAACAAATGATGTTAGAAACATAGAGACAAAATGCGTCAGGTAATTACTATATACAACTACTTAATATATATACAATAGACGTAGTGACATCGTTACTCGTTACATAATCTCTCTTGTTCTCTTTCATAACTCATTTCTAGAAAATACAACAATGCAAAACAACTGATGATAGGAAATGACTCACAGAATTGATGAGAAACGCCAATCACTATCACCTACAAAAAAAATATCATCAGAGGTGGCGCCTAGTCTGTCAGACTTTTCGTCAAATATATCCCGTGAAACGACACATACACACTCAAAGCCTGACTCAGAGATACTAGTGATCGAAATATGGAGGTACCTAGGCAAACGGCGATTTGAGTTTGACCGTCGACGATTGGAGGATAATTATAGATGCGTCGGGTCTCTTAGACTTGGCGTCACCTCTGGGGGGTTAAAAAACTTAAAAAATCCTAAAAATAACTCAAAAATCTTCCCAAGCACTACACAAAAGGTGGCAGAAACCTTTCATTTCAATTGGAAGAGACATCACTAGTGATGACATTTGGAAAAAATTGATTCCATAGGTCAGATTTATGGCGCTACTAACTTCAGTCCATAATCTGGATGAGGAGGAACTGGTTATGAAATAAGGCTTTGAAGAGTATAATATTTGTATGAATGGAAAAAAATATCTTATTCCTCTTTCACGACTTAAAGCATTCACTCACGATTTGAGGAATAACAAAACTAGTCTACAAAAAGTAGCGATTTGCAAAGCTGTAGTCTGTTTGCTTTAAACTTTGAACTGAATTAAAAGAGTAGGGATGAAACTTATTTTTTTCTTTATTCGTTGAATGGAGGTAGTGAGTAGTCTCCAATATTAAGATAGTGTAGGTGAGCTCGGAATGAAACAGCCTGTATATTGTTTTACTCAATTGTTTATAATTTTTACCGGTCCCAATTTTTCAGATAAATATTTATTTTTTAATTTGGAATCGAATGCGCGAATTTTCGGTGGTCCGGGTCTGAAATGGAATAAAATAAAACTTGTAAACCAGTCTATTGGGCTGATTTCAGAATTTATTTAAGATATTCCTCAATTGAATGGTATATTTAAGTGGAATTAATCATTGCACTATATTACTTCTAGCTGTGAGCGTAGTTTTTATAATGAAATGATTATTATTATTCTGCTCGCTTCAGTATTTTTAATTGCTCTCATATTGTACAGTAGCCGAAAGGCATTTTTACTAAAGCTGCTGCAAAGTAGTACGGAAATGTTTGTTTCATTACAATGAATGTTCAACCATTAAAACGTCTACCCTATTCTTCTCCTGTCATTAAAAAACTTATTATAATTGTTCCTTGATTAAAATTCATTTGGTAAATTAGACCGGAACTTAAACTTAAAATGTTTGAAAATTATTATTTAATTAAATTTTACTCTGAGACGGAAAAGCAGAAACGTTTTAATTCCTTTCATTTTCTGAACTATTTAATACCATCGATTTGTTATGTATGTGAAATTTCCTAGAAATAGTGAATAGCTTCCAGTTGTTTTTATTTGTAATAACTCTCGACATCATTTATCTCACGATGCTCTAAGTAAAGTTTATCAGATCCTTTTTGGCTGAGGCTCTGGATTTTTTAACAATGATGTATTAATCTGGTTGATCATGGCAATTCATCATTAGTAGTATACTCCAGCCTTATATTTCTAACAAACCATGTTGTACCGCATACAGGGTGAGACTATCCAAACTCTGCCATACGCAAACTACAGATACTACTTCTGATTTTATGTTCATCTAACGTAATATACCTTCATCCAAAAGTTGCTCCTAAGGGTGCTATCGCACTTTGAAGAGGACAGTGCTAACTCAGTTTTTGAAGCATTTCTGAAAAAAATAAACCGAACGCTTCCTCAATTTTTCCTAATTTCCACCTCATACGAGGTGCATTGTCATCTTTCACTAGAAACGCACCAATATTCGGACTGACGTAGTTCTGCTTTCACTTGGTTCGCTGTTGAAGCTCCGAAATAACATATTTCTTGCTCCATCTGGTCCAAAGATGTTGCTTTAGCTGCTGTAAGTATTGATACAGAGACAATCGGTAGGTGGAAAAACTTTTTAAATCTGCATTCAACCAGGAATTTAACTGACTCCCGATGATTAAATGTCCAGACGTTAATGGTTAATGCCTCTACTTCTGTTAACATGGTATCAAAATGCTCAAATGTTAATGAAGTACCTATTACTAACCACTCGCTTCAAATGTACTATCATACTCCTAATACCTGCCTCCCAAAGGCCACCAAAGTGGGGCGATTGAGGTTGTCAAAAATGGCATTCTATATCCTCCTTACATATTTTTGAGGTTAATTCAATTTCATTTTGCTTAATAAACTCTTTCAACTCTGAATATGCAGATACGAAATATACGAAATATATATAAAGGTTTCCTTACTGAGATCAGTAACATATAAAAAGACAAATATATGACCACGACCAGACCGACTCTTCAGCAAAAGAGGACTTGCATAATCAACCCCCACAATATCAAACGGGTGAGTAGGAGTTAAGCGTTGTTTGGGTAAACCGCCCATAATAGGTTTAAGTATTCTGGGATTATTATCTAAAACATTTTAAACATTGATGCACAATTGGCTTGGATAGCGACCGACCTGCTAATCTTCTATACAGGGTTTCAATTTTAAAACTTATGAGCTGTACCTCGTGAACGAAAAGAGATTTCAAAAAAATTCCAAAACCGTTTGTAGGGTAGAGAGGGGGAAATAAAATCACATGAGAGAGAACGCACCCCCATCAACCCCATATGCCCCACCTACCCCACCTACAAAAATTTAAATGGCATCCCCCTAATTGTGATACGTCGTTGGAAAGCCCGTATAAAATGCTTTCCAACGGTGGAACGATACTTCGCTTTGAACGTGCAAGTACAGTCCCTATTTGAGTGTTAAGGGTTCTATTGTATTTTAAAAAATAAATACAAAATTTAGAGAGACGGGTTCAGTGGCAAATAGAAGAAGGAATGCCGCAAGAGTACTCGATGAAGCAACTCAAATTGAAGTCCTTGGACAATTTGGAATAGATCCTACTTTATCAACTCGTCACGTCTTTGATATAACAGGACTATCACATGAGTCGGTACGGAAAGTTTTGAAGATTCATAAATTTCACCCCTATAAAATGCAATGTCTTCAAGAATTGTCCGATGACGATCCAGACCGAAGAAATCAATTTTGTGAGATTATGACTGAAAGAATTAAGAAAAAACCTATACTTTTAAAAAATAATTGTTTTAGTGATGAGTGCACATTTTATCTAAATGGTACTTAATGTAAATAAACAAAACTGTTGTTATTGGAATGATAAAAAAGTACATCTGCGAAAACCACACTCTGTATCCTGAGAAACTAAATGTTTGGGCAGGGGTATTAGGAGATTCTGTGATTGGTCCCTTATTTATACAGGGAAATTTAAACGGTGAAATGTACCTCATTATGCTGGAGAATTAGAGAACCAACAGGACGGCGATGGCAATCCAGCTCTAGTTGAAAATTTGTTGCACTTCCAGGACGACGCAGCACCTCCCCATTACGCAGTAGCAGTTAGGGACTGGTGAGACAATAATTATCCAACGAGATGGACTGGAAGGAGAGGTCCCATTGAGTGGCCATCTAGGTCAACAGACTTACCGCCACCTGATTTTTTTCTGTGGGGTCACCTTAAGTCGATTGTTTATAAAACTAAACCAACCTCAATCGACGATTTACGACGAAGAATCAGTCAAGCGTGTCGTGATATTACTAAAGCAACATTTGCCATTGTTCGTATGGAGTTTAAAAATAGATTGTACTATTGTTTACACAACAATGGAAACCATTTTGAACATTTACTAAATTAATTAACATTTTTGTAGTTCGACATTTAACACTTTTTCATTTTGTTGTCAAATAAATTTTTCTGCTTCATTGTTACACCCTGTATAATTATGACTTAGACCGTTGGAAGGCATTTTCTACGGGCTTTCTAACGACGTATCACAAGTAGGGGGTTGCCATTTAAATTTTTGTATGTGGGGTAGGTTGTGCAAAGGGGGTTGATGGAGGTGCGTTCTCTCTCATGTCATTTTAGTTCCCCCTCTTTGCCCTACAGACGGTTTTGGAATTTTTTTGAAATCTCTCTGTTCACGAGGTACAGCTTATTGTAAGTTTTAAAATTGACACCCTGTATTATATTGTTTTTTATTATTAGTAAGGCTTATCTCTTTCTTTCAAATTCTTTGAACAGGAACGATGCTAGGCAAATTGGTCTAACCTATTAACTGAGGGGATTTTGGGTAGTTTTAATGGTAGAACCTCCCCAGAGTGTTTCGGTCTGAGTCTTTGAAAGTTCTCACAGAAACAGAGTATGTGAGTAGGTGTTTCATCGTAGAGTTCATATTCTCAGCACAAAGATTCACTAACTTTGCCCACTTTGTGCAGATGTTCTCTCAGGTCGGTAACTGTATATCCAAATGTCTCTTACCTAGTTTTAATAGCCTTGTCGAGAGTTCCTTGTCTACCTTGTTCAGAAAACTCTTTGTACGGAGGTGTCCTTAAGTCAACCTCCATTTGAGTTGGTGTTCCTTACCTATCCAGTTCCCGATTTCCCCTCTTATGCATGTCTTCTAACCAAGCTAATTTCAATACAATATCTGCTGTATGTGAAGTAAATAATTTTTTCACCTATCTTACCGGAAAACCAATCATAAGAACACCAAAAATAGGGCTTAAAGTATTGTTTAGCAGCCCTGGGGCGGAAAATTCTTATTGCTACGATTTTGTAGTTTTTCACCATCTGTCACTTGAGAAGTTTGATGTTTGACTATTATCGTATTTACGAGTAAATCAACCTCCTTTAAAAATTTCATCGCATGCCTATGATAGAAGGAAATTACTACAAATAAATTGAACTCTTATAAAAATAGTTTTCGTACGACTATGATAGATGGACAGTTTTACAAATAAACTCCTCTCATAAATTTTATCGTCCTCCCATGGTAAATGGAAATTTTTACAAGTAAATCAACCCCCTTTATAAATGTTAACGCACGCTTATGATAGAAGGAAATTTCTAGAAAATATTGAATAAAACACCCTGTATCTCGGTAAGGAGGATTTTTTTGTCATAGGTTGAATCCTCACATTATGTGCTAAGGTTTCTCCAGTTACAATGTGGACAATTCTTAATGAAACACTCTGTGTATGGGACAATCAGTATAGTAAATATTTAATCATTTACATTTTTTAAACAAGATCCATTCATTTTTTATAATTTGCATTTTTTTCAACTAGATACATCAAATCGTTACTATTTTTCTGATCTCTAATTTTTATTTACTTTTATTTATTTTATATTTCAAAAAATACCCAAATGAAAACATTTTACAATCTGTATAGTAATAATTTTAGCCGTAATATATTTAATTTCACCGAACGCATCAAAAACAACTTTTCATTTCACATAAAAAAACACACAAAAACGAACCTTATATGTACTAGAACAATAATAAATTCGATAGCTAGTAAGTCATTATATCACGCGATTTTGTCGGAGAAGCGACTATTATTTCTTTATCGTTAATAAAAATTAAAAATACGTTTAAATTTAGTGAAAATTGGGAGTTATTTGTAATTTTTAAAGACACGTACTTTTATTTTTCCTTAGTAAGTGATTTAAATGGTGAAATTTCTGCGTTCAGCGAATTCAATTGGAAAAATCTGGCTGCCGGTATGCTGCTTGGGGTGAGTCTTTTTGGAAATATATTTTTCTGCGTATTATGATCAATGAAAATAATCAAAAAATTGTTTTATAACATTGAAAATCAAAATTTTATGTCAAAATTACTCGAAATGAATGATTTTTAATTTTTTGTTAACTTGAAAAAATTATTATAAACAAAGTATTTTTCAAAATGTTATGACGTGATCTTGTTAAGTATGTATATAGGAAGTCCTCCACGAAGCAAAAAATTTCGACAATTGTTTTAATATTTTTTTCAGTTTACAATAAAGAAGAAAGTTACTGAAAATTGAATTTACTGTTTGGACCCTTACTTTGTGGAATCTACTCATATTACTTTTTCAAATTAAACTAACTGTTTATAATAACAATTGCCTAACTTGTTGAAAAATTAACTTTAAGCATTTTTGTCAACGGCAATGACTTTTTAGAAGTGTTCAGAATACACCATATTTTTTTAATATTTTCAAATTAACTAATAATATCTTGAAAAAATTACTCAAAATGGGGGCACGAAAACACGAGTATTTGACTAATTTTCCAAAATATCCAAATAACTATAGTATTCACTCATTTTGACTGTCGGTTAAATTTTTATTTATATTTATTTTTAGGGAAGGATAGGAATGGTTTGATAGGATGCATTATCTCTTGTCATTTCATTACCCCTCTCTACCCTAGAAACTGTTTTGAGATTTTTTTTTCATTCAGTGACGTTTAATTAAAAAATTTAGGTGAAACGTCAAAAGTACTCAAGTTACAGATAGTGAAAAACTACAAAAACTATGGCATTAAGAATTCTCTGAGCTAAACAATAATTTCTGCCCTATTTTTGGTGTTCATATGATTGGTTTTCCGGTAAGGTGGGCGAAAAACGCTCTTAATCTCGGGCTGCTCATTTTCTGCCTTTGTGACAGAATATACTATACTTTTTTCTCCAAATGCCATTAAAATTTTTGTAGGTGGGGTATGAGGGGCATAGGGGGTTGATGGGGGTGCAATAACTGACCTTGACATTTTAACATAATAATTTATATGTTATAACAAAATGAATAACGTAAAAAACGAATTAAAAATCATATTAAAACCATTTTCGACGAAGTCGCGAGCAAAAGCTAGTGGCCACTATAATTCTCATATTGAATCCAATAAATGTTGTGGTACAATTTCAAATGTACATAGATGAAAATTAGTTTAGTAAGATGGTGACGCCCAGACAAAATTAGAGGGTGTTTCTTTTTGGAGCTAAATCTTGAATTTGACAATCTCCTACCAACTCTTCAAGAACCAGAGTTGTCAATAAATGGCTTCAAACTAAGAATTTTTGATTAAAGTTTTATTTTATCAATACTTATTTGTTCCAAATCTTCGGAAAAATAATTTTCTTGTACATGAATAAGCAATATTTTGAAGGATTGATCAATTTCACTTTTCATTAATGGAACATACTTACGCTCATTTGGACATTTTTTAGTAGAATTGTGTATAAATCTACGAATTAACCAGGTTATTCTTATAGAATTATTACAGTTTCCTGTAAAATTGTCGTATTTAGTAAAGCGTGTTACCAACAGATATCAAAGAATATATATTATTCTACGCTTCACAACTGTGCTGAAGCGTAGAATAATATATATTCTTTGATATCTGCAGGTTATTCTTCTTAATTTCACTAAATCCGAAGACCTCTCGATCACATTCTTACTTTTTTCGTCTGCCACTGAATTGGTTGCGAAATAAATTTTAGTTTTACGCAAATCAGGTAAACCGCCCCATTGACCAGAAATTGTTGGCCACTTACTTTCACCCAAAAACAAAAAAGTCGGTCCGTATCACCCCATATTTAATTCCTCAATACCAGAAAATTTTATCCCCCGAAATAAATAGTTAAATTCACTTGGAACATGTGTATATAGTGATATGAAAAATAATAACTACACATTGTACTATTCCGACACGAGTTACTTCTAACATAAAACCTTCAATAATTATAGAGTATTAAAGGAAAACTATTTAAATGATTCAAATTAAAATAAATCAAACTCAAAGCAGCAATCCAAAAGGACTATGCTTCCATCTTATGGAAAATAAAAGACCACTCAAATGCGGATATTTTGATACCAACTTATTCGTCTTGAAAAATAGAATATTTGATAACATTGCGCCAATGTTGTGACTTTTATAATTAACTCGCAATTAATGATATTATTTTTAAAATCGCTTACGGAGATTGTATGAGTAAGACAGAGAGAAAATACGTAAATAGACATGTATTACAGATTCCACGAAGTAAGGATATCAGCGGTGATAAGAAATAAATAAATAAAACCAGACAGGGTTGAACTGACCTAATTTTATCAGTTAATTTTTATATTTTGTTTTTTCTTTGTAGTATTTTGTAGTGTATTTGTTGGCATCGGTAACTCTTTAAAAAAAATGGATAGGGATGCGGAAAAGATTTTTTTATATGGAAGATGTTAAATGTCTATTAACTGTTAATACAAAAATGCTTGTGAAATGTGTGTAGGTAATGAACCCGACGTAAAGGGTGATACTAAAAGATAATGTATAATTCTTAGAGTATCCCCTTTTACGCGCTCCACCTTCCCCCCACAGGCATTGCCTGAGGACCTCATTACCTTCTATCCGCGAAGTGTAGCTGAAAAAAAATTTTTTATTGGCCTAAGCCGGTTTTTATATTTTTTTGGTAGCTAAAGTCGCCTTTTTGCTTTATTAAATTTTTTTGATGGCCGAAGCCGGGTTTTTTTAATTTTTGTATTTTTTCGATAGCCGAAGCCGGGTTTTGTTTAATTTTTGTATTTTTTTGATAGCCGAAGCCGGTTTTTGTGTTATATATTTTGATGGGGATGAGTGTTTTCCCTTGCGTGACATAAAAAGCACTGTTAACTGAAATCTAATTTGCATCATTATATTTCTTCATGATTAGGTATAGTTCGATCAGCAGCGTCAACTACAGTCAACCAGTCTACCTGTTAAAATAAAAAACCATTTTTGATTCCCAACTTTAGAGCCCTATAGTTCGTTAACGAAGGGCGTAAAGAAAAAATTTTATATAAAATACCATCATTATTTTTAGTCTTCCTATCACCTCCCAAGTTTTTGGTACGAACTCCTGGGACACCCTGTATAAAGAAAACTCAAACAATTCACCTGGTATCAAATATAAGATCCACCTTTAAACGGGAATGTTTATGGTTTTTATGTATTATCTTGAATTTCTTCATGTGAAATTAAATTTGTACAAAAACATTACGAAACTTTATTCGTATTATGGTAGAATCTAAAATAGAAAAATTTTTAATACAGTTATTAGATCTATGACACTTGTGAAAGTATTTATCATCTGATGTATGACAGGTTTGAACATAGAATTGTCAGCTAGAACAGGAAAATTACCAACCTAAATTGAATATGTCAAGTAATTTAAAAATTTAATTAATAAAAGATTTGGACATAAATAATCCATTTAGAAATTTAAAATATGATGCTTTTTTTTTAAAAGATTAAATCTATCAAAGAATATAATAAAATCTATTTAATGAAACAATATAAGTTAATTTGATTGGTCAATGACAATCAAACAAATAATCTACTTTTAGAGATAGTTGGCAGTTTGTTGCTAAGGAAGAAAAAGAAAATGGGTTGTTAGGTACTTGTTGATAGAGAAAGCGTCGTCCCTTTTCGAAAATGAATTTTCCACAAGAAGCCCGTTATTTCGTTCAGTGAAAAAAGTTTGTAAATTTGATGAAATATCTATGTAATTAATGGTGAAAATAGGTAAACAAACCTTGTGACATGATTCCTGAAGAAAATAAACACCGAGGGATCTTCGTAAGTAAATAAATTTAAATAAACCATATATTAAGTTTCATCAAGAGGCATTCTGTATTGGAGTTGTCTTGCTTTTCGTTTTGGAGGTTTCTTCACAAAGGCCCAGAGCGGTATAAAACAGGAAAGAAGTGATTATTCATTTTTCAACATTAATAGAAGATAAAGGTATTTAATAAACTTCAATTTAAAATGAAAAACTTTCTTGCGAGTGTATATAAAAGGAACTTAGATATTTTGCAAATTCGGATACAACTGTATCGTCCATTTTGCTTTTCGTTTTGGCTTATTTAAAACGGTATCACTGTAAATACACTAATGTATAAAAAATTGCATAATTGCATGTATTAAAAATAATTTTCATTGAATGAATGTGATTTTTGAGTGGAAGACCATATTAGTTGAGTTTTACTTTCCTTTTTGATGTAAGAAATAACGTTTATCTTGCTCATTTATGTTCACAAAATTAATTTTCATAACATAAATTTAAAATTGTTTCATCCCAAGTACTATTTCGAAGTAATTCTTTTTATCAGTTGGTACAACTATATTGAACACCCGTTACACATCACTGGGGCACTTTCAGGGTGAGTACACAGGACAGTATTCAGGAAAGAGTTTAAATCCAAATCAGATATTAAAAACTTTATCAAAGATTAAATAACATTGAATTTTGGCGTCCATAAGAAAAAGGAACAGTAATTAGATTTCTTACACAATAAACCCATGAACACAAACCCTGAGAAGCTAAGATTTCATTAAAAAAAATAATAAAAATATAAAAAATTATAAAACACACAAAAATAAAATATCATATCAATAGTTATACTAGATATTGGGACGGATCCAAAACCTCGGAGACTATCATTTCTGTTGAAGCGACAGAAGCACTGAAGTTTTGTCGGAATGATTTTTTATAGCTACACACCTATGAACATTTTCACGTTGACAAAACTATAAAATGTGGTTGGTTCGGGCATTTCCAGTACTCGGGACGGCTACACACAAACCATTTTTTTGTCGTAAATGTCAACTTGAAAAAGTGGTACCTGAAATCGAGAACATTTCGAGTGAAGCGTAATCATAATTATAATTTTCGAGACAATTCAGCATGAAAATCAGTTTAGTTATAATATTTACCATGTATATTTTATCATCCTTCAGTATATCATCTAGACAATTACTTAAAAGTTTGTTGTTAGCACCAGTGGCAATTTCAGCGAGATATTTCAATAATTCAATTCTCTTTCGTGAATAAACGAACCCATGCATGTACGAAACTTGTTGTATATTAAGCTACTTAACATATTTAATGAATGAATACGGAACGGCATGATGAACCACTGAGATACCCGGCGTAACACAATTTGCATTTTTCTCAGATATCGATCGCAAACAAAAACGTATTAAAATTCCTTGAAGGAAATCACTGACATGAATTTTCGTCCGCAAAAAAAGCTTTATTAAATTATGGCTGAATCCGAGAATATAAAGAAGTTTAAGTTATAATTTTGGAAATACTGGTTGTTAGATGTATTTTCCAGGACGAGAAAGAGTGAACAGAATATTAGTTATGTTATAATGGTACTTTAAAGAGCCCCTAAGAAGAGAGGGTCTCGATTTGAATGGATTATCCTGGAATTTTTTGTGATATTTATGTATGAAAGACTCCACTTGTATTTGCGGGAAATGCTTGTATACAGGGTTGTTTACAATAAATTAACTTATTGGAAGCAAAGATTGAAATACAAAATAAGTACAAACCACTACAAGGGAATAGCGAAAAGACAGAAATAAAAAACTTTTATTAAATCGCCTCAAAATTTTTCGTCCATTTTATCGCATGTCGCGTTAAAACTGGCCGCGGTGTAGGGGTGAAGTGAAAGGCGCAAGGCCAATATGGCAGCTCCCATAGCTCGCATAAGCTGAGCGTGAAGTATTTATATTGTCACTCATTCGTGCAAGTGCTCCGCGGTATTTGTGTATTTTATTATCAACACGTTTTTTTTAACTCGCTTTCTTGTATGTCAGGTTGAAGTTTGTACATGATTTTGAACACATTTAGAATTATTTATAAAACGTCACTTTTTAATTTATAGATGGAGTGTTTGGTACGGGGGCTAGTAAAACTGTTTATTAGAAAACTATTTTAAGAAATGATGTTGTTTTCCTATGTACGGTACGTTCTAGTACTCAATTGGGATTATTGTTTAATGAGAAATAAACTAGATTCATCGATTAGTATAGCTTTTACTACATTATATAAATAAACTATTTGTTATTCGTCAAAAATGGACAGGGTTGGGATAAAGTATGGAACCAAGTAAATATCTTTTAAACGAAAAGAACGATATGTATGAAAATTTGCAGGTAAGTGCAATGGAACAAAATGCATCTGATGTACATTTTTTTGTTAATAATATACTTCCGGTTTAACCGGAAATGCCATCAACTTCTTTAATTTGAATGGGACAACCTATATATTTTTACAGATTTTGAAAGAGCTTGTTATTTTGAATTCATACATACTGAGTTTAGTGTAAAAACGAGGAATATAGCACTTTAATCAACCTACTTTGAGTTTTTTGCATTAGAGCAAAAAACTATTTAGATAAACTAATTGATGTTATTTGTATGCATAGTAATAAATAAACGAGTACTGTTTAGTACGTCTTTTGTTCTCCAAGTGTCAAATTCTAATTGACGGAAATAAATTTTACAATTAAGTGAAAAAGAGCGTATTGAAATTTTAATGATGATCGTGTTAGAACTCATGAAGAAGTGTGTCATATTTTTAATAATTTGCATCCGGAGAGAAATCCTATATCACGCTCAACAGTAAATAAAACATTACAACGTTTTAATACAACTGGGATGGTAAAAAATTTGCTAAAACCTGGAAGACCACGGACTGCAACGAACGAAACTGTTAAACAAAATATTGCAATCGATTTAGAAGAATCACCTCAAACTTCCACCACAAATTTGGCACTGAACCATATGATATCAGCCGAAGTTCTGCAGGAAAGATGAAAGTATCATCCGTATAAGGTACAATTGGTTCAAGAATTGTCAGACGATGATTTTGAACGACGACTAGAATTTTGCGAACGGCTAATGGACATCTGTAATGTAGACGATAATTTTGCTTCTAACATAGTTTTTTCCGATGAGGCAACTTTTTGTTTAAATGGAACAGTTAATCGCCATAACTCAAGGTATTGGTCAAATGAGAATCCTCATTGGATTCATGAAGCACATACCCAGCATCCACTGAAGTTAAATGTTTGGATGGGAATTGTCGAAAAAAGGCTTATAGGCCCATTTTTTATAGACGGAAACTTGAATGGTGACAAGTATTTGGATCTACTAAATAACGAAATTATTCCTGCACTTCAACAGAATGGGCAATTACCACAAAATGTTTGGTTTCAACAAGATGGACCACCTCCCCACTATGATAGAAGGGTTGGGGATGCGAATTTTTCAAATCGATGGATTGGACGTAGAGGATTCATAGAGTGGCCTGCTCGTTCTCCGGATCTTAGCCCGTAAGATTTTTTTCTTTGGGGTTATCTAAAATCACGTGTTTATGTTAGACGACCAACAAACTTACAGGAATTGAGACAAAGAATTATTGATGAATGTGAACTAATACGTGGAGAAGTCTTGGAAAGAGTGACTCAAGAATTTGTTAATAGGATGGCATATAGTCAGCAAGTGAACGGCGAGCATTTTGAACATTTGAAGTAATTTTGTTTCTCATTATTCTAAAATAATGAAATGTACACCTATTGTACAACTAACAGTGAGTTATTCCTCGTTTTTTACAAATTTTTTTACACTAAATTCAGTATGTATGAATTCAAAATAACAAGCTCTTTAAAAATCTGTAAAAATATATAGGGGTCCCATTTAAATTAAAGAAGTTGATGGTATTTCCGGTTAAACAGGATATTTCAAACGAAGGTGACCCCGTCTCTAGGATAGGTAGAAAACTGGAAAATAATTAGGGTTTGCTAGCTAAAAAAATTTCTTACGCCCTCCGTATTCAAGATAAAGGGCGTTGAAGAAAAAAAAATGTATACCCATTTTTTACGATTTTGCCGAAACTACTGGCAACATTGTAATGAAATTACGAATATGTTTTGGAAGCTAATACATCCCATGAATTTGTTTTTATATCTGACTCTCATAGAGGGCGCTAGTTACACGGTTCGTACCAAGTAGTATTGAACATTACTTTTTTAAGTTTAGATTTATCAATCAAAATTTCAAGTGAACTTAAACATCATTCAATTTTACACCAAAAAGGTACTCTTGGTACTTGATACTGTGTACCGTTTTCGCAATATTTTGATTTGAAAATAATGAAGTAATAACCGATGCTGGTATGAAGTAATGATAAACTATTAATTATTATTATTATTATTATTAATTAGTATGCATTCATCATCATCATCATGGCCGTTCAATCCCGAAGGATTATGGTTAGGTCAATAGAGCTGTGTTTAATCCTATTGATGAGGTGGATTACTCCTCTTATATCAGTGCGACATTTAGGACATCAAGTTAGCTGGCGAATACTGTAACTACTGTAACTACTCCTCGTTATGCTGCGAGTTCGCTCGATAGCGAGTGATGTCAAGAATTGGGCCCCTGTACTGTTCTCTATTTGCGTTAAATCTACGTTGACAAAAGTTAACGATGACGTCATCACATCAAAGTGTATCACCCTGTATAATTAAATTTTGACGTGAAACATCTTTTATCTGCCCTGGCCTGTTTTGTTATAGTTCTCCATTTTCTTCTGTCTCTGCATTTTGTTTTCCAGTCTCTGATTTTCAATGCTTTTATATCTTCCTCTACTTGATCCCACCATCTGCTTCGTGGTCTTCCTCTTGTGCTCGTCTCCAATGTAACCCATGTTGTTATTCTTCTTAATATTTCTGTTAGTGCTCTTCTCATAATGTGTCCCATCCATTCCAGTCTCCTTGCTTTTATATATCTGGCTATATTTTCCCCACCTGCTTCCTTTTCTATTTCTATGTTTCTTTTTAATCTTCTTTCTCCATCTCTTGTTATGTCTGGTCCAAGTATTGTTCTCAATATTTTCCTTTCTATTATTTTTAGATCTTCTTCTTTTTTGTTTATAGTTGTTGTTTCGAGTGCGTATGTAATGAGTGGTCTGATCAAATTCTTATAGATTTCTATTTTTGTAGTTGTAGTATGCATAATGTGAATTACAAATTGTGTGTCGCGTAAATGAGACCACATCGATAAAACAGATAAATGTTAAAAAATTGGGATTGAGTGCTCTCCTTTCTTATAACGTTTCACAAAAATCCATTCTAATCTGTATATCTTGATTTTCTCTGAGTTTGCCATGGAAAACTGTCATTTATTGATAGTTATGACGATAAGTCAACAGTAATTAGATTTTTGAAACCTTGTTATTTGTAAAAGTAGATATTGTTAATCAAAATGTACTCAAATGTTGAATACACCGACATGTTATTAACCTTAGGTGAGTGTTTAGGAAACTCTAGTGCAGCTGTTACGAGTTAAGCAGAAAAGTTTCCTACCTAAGAAACTCACCAAGTAGAAATACATTTAGAGCCATTGAACGACGATATCGAGAAACTGGGAATATGAAACCAAAAAAAATGAATTCTGGTAGGACAAGAACAACAGGAACCAAAGAAAATAAAGAAAATATTATGTTAAATTTAGTTTATCAAGATCCAACAGTTAGCGTAAGGAATATGGCGAGACTAACAAATACGTATTCTTCCAGTACTTGGAGGATACTTATCATTACAGATAAGTCCAAGAACTCTTGCCAGACGATCTACCGGTTAAAGTGAATTTTTGTCAAACATTACAAGAAAGGACAGCCCTCAATCCAATTTTTTTTAATTTTTTTTTAAAACGGAGGATATTTTGAACACTTAATTGAATTTTATTTTATGTTATTACGGCCGACTTCATAATAAATTTGAATGTTACTCCAATTTTAAAGCGACCTTTAACAGAAAAGTTTGGTTTCAAAATCAATATTGAAGTACCCTTTTGGCCAAAAGTCGACTTTAAAGAAAAAGTGAAGATTTTGGCGCTTTAATACATAAAAACTTCCTTTACTTTTACTGTGATATAACCTCAAATTTTTAGTTTGCGACTTTGTTTTTAAACATATGGATATATTTGAAACATCTAGTGATAGTTCATCAGACTCATCTGATGAAGAATATATTTATATAAGAAGACCAAAAATTTACAGACCCAGAGTCGATTGTCTTATTAAATATGATGAATTGGATTTTTTTCAGAGATTGAGATTGAGAAAGCAGACGCTAATATATATTTTAACTAAAATACAAGGGCAAATTGCATTGCCCACTAATAGGTGAGTTGAATATAAAATTTTTCAACTACAAATACCTACTATAGGGTACTATTTTTTCAGAGGTGGATGTATTACACCAATGCAACAACTTTTGTTGACATTAAGATTTTATGCATCTGGAAGTTTTCAAATAACAGCAGCAGATTTCATAGGAATATCAAGTGCTTCAGCCTGCAGGATTGTTGAAAGAGTATCTGTAGCAATTGCATCTCTGAGACCTGAATATATTAATATGAATGAGGATCATCATGAAATGGAAAGAGCTGTTGAGGATTTTGATAAAATTGCTTCATTCTCAAGAACGATTGGAGCAATTGATTGTACTCTCATTGGAATAGACTCTCCTGGTGGAGATGATGCAGAGATATTCAGATCGAGAAAGTCATTTTTTGCATTGAACGTTCAAACAGTTAGTGACGCAAAAGTGAAAATAAGGAATATTGTTGCAAGGTGGCCAGAATCTGTACACGATCAAACGATTATCAATAATAGTCGCTTAAAACAAAGATTCGAAAATGGTGAATTTGGTCATTACATGTTGGTTGGAGACAGTGGATACTCCTCAAAGCCATATCTGTTAACAAAATTACTTCGAACTGCAACAGAAGCTGAAAATATTTACAACGAATCGATAATAAGAACTCGCAATGTCGTAGAACGCCAATATGGGTTATGGAAAAGAAGATTTTCCATACTACGATTGGGAAGGAGATTAAAATTAGAGACCACTATGGCAGTTATAGTTGCTACAGCAGTACTTGCATAATATTGCCATTGATTTAAAGGACAATTTTCCAGAAGATAATGTTCACGAAGAAAATGATGATTCATTACCTATTGAAAATAATGGAAATATCCCCGAAAATATAAGAACATTATTAATTAATGAACATTTCGCTAAATTGTAGATAATTATTGTATTGATAATAAAAAGACTGTTTTAGTTTTTTTTTATTGATTTGTTTTCTTTTTATTTCTATTTCTAAATGTAATAGAAAGCAAAAATGCAATCAAAAGTTTTTTTAAGCAGTTCCGTTTTGGTTTTATAATATAATTCTTTTTCTAAGTAGGTTGGGTTTTTAACTGTGGGGCGAAGTTTTTTATTTGTTTCCTTCCCCAAATTATTGGGAACATATTGACTCCAATCAGATTTGATATGGTGTGCTTCTGCCAAATTTTCGTATTTTCTCTGTAAAATTTTTTCAATTAACTTGATAAGTCTTGTGAAAAATGTATTACTTACTTTTCCAGTAACTTTACAAGGAGTATGTAATTGTGAATTACTACTAGCAGGCTGTATATTCTCAATATTTTCTTCATGATTACTTTCTAGCACTTTGTCCATGATCATCACTTCCTGTACAATAAATAGTAAATTTTAACAATTATATTAACGAATAATACAAGTAGCAAATAACTTAGAGGCTCTATGGATGCAGATCCAATATCCGTTGCTTCAATTGTTTCTATCAATATTATTTGGGAATCCTACAAAGCAAATGTTACGCTGACACCTATTATATACTTACTTTAAAAGATGGCTTCAACTCTGATTCTAATAAGGGGGTTTCTATGCTTTCATTTTCCAATGTGAAGTTCTATAAAACAAATTAAATATACCAATTGTAATAAAACTTATTTTTTAGCATGCAATTCATAAAATACCACTAAAAATATAATTAACTAATATAAATGTATAGGTACATCATCTAATATGTTGGGAAAGCCCACCGCCGTTTTTAAATTTATAATATTTAAAGTTGTTTCAACGATGGGATCAAATTCCTTTCCTATTGACGGACCACCACCAGTTCCCTTCAGATATGCCTTTTCTTTGGGTACCTCTTTCTTGCTTCTAGTTTTTAAATTGTCATATTTGGATTTAATCTGAGCTAAACTTCTCGTTTACATACTTTTTGAATTAAAAGCATTCGAAATCTTTTGCCAAGCTTCGTCCTACAAAACAAATATGAAAAATACTATAAATAAATAACCTATTATCGAAAAATATCAATATACTCTTACCTTTTCTTTTTTATTACATTTGTTGGTGGTTTTACACTCAATAATATTTTTAAATTTTGAAATTTCTTGCAATAAAGATAATTCTTCTTCTTTACTGAAATTTGACGATCTCGCTTTTTTAATATTTTCCATTTTGTATAAACAATGAAAACTTTATAATGAAAAAACTTGCTATTAGCAAAAGTAAACAATAAAGATTAGTTTAGATACGACATGTCATTCTATTTTTTACGTCAAAATCCCTAAATTCCAGGTTAACCAACATTTTAAAAATTACTTGAAAGGTACTTTTTGCAAAGGACACTATTAGTTATGAAACCAAAAGACGCTAAGAGCTACTTTAAAGGGGACTTTAGCTTAAAGTCTCCTTTCAGTAAAGTGGACTTTAGTTGTTCATTATGAAATTGGCTGTAAGTCTTTATTTTAATTTTCTTCTTGTGATTTTTTGTTTAATTAATAACTTTATACCAGCATCGGTTATTACTTTATAATTTTCAAATCAAAATATAACGAAAGCGGTACACAGTATCAAGTACCAAGAGTACCTTTTTGGTGTAAAATTGAATGATATTCAAGTTCAATTGAAATTTTGATCAATAAATCTAATATTTAAAGAGTTATGTTCAATACTAGACTCCGATTTACATAAGAAGAAGCCATTTGAAGTTGCTGTCGTCTGCGCGAACTTGTTGTCAAAACCAAGGTCATATTGTAAAATTTTAAAACAGTAGCGTAACGTTTTAAAATTTTTTAGGTTAATACAAAATTGGAATATTAAAAATGTATTTTTCTACAAACGTCAGTAAAAGTATAATTTTTAACGCATGACGCCAGTGTCTAAAATGCCATTTTATGACACTGGTGTTAAAAATAAAATACTTTTAGCACTAGGACTAAAAGTGACATTTTACTTAGTGTTTTGTCATCATGGCAAACATAAACATTCAAATCGCCGCCATTTTTAGTCCATTTAGAGCAACCTAAATAACACATTTTTTGGTAAATATACAAAGACATAGTGTTTTTCTGTGTATGAGATAATTATTTATTAATACACATTAGTATTAGAACTGTTAAGTGCAGCAGACCCATATGAATTACTTAGCAGAATTCATTTATTTTTGAAGTAATGTATACTTTTTCATATATTTTATAACAATCTGAATGCCAGGAGTAATATATTAGATCATTATACTTTTTTATTTTACTTACCGATGATTTTTGTTCGGCTTCGGACTCTATGACTGTGGATAATTTTTCCTTTAACACCAACAACTTTTTTAGGAGGCATGGTTTTAAATCAACTAAAACACACAACACTCGCGGATAAACTAGCTAAACGTCTTAAAATATTCAAAAATCAAAAATATTCGACAGTAAATTGCTTCAAACACAACCTCAAATGTCAATAATAAAATGGCTGTCGGCATGAAAATCTTTGGCAACGCCAATGGCATGAAACGGTCGGTACAAGGTTTCAAGGCCGATTTTGATTGGTGCGCAACAGGGAGGGCGAACTTCAAGTGGCTTCTTCTTATGTGAAACGGAGTCTACTTGGTACGAGTCGTGTTACTAGCGCCCTCTATGGGAGTCAGATATAAAAACAAAATCATGGGATGTATCAGCTTCCAAAACATATTTGTATGAAAATCTCGAAAATCTGGAAAACTCAGTTGGCGCCCTTACAAGTTGTCTATTTTTTTGTCCGGAAGATCAAGAAGAGGGATCCACCCCTAACTCCGTTCTGAACGACGTCGAAGGCCTAAAGTTGCCACCGGAGCAACCGAAACTTATGTGACCCAGTAGACAAAGTAATTGATAATCTTGCATTTTTTTGATTAGCATTTAAATTTATAAATAAATTCATCTTTGGGCTCGAGCTCAATTCTTAAGGTTACACATTCACTACAGCCATAGTGCGCCCACACAAAGTTAGGCTCTCCGGTGTATATGTCGGCAAAAAACATTTTTTTCTGTGGATAAGGTCATACCACTTCCCTAATAACACGGAAACATCCCAAAAATATTCCAGAAACATCCATCTGGGACAATAGAAACATACTAACAACATCCCCATTTCCCTCGAAACATCTCTAGGATGTAACTGGCAACAGCCATGTCATCATTTTTAACGTTCTACAAACATCCCAGTAGGATGTTTCTAAGATGACATAGGATGTACTAGGTTCATTCGGGGTACTTTGTTTAGAACATCTCAAAAACGTTTCTAAAAATACACTGGAAGTTAAATCACTAGGTGCAAATAAAACATTTCAATATTTCTTAAAACAAGAGCAATTTATTTCAAGTTTCTAACAATATTTTCCATAAATCACATGTTACATTTTCTAGTAGGTATAGGAAGTGTATTATAAAGCATTGGTAAACAAGTATTAGCAACCATGGCATGGTTGCTATGACTTGTCTACCAATGCTTTATTTCCCTATACCTAGTAGAAAATGTTACATAGGTTAATATGATAACAGTTCATTTACTTATTTTTTAGTTCAATCCTCAATCGTCTTTCTTTTGCTCGTCTCAGCCAATCACCAATTTTCAATTCGATTTTCGTTTTTCAGCCGTTTAAAGCGCTGACTATATGTATTTAATAATTTTCTTTTTTTCTGACTATCCATTTTACTATCCAATATAAACACTCACTTTATAAATAAGCCACAACACTCACAAGGTTACCGCTTATTTTTACCACAAAAACTCAACAACAGCGTGCTGTGAACTCAACACTTCTACTTCTAACCTTACTTTTTGCAAATTAGGTCTTCTTCTTTTTTTTCTAATCTTCTTTTACCTCTTTGCAATGTTGAAGCAGGGGGATATCACAAATACGTCAGTCATAATATTTTAATAGGTATGTATGGTTTAATAAACATTGTTAAAGTTTAAAGACAATTAACAATTATTGGCAAATATGTACGAGTTGTATATTTTGTAATGAAAATCATATATGTACCAAGAGAAACATTCTAGGGACATCCCAAGGATGTTACATTATATCAATCGTATTTATGTACCAATAGAAACATTCTAGGAACATCCCACCTAGGTCAGAAACATTGGGACACTAGTAGTACTTTAATGGTATGTCCCAGGTAAATACTGTGTTATTAGGGTTTCTTCTGTCTATCTTGACACTACTTGCATCATATTTTCGTGAGCACAAATGCAATGATCATATGAATTCTGGATGGACTATATACAGAAATCATCTGCATACTGGATACAGTTAACAATATTTTGTTTTGAGTTTTATTTGACTCCATGAAATGAAATTAACAAATTTCATAGTTTTCTTTCCAATTATAGAACTATGAATTACAAACCCATGTGAAAAGTTTGGAAAATATCTACAACTACTATAAATTTATTGTTTTCGAAAATTTACAATGTAAAAAATTCTCTTATAACCATCAAAAATTAAAACTCTCCAAAATGAAGAGCTGTAGCAAGATCAAAAAAGAGTTCTTTTTATGTAGAAGATTTGGAGAGAATTGCAGACAAAAATCTTCAGCTCGAAATACAGGGTGTTCCAAGGATATGGTACAATCAAAGTTGGTACCATGCCACTGGCTTATTAGAATTTGACAAAATTGATACTGTTGATATGTTTTAAAGAGACTGTAATATAAAAAAATCTTGAGCTCGTATTTATATTCTCCGAGAAGATATGCAATGAAATGTGTTTTTCAACTGCACCTTTTATAAGTCTGTATCTCACAAACTAACAAGGTTACAAAAATATTTCAATTGGGTTTCTTGAATTTTTCCTAGCTATCTACCATTCTTCTGGTTAACGATACTTATTCACCCTGTATGAATTTAATGAAGTACCTCCAAAATTAAACATGTTTATAAAATCCCGAGTCCATGGATGTTGAGCTCGATGAGGATCCCTACCACTGGTTGGAACACAACCGAATGAAAAAAAATCCCTGCAGTAGATAGTCTTTGAAAAACTTTCTATAACATATTGAAATGAAAGTACACGCCATCGTATACCCTCCTGTGCATAGTATTTCAGACAACTGAAATTTTCATCAGATTATGGTAGCCTCTACATAATGGATGCACGTCCATCGTGTCTCGAAACAAACCGCTCTGCCTGAGTAATTAAGCTGTAATTTGTATCTTATGACGTTCCGACAAAGAACACATATGGCGGTTTCATAGCAACTTCAACTAATTAATCTGTCCCCATTCGGATGGTCCATCCAATTTTAGAATGAGTGATTGTGGATCCATCACATATTTAAACGTTTAATCAGTTTCAACAAGGGCTCTAGTTGGATTTGTTGATTATAAAGGACGGACAATTTATTGGTCTTGATATCAAATGAGAGGAAATCTTTGATCGTGAAAAAACTAGATTGATGAGAGACAATTCTGCTCATATACTTATGATTCCAAATTCGTTACATGGCATCCTGTCGTCCAGTTTTGAGACTACGAGATTCGACTAGAGGATAATTAATGATTTTAAAATTCTTAGAGATGGAAATTTATTGGAGAAATTATGTTTATTGGTTCACCCCGTACTTGCATATAATGTGAGCTACTGGATAATTCACACTTTCACCTCAAGAATATGTTTCAAACAGCGCAAAACTTACTAGGTTATTTTGAATGTAGTTTAGAACACAGAAACAGCTGAATTCTCGAAGAAGTCGATGAATAATTAACTTCTCCGTTTTCTGCGATCGATAGTAAATCAAATCAGTTATTTCAGGACCTCACTTAGGTACATTTAGTGCGAGATGCTCCATTTTAATTACTCTAATGGCTGTTAATAGTTCAAAGTCGTAGAGTTTCGAAAGAGCTTTACAAACTGGTTTAATTTCTTTGGGATATAAATAGGGAGAATGCTAATTTTGCTTAGGATGAACATACTCCGATGCCACTGTGTCGATTTACGGAAGTAAAGTATAGAAGGAAAATTGTTCTATAAATTATGAGTGAGATTAGGAAAGTTAAAAACCTGATCAAAGGTTATTAACTATTGTAGAAGTATTTTTGATTAAAAACAACTACTACGATTAGGTAATGGTCTGATATTTATCGCGGCTCTCAGATGGGACTTGGTCAAAAAAGGTTGAAATTTTCTGCTTGGAATAAAAAATTCCTAAAATTAATTTTAATAGCTCTCGAATGTACATCTCTACCAGTAAATCTCGTTGACCGAAACGACCTTTCAAGCTCTCGAGGACCTTAGAGTAATTTTCTCCGGTAGCAGGGTCTACCAGTTGACGAGCTCTTGAATTGGGAACAATTCTATTCTAGGAAGCCTTAATCTATTCTTCGATGCCGATGATTTGTTACTAACTCTATCAAAATAAGGTGCTTTACAAATTTCTTCTACCTTGAATCTTAGTTTATAATAATTTCTATTAATATGATGAGCCTTTTTTATTTTTAAATCAAGGCTCTCGCCGTTATCATCAGAGGATAGTAATAAATTATAAAAAAGTTGGTTTAATTCAGTAATACCCGTCACCTTATCTTCCAGCATCCTCATGTTACTTTGAACCTCCAGAAGGTCCTAATTATCATGTTCCAGTAACTCTGTAACTTCATCAATTGTCCATTGGAAAGCATTTCGATGAGCTTCTAGGGTTCCTTTTGTCTTCTCCATATCAGCAACACGGTCAGACCAGTCAAGGTCGCCAAAAATTCTAAGGTTTTCCAAGAACTTAACCAGCAATTAGAAAACTGTCTGAAGGAATGGACGTACTGCTCACTCTAACCAATTTTACTTTCCTCGGTATTGAAATTACGTTCAGGGATTTAGATTTATATATACAATATTTTATTCTGACAAATTACAACAACTGACTAACTTAAAAACTTCTCTATAAATACTGATATCTTGAACACGCTTCACTCATGAAGGTGTACTTTTGTGTCATCACTGCTACATTATTTGAAACAAGAAGTGAATCTAGATCATCTGAATAATTTTGTAATCTAATGTGTCCATTTCCTACACAACCATAAATTGGGCAGTTAAATGTAAGATGCTCCAGGGTTTCATTACTATGTCTGTTACATATTACGCATTCCTAGTCAGTTTTAATTTTGTGTGACAAATTATTCACAAAAATATATGGACTTTGGGAGTTGGCTGCGTATAGTTGTGCTATTAGACTTTTTATTTATATGTAGCTGCAATTCAAATTGAAATAATAAAATATAAAGTCAACATTTCTTCATCTACAACTGGAATGACCTGCTCCAAGTCTCTGCTCCTTCTGCTAGTAGTTTTAACACTCTGTATGAAAATCACGTTAAAGGCCCCCATACACTACGGGTGAACACGACAATCTTGACCGAACAGTTAAAATTGCGCGTGCAAAATTGTTAGTGTATGGGCCAATCACGACGATGTTAACCGACGTTCTTCATCTCCGACCTGACCTGAGATTTTACCCGTACCGGCTAACGTGTTCGTGCAAATCTGCTAGTGTATGTGGTATTCATTCAAATCCGTCGTGAAAAAACATAGTTGTTCTGAAAAATGGCCAAGAATGTGGAATAAAGATTTTACTATTGAATTTTTGGAGTTATATAAATCGTTGCCAAGTTTATGGAAAATAAAATCTTTAGAATATTCCGACAGCATACAAAAAAACAAAGCGTATGAAATTATGATCAACAAGTTGCGAGAATTAGATCCAGAAGCTTCTAAAAATGATGTTAAGTAAAATATTGACTCGATAAGGGGATCTTTTAGAAAAGAGATGAAAAAAGTAAAGATATCACACAAATCTGGAGCAGGGGCGGATTTCCTTTTTAAAGCAAAAACCAACGCCACTGCAATTATTTCTTTGAGATTCATCGTGAAACGCACAACTGCAGACGTTCTTTTCCGACAGTGTATGTGTTTTTAAAAGCGGCAATTTTACACGTATAATTTTAACTGTTCGGTTAAGATTGTCGTGTTTACCCGTAGTGTATGGGGGCCTTAAAGCGGGCAATTTTGCACGTACAATTTTAACTGTTCGGTTAAGATTGTCGTGTTTACCCGTAGTGTATGGGGGCCTTAAGACACTATCTACCTGATTTTATATTGTATTTCAAGGTTTTACTTTTTATTTATGTTAATAATGAAAACGATAACTTGTGAATATACATTTTATTCCAAATAGGTAAACTGGTTGGTTATTACGATACAAGTATTTAATCTAAACATTTATGCTAATGGCCCACTACAAAAAATCCACCCTGTTATTTGGCAGTATTCATTGAATTAAAAAAAAATACTGAAACAGGTCGGTTTTCTATTTTAATTTGCTGTTTTTTAAAATAACTATAATCAATTTAATGAGACTTATTAGTGATTCTTAAAAGCTGGAATTAAAGCAAATTGGATTAAAATATACAAAAAATAAAACACGACAAGATTTCCACTACTCCACCACAAAATCTTCACTATCTTCATCGTCACTGTCAAAATTAATATTAATTGGAGGCATATCAAGTCTGTCGAATACCACTTCTCCATCCCACCAATATTGTATAATTTTTTCAGTGTGCTCTACTGCCTTTGACCAAATGTCAGGAGTCGTTTTTTCTAAAGCCTTTTCCCTTACACCTATTGCTTGTTCTGTTGAAGCACCATCAGTTCCCAGGTGATCTCTATAAAATTTTTATAACTATGCCCCAAATATGTTCAATCAGGTTGTACATACTGTGGTAAGGGGGAAGTCGAAGAACTTTGTGGCCATATGTTTCAGATAATATGTCAACTTCATATACTGATGGTGGTTTCTTCCTACAAAAATAACAAAGCATGCATATGTTTAAGTTAAATAAGTTATCTTAGTATTACCATAATTGATTGAAAAATGTTTATTTCAGCTTACAGTTGTACTAAATTCAATAACTGGGTTTTGAATAGAGTATTTTCAAAAAAATATCATTTTGGCACAATGAAATAAAACAATTTAATTTGTTCAGTTCTTCATTATTATTTTTGAATCTATTTTCATATTAAATTTGTGACGCGTTTCGCTAACACAGTAGCTTTATCAAACGCGTGAAGGTATATAGGGGAGACTAGGGATAGGGACATTCATTTCATATAGGGAGGTTTGATACGCGTATCAACCCTCCCGACGTAAACTGTATCAAACCTCGCAGGACGACAAATCTATGAAATATTTGAGATTAAAATATCATGACATTCGATTAAAGATTTATACTACTAGCCTTTATGATCTAAAGAAAATGGGCTTGAAGCATAATGTAATCAATTTTGTTACTTGTTGATATTAAATAGATAAAAGCTTCAGTTTGTTGAGCGAAGACTTACATCGAATTGGTACAAAACACAGTTTAACCTCAAAACTTTCAAACAACACGAGATCGTTACTGGACTTTATCAGACACTGTTTCAATACTTACGGTCGGCACTGCATGTGGTTACCCCTTCCTTGAGGAACCGAGGCGGGCAATTTGAACGTGTATCAAGCCTCCCCACGTATCAAACCTCCCTAGTCTCCCCTAAGATCATTTTGTATCAACCAGTTCTGTATATCAGATTTTTTGGTAGCTGTTGTTGGTACTTTATTGATCATTGTACTGATGTGATAACTTTCATTATATATTACGATTGAGGCAGGTTCTTCCAAGTTCACTAAAAGTTGGTATTCAAACTAATGCAAAAAATTCATCGGTTCATCTCACCCTGGTAATCACCATCTTCTTTTTGGAATGAAGAACTAATTCTGGAGTTCAAGAATAAACCCAGAAGGGGAACCAAAATGCAATACTATATACCTACAATAAGAAAATAACAAATTTCTACTAGGTTTCCTGGATAGTCTGCATAGCTCAATTATTATATAAATTAAAATAAAATAGTGTAACTAGTAAATATTTTGGAGTTTTGAAATGGGAGGATTGTTAGTACATCATAAATTAAATGCTAAATTTTATTATTCAATTACCTTGGACCACCAATTTTGGTTTTTTCCACGCTTCTATGCCTAGAATCTTGCCAAGAGAGTCCAACAGTACCGTCTTTAAATATCCAGGTCTCATCCAAAAACACAAATTGATATAAACCTTCCCTTTTTATCTTTACATATTCATGTAGAAATGTACGCGTTTTAATGCGATCTGTGGCAGCTTCATTAAACCACGACGAGGATCATCTTTTTGGCATTTGAATCCAATATCTTCCAGGGCGACGTTAAACAACCATTGAAGAGTTCCCACTCCTGGAGTTTGTCTCACAAGTTTTCAAGGTTATGTGTTCCTCTGAATAAATATTGTGTTAGTTAATGTGAATAAAACAGTAAGTTCAATATACTTAATGTTTCCATACACTTCGCACAGCATTTTGATAAAAGTTATCAATTTCAACAGTAGGTTTTGTGCGGTGTCTTTTTTAAGGTGGGCTTTTAGGCTGTTCACCTCTATAGTGTTTGGCGGCAATAAGGTTAACAAAGGTAACGATAAGTTCCAAATCTTTAGCAGTTCTCTACAATATAATTATTCCAATTTATGAAAGAATATATCAAGTTTAATTATCCTAACCTAACATTAAAAACATTCAATCTTCTACATTTAAATATGTTACATTAATATTAATAATAACGAGTATGAATAGTATCACTTACGTCTCTTACAGCAGCGGGAGAAGCGTCTCCCATTTTGGAATCTTCGTTCAAAATAGCATAACAAAGATATACTTCTGTCTAGACGGACCATTTAATTTTGTAGCCCGCATGCATGCATGTGTATTTCATAATCGGTAGTTTGCCTCGTCTTGTCCTTTTGAATTTTTAGGTTAGAATGATTAGGAACTGATACTTGTTTTTGTTTCTAATAAGTTTCATAATTTTTTTTGGTTAAAACAGATCATTGGTTAATTTTTGAAGGAAGGGAAGGAAAACTAACCATTCCATTCATTGAATAGATAGGCTTTTACTTGATGAAGATCAATACTAATGATGAAATAAAACAATTTAATTTGTTTAAATCTTCAGTTTATTTTGAACTAACGTTCAAATTAAAATTAGTGACGCGTTTCGCTACACAGTAGCTTTTTCAAACTAGTGAAGATTTAAACAAATTAAATTGTTTTATTTCATCATTCCATTCACTCTTTCTCTTCTGTATAGCTTCTTCAATGATTTTCCTTGCCGTTCTCGATAAATTAGGAGGAGGCAAACTGATAATGAAATGCGAATGCGTGCATGAAGGATACAAAATTAAACGGTCCGGCTAGACGCAAGTCAAAGATGTTACCATCTCTTGGCATTCACTGTTCAGCTGCTTGGGCATTTTAATGCGTTTAACTACGAACTGAAGATTTGCTTCAATAATTAGTTATGAAAATAAAATGGTCATAAAGAAACAATGAATTCAAAAGCAATCAAAAAAACTTATAAATACTGAGACGATGATCGAATGTCAATAAACGACAAGACAAACTGGAGAATTTTACCAGTTGATCTGACAACGTCTTGAAGTTTTGCCAACCCGTAGACTATAAATTGCACTATCCATTAAGTATAAATTGTATTTATGGCTAGTAAATTTATATTTATTCTAATAAGCAGGAAAGTGACTAAAAATGACGTCATCGTCTTTTTATCGTAAATAAACCATATCATTATTTGTTAAACAGGCTGAAAAGTCAATAATTTTCTGTATTAATGAAAATGCCCTCGTTCTGTTAGGTAGGGGAACGTTCTATGCCATTTGAAAGGATTTCGCAGATTTCCTTTTGCATGAACAACGCTGGAAGATTATTTAAATGCATTATCTAGTTAACGTCGTAAAGCATGGATGAGGATTTTAAAATAAGGCATTTTAACAGAAACGCAGCTTGTAAATGGTCGTATTTGTTCGAAACATTCCATTAGCGGTAAGATACTTGCTAAGTTTCGAATCACATCGTTAAAAATAATTTATATTCTAGAGAAATCCTCTCTACGATGGACAAAACAGATCCAGGATCACTTCAATTTTGTTTAAATATAGTGGAAAGTCATTTTCTAATAGTATTGGAGAATACTGAACATGAGAAAAAAACAACCATTTATTTATCATGATTAAAGCTCGGATTTATAGGCAACAAAAACTGAAGAGAAAGGCGCTTATACAGGCAAAGATTTTTATTGAAAAAGGCAAAAATCTTAACATATACGCAACATGTAGGAATCTAGGCAAATGCTTTCAATTCCCTGATTATTAATAATAAGTTATTGAGAATTTATTTCAATATACAGAGTGAATTAACTTAACATTAACTTAACACAAATGTATTTGCACAACATAACTAAACAATTGTTAATTAATAATTAAACATTGTAACCACTTAAAATTTTATCATTAATAGTTACAACTAAGTGCTTCTCTATATTTTCTGTTTTAAGTGGAGTTCCACAATGCTGGTACTTTTTTTGAAAAATAAGAATAATTAATTAGAATTTTAATACTATGTAGTTATGCGGTGACTGAGAAAAAGAAAAAATTAAACTTACTGATTTGCCACAAGGTTTACAAAATGCTCCATCTCCTCCTAGAGATAGTTCCGGATATGGTCGGATACCAAGCACTTAACTTAGAAGTCATCTTTCTAAATAAACTCACAAAACGTCTAGAACTTTTTAAAATGTGTGTTCTTTACTTTTCGGTATACGCAACAAAACTAAACTCTGATTAAATAACCGTCTGTACAACTGATATAAGGGTCAAAACATTAGGGATTTCCCATTTGTTAAGCCTCTTCTTAATCCACAAATAGGTAGGTAAATTTTCCCATTAACCATTACCAAACCATTAACAAACAAACCATTAATATTTTATTACTAGCCCAAAATTTTATTACAGGAAGGTTTAGTAATAAAATGAAGTACCAAATATGAATAACATCATCAGTAGGGTAGCATAAAAGTTTGAAAAAGGCACAAAAAGGCGGAATTTACAAAGAAAGGCAAAATATACAGAAATCATCTAGAATAGGCAAAAAAGGCAAAAAAAAGATTTTGCCTATAATCCGAACTTTAATCATGATAATCAAAATCTTAGAAAAATGCACAAAATGGGACTCAGACATAAATAATAAACAAAAGACAAAATACATTAATAGGGAAGCAACAGGTCAAGACATTGTAATGGAAAGCGAAATAATAAAAAACGTTATACAATGAAAGAACCAAGGAGTTATAAGAGGATAATGAAGATATATCAAAGGAAAGCACTACAGTCAATTTTGTGGAGTGACAAAATTCTATAATAAACAGAAAGAATTGTACAGGGCTACTCAGGATAAGGAGGATGGAGGTTTATAGCGAAACGATTGAAGAATTAAAATTTTAGTCACTTAAGTAGTTTGTACATCTATAAACGCTACATTTTGGAATATACCAATAAAGTGTAGCACATCAAAGTTATAATTTTGTTTATATGACACTGTATTTCATGAAATTTTCTGATGCTTAAAATGCCTTAAAGTACTATACCTACTTCAATAAGACTCTCCTATATCTATACTGTATGAATTTCTCATTAAAATCCGTACATTAGACGGTCCGTCCGCCCCCGGTATAAAACTTCGGTAAAACCGTTATACATTTGTGAGGTTAAGTTCTCGTTTTCACGCAAAAACAAATTTTATTTCCGGTCATAACAACAGTCGTACTAATACGATGTCAGAGTGAAGACGCATATCCTTAGCTGCTTACAAAACTCAGCTTTTTCTCCTCTATAAAATGGGGATTGTACCACCTAATTGTTAAGTATAGTGCTATCTATTATTGGAACTTATTGTAGGTACATTTAATCATTTTTGAAAAGGAAAAAACATCAAGTTTTATATCCGCTCGTCTTGAAGTCCAAAATCTTTTAGTATATCAAGGTTGCCGCGCGTTCAATAATGCCGGAGAACTTTTAATAGCTAATTTCGAGACTCGTAGTATTTTTGAGATCTATTTTTCGTCACTGATTCATGTATTTTTTTATCGCTTTATTTCGTTGCTATTTGATGTCAATTGTTTAACTATATTTGTGTAAAACTGTGATCTGAAAGCTCAGTGCGGTTTTAGCTTTAAATGTAAATATTAGCTTCGTTCTAACTGGCGTTAAAACCGTTTTTGGTATCGTTCGCGCATGTGCTGTATTTCTTTCACGCTCCAACTAATAAAAGTATCGTTCTTGGGACTGCTTGGGACGGTATACAAACTATACCTTCTGAAAGGGGTGATTAAGTTGATGTGTCCATCCCAAATTCGAGTTTGCGCACTATACAGTACTCGAAACGATACCAGTACGGTTCATAAATGCCATTTGGAACAAACCTATTGTAAATTCCGTATAAGCATTATTATTTAGTGTTACTACTCTGTTACCCTGTGTATATTTTGTTCTCTTTGCCCCCTTTAGTCTAATAAATACTATAATTCGTGGGTGGTTCTTTAAACCTACCCTGGCTATGACCAAAAACAGTTTATTTTAGATGCTCATCGTATTCTTATTATTTGATTTAAATTCAGTGTAGTATACTGTTGCTGACACTGTTGATTGTAAGTTGGCCTTATGACTACTTTCTGGGTTTGATTAATTTAATTTGGGGTTGATTTTGATTTGTACGTTACTTGTAAACTCTTATAAATTAGGTTCGGCCATAGGCCGAGACAAGCTTAACTTGTCAAGGTGTTGGATTTGTTCCTGTATAGGATCAGTTTTTAGCTAACAACTGTTTTAATTTTTAAGGGTTCACCTGGGTATACTTACCACCCTGAAGATACACATTTCGGGATATTTGGAGTTTACCTGGTGGATCGATTGTGATGTCTTCTGGAGTTTGCTGCTACTTCTCCACAACATCGTGAAGAAGACCACATTGAGGGTAACCCGGTATCGGGGGTTTTCCTAATTTATTTACATTTATTTATTGTTTCCCTAACCACGGAATGGTTCAAGGTTGAATAGGCCTTACGCCAACATGTATATATATTTTCATAATCATTAGATAGGTAGCCTTATTGATTCATTTGTTTTCCATGTAATTTATTGTAATGGTGGAAATTATTGGTTTGCGGTAAATTTTCACAAGTTAATTTTCATAATTTTATCCACGTGCGCATGCGACTTTGCCTTGGTACCAGCGCCTTGACTACGATGTCGGCTTGTATGGAATTGTTTTTATAAACTTTACACTACTTTTCAGCTTACATATAATTAATAAGTTTGTATTTAATCTGTACTGGTAGACTCGAACAGCCATATTAATTTCACACAACGTAGGTCGATTAACTTTAGTACAGATGTTTTGGAATTTTATTGTCAAGGCTTTTGATGTGTAACAGATGTTCACGCTATTTTTTTAAGTGGGGGGCTTTTACTAGGGTAAAGCTGACAGCACTTGAAGCCATAAACCTTTATATTTTATTCTCATTAGGGTGACAAGTATTATATATTAGGATATTTATGGCAGAGTACCCGCAAATTGATAGATTATTTTTGTACACAATCCAACTCATTTTTTATGAAGCACTATATAAAAAAATCTAGAGGTGTTATATCTAGTAAACGAGTAGGCCACCGAATACGACCATTGTCAGCTATCCACCTATCTTCAAACGTCTCTTCTAAAAAATAGTTTTCCATTTTGAACATTGAGGAGGAGCTCCATCGTGAAGGAAAAATATTTTTCTAAATTCATGCGGTGGTTAACAATCTAAATAATTTGTTTTCAATTCTCTGAATATATCAAGATATCTTTGAACTGAAAAAGTAATTTTTAGAAAATAAAAGATTTTAAATTATGTTACCACAATTTCTTAATAATCCTGAAATAATTAATTTTTTCAAAAACATGTAAATATCTCAAAAACGCTTGGGATTGGGTACAAGGAAGTGAACATAAACTGCCCTTATTTCTGGCCTTACAACCTATTAGGTAAAAGTATAAAAATATGGTTGTTTCATATAAAAAAATTAAGATACTTTTGAACTTGAACTTTTCCCTGTATACAAAAAAGAAGTTTTCGACATGTCACCAATCACCTTGATCGTCTTAATAATCAACCCTACAAGATGTTTTTTATTTGGTATTGGGGATGTTCACACAGAATTTTCAATATGAAGGTCTGCACCTATAAATTTTAGATATAGTGTATTCCACACAAAGTGACATTGAAATTTGATGTAGAATCCGAAAAGATATATACAGGGTGGTACATTCCAAATAACAAAGTTGTCGTTCACGTTCGGTATAACCGAAAGTGACATGTATGTCAAAATATTTTCCATAAATTCGCCATATCATGTTCTCCATCTATGCCAATTTTTATAGAAATCGTATTAGTAGTCTCCAATACATAGATAGTGTAAGCTCGTCGTGAAACAGCCTGTATATGTAAATATCACCTTACCAAAGATGACTAATCGTAATCTGCAACTGGCTCTCGGACTATTGATGTGTGTTTTTTTTGTTCATAGTACAATATCAAATATTCATAGGTAACTGAACCATTTACTTGAATAGTTACCAACAAAAATTTTTTCCAAGAGGTCAATTAGTGAACATCACTAACTTTGTTCCTCAGTATCTAGTTTATTATTGGATTAAAGCATAGAGTGCACCTTTTATTAATCTCAGTGAACAAAATACATGCTCTAAGTAACTTGAGATAGATGACGCAATAAGAAGTTTCCAGTGTTAATTACACTTGAATACAACGAATAGTGTGAATGATAACCGAGAAACTTTAAACAAGATGCGAGTCTTTGATAAGTAGGTTGTCATTAAAAAATCCTTTTCAAATGAATTTTAAAATAGTTTGTGACAAGTTTACTAGAAGGATAGAATTTCCGTTTAAACTTGGAAGACATAATTGCATCTATGTTAAGCTGTAAAATTTTATAAGAGGTGTAAGGTGACGAAAGGATGTAATTTTATTGTTAAAGTGGAATAAACAACCTTGAATAGCTGGTTAACAGGGTATTCCCGGCAGGAGATTACAAAACCAACAGTAAAACTGTATTTTATCTTTTTTTTTCATTAATCATTTCACATAAAATGTTCTTAATGAATTTTAGCGAACCTAATTAGACGCCGAAGACCGATCAAATGCCCCTTCTTTAATCGTTTTTTTTTATATATCACCGATGTACAATGAACGCCGACCGGGGTCTACGAAACCAACTTGACAGGTCTTGGGGTTAATAGAGATGGGTTCGTTCCGGTCAGCAAAAGGGACAAATGAGACTGCTGACATTTTCTTCTCTATTCACAGTCATTTACAGAAATCGTTCTCTGAAGGATAGGTCTTTCCTGTTCAGGATGCCGAGTTACATTACTTGCTACAAGGATAAAGGACTTAATTCTGATTAGTGACTATCAAGAATATCCGGACCACGTCGAAAATTATACGAAACGAGGTGTCTTTTGTTTAAAAATAAAAAGCTTAAACCTACAAGTTGATTTTAAATTATTTAATAGTCAATAATTTGAATTTAAATTAAAACAATTTCGTTTCACACATAAGTGTCCTATGTAATATACAGGGTGCGGCAGATCTGTATAACTGAAGAAGTAATTAGTGAAAGTTGGTATCAAGAGACTTCTAATGATGGAATGATGCAGTATTCAATAAAAGCTATTAATTCTAGATAAGTCTTATTCACAACAGTTCTCCGTATTGTCAAAAACAAAGGAACATTACTCTTGAGCAACATTCATGTTTTTTGTTAAACGTCGTATACAACTGCAAAAAATGGATATAGTCGGGGAAATAGGGCTGATTTTATCTGATCATATTGTAACGATATACACTGTGTTCATTTAAAAAGGACCCACCCTCAATATTTCAAAAATGGGACATATTAGAGAGAAATGCCGAAACATGTCAACTTTTGACTTGAGGAGGACACTTTTTGGCGCTAATGTAATAAACGTCAGATTCACCCCCTCCCTACTGGAGACACCCCTACATTTTTTCAAATGGCATCAGGTATCAAGTCACACCTCGTTTAAAAGGTCTTTATTCAATTATTTTGTTTTGCCTTTGATACCAGCCTTCCATTGTTATTTAATCGTTGCTTAAAATTGGCTCTTTTTAAATTTTTCGTAAGCCCCCGTATTGTGTTATGATAGAAAGACTCTTTAAAGAATAAAAAATTTACAAGTAGTAAAAAGACAACTGTTAACAAGAAAAAACTGCTATTTTATCATGTGGCAAAGTGTCCACCGTTAACATTCGGGCAATAAAAGTTGAAAAATAGCCAATTTTAAACAACGATTAAATAACAATGGAAGGCTGGTATCAAATGCAAAACAAAATTATTGAATAGAGATTTACCAGACATTTAAATGAGGTGTGACTTGATACCTAATGCCCTTTGAAAAAATGTAAGGGGTGTCTCCAGTAGGGAGGGGGTGAATCTGACGTTTATGATATCAGCGCCAAAAAGTGTCCCCCTCAAGTTAAAAGTTGACGTGTTTCGGCATTTCCTTCTAATTTTGAAATATTGAGGTTGGGTCCTTTTCAAATGAACACAGTGTATAAAAGGAAGGAGACTGGAATGGATGGGACACATTATGAGAAGAGCACCATCAGAAATATTAAAAAGAATAACAACATGGGTTCCATTGCAGACGAGAACAAGAGGAAGACCACAAAGCAGATGGTGGGATCAAGTAGAGGAAGATATAAAAGCATTGAAAATCAGAGACTGGAAAATAAAATGCAGAGACAGAAGAAAATGGAGAACTATAACAAATGAGGCCAGGACAGATAAAAGATTATAGTCGCACTGATATAAGAGGAGTAATCCACCTTGTCAATAGGATTAAACACAGCTCTATTGAGCTAGCTATAATCCCTCAGGATTGAACGGCCATGATGATGATGATGATGATGATGATGATGATGATGATTGTAAACATAGTTACAAACCTTATGTGTGGCATTATTTCGGTTTTAAACTGTCAGTTGTTGTCAAATGTATGACTTTGAGGGATCAATTTGGTTCAATTTCCCAGTCTTTCAAAATTAGTTGTCGCAATGTTCAATTATAACGTAACCAATGGGTTTTGGTACTTTTTTCAAGTGTTCCATTCCAAGTACATTTGGTTCAATTTCATAGTCTTTCAAAATTAGTTGTCGCAATGTTCCATTATAATGTAGCCAATGGGTTTTGGTACTTTTTTCAAGTGTTTCCTTCCAAGTCCAAATTACATCATTTGGAGATCCATTAGTTTTAAAATTTCTTAATCGTAGATTCTCTCAATTATTGACCAAACCATTTCAATGCCTCTATACAGGCAATTATATGGCGGTAAAAGTGAAACTTTGTGACCCATTGATTCTGCCAGACCAAATAATACTCTCTTTTTGCCAATTTTGTTTTTATAACTTCCCCTATTTCGTACTTCATAAGCCTCCTTTGAATATTGATATTTTCAGACTTGGTCGGTAGAATTGCTTCCAACAATCGTAAATGGTAACTGGGGTTATACATGATAATTGAAGTGTCTGGGGTGTCTTCGTCATGAATTTTCATCATTTCCAATAAGGGCTTTCGAACTTTCTTTTCTTTTCTCTGGTTACCTTGAAGTTGTTTTCGTTTTGAGTCCTTTGCCAAACGGTCTGATTTAAAAGCAATGTCGGTAAATGGGTTTATTTTTATAAATTTTATTATTGATAGTACTTACTTTTCTTGTATCATATGCGCCGTGGTGTTTCATATGCTTTTGACTCTTTGTAGTCCTCTCCGTTTTTTTTCATATTGTAAGAATAATCTTCCATAATTTTTGCTAATTCTTCTGCTGAAGTATGCTTTTCAAGCTTATAATCTCTTATCAATAAAAACGGAAAATACTGTGGCTAACAGGAAGCTTTGGAGACCCACGTATTTGGAGATATAGTCTCCCACATTGCCTTTTTAATAATTTCTGCAATGGATTGTGTTCCAAATCTGTTTTTTTTTTCTTCAGAATCAGAATCATTTTTGAACTGAACTAATCTGACGATGGTAACAAAATTTGCTTTGATCAACGCAACTTGAAAAAATTAAAATTTTGTCGCTGTAAGAATCACATGTGAATTTTGTCATGGTAACAGGTAACTGGAAACAAGGTAACAAGGTGCAGGTAACTTTTTTGTCAGTAGAAAAACACTCTAGTGAAATAGTCAATTAACCCGCCATTTGACGCTACATGTGCATTTTGCTCACTTTGTTGGTAACATTTCTGCAGTCTGGCAACGCCGACTTGAATTAAGTTAACCATTGGTCTGGCTGAGCTTATGTGCCTCCTTAAGCGATTGATATGGTGCTGTTTCGGGCAGTACGCCCGCACATCATTTTGAGGCAGGTTGTTTGCAGCAGCGTACCCTAAGTGAGCATTTTTCTCATTGAGCGAAAAACCACGTATAATAGACTTTTATTCCGTGAGCGTTTTGCTCATTGAACGAGTTAGTGTATATAATTTCAAATATTGTTTCAATTTAATATTGCGATTTTACTGATAGTGAAAATACAATGAGTCGAGGGAAAAGTTTAGTGCAAATGGCTTTGGAGTTACCAGAAGAAGAATTGAATGGTAAGTTATTGACCAATAGTATAATTTTGTGCTTATTATATCTCTCTTACTAGATACCAATATTCTCGTGGCACATAATGACGATTTCAACGAAGAACAGCGGTTGGATGAATATGAATCAGATCCCCCCTCGGCCCACAGCCTTCACCCTACAGTCTTCAGTTGATTCCTCAGACGAATTCATACAGAAGAGGGATCTTTCGTATGTTGGAAGAGATAAATCTACCATTTGGGCAAAGCTTCCATCTCGTACTAATGTTCGAAGATCTAAAGAGAATATGGTTATAAATCTTCAAATATTACCATTTCACATCTATTACATTAGCCCTAGAGTTGCTACAAAGAAGAACAACTTTAGTTGGAGCGATCAGGAAAAAACAAAAGAGAAATTCCTCCGATTTTTGTTCAAACAAAGGAGCGTCGGCCATGTAGTATTATGTTCGCATTTCTTAGAAAAGGAGTTTTGGTATCATATGTGCCTAAAAAAAATAAAAATGTGCTACTTTTTTCTACCTTACATTCAGGGGACCAAATTTATGGAAACACTCTTGATAAATGTAAACCAGAAATAGTAACATTTTAAAATTCAACGAAAGGTGGCGTTGATGTTGCAGATGAACTGATATCCCAGTATACTGTTTCTAGAAACTCTTGCAGATGGCCATTGACAATCATTTATTTATTATTGAATATTGCTGGATTCAACAGCCAGATTCCCTACTCGGCCAACACAGAAAACAAATTAGACCGTCGTTTATTTTTAAGAAAATTAACTTTGGAATTTATGAAGCCACAGGCGCAAATTAGACTATCTGTTCCAAATCTGCCTCTAAAACTACGGAATTCAGTAAAGCAGCTCGTAGGTGTTGTTGAAACCACACGTACAATAATTTGTATATTCATGTACAGTTATATTTTAGTCCTTTTATTTTCATTCGAAATTCCTACTGGCGCGCCACTGCCTCCAAAATACTTCTATCTCAGTTCAAATTCGCGTTTTGTTTTCTTTCCCTGGCGGCTGATCGGCGCCTTGCAATATATACTATTATACTTCGGCAGTTGAAGTAGGCGTGACTAAACGCACACTTCGCGCCTAAATGCCCTGGTTTTCACGAGGCTAGCTCAGCTAGTAATAGTCGATGTTGAGTTTCAAACCCGATTGGTCTCCCAGCTAAGACCTACCACTCCTTTACCGGTATAAAACCGATATTTTCAGACCAAATGGGTCAAGTTTCATAGTAATTAATTTAGTTCCTTTATTTCCTGCAAAATAAGTGCATTTTTCTATAAAGTTAAAGTTTGTATAGTGATTAAAATCCGAAGCAAAGTTACATTTCAAGTAAATAGTGCTTTGAAAATCACAAAGGAAAGAGTAAGATCATTCTAATAATTACTATTTCATGCTGAAAGGCTTGTCTATATTCATCATTCCATCTGTATGTATTTAGACGTTAAAGTTTATCGAATTGTTAACGAAATGCAGTTATTCTTTATGCGAGAGAACCAGTCATCCTATAGAATTCCAGTCTATTAAATCGAAGGCATTCTATTTTTTAAGACTGCATAAAATTTTTTGTCATTTCATCTGATGTCCGGCCACATCAGGTGTTGAAGAGGAAATTCCAGAACCAAGTGTTAGTGCTACTGGTATGTGCTCATTATGCCCACGACCTAAGAATAGGAAAACCAAGAAAACATGTTGCAAGTGCTCTATTTATTTATGTAATGAACATTCCAGAGTCATGTCAAATATGTCTACAGAGCCTTCAAGCACAAGGACTCTCAACAACTGCTTAGTTTACTGTTATTTGGCTAATTTATGTTACATTTATTTGTTCTGAAATATATTACTTCATTTCTGGACTATTTTTTGTTAAATGCCCAAATATTCGGAATGTGAGAAAAATGCTCACGCGCGATAAACCGCGTTTGAATGTGGGTAGCGACAAATGGCGGGTTAATATTGATCTACGACATTCCCAAATCTAGTAACTTTTTGTTCCATACACTGTATATCCAAATAATAGATAAAAGAAAAAAGGACTTGGGTTATTTCTCCAACTATATCTGATTATTCCATTTCGAAATTTTGACAATGCATAACATTTCAAGAAAATAACTTTTTTCCATAAAAACAGTAATAAAAGAATTTTTCAACTTAAGCATTTGGTATTATAATTGCTAGATAATCGTTAGATAATGTGTATTATAGCGAGATAGAAATCGATTAAGCTAGAAGCAAAAAATCCCTTATGATGTTTTCTTTTGTCTAAAGAACGCTCAAAATTAATTTTTAAAAACTGCTTGTCTTGAAAAAATCGTTTTACGGATAATCAGATGCACCTTGTATTTTCAAAATTATTTTCGTGAAATGTTATAATGAATAGATTCTGAATATTGATGAGTGAATACTTGATTTATTTTTATTTGTTGAATATTTAAACAAAATTAAAATCCCGGTAGATAACTGTACCACTTAATAAAAAATCGAAGTTAGGTACTTGAAAAGTTTCACTTGAATAATCATTGATTTTACACTTCAAACGAAAACGGAGGAGCCGTATCTAAAGTGAGATAAACGCCACAAAAGAGGAAAATTTAAAAGCAAAATATATATTCATATTTTGTGCTAAAGCTTTCTCCATTATAGTATTTTAAAAGAGCACTGATATCCCAATAAATCGCCCATTTATTGATGGAAAGTTAGGTCGAGCATATATTTGATGACTTTACGAAAAGGCTAAAGAGCGAATTGTGGAAAATGAGTTTTTCAAGAGAATGTATAATGCTTTTTCGATCAATAATTGGTATGTCAAATGAAAATATTGTATTAAACAGAAAATGGAAAATATTTATATATTAAATTCTTTTATAATTTATTTGAATATTGATCCACTTTATGTACAAAATATTTTATATTTTTGGTAAACATTCAAATGAAAACCATTGAAAAAAATTCATTCGTTGAACAAAGAGAATGGAATATCCTGCTTATAAAAAAAGAATATTATACAGGGCTTTTCACGACGATCGACCATTAGATGTTTCTCAAAAATTACATAAGAATTACGAATTTATGTATTACTTACTGCCTTTTCCGACATTACTAGTCTATCTAAAATATTATTATTTTGGCATCCTTTCCGGATGATATTGAATTTGTTATTTTCAAGAAACACCCTATATATTATCATATTATTGGATATTTCGCTCAATTTTGGGCCATGTTCCTCTGATAAGTCCTATGTGGATATTTTATCGTTTTCGATATATTTGGATATTTATGATATTTTTTTCAAATAACTATACATTTATGAATGGATTATGCACAATTAAATAAATATTTTTGATAAATTGTTCTACATCTGACAAACAATAAGCTCACAATTGTTTTTTAATTATAAATATAATTTATAATTAAAAAACAATATTTATTTTATTTCAATTTTGTTTTACAAAAAATATCGCTTAGTTCAATTTTTTCAAATAAGAAGAGATCCTGTATATTTTCAGAGTTTTGGATTTTGCAGTGAAAAAGAAAAGTAATGAAAAAAATATGCAAATATACTCCAAGGATGATTTTGTTATAGTCAGGTACAGTAGAAACGCTGAAGCTTTTCCATCACGTGATCCAATCTACGATTTATGCAACACATATTTTCTACATTCTATCTTCTTCTATCAATATAAATCAAACATAACAACCTACGATCGATTGTCTTCTTCACAAGACTTACTACAAGACATACGTAATAGTTTCTTTAAATCTTCCGTAGTAATCGTAAAAAGAGACAACGATATAATTGACGTAACGTGAATAACTGATCGTACTAAAAGTTGAATTTGACATTACCGTATTTGAGGTTATGTATGCTTTGTTTACTGTCATGTTTTTAGCGAATTTTTGGATTAAAAGTGTATTTATTGTTAAAATCAGTTCTTGTAAGAACTAATTTTGACTTTTTATTCCATTTAACATTGGTAAGTACGAATATAATACATTATCAACTTGTAAACTTTTGACATTTCATAACACCTAAAATACCGTGAGACGGGAGTATTACAATGCTTATTTTACTACTTATTGGTGGTAAAAAGTATTTATAATTCTCTACAATTTGTAAATCTCTGTAGAATTTTCAAATTTGCATGAATCAAGTGTCTGATTGTACTTGTAAAGGTATAATAACCAATAGTTATTTTCAGAAAAAGCCTGGAAAATGACTTAATACACGAGCACAGGAGTTTGTTATAAACTTGATTGAATATTTTGAGATGGAAAAAAACAACGACGGACCCTTTCAACCTATTTCATCTGTTCAGGAGGTATTATACTATAGTTAACATCTATTTAAGGACATTTCTATTTAATATTATATTTCAGAGAGTGGCAACTGCACTGAAAATATCTGTGAAAACGGTTCCCTTAAAAAAAGTAAGGAAAATATTCCAACTTTCCCAACGTCACTCAGTCAAACACCACGATTAAAACTAAAAACAGAGGATTTACCTGAGGGAACCAAAATGGCAGTACGGAATACCTTATATAATAACATGTATGAACAAAGTAAGTTAACAAACATGTGAAACAGTAATACAACATCTTATATTATTCTTAACTCTTAGATTACAGTCAGCTTACACTTTAAATAAACGAGAAGTGAGATCATAGTTAAGATTACAACATAATAGTATTATCTATACAGTGAGATTAACCACAGCTTATAGTGTGGTATATGAAAATCTTAGAAAACTAGTAGGTAATTTAACGTAACTTCGATTATAGAGGTTATGAGTAGGTAATAAAAGTTTTAGAATACAGAAAGCTGTGCATATTTTTAATTTGAATGTGATAAATTAAAGCTTCTACATGTGCTGATTTCTAAGTTGTGTACTATCAGTAAATGTTTACCAAATATTGTTCGGTCTGTGTGTAGATTGTATTTTTCACAATTTAGTTTTCTAATTTGAATTATTTTATGTCATATTTATGGGGTTGTTCTATACAGTATTTGGTACAAATAATAAAAAAATCTGAATATCAAAAATGTTTGTTCAAGTTTAGTATGAAGTACAAAAAAATCATTTGTCTTGTTTGAGATAATGATAATTTTGAACTTGTTACTTTTTTAAGGAAACATGTTACTGAGAAAACCATAAATGATGAACTAAAAAATAAGGAAATTCTTTCTGTTGGAAATACCTCTTTATTGATGTTATCGAAACATTTGGGATTTAAATATAAAATGGAAGACAACAGAAGAGCATCAATAGAATGAACAAATATTGCTAGCCAAAAAGGATGCTTTCTTCGTGATAGTGTATTTTCAAGACAAATATTGATTTTGGATTTTGTAACTTATTCACCCAGTATATCGATAGTTTCAATAAATATGATAAATATGATAACCATATAAATAAAATAAATACTTACAATTAAAAAAGTTAAATTTCTTGTTTAATTACCAATTCGTAAAAGGCCGACCTTTGGAATATTAGTCATAACGATTATTCCTATTGAGTTTTGATTTGATTCATATGAACAATATTGCTGACATAACAGTCACGTGATGGAAAAGCTTCGCCGTTTCTACTGTATGACCAGCAATATTTTCCTGGTATAGTTTTGGAGCAAACGACCGATGGGTCGGAAGTGAAGATAACCAAGTATAACCAAGAATGGAAATTTCTGGAAATGACCAAATAAAGTTGATCTTCTAGAGTACGACTTTCCTGATGTGTGGGATTTGAATACCTACACGGTGCCTACAACATTCTAGAAATTGACGTTGAAAGAAACAGAGCGATTTTGTAGTAAAATTGTGAAAACTAAAATCATGATTCTAGAGTATTTTTAGTTTTCATGCACTCAATAATTATAACAGGTTACCTGAAAATAGATAGGAAGTTAATAGGTCGGAGAACGGTGCCCTAGTGGACAGTATTGAGGAAAAATATAAAAAATGGTGAATTTAAATATTTCTGGATTACATTTTTCAAACAAAGATTTTCCCAACAATTATATCGATACACATTCCAAAAAATTAATTGTTTCAACTCTTACTACATGAAATATTTCCATAATTATTGAATAAAGTCGATAAATAACAAATTCCACATCTGAAATATAACATATATTTCTCGATCGTTTCCACAAATCAATTTCTCTAGTTCACACCTTACGATGCTAATGTTTATTTGTGGAACCGTAATATATATTGTATTTATGTTGTGGAATTTGTTATTTACTAATTTTTTTAGTAGATATATAGTTTGGCAATCATAGCTGAAGCTGTGAAAGAAATGCAGTGGAAAACATTCGATATTGCCACGTTTAACTACGAAAAAGCTGAAGTGCTAAGTAGGTAGTGATAATAATTAGAAAATGGACTTTTTAATATTAACAATATGTCAATAATGATTAAACGTTAGTTCTTTATTGTGCTTGTTTCATTGAATTTTGTCTATTAACACAATTTTTTCAATTTCTGAATATTAAAAGATGAACACTTTTCCAAATACGTTACGGGTTTCCTTCAAGCCGACAACGTCGTGAGAAAATCATAATTACCTTGCCCTCCGGACTAACTCAATTGGTGAATATTTATCGAACCCCCGTTGCTAAGTAACCACCTGACTTCCTATTGGCAAGCGCGTGAAACGGTCCGCGTACGGTCCTGCTTTAAGTTAGTGTTTGTGGTGAAAAGTCTTAGAGTCTAAAGAATTATGACCTTCCGATTGTGTTAGAGGTCATACTAGGATGGGTAACAGGTTATTTGTTTTTTTTATAGTGATGTTATCACCGTTAATTTCATGAAGAAGGAGTTAAGCGTTTGTTTTAGCAGTATGTCGTTGATATGCTTTGTGGAATGGGGGATATCAGTTCGGAAGAAGGTGTGGCAGAAAATTTATATGAGTAGAACTTAGTATGCTACTCAACTATTACTTTGGACCCATATATGGGTTAGGTAACGGCTTTGGAAGAACGGTATTCCATGGTTTTGGTTTGTAACTCCACTTAAATACATCGCTATGAACTTAACTCATTGCTTTGGCTCGGAAACTGTTTCAATCATATGGAACATTTCCAGGTACCAGTTGTTGTAGTGCAATATATTATTATACGTCGGGTTTTCACTCACCTTAGTACGAAAATAACTTTTAATAGAGAGCCGTGTACATTTATTGATAAACTATTTCTGATATATAATTATTATTGTAACGTGATAACGTTTTAATTCCTTTGAAATCAAGATTTCAAATTTATATTGTTTATTTTCGGAACTGTCAGCCTATAGGTGACATAATGTCAACTTCGGAGAGTGATGTTTGTCAACGACAATCACGGGTGGAATATAAACTGTTCCTACGCATTACCTACTTTTCACTTAGACAATGACTGAAATAGCGTAAAATACACTTGTCGGAAGGAACATGTCGTTTTGGTGTTCTTGAGACTTTGGTATGGTAGATCGTATTTCTTCATGTACCCACGATAGCCCTCCTGAGCCCTCATGGGGTAAAATCTTTTGCAAATCCTACACAAAACTTCACGACCTTGTTATTTCAGGTGTAATGAACGTCGTTAACTGTTTATTATTCTATGGTTTCGCGTCAAACTGTGGATTGTTGACTTATTTGTGAAGTCACTGGATTTTGACATTAGGGATGGTTATTACTTTTATTGAGGGGGACGCTTTTCTGATTCATTAGGATTTTGCAATTTCAAGTAATTTGGGTAAAATTGTTCAGTGGGATATAAATAACATTGGTATATGGCAGTCTCGTGGTGGCTGTAGGATTTGTTGGGTAAAGGATGGCGATCAAATGATTGACATTTGATGGGTTGTTGGCTTCCGGCGTGAAGGGAGTGTAGCGTCACTTTCCGATGAAGTCAAGTTGAAGGTAGATGGCGAAATAGCAAATCTCAAAAATTTGTGGTATGTGTTGACCATCCGATGTTTCGGGCTTTTATTTTTATTTTGCCGATTTGGAGAAGAGTAAATTTTTTGGACCAGGAAATTACTGGAATTTTGTGGTGAACCACACTCTACCCACGATGTGGATTTGAACCTTTTTTATGGGAATTTATGGATTTTAATATTTTTGGGACTTGATGGATTTTAACCTTTTTGGGAAGTCATGGATTTAATCTATAGGAGGGAGAAGATATTTACGTTGGAGAAACCCCCGAACCTGTATTAGTCAGGACTTTGATTTTTTTGGTCGAAACCCTTAGCGCAAGAAGGTATGTATTTTTTGTTGTTGTACCATTGACCGTTAGGGATACATTTTTGTTGTATGATTTTGCAGTCTGTAAAGGCAAATTATTTGGGTAATTTATAGTCAAGGTGGTTGTAGCCCGTAACTTTTTTTTTATGTCAAGCTTTTTTCACTGAAACTATTTCAAAATCATTATTTATACTTGGTTAATTGGTAGATTTCATAGCAGTAATAAATATTTTATTAGTTGCAAGGGCTTAGCTACACCACATACTTCTATTTGTTTTTGTCTTTGTTTTACGAAATGAATGGGGGGTAGAAAACTTGCCAAGTGAGCTAGTCACTTGGTTATGTTAGGGTTTTCATTTTCTTTTTAACACAACTGGTGTTTATATGGGGATGACACTAAGTATGGGATAGTTGGTAATTTAGTGTGGTCTCTATTTCAAGGGTTCTAGTTCTGGGCCAAGGAGTAGAACAAGTATTGGTCTAGTTGTTTCGAGTACTGGGCCAAGAAGTAGAACAAGTACTGGTTTGGTTGTTTCGAGTAGTCGTACGGAAAGTAGACCAAGTATGGGGTACATGTTTTAGAAGAGTCGGACACGGGAAGGGACAGGAACCAGGAACTGCAGTTTTGTTGAGCTCATACCGTATTGGACAGGGTGAACCCAGAAGTTTCTTTCATTATTTTATTTTTATGTACATTTAAATTGAGTTGTTCAGCATATGTCACGGGGTAATATGAGGGTAATATACTTTTACCTTAATCGATAAGTCGCCTTGGTACCAAGCCGTCAAACTATTAACGGCCATGTGTTTCACAGGTATACTATGATCATATTTTTGTTTTGTTCGGGTTTGTAAGCACATACACATGAGTTTTGGATTTGATATAGCCCATTTAATATTGTACTTTACTTATGATTAATGTAAAGTAGTCATATAATTCTTGATTCGGCAGGGCATAGCCAACCTTTGGGGTTTATTTTTTTTACATATTGTAAGTTATTAACAATTATTTTGGAATCGGCTCAGGCCATTTATTACTTTACTTTTGCCCTACATATTGTAAGTTATTTACAATTATTTTGGAATCGGCTCAGACCATTAATGGACTTTAGTTTTGTTCTTTCTAGTGTAAGATATTTACATAAATTTTGGAATTGGCATAGTCCATTCAGTATACTACCCATGGCTATTGTTAGCTACTAGTATAACTATTTTTTTTGACAGTCCAGTCGAGACGTCATTTCGTCTATAGTCATTGTATTTCACTTACATAATTTATACATAATTTTTTTCCTTGGGTGAGCCAAGGTTGTCATTTTGATTCGGTTAAAAATACATTTTTTTTTTGGTAAGTTTGGATAATTGTTCTCTTTATTCCTATAGGAAGATTACTTTTGTTGAGTAGAGACCTAGCTGGCGCCCATATTTTTCAGAATCCGGAATTGTGTAATTTGACTCACACCCAATCATTGTCCGAGTTATTTGAAGGCCTGAAGGGTTGTCACCGGAACAACCGGACTTACCTTTATCCTATAGGTGATTTTGCTTAGCGACCAATTTGGGCGGTTACACGCGTGCGTGTGTTCTTGCCTCTTACTTCGACAATTGACTGACATTGATTATCCAGTGGCGTTTAATTTGTCAGTATTCACCTTCGTATTTTCAGTTTTACTTGGTATCTTATTATTTCTTATCCATATTGAATTCAAGTACGATTTTTAACATTATTTGTTTTTAACAAATACCGTGTTTCAAAAAATACCTTACCTTTAAAGAAAAACATGAATCAGTTTCTATATATAATTATTATACACTGTGTCCGTAAAGTATGGAACAAATTCATTTTTAGCTAAACAGACCATTTTAAGAAATAATCCTGAAACACGTCGATTTTTGATTTCAATTTACCGTATTTTAAGATAATAATCTAATATACAGGGTGAATTACTTTCGAGTAATGACGTCACCGTCAATTTTTTTAAATGGAACACCCCCATTTTGTCTCAATTTTCGGATTACTCTAGCTGAGCTGATTCCAAAAATGTATCACATGTTGATTCCAATTGGTACAGGGTGGACAAAAATACAATAGTTTTGTGTGTGCTCATAAAGTAACGAGTAACATTCTTTATTAGTTAAATTAACAATATTATCAAAAATACTTATTTCATCATATTCTGTCCGCTAGACAATAAGTGTTTTCGATAAAATTGTTAATTTAACTAATAAAGAATATTACGCGTTACTTTATGAGCACACACAAAACTATTGTATTTTTGTCCACCCTGTACCAATTGGAATCAACATGTGATACATTTTTGGAATCAGCTCAGCTAGAGTAATCCGAAAATTGAGACAAAATGGGGGTGTTCCATTTAAAAAAATTGACGGTGACGTCATTACTCGAAAGTAATTCACCCTGTATATTAAATTATTATTTTAAAATACGGTAAATTAAAATCAAAAATCGACGTGTTTCAGGATTATTTCTTAAAATTGTCTGTTTAGCTAAAAATGAATTTGTTCCATACTTTACGGGCACAGTGTATAATAATAATTATTATTTTTAATACTTTTATAAAATAGGTACCGTACGCCATGACCGTACATACCGTACGTTTATGACAAATATCGGCCATGTTTCCTCGTCCCTTACCGATGCCGCGTAGTTTCAGATAGACTTGTCAAACTATACATTTGTCTTTTCTAGGAATTGAATATCCATAGAATCTCTGTGAAATGGATCATTTTTATTTGTGGTGGTTTTAAATTCATCTTTCAAACATTCCTGATCTCTCAGTCTCTGGAAGGCCGGAATTTGGTACTAATGAGTTATCAAATATTCTGTGGATATAATAAATCAGAATAAATGAACACAAAAAGTACATTAAAGATGGTATTCGCAAAGATGGTAATCGAAAACATTCATTCGTTCATTCGTTTGGGTTATCCTCAACAGCTCATGCACTTGAACTGAATCTTTGTACTTTTTCTCATGTTATCTACTTCCATTTCAGAAGCTTCGAGTCTTCTATATAGGCCACTAGTTTGACTGCAGGGATTTTCAGTAGTGGTAAAGGTTGTATTATTTCCTCTCCAAAGTGCTTCCGTCTGGGTTCTTGTAAGTACTTACAGAAGCAGAGTATGTGAGTAGGTGTTTCATTATAGAGTTCACATTTTCTGCTCATACGTTCAAACGCAAACATGTTTGGGAATAGAAGCGTCGTGCTCAATGGGATTCATAAACCATAATATAAAAGAACCTAATAGTAGAAAACGGAAAAAAGTGCTTTATTACAATTAAATGTAGAACGATGTCTAGCCAATATTCCAACAGGAGTGTAGTCAAATTTGGTTACCAATATTGAAGAGAGAAATTTCCAATGATTAATTAACTTCTATCTTTTCACCAGGTTTGTTCTATAATTGATTTTTGGAATTTTCAACCATTACACACTAAAATTTTAAACCACACAATACTATTTCGAAATGAAAATAATTATATCTTACAAAAAAGTAACAGCAACCACGTTTCATTAACAACATTCCTGAAATAAGCAACAAAAAGCACTTCACTAGAACGCCTCTGATGCGACAATTACGGTGAAGCGGTGTCGTAGAGTCCATACAGCCTGCAGTGAAACACTTTAGACTACTAGGGTGCACCTTAGACTACTATAGAGAGTATCATAGCACAGCTCGCAGGCATTATACCAATGAGCTCGAGGTATAATGTAAATATGCCGTCTTTCCGATGAGACGTGAAACCGAGGTCCCGAGTCCATAGATATTGGGCTCAGTAAAGATTCCTACCACTGGTTGGAACACTAGTGGATTCTGCAAAATTTCCGCTTATGGGTAGAGTGCTCAGAGCCTCAGTTGCAGAAATAGACCGACGTTAAATAACCAAATAAAAAAATGTCTTTCCTTTAACAACCATCTTTATCAAAAGTATAATCTACTGTGAATGGCCCCTAAAAAGTTAACATAACAATTTTGTGTGTCAACTTTAACGCTACCGAAACATTGAAATGAAAATATGTATAAAAATATATATTGATTTCTCTTAAATAACAAACGAAATAATGAAAATTATTATTTTATCAGAGTACCCACCTTCACTGGTAAGGCCGTAGAAAAAATATGGTTTGTAGTTTTGATATGAATTCACCATACAACAAAGAACAGTTAACGATTAACTTATCCATGTGGTGTCTACACTGTATTCGTCAGAGAGACGTTAGTTAGATTTTCACTTACAATAATAAAAATTGAAATAATCATCATTAGGTACCGACTTCTTCTGCCAGGACCCAAACTCAAATAATGCTTTGTAGGAGAATTCACATTTGTTTTAATTTACTTTTCTTATCTGAATACTCCATAAACAGAAACTGAAAAGTCTCGCACCAAGGGATTATCTTTGAAAGGTATAAAGGGAAAGTTATGAAATTCTAGGACGATGAATGAGACATTATTCTGCATATTTTAGAGCAAATGTCATATGTTTTTGACTTCAGCGTTTAGCGTAAAGCTGCCATCTTGAATTTTTGTAAATTGTAACCTAGGTCGAGTGAGTAAGAAGCTCATTTTTTTCTCTTACCAAAAATAATAGCAATGTATCACTTTACTCGAAAATTATAGTAGAAATTTAAGAAAAATATTAAATTTGTAATTTTAACCAAAAATAGATGTTACAGAAATTTATAAACTAAACATTCATTTTAGTTGCAAATACTTCATCACAAAAAAAGGTCGAAGTGGTGGACAGCTGTTCGTTGATAATGATACAAGCTTCGAATAGAATCGTTCATCATTTGTGGAGTAATTCCCTGCATTTCGAGGCGTATGCGATACTTTAAATCAAAGTTAGTTGGTATGTTAACATCAACGCGGTCTTTTAGGTAGCCTCAGAGACAAAAACAAGTGGTCTCAAGTCGAGGTATCTTGCCATCTTCGAGGAAAAATTTTGTTTTAATATTTCTTAACGTCTCTTTAATAATGTTGTAACCGCCCAAATTGACAACTAAGCAAAATTACCTATGGTGACAACCTTTCAGGCCTTCAACTAACTTAGACAATGAGTCGGTGTGAGTCAAATTACACAATGCCGGAATCTACTAAATATGGGCGCCAGCTAGGTCTCTACTCAAAAGTACTCTTCCTATCCTAAACCTAGCAAGGTGATAGGAATAAAGAAAACAATTATCCAAACTTACCACAAAAAAAATATAATCGTAGCCAAAACGAAATGACAACCTTGGCTCACCCAAGGAAAAAAATAGGTATAAATTTCGTGAGTATAATAAATATAGGCTAAGAGAAGTCTTGACTAGACTGTAAAAAAAATAGTTATATGAGTAGCTAGCAATAACCATATTTCCTAAGGCTAGACTATTGAATGTACTATGCCAATTCCAAAGTTTATGTAAATAACTTGCAATATACAAAAAAATAATCCCAAAGGTTGGCTATGCCATGCCAAATCAAAAATTATATGACTACTTTACATTAATCATAAGTAATGTAAAACAATAAAGAGACTATATCAAATCCAAAACGTATGTGTATGCGCTTACAAACTCGAACAAAACAAAAAATAATAATATAACTGTGATAAATATGGCCGTTAATCGTTTAACGGCTTGGTACCAAGGCGACTTACCGATTAAGGTAAAAGTGCATTACCCTAATATTACCCCGTGATATATACTGAACAACTCAATTTAAATTTACATAAAAAAATATTTAATGAAATTTCTGGGTTCACCCTGTCCAAAACGGTACGACCTCAACAAAACTGTCGTTCCTGGTTCCTGTTCCGTCCCGTGTCTGACTCTTCTAAATAATGTATCCCATACTTTGACCACCTTCCGAACAACCACTCCAAACAACTAAGCCGGTACTTGTAGTACTTCTTGGTCCAATACTCAAACCCTTTTTTTGCGAAGGTTTTTTTGACCAAAAAACTCAATGTCCTGACTAATACACGTACGGAGGCTTCTCACAATCGAAAGGTCATAATTCTTTAGACTCTAAGACTTTTCACCACAACTACAAGCTAAAAGCAGGACCGTACGCAGACCGTTTCAATGTGGAGGTGTCCCATCCTGTTGAAAGTATACGTTCATATTAGGAAATAATCTATTTATTTCAGGTATAATTTCATTATGGAATAAATCAAGATATTTAGCACCGGTAAGCGTACCTTCAATAAAAAAAGGACCGATCAAATAGATTTTCACCAAACCCGCCGACACATTAACTTTTAGAGGACGCTGAGTACAAACCTCTGTCTGTTAACAGTGCCGTTCAAGCAAAATATGGCTTCATCACTTGAAACCAAAAAATCTAATGTTGAATATGGCAACACTGTTGACATATTAGAGTTTTATGGTAATGTCTTTTCTTAAAGAAGAAGTAGACAGGATATAAGAAAAAAAGTTAGTTAAGCTTGAACCTTCTGTATATGTATATAATTGTATGAATATGATGTATAAAGGAACTGCTAATAAATGTATATTGTAAATAGCCCATTGTGCATTTTAAATAAAGTGAAAGATGGAATACCAGAACAAACAATAGATTATATTAAACATAACATCTAAGAAATTGTTTTGCATCCTAATTTTCTCTGTAACTGTTTCACAAAATAATAAACTTCTATCTAAATCATCCTTAGCCAATTCTTGAAAATTTTGAACTTTATACGGAAAAAAGTTATTTTTATGCAGAATAGTTTGTATAGACTGTCTACAAATACCACGATTACTTACCGGTACACTTGTAGATGTTTTAGGGTTTTCTTGAACATCTAATAGAACAACTGAAGTTTTATCTTAATTAGCTGCACTTTCCGGTCTGCCAGACCTTGGAATATCATTTACACTACCAGTTTAATTATATTTGTCTATTAATCTCGTCACTGTAGAGTATATAAATCGTTAAAAAGATGAGCTGCTTCGTCATGGGAACGTGTACGATCACCATATCCAGTTAATATTAAGATTTCGATTCGTTTTTTCCGATAAATGTGCTTACCTTACTTTTAAACTTCTTGCTTCTTTGGCATTAGTATCAGTTTTGACAATTTGTACATAAATAATGATGTGGTTGACGTTTTTATTGATTTTGTTTAATTTTAAGAACCTACAAGCTCGTATCATTAGGAATTTAGAAAAATAAAACTGAAATTATATAAAGAGAACTTTTAGGTCTCATTGAATGTCACCCCAATTTACATACAACATACATACATATATAAAGATAAAAAAATAAGCTTCTTTGTGATACGTCACTCGACCTAGGTTTCCATTTCAAAAAATCCAATATGGTGTCTGTACGCAAAACGCTGACGTCAAAAACATTTGACATTTGCTCTAAAATATGCAGATTAACCTAGAATTTCATAACTTTTCCTTTATCGGCTTCAAAGATAATCCCTTGGTGCGAGACTTTCCATCAAGTATTTCATTTAGTTAAATGCAATCTTACATTCGAGTCGTGAATTGTTGGATACTGCAATAATGTTCGATCGAAGCTTATGAACCACTACCGTTCGATCCACACTCCGAGTCCTCGTTCTTTGAACTTGAATTTTTAAGCAGGATACCAAAGCCAAACAGCAAATGGTCTCTTATGCTAATGAAAAGCGTCATGCTGCTGATCCCCATGAACTGATTCCATCGAATATTGTTCTCGCAAAGCAGCCTCAGCGCAACAAGTTTACAAGATTCTAAGGCCCAATCCCCTAGGTGGTAGTATGAGTTAATGGGAATCGGATAACTGCAAATCCCCGTTAGTTTTCAAAATGAAATACAGCGTTTCCAAGTAACGTCATCATCCAGCTGATCCCGGACAACCTTCAGAAGGGAGCTTACGTGGAAGTAGCGTTTTTTACTGATTTAAATATAAATCGAGAACAAGAGTTAATTGGTTTTGGTAAATTTGTGTACTAGTGTGTATTAGTTGGATAATTTAAGTGTAAAAAGGCAATTGTTAGGTGTGTTATCGTGTTGTATTATTCGGTTTGAGGTTATATTATAATTAAGTGTGAAGGTTGTCCGGTGATAGAAATTCGTCACGATAACGTACTTGGAAAAGGTCAATTATGCACCTAATGAGGGTGGTCCATTCTCGGATGAAGGTACAAATAAAGGTCCTTTCCTCCAACAAGGCGGTAAGGAAGAGAATTGCCATCCAAAAAGAAGCAGCATCCGTGCCGGCAAACCCATACAAGATCATCCAGAATTGGAGCGTGTCCTTATTTGCAGCCGGTCGTTGAAGCTCCCAAAACACTAGAAGGACTATGTTTTGCCGCCCCGGGAAAATATGAAGTGACTACACTGTGAGAACTACCAATATTGCCTTGGTATGCACCGAAAGAAGTTTGGTTAAACCTGAAAGAAGTTTGACAACGTCCGAAAATTCAGGGTTTTATTTGTGTGAAAATCGTTCGTTGGTGACAATGATTGACATTATTTGAGTTTCGAGTACTTTCGTTTACAGTTAGTGGTCACTATTCGTACGCGGGGCACATTCGTACGGTTAGTTTGAAAAAAAAAACGAAACAGCAAACAAACCATAGAGATACTACATATAGAGACAACAAGCCGTAGGTCGCTGTGTAAGTGGGAATGTCCGTCTGAACTCCGATAGGAGAGAAAAAGAAGACGTCAGAGGTTTTTTTGTCTTTGTCTCTGGTCTATTTATAGCATGCCATTAGAGAAAGACAGCCTGACTGTCTATCTCGCTCTTATACACTGATGGGTTCCGAGCTGAATTGTTGCCTCCATCTGTAGTATCTCTATGACACAAACACGCCTTTGCTTGTGTGCATAGACATAATGGCCACCACGTTGCTAGCGGAGTGACGCGCCAGTCGCACTACGGTGTATCAGCTGACAAAACGTAACGTATTTTCGCGCGCGGTGAGTAAATTTTTAGTTCGTAATTGTAAGTAGAATTGTTATGTTTTTGACAAAATGATGATGATTAATAATTAATGTTAACATTGTTTATTTTTACCTTCAATTGTTATATTTCTTGAACTAAATTAGAATTGGTATAAAGTTGTATTTTAATTCTGTGCAAGGCATGGGGTGCATTCGTACAGCCAGACAGGGGGCACATTCGTACGCCTACTAATGCTCCCCTTTAGATTTTATTAACCACCAGTGCATCAAGATTTAACTTTGGCGAGTCTGGCGTGTCTACTGTTTTAGAAACTCCTAAAATTTTGGCTCCTAAATCACAGAAACAAGTGGGACAAATCGGGTGAGGGAAAAGAGGCGAGTTGATAACATTTGCTGCTATTATTTCTGCAAGCGGAAATACTATCCCTTCACTATTTGTATTTCCACGTGTGTACTACGAAGACCATTTTATTGAAGGTGCGCCTGAATTTCTTCAGGCTCAAAGCTGCTAATAGAAGTGGGTGGATGAAAAATTCTGACATAGAAAGAATTGAAAAGAATCGAACAGGAAAGGAAAGCCAGAGCTAAAGCAGTGAAACGTAGTTTGAAGGAACTTAATTCAAGATAAAAGAAAAATAAATCTAAAAAAGTGATGAAGATTCAGGGGAATCTGAAGGATCGCAATTAAGCTTCCGGGAGAGTTCAAAATCTCCAGTTGATTTAGAAATGGACGAAGAGTCTGATGAACGTATTATCAATATTAATTTATATTTTATTTATAGAGATAATTGTTATATTTTGGTGAAGTTTGAAAAAAAGTCATAGGTTGCTTATTACGTCGGAAAAGTTCTCAGTCATTATTCGGGTACAGAGGTGAAAATATATTATCTTTGGAAGAAACCGGGATTATCATGGTCATTCTTTTTCCCTGATATAGAAGGGATACCCCGATCCTCAACCACGAGCGGGGCTGTACAGCTAGAATGGCTAGACTTTTCACTTTTGCAGTTAATTTAAATAATTATATTGTGCAAAAAGTTACAAAGTAGCAACCAAATGTATAATTACTAAGTTTAAATTGTCAAACACTGTACAATCTCGTACAAAATGATTGTAAGTAGACTGATTGTAAAGCTTAGAATTATCAATAAGTAAACTAAGGATAAACGAATTAATTTTTTGTTATTTTTCTGAAGAAAGATTTATCGACTATGAGTTAAGTCAAATATTATTAAGTTAGTTCTTTTATAAATAAATATGTTTATTATAATTAATAAATATAACTACTTCCTCAATTACAAAATTTACGCAATACACAATATTTTTTATTATCGGAAAAGAATTGTTCGTGATAATAAGCGGGTGTAATTTAATCATCTACGCCTTTGAACTACACAGTTACATATTGAAAAAAATAATTATTAGATTCATTTAGACAAACCATATTTCAGTTCGTCCACTTGAAATTCAAATATGATGATGCGCTTTCCACCAAAGTGAAATATTACTTCATTTCTCTTTGTGAACATTTCCATTTTTATCAGATCTGTAATATTACGTCCAACAGCTCCTGATCTGAATTGTCGGAGATTTACGTTAGCCATTGGGACAATATACACAGTCTGAATGACGAGACTTTTCAAATTTTATTCATGGGAATTTTTTTAACGACATATTTTTCAAGGATTGTGAATTCATATTTTCAATTTTTTCAAAATAACAATGGGATTTTTTTGTACAAAATTAAAAAAAAATCCATGAAGGTTAAATAATGAATGTGAACTTGCTAGAACGCATTGGTTTTAGTGTGTCGGGTGAAAATAATGATTTCTAATGCCAAAAAATTTAAATTGATTTTTCTTGAAAAAGGTGGATAACAGCGCATTCAAACAAAACCATTTTTTTTGGAAATACTTCATAGCTTTTGGATGAAAAATTTGTCAAAAAAATGATACCAACCCCCCTCACCTTCAGCACTTGTGATGGTAATAAAAATCGAGGGTTAGTAGTGAACAATTAATCACTGCCGGAGTATACAGTGTAGCAAGGTTGAATTTTGTTGGTAGCGGTTTTTTTGAGATATGCTCAAAAAACTGACTTAACTACGTCATCTTCAGAGATCACTAATTTCCTGAGGATTAACTTTTGAATAATTGTAAATTAGGTTAGATGTACGTGACATCACATCTAGTATCTGTAGTTTGCATTTGACAGGACTCCCTTCATAGGGTGTTAATAGTAATGTACACTTTTATATTTGACGACTTTCTCATCCGACAATATAAAGTGAAGCCTATAGTCGGGTATCGCGGCGGTGCTGATCCCGTGTCGATGCGTTAAGTGAGCCTATTCACAATCGTCGAGTGCTATGGCGATGCTTGTCAAGTGCTGTGCTGATAAGTGTGCTTCGACCTTTAATTGCTCAAAAGTAGTTGAATCCACAAGAAGCAGATAAATACTTTTGATCGTAATTTCCACCAACATTTTCAAATATGTATGTGCCTCGTACATAAAAAAAACTCTCTGAATCATCTTCTACTTCGGGAGTACTTTTGAGTGATTGTTGGCAACACGCATCTCTTGACTTCATTAATTACTATCCGATGTCAAGTAATTTACTGACATCATGTGTGTTTGTTGCTTAAATGCAGATCAAAGCAAATTGCTAATGCGTGATATGTAGAAATTTGTTGTGTGAAACTCTGCAATCTCTTTGGGGACGTCTGTACGTCTATAGTAGTTAAATAGCCTCCGGGGGTATTTTGTATCTAATTACTCTGGAATTAAGTAAGAATCTCTTGTATTTTGATAACATAAATGGAAAACAAAAATAATCATGAGTTGTGGTTAGTTACTATAATTTTATTATACACAGTGGAAATTTAGTGGAAACATTCAATTTAAAATTATTACGATTTTCAGGGACAAGTGGTCAGAACTTTTCAAATACACTGTATAAGCGATTACAACCATATCTCATCATTGCAATAGTGAAGTTGAGCAGAAGTCAAATTTGAAGTGGAATATGCATACAGGGAGGAGTATTATCACCGCTGCTATGGAAAAAAGTCTATAGGAATAATTCTTGATGCAAATTCACACCTGCTCGAAATATTCAGCAAAGGGAAAATCACCCTTATCGCTTCCAAACAGACGTTAGGTACCCCGTGGGACTCAATTCACGGAACGTACAGTGACTGTACTGTGTTGTGACTCATGGTTGTGTATGACGTCTTAGTCCGGTAACCAAAAACAGATCGAAGGAAAGCTGATCTAGAGCTATTAAAACTACAGAGGCTCTCTGTGGATAACAAGTGCGATTTTCGGCCCCATGCCCACATTCATTCCAAAATAACAGATATAATCACAAGCTTGCTCCCTGAAATGAGAAGTGATAACATGCAGTCCAAGACACATGTTTGCAAATGAACTACTAAAGGTTGTCTGAACATCCTAATACTCTCTGATAAACTAGCAGCATTGAATCTCATACCATGCTCTCAAAACAGATTGAGGTTTCCCAAAAAAACACTTAACCGTGATCAATTATAATAAAATAATTTTTAAGTGGTTTCCGGAATACAAAGTTATAGTAGGAAATGGAATGCCAGACATCGTAGTAAATAAAGGATCTGAAACAGAGTTCATTGGTCCCGAACCAGCATTCAGTGAACTAAAAACTGTAGGGATGTATCTTAGTAAACTGAACAAAACATCAGACGTACTATAGACAGGACCACTCACCGGTCACTGTACCCTAAGGGCATGCATATTATGAGCATATATAAGGGAACAACCGGTTTATCGGTTGTGCACAGAAAGAAAAGAGAGAGTCTCACGCATAATCTTCGAGTGCTGGGAGTCCTGGGACTCGACCTCCCAGGAAAAGATTTCTCCAAGAAGGAAAAACTGTTAAGCCTGACAACTAACAGCACAAAAAGCTTAGAGGCTGAGGTGCCGAAGATTCTAATCCTTGACTAGATACATCTACTGCAGAAATCAATCAAGCAACTGTCTTCACATAATCACCATACCCTAATTTCAATATTTTACAAGCTTTTTCCGTATTTGATTCAACTTTAAATACAACTTTGGGTTGATTATTTGTTTCAAAAATATTAACTAATGAAATAAGGGCTTCGTAGAAATGGTTAACGTAAAAAAATTATTTTGCTTCAATTGTTTTTGTTTCAATCAGCCAGAAATTTTTTTTGTGCTTCACAAATTTTCTCATCAAATTCCTCCATTTTTGTTCTACAGTTTTTTTTTTCGACATCTTGTCTAACAAAATACATATAAAATGATAAATAACTTTGCCACAAATGGAGCATACTAGAAACTGTCTCAACTTTCTAAGCTGTAGTCCAGAATAGTTTTCCTGTATCAGATACGCCACATTAAATGGAAAAGTTTCATTGTGGGAGATAATCTTTCTTTTGTCCCTATATTTTCATCTTAGAAAGTTACGGTTTTGTTTTTCCGCCAGTCAACCATCAATTGTTTGGAACCGACACAGTTAGCGCCCTCCAACTTCCTCTTTCTTCTGTCATCTTTCAGTTTTCATGAAACTAGGAAATCGGCGACAAAACCTCACTTCTCAACTACAACTTCCTAATTGTTTGTTTCATCGAAAAATACAACAATGTATTCTACGAATCGATACAATTAAAAGATATAATGAAAAATTGGAAATTTACAGGTACTGGACTATACACACGGGAACAATTCACTGCGGATTACATTATTTATTTATTGACCCAACAAATAAACTCCAAAGTTATACCTATTAATGACACTTAGCTCAAATATTACATAGTTCCTCAATTATACAGGGTTTTTCACGACTACCGGCCATTAGAAGTTTCTTAAAAATTTCATAAGTTACAATTTTGAAACTTTTCTCGGCATTACCAGTCTATCCAAAATATGATCACTTTGACAGCACTTACGCTTATACCAAAAGTTGATATTGAATTTAATAAAAATAATAATAAACGTCTTTATTATTTTCAAATAACAAAATTACATTTTTTTTTAAATACATGATGTACCTATTGAAAATAAAGGGCGTAGTTTATTTTCTGCAATGACACCCAGTATCATTACGAAAATGCTCTTCCACTCAACCCATAACAGAAGGAAAAACGAATGTCTGTCATACATATTCAAGAAAAAGAAAAAAAAAGGGTAAATATACTGGTATATACAGATTGCGTAAAATCTTATCTCGACATACGATTTGCACAGGTGCGACGGGGATAGTATAAGCAACGCTGCTTGAGGGAGAGAGAGGAATTGTTCGCACACGCCCATCTAGATGGGCGTGGGTTGGGCGTGTACGAACAATTCTTCTCTCTCTTTCAAGTGGTGTTGTTCGTATTGTCCTTGTCGTGCTTGTGTGGGTCGTATGTCGAGATAAGATTTTACGCAATCTGTATGTAAAGTATAACAAGTATAAGAGAGAAAACAATTAATAACGATTGCCTCTGAAGTAATACGTTTTTAAACTTGGCTTTGAAAGTTAAATTATTACATTTTTCCAAGTTTTTAGAAATGGAGTTATAAATTAAATAAAAAAATAATCAGTATTGAAAGGACCGTCTAAATAGTTCAGTATTGAATTACATGTGGAGATAGTAGACCCTAAAATTTAAATCAGTTCGAAAAGAAATTTTGTTGTTGCAAATATATAGGAGTTTTAAAGGTAATAATTTTGTGGAAAATGCAAACTGCATAAAGCATTCTTCTATTATCCATATTCAACCATACACCGTTTCAACTAACTTATGTGACATACGCTGTCGCTTTTTAATAACATATATTAATTTTAAACATGAATTCTGTACTGTTAAACGAGGTTGGCATATTTCTGCCCGAGAAGTAGTTGTTACTTCTTAGTAAACGGTCTCTGTTCTTTGAAAAAAACTTTGTAAGGCGTTATAATAGTATTAAGCTATTACCTTTGACTTCTATTGATAACACGCTTTACTAAAATATGATAATTTTTTACAGGTAGGTAACTGTAATTAAACCGAGATGGTTTTTTGTCAATATAGAGTTTTGGTTTGTGGTTAGATGTGGGGATATAGCTGTTATCGCATTCTTAGCATTTCCTTTACTGAGGTTAATGTATTGATTTGGTTTCAACGTTGTCTCCAGTCCAGGATTACTTCTGGACGGATAACATCTACCTTGTGCTGATGAGGCGCAAATACGCCGAAACCGGTCTACAAGTGATGTTGTCCCTTCTAATTACAAACCAGAATGCGTGGTTATATTGAAACTGTAAAGGGCGCCAATTTGTAAGCTTACAGGACGCCAATTTGTAACCGTAAACGCCCCAGCTTGAATGGCTTCGGCTAGAAACTACTCTCAAGGGTGGTTCGACCCCAAGTTTATGTCGCACAAGGATAACAGAAAGTTTGTAAAATTTTAGGGCGCCACTACCTTTTCGACGTCGATAAAAAGTACTAACAAACTAAGGCGGGAGAGGGAGAAACGCCTTGTAGAATTTAGATAAAAGTTTAAACAGAAATCAAAAAATAAGAAAGTTACTTAAAAAAATAGAACATTTAAAACTTTACCCCGGGCGATATCTCCCTCAACTTTTATAGTTGAGGATTTAGGAAAAAATTAAAAAATAGATTTTAAAACAAATTTTCATTTATTCTTCTGCCACATGGAATGGAACAAATGTGAAGAGAATTTGTACTTTTATAGGTACTTAGCTTATGAAGTGGTTGTTTCCGCAAAAGGTGATGGTTGAAGAAGGTAGGTAGGTCTTGCCTCTACGAAATCTTGAGAAGATGGAGACTAGATCTCGTAAAACATAGGAAGATAGAGATGTCTTGATTAGAACGGTATCCTAGCAGCTGTGTCCAGGTCTAGGGCGGTATTTTGGTCTAGGGATGTATCCTGGTCCAGGGCTTGTATCCTAGGGGTTTTATCATGACCTATGTGTTTTATCCTGACCTAGGGCTTGTATCCTAGCCTAGGGGCTGTGCTTACCTAGGAGTATAGGTGGATCAGGGATATATAGGAACTTGGATGTAATGGGCACATTATGTTGGTCAGGTTTCCAGGTTGAAAAAGGAAGACAGTTGTTTGAAAGTAAAAAATGTTCAATTTACTGAAAGCTTTCCAACATATAATCGGCTAAATTAAGAAAATATACTAATGATCTGAAAGAAACTAACTATAGCAAAAAGTCATGTAGTTATATGAAAAAATATCGTTCTTGAGAAATATATGAAACCGGCACTGGTGTTACGGAAGAATATTTTATAGGTTAACAGATTATAAAAATGTTATTTCTAATTAAAAAAATTATTCTGTAACAGAAAAAGCTTGCAGATGTCTGCACAAAAGTAAAACAGTGAATTATGAAAGAATATTTGGTTTAAAACTACCATATTAGTATAAAAAAACAGTTTATGACCACGTGTTAAATTTAATTCCGTCTATCTCTGTAAAAAAATAAGGAATGCATACGAAAATTATATCAGACAGTACTTTAGAAGAAGCTTATTAATTATAAAATATGATTTTGAACTGACCACAGCAAAATTCATTAGGTACTTAAAAAAATATGGAAGATAGCGGAAGATGGTCTTTCTCGGTAGGCGGCCGGTAATGAAAAGGAAAAAACTGAGTGTCAGCGGAAGGAAGATGCCGTTGACAAGTGTCAATTGTCTTAGCTTTAGGAGTAGGAGAATTTGAGATCACAGAACTATAATTGGAAGTGGCTAATGTGGCGGCGATCGTTAATTAATAGGATTTATTCTGTAAAATCGAAACAGGTCGACAGATATGTTACAATATCTTGCAGATATACCAACCCCGTTCAATTTAATTTAATGTTGTAATTTAATGTCTGTCGGGGGATATAACCCGAGAAGTAGTTGTTGCTTCTCAGTGAACAGTCTGTTCTTTGAAAAATAATTTTCAAAAACTTTTTAAGGCGTTATAATAGTATTAAACTATTACCCTTGACATCTATTGATATTAAATTTGTTATTTCAAATAGAGCACCCTTCATATTTTCACATTTTTAGCTTTCGCGCTTAATTTTAGGTACTTTTTCTCTGATAAGTCCTACCTCAATATTTCAGCGTATTAGAGATATTTACTTTTTATCATATTTTTTTTTAAATAACCATATATTCATGCAAAGTTAAGTTTATAATTGGAAAACAAATGTTAGCTAATTTTTTTGTCACATTTGGGATAATTTTTCAAAAATATTCAGTTCCAGGATGTTCTAAATAGGAATAGAACAGTACGTAAATTTTACGTACAATAGCACTCCAAGGTTAAGACCTCAATAGCAAACTATTTTTCCTACGATCACTACTGAAAGTAGGCTTTTGCACACTCAAATCTAACCGCAAAGTTGATGTTTTCCGCGAGCTGTCATAATTTGACATTATTGGCGCTCTTAAGCAGAAAGTAACTTTGGCGCACGCCTAATTTTATTTATAGATAAAAGAGAGCTAGTAGATATTTTAATATAAACTGTAGAATAAATAAATATTTTAGTTGATTTTCTAATATGTTAAAGCATCCAACAGTATTTTCCGTAATAATATAATGAGAAATAGGGAAATCTAAAAGATATCTGACATTAAAGTAATAAATATCTGACATTAATGTGATAAGTGTTGCCTACGTACATAGGTACACGAAACTGCTAAGAACAAACAATGGCAATAGGTAGGCAACACAACATACTTGCAATCACCAGAAAGATTTGACATTTTCTAACCTTTCAGAGACATCTACCTCAGGCATAAACATAAAAAATTGCCAAAATTGTATCTTTAATTTTAATTTAGTTAATAAGTAAAAGGTATGTTTGTTTATTATCGTTCTGTATTCCGTTCAAATAAAATTTAAAAAAGTTGTAATTTATTTAATGAACTATAATATTCATACAACCATAAAATCATAAATCTTTAAATCATAAAGTCTATTGTCATAAGTAGGCAACACAACATACACAATTAATCTTTTGTCTTCGAATAGTAGGCTTAATATGTCAAATAAACTTCCAATATTGTGATGAAAGTAACACGTTTTTAATAAAAAATTAATTTTATTTTGGTGTGATCGTAGAAAAAATCTTGTGTGTATTTCGAGCAGAAAGTCCTTTGGTAGTCTCGACAGATTGCCGCGCTCCGCTGACGCGTCGCGCGGCAACTTTCTGTCTCGACTGCCAAAGTACTACTTTCTGCTCTTGATACACAAATAGCTATTTCAATTACCTACTTTAAAATTTTAACAACATTCCATTCCACCTTTAAATCGTAAAAAAATGTTTACACTAATAAATATTAATATAACTGTTAATAATTTAGTTGTGGTATCCTTGAATTTTCATCCAGCCCGATAACCTTTCCTATAAAAACAAAGACCCAATAATTTATACCATAGTTTTTCTCATCCGTAACTTATTTTATGGATGAGATTTAAACCAAAGAGCTTTCTACGTTTCACAATAAAGACTCAATAAATTTAATGCATTTATCTCACAAAACGGTCCATTAGGACAACAGAAAAATCCAGCTCGATTTGCATTTTGCATTGGCTGTTCAATATTAACTTCTACATTTAACTTGGTACTTGGAGTTCAACTGAATTTGATATATCTTGAAAGTAATTTACCAAAATCGCATGACGATTTGGGGAAAGATAGCTTTATTGTTCTCTCACATGTAAATCAACACATTCTTCATGGCAATTCATTATATGTTCACAACTCATTTGAAGCTGTACTTTTTCAACAACTGAAAAATGTATTAATGAGCTGAATAAATCAGCTCTGCATTGTTAATCAGTTGCAGTATTTTTCGACACAACCGAAGCATATTACTCAATATCCAAACTGAACAAACACACACACACAAGAAAACGGAATACCACAAGGGTCTTTACTGAGCACGACGCTTATCCATTATATGTTTGCTGAAGTGAAATTCATTGAGACCAAAAAGATCAATTAGGTCCCCTTTCTTCTTACTTAGTTTATGAGGAAAGTCTCAGAAACTAGTTTAAATGCGGATAAATGTGTAGCAACATTTTAGCAGGATGTAGTTAAGTTTGGTTCAGTAATAAATTACCTTCGTTATAAGGATAGTATCATAAATTATTATTTAGGTTTTCTGGTGATAAAATAAGGATATTTTCTAGAGTCCAAGTCTAAATTAACACGATAGAAGGCATCCTTAAGATCCAACTGTGTGAAAAACTGTTTATTCTTTGAGCAGTCTAAGTGATCTTCTACTAGGGGTAATGGAAACTGATCTCGTACGAGGTATTTATTTAGTGTGCGAAAATCTACAAAAACGCTCTCTTTTCGGTTGCCTACACTCACTTACTTTATGACCAAACCACCCATAGTTAAAACACTTCACTGCTGCGGATGATGAGCCATGGGTAGCTGCACTATTGCTGCCGTTATGTGCCCTTGGTGGATGCTTTGGTATGGGGGTACCCTGTTCTCCTTTTGCTACACTGCTCATCAACTTGATAAGTTCTTCGAAACTGTTAATAGTTGATAACATCATACGAGCCTGATTTGCAACATTTTGTCATCAAATCCTTCTATGACGTAGTGAATCATATCAGGGTCACTCACCTCAGCATTATTGCTTGATATTATCTTGTCATGAGAGTATACTGAAAAACTTTCTGTTTTTTTCCACCGTCTATTCTCCATTTTCCTTCTTAGCATGACTGGGTCGAACCCAGTGCCATACATCTTCTTGACTTCACTTTTAAACTCACTCCAATCCTTACTAATTAAATCAGACCTGCTTAAGTACCATTCTCTAGCTCTGCTAGTTAATTTACCTACAGCTATCAACTGTATGATTTCTTCTGTGACAGAATACACTTCCTTAATTTTCTCAATACGGTATAGCCACGTAGACACATTCGAAAACTTTTCAGATTCTGAAAACTCTGGTAAGAGCGCCAATAATTCTCTATTACTAATGAATTTTGAGTCGATATTTCCAAGGATTAAGGGAGTTAGAAAAAAGCAATTTGATTCGCAAAATATTTCCATACCTAACCCTTTGTTCTAAATTTTCGACAAAAAAATTATAAAAAATGCTCAAAATTCGTGAATAGGGGTTTTTTTTGGCCAAAAAAATCGACTGGCACAATCAGTTTTGTGATAAAATCATTATTTCGCCTTCAAATAGAGTCATGAAATTTTCGAAAATCCACTTTTCAAAAAAAAAATACTCATAACTCGACTAATAGGGCAGATAGAACGTTCTAGTCTTCACCAATCGATAGAGGGGACAATTTTACATATTTTAGTGAATTTTGAGTCCATATTTCTAAGGATTATGGGAGTTAGAGAAAAGCAATTTGATTCGCAAAATATTTCCATAGCTACCCCCTTTGTTCTAAATTTTCGACAAAAAAATTATAAAAAATGCTAAAAATTCGTAAAGAGGGGTTTTTCTGGCCAAAAAATCGACTGGCACAATCAGTTTTGTGATAAAATCATTATTTCGCCTTCAAATAGAGTCATGAAATTTTCGAAAATCCACTTTTCAAAACAAAAAATACTCATAACTCGACTAATAGGAAAGATAGAACGTTCTAGTCTTCACCAATCGATAGAGGGGACAATTTTAGATATTTTAGTGAATTTTGAGTCCATGTTTCCTAGGATTATGGGAGTTAGAAAAAATCAATTTGTATCGCAAAATATTTCCATGTTCTAAATTTTCGACAAAAAAATTATAAAAAATGCTAAAAATTCGTAAAGAGGGGTTTTTTTGGCCAAAAAATCGACTGGCACAATCAGTTTTGTGATAAAATCATTATTTCGCCTTCAAATAGAGTCATGAAATTTTCGAAAATCCACTTTTCAAAACAAAAAATTCTCATATCTCGACAAATTGGAAAGATAGAACGTTCTAGTCTTCACCAATCGATAGAGGGGACAATTTTACATATTTAAGTGAATTTTAAGTCCATATTTCCAAGGATTATGGGAGTTAGAAAAAATCAATTTGTATCGCTAAATATTTCCATAGCTACCCCTTTTGTTCTAAATTTTCGACAAAAAAAATATAAAAAATGCTAAAAATTCGTAAAGAGGGGTTTTTCTGGCCAAGAAATCGACTGGCACAATCAGTTTTGTGATAAAATCATTATTTCGCCTTCAAATAGAGTAATGAAATTTTCGAAAATCCACTTTTCAAAACAAAAAATACTCATAACTCGACAAATAGGAAAGATAGAACGTTCTAGTCTTCACCAATCGATAGAGGCGACAATTTTACATATTTTAGTGAATTTTGTGTCCATATTTCCAAGGATTATGGGAGTTAGAAAAAATCAATTTGTATCGCAAAATATTTCCATGGCTACCCCCTTTGTTCTAAATTTTCGACAATAAAAAATAAAAAATGCTTAAAATTCGTAAAGAGGGGTTTTTTTGTGCCGGAGAATCGACTGGCACAATCAGTTTTTTGATAAAATCATTATTTCGCCTTCAAATACAGTCATGAAATTTTCGAAAATCCACTTTTCAAAACAAAAAATCCTCATAACTCGACTAATAGGAAAGGTAGAACGTTCTAGTCTTCACCAATCGATAGAGGGGACAATTTTACAGATTTTATTGAATTTTGAGTCGATATTGCCAAGGATTAAGGGAGTTAGAAGAAAGCAATTTGATTCGCAAAATATTTCCATAGCTACCCACTTTGTCCCAAATTTTCGACAAAAAAATTATACAAAATGCTAAAAATTCGTAAAGAGGGGTTTTTAAGGCCAAAAAATTGACTGGCACAATCAGTTTTGTGATAAAATCATTATTTCGCCTTCAAATAGAGTCATGAAATTTTCGAAAATCCACGTTTCAAAACAAAAAATACTCATAACTCGACAAATAGGAAAGATAGAACGTTCTAGTCTTCACCAATCGATAGAGGGGACAATTTTACATATTTAAGTGAATTTTGAGTCCATATTTCCAAGGATTATGGGAGTTAGAAAAAATCAATTTGTATCGCAAAATATTTCCATAGCTACCCCCTTTGTTCTAAATTTTCGACAAAAAAATTATAAAAAATGCTTAAAATTCGTAAAGAGGGGTTTTTTTGTGCCGGAGAATCGACTGGCACAATCAGTTTTTTGATAAAATCATTATTTCGCCTTCAAATACAGTCATGAAATTTTCGAAAATCCACTTTTCAAAACAAAAAATCCTCATAACTCGACTAATAGGAAAGGTAGAACGTTCTAGTCTTCACCAATCGATAGAGGGGACAATTTTACAGATTTAATTGAATTTTGAGTCGATATTGCCAAGGATTAAGGGAGTTAGAAAAAAGCAATTTGATTCGCAAAATATTTCCATACACCCCTTTGTTCTAAATTTTCGACAAAAAAAAATAAAAAATGCTTAAAATTCGTAAAGAGGGGTTTTTTGGGCCGGAAAATCGACTGGCACAATCAGTTTTCTGATAAAATCATTATTTTGGCTTCAAATAGAGTCATGAAATTTTCGAAAATCCGCTTTTCAAATCAAAAAATACTCATAACTCAACAAATAGGAAAGATAGAACGTTCTAGTCTTCATCAATCGATAGAGGGGACAATTTTACATATTTAAGTGAATTTTGAGTCCATATTTCCAAGGATTATGGGAGTTAGAAAAAATCAATTTGTGTCGCAAAATATTTCCTTTGCTCTAAATACCCCCTTTGTTCTAAATTTTCGACAAAAAAATTATAAAAAATGCTAAAAATTCGTAAAGAGGGGTTTTTTTGGCCAAAAAATCGACTGGCACAATCAGTTTTGTGATAAAATCATTATTTCGCCTTCAAATAGAGTCATGAAATTTTCGAAAATCCACTTTTCAAAACAAAAAATTCTCATATCTCGACAAATTGGAAAGATAGAACGTTCTAGTCTTCACCAATCGATAGAGGGGACAATTTTACATATTTAATTGAATTTTGAGTCCATATTTCCATGGATTATGGGAGTTAAAAAAAATCAATTTGTATCGCAAAATATTTCCATAGCTACCCACTTTGTTCCAAATTTTCGACAAAAAAAATTATACAAAATGCTAAAAATTCGTAAAGAGGGGTTTTTGTGGCCAAAAAATTGACTGGCACAATCAGTTTTGTGATAAAATCATTATTTCGCCTTCAAATAGAGTCATGAAATTTTCGAAAATCCACTTTTCAAAACAAAAAATACTCATAACTCGACAAATAGGAAAGATAGAACGTTCTAGTCTTCACCAATCGATAGAGGGGACAATTTTACATATTTAAGTGAATTTTGAGTCCATATTTCCAAGGATTATGGGAGTTAGAAAAAATCAATTTGTATCGCAAAATATTTCCATAGCTACCCCCTTTGTTCTAAATTTTCGACAAAAAAATTATAAAAAATGCTAAAAATTCGTAAAGAGGGGTTTTTTTGGCCAAAAAATCGACTGGCACAATCAGTTTTGTGATAAAATCATTATTTCGCCTTCAAATAGAGTCATGAAATTTTCGAAAATCCACTTTTCAAAACAAAAAATACTCATAACTCGACAAATAGGAAAGATAGAACGTTCTAGTCTTCACCAATCGATAGAGGGGACAATTTTACATATTTAAGTGAATTTTAAGTCCATATTTCCAAGGATTATGGGAGTTAGAAAAAATCAATTTGTATCGCTAAATATTTCCATAGCTACCCCTTTTGTTCTAAATTTTCGACAAAAAAAATATAAAAAATGCTAAAAATTCGTAAAGAGGGGTTTTTCTGGCCAAGAAATCGACTGGCACAATCAGTTTTGTGATAAAATCATTATTTCGCCTTCAAATAGAGTAATGAAATTTTCGAAAATCCACTTTTCAAAACAAAAAATACTCATAACTCGACAAATAGGAAAGATAGAACGTTCTAGTCTTCACCAATCGATAGAGGCGACAATTTTACATATTTTAGTGAATTTTGTGTCCATATTTCCAAGGATTATGGGAGTTAGAAAAAATCAATTTGTATCGCAAAATATTTCCATGGCTACCCCCTTTGTTCTAAATTTTCGACAATAAAAAATAAAAAATGCTTAAAATTCGTAAAGAGGGGTTTTTTTGTGCCGGAGAATCGACTGGCACAATCAGTTTTTTGATAAAATCATTATTTCGCCTTCAAATACAGTCATGAAATTTTCGAAAATCCACTTTTCAAAACAAAAAATCCTCATAACTCGACTAATAGGAAAGGTAGAACGTTCTAGTCTTCACCAATCGATAGAGGGGACAATTTTACAGATTTTATTGAATTTTGAGTCGATATTGCCAAGGATTAAGGGAGTTAGAAAAAAGCAATTTGATTCGCAAAATATTTCCATAGCTACCCACTTTGTCCCAAATTTTCGACAAAAAAATTATACAAAATGCTAAAAATTCGTAAAGAGGGGTTTTCAAGGCCAAAAAATTGACTGGCACAATCAGTTTTGTGATAAAATCATTATTTCGCCTTCAAATAGAGTCATGAAATTTTCGAAAATCCACTTTTCAAAACAAAAAATACTCATAACTCGACAAATAGGAAAGATAGAACGTTCTAGTCTTCACCAATCGATAGAGGGGACAATTTTACATATTTAAGTGAATTTTAAGTCCATATTTCCAAGGATTATGGGAGTTAGAAAAAATCAATTTGTATCGCAAAATATTTCCATAGCTACCCCCTTTGTTCTAAATTTTCGACAAAAAAATTATAAAAAATGCTAAAAATTCGTAAAGAGGGGTTTTTTTGGCCAAAAAATCGACTGGCACAATCAGTTTTGTGATAAAATCATTATTTCGCCTTCAAATAGAGTCATGAAATTTTCGAAAATCCACTTTTCAAAACAAAAAATACTCATAACTCGACAAATAGGAAAGATAGAACGTTCTAGTCTTCACCAATCGATAGAGGGGACAATTTTACATATTTAAGTGAATTTTAAGTCCATATTTCCAAGGATTATGGGAGTTAGAAAAAATCAATTTGTATCGCTAAATATTTCCATAGCTACCCCTTTTGTTCTAAATTTTCGACAAAAAAAATATAAAAAATGCTAAAAATTTGTAAAGAGGGGTTTTTCTGGCCAAGAAATCGACTGGCACAATCAGTTTTGTGATAAAATCATTATTTCGCCTTCAAATAGAGTAATGAAATTTTCGAAAATCCACTTTTCAAAACAAAAAATACTCATAACTCGACAAATAGGAAAGATAGAACGTTCTAGTCTTCACCAATCGATAGAGGCGACAATTTTACATATTTTAGTGAATTTTGTGTCCATATTTCCAAGGATTATGGGAGTTAGAAAAAATCAATTTGTATCGCAAAATATTTCCATGGCTACCCCCTTTGTTCTAAATTTTCGACAATAAAAAATAAAAAATGCTCAAAATTCGTAAAGAGGGGTTTTTTTGTGCCGGAGAATCGACTGGCACAATCAGTTTTTTGATAAAATCATTATTTCGCCTTCAAATACAGTCATGAAATTTTCGAAAATCCACTTTTCAAAACAAAAAATCCTCATAACTCGACTAATAGGAAAGGTAGAACGTTCTAGTCTTCACCAATCGATAGAGGGGACAATTTTACAGATTTTATTGAATTTTGAGTCGATATTGCCAAGGATTAAGGGAGTTAGAAAAAAGCAATTTGATTCGCAAAATATTTCTATGTTCTATGTTCTATGTTTCTATGTTCTAAATTTTCGACAAAAAAAAATAAAAAATGCTTAAAATTCGTAAAGAGGAGTTTTTTTGGCCAAAAAATCGACTGGCACAATCAGTTTTGTGATAAAATCATTATTTCGCCTTCAAATAGAGTCATGAAATTTTCGAAAATCCACTTTTCAAAACAAAAAATACTCATAACTCGACAAATAGGAAAGATAGAACGTTCTAGTCTTCACCAATCGATAGAGGGGACAATTTTACATATTTAAGTGAATTTTAAGTCCATATTTCCAAGGATTATGGGAGTTAGAAAAAATCAATTTGTATCGCTAAATATTTCCATAGCTACCCCTTTTGTTCTAAATTTTCGACAAAAAAAATATAAAAAATGCTAAAAATTCGTAAAGAGGGGTTTTTCTGGCCAAGAAATCGACTGGCACAATCAGTTTTGTGATAAAATCATTATTTCGCCTTCAAATAGAGTAATGAAATTTTCGAAAATCCACTTTTCAAAACAAAAAATACTCATAACTCGACAAATAGGAAAGATAGAACGTTCTAGTCTTCACCAATCGATAGAGGCGACAATTTTACATATTTTAGTGAATTTTGTGTCCATATTTCCAAGGATTATGGGAGTTAGAAAAAATCAATTTGTATCGCAAAATATTTCCATGGCTACCCCCTTTGTTCTAAATTTTCGACAATAAAAAATAAAAAATGCTTAAAATTCGTAAAGAGGGGTTTTTTTGTGCCGGAGAATCGACTGGCACAATCAGTTTTTTGATAAAATCATTATTTCGCCTTCAAATACAGTCATGAAATTTTCGAAAATCCACTTTTCAAAACAAAAAATCCTCATAACTCGACTAATAGGAAAGGTAGAACGTTCTAGTCTTCACCAATCGATAGAGGGGACAATTTTACAGATTTTATTGAATTTTGAGTCGATATTGCCAAGGATTAAGGGAGTTAGAAGAAAGCAATTTGATTCGCAAAATATTTCCATAGCTACCCACTTTGTCCCAAATTTTCGACAAAAAAATTATACAAAATGCTAAAAATTCGTAAAGAGGGGTTTTTAAGGCCAAAAAATTGACTGGCACAATCAGTTTTGTGATAAAATCATTATTTCGCCTTCAAATAGAGTCATGAAATTTTCGAAAATCCACTTTTCAAAACAAAAAATACTCATAACTCGACAAATAGGAAAGATAGAACGTTCTAGTCTTCACCAATCGATAGAGGGGACAATTTTACATATTTAAGTGAATTTTAAGTCCATATTTCCAAGGATTATGGGAGTTATAAAAAATCAATTTGTATCGCTAAATATTTCCATAGCTACCCCTTTTGTTCTAAATTTTCGACAAAAAAAATATAAAAAATGCTAAAAATTTGTAAAGAGGGGTTTTTCTGGCCAAGAAATCGACTGGCACAATCAGTTTTGTGATAAAATCATTATTTCGCCTTCAAATAGAGTAATGAAATTTTCGAAAATCCACTTTTCAAAACAAAAAATACTCATAACTCGACAAATAGGAAAGATAGAACGTTCTAGTCTTCACCAATCGATAGAGGCGACAATTTTACATATTTTAGTGAATTTTGTGTCCATATTTCCAAGGATTATGGGAGTTAGAAAAAATCAATTTGTATCGCAAAATATTTCCATGGCTACCCCCTTTGTTCTAAATTTTCGACAATAAAAAATAAAAAATGCTCAAAATTCGTAAAGAGGGGTTTTTTTGTGCCGGAGAATCGACTGGCACAATCAGTTTTTTGATAAAATCATTATTTCGCCTTCAAATACAGTCATGAAATTTTCGAAAATCCACTTTTCAAAACAAAAAATCCTCATAACTCGACTAATAGGAAAGGTAGAACGTTCTAGTCTTCACCAATCGATAGAGGGGACAATTTTACAGATTTTATTGAATTTTGAGTCGATATTGCCAAGGATTAAGGGAGTTAGAAAAAAGCAATTTGATTCGCAAAATATTTCTATGTTCTATGTTCTATGTTTCTATGTTCTAAATTTTCGACAAAAAAAAATAAAAAATGCTTAAAATTCGTAAAGAGGAGTTTTTTTGGCCAAAAAATCGACTGGCACAATCAGTTTTGTGATAAAATCATTATTTCGCCTTCAAATAGAGTCATGAAATTTTCGAAAATCCACTTTTCAAAACAAAAAATACTCATGACTCGACAAATAGGAAAGATAGAACGTTCTAGTCTTCACCAATCGATAGAGGGGACAATTTTACATATTTAAGTGAATTTTAAGTCCATATTTCCAAGGATTATGGGAGTTAGAAAAAATCAATTTGTATCGCTAAATATTTCCATAGCTACCCCTTTTGTTCTAAATTTTCGACAAAAAAAATATAAAAAATGCTAAAAATTCGTAAAGAGGGGTTTTTCTGGCCAAGAAATCGACTGGCACAATCAGTTTTGTGATAAAATCATTATTTCGCCTTCAAATAGAGTAATGAAATTTTCGAAAATCCACTTTTCAAAACAAAAAATACTCATAACTCGACAAATAGGAAAGATAGAACGTTCTAGTCTTCACCAATCGATAGAGGCGACAATTTTACATATTTTAGTGAATTTTGTGTCCATATTTCCAAGGATTATGGGAGTTAGAAAAAATCAATTTGTATCGCAAAATATTTCCATGGCTACCCCCTTTGTTCTAAATTTTCGACAATAAAAAATAAAAAATGCTTAAAATTCGTAAAGAGGGGTTTTTTTGTGCCGGAGAATCGACTGGCACAATCAGTTTTTTGATAAAATCATTATTTCGCCTTCAAATACAGTCATGAAATTTTCGAAAATCCACTTTTCAAAACAAAAAATCCTCATAACTCGACTAATAGGAAAGGTAGAACGTTCTAGTCTTCACCAATCGATAGAGGGGACAATTTTACAGATTTTATTGAATTTTGAGTCGATATTGCCAAGGATTAAGGGAGTTAGAAGAAAGCAATTTGATTCGCAAAATATTTCCATAGCTACCCACTTTGTCCCAAATTTTCGACAAAAAAATTATACAAAATGCTAAAAATTCGTAAAGAGGGGTTTTTAAGGCCAAAAAATTGACTGGCACAATCAGTTTTGTGATAAAATCATTATTTCGCCTTCAAATAGAGTCATGAAATTTTCGAAAATCCACGTTTCAAAACAAAAAATACTCATAACTCGACAAATAGGAAAGATAGAACGTTCTAGTCTTCACCAATGGATAGAGGGGACAATTTTACATATTTAAGTGAATTTTGAGTCCATATTTCCAAGGATTATGGGAGTTAGAAAAAATCAATTTGTATCGCAAAATATTTCCATAGCTACCCCCTTTGTTCTAAATTTTCGACAAAAAAATTATAAAAAATGCTAAAAATTCGTAAAGAGGGGTTTTTTTGGCCAAAAAATCGACTGGCACAATCAGTTTTGTGATAAAATCATTATTTCGCCTTCAAATAGAGTCATGAAATTTTCGAAAATCCACTTTTCAAAACAAAAAATACTCATAACTCGACAAATAGGAAAGATAGAACGTTCTAGTCTTCACCAATCGATAGAGGGGACAATTTTACATATTTAAGTGAATTTTAAGTCCATATTTCCGAGGATTATGGGAGTTAGAAAAAATCAATTTGTATCGCTAAATATTTCCATAGCTACCCCTTTTGTTCTAAATTTTCGACAAAAAAAATATAAAAAATGCTAAAAATTTGTAAAGAGGGGTTTTTCTGGCCAAGAAATCGACTGGCACAATCAGTTTTGTGATAAAATCATTATTTCGCCTTCAAATAGAGTAATGAAATTTTCGAAAATCCACTTTTCAAAACAAAAAATACTCATAACTCGACAAATAGGAAAGATAGAACGTTCTAGTCTTCACCAATCGATAGAGGCGACAATTTTACATATTTTAGTGAATTTTGTGTCCATATTTCCAAGGATTATGGGAGTTAGAAAAAATCAATTTGTATCGCAAAATATTTCCATGGCTACCCCCTTTGTTCTAAATTTTCGACAATAAAAAATAAAAAATGCTTAAAATTCGTAAAGAGGGGTTTTTTTGTGCCGGAGAATCGACTGGCACAATCAGTTTTTTGATAAAATCATTATTTCGCCTTCAAATACAGTCATGAAATTTTCGAAAATCCACTTTTCAAAACAAAAAATCCTCATAACTCGACTAATAGGAAAGGTAGAACGTTCTAGTCTTCACCAATCGATAGAGGGGACAATTTTACATATTTTAGTGAATTTTGAGTCCATGTTTCCCAGGATTATGGGAGTTAGAAAAAATCAATTTGTATCGCAAAATATTTCCATGTTCTAAATTTTCGACAAAAAAATTATAAAAAATGCTAAAAATTCGTAGAGAGGGATTTTTTTGGCCAAAAAATCGACTGGCACAATCAGTTTTGTGATAAAATCATTATTTCGCCTTCAAATAGAGTCATGAAATTTTCGAAAATCCACTTTTCAAAAAAAAAATACTCATAACTCGACAAATAGGAAAGATAGAACGTTCTAGTCTTCACCAATCGATAGAGGCGACAATTTTACATATTTTAGTGAATTTTGAGTCCATATTTCCAAGGATTATGGGAGTTAGAAAAAATCAATTTGTATCGCAAAATATTTCCATAGCTACCCCTTTGTTCTAAATTTTCGACAAAAAAAATATAAAAAATGCTAAAAATTCGTAAAGAGGGGTTTTTTTGGCCAAAAAATCGACTGGCACAATCAGTTTTGTGATAAAATCATTATTTCGCCTTGAAATAGAGTCATGAAATTTTCGAAAATCCACTTTTCAAAACAAAAAATTCTCATATCTCGACAAATTGGAAAGATAGAACGTTCTAGTCTTCACCAATCGATAGAGGGGACAATTTTACTTATTTTAGTGAATTTTGAGTCGATATTTCCAAGGATTATGGTAGTTAGAAAAAATCAATTTGTATCGCAAAATATTTCCATAGCCCCCCTTGTTCTCAATTTTCGACAAAAAAAATATAAAAAATGCTAAAAATTCGTAAATAGGGGTTTTTTTGGCAAAAAAATCGACTGGCACAATCAGTTTTTAGATAAAATCATTATTTCGCCTTCAAATAGAGTCATGAAATTTTCGAAAATCCACTTTTCAAAACAAAAAATACTCATAACTCGACAAATAGGAAAGATAGAACGTTCTAGTCTTCACCAATCGATAGAGGGGACAATTTTACATATTTTAGAAAAATTTGAGTCCATATTTCCGAGGATTATGGGAGTTAGAAAAAATCAATTTGTATCGCAAAATATTTCCATATTTAATGTTATAAATGAAACTAACAGTTAGTTTCATTTATAACATTAATATGAGTAGATTCCACAAAGTAAGGGTCCAAACAGTAAATTCAATTTCCATATTTGTTCTAAATTTTCGACAAAAAAAAATAAAAAATGCTTAAAATTCGTAAAGAGGGGTTTTTCTGGCCAAGAAATCGACTGGCACAATCAGTTTTGTGATAAAATCATTATTTCGCCTTCAAATAGAGTCATGAAATTTTCGAAAATCCACTTTTCAAAACAAAAAATACTCATAACTCGACAAATAGGAAAGATAGAACGTTCTAATCTTCACCAATCGATACAGGGGACAATTTTACATATTTCAGTGAATTTTGAGTCCATATTTCCAAGGATTATGGGAGTTAGAAAAAAGCGATTTGATTCGCAAAATATTTCCATATTTCCTACCCCTTTGTTCTAAATTTTCGACAAAAAAATTATAAAAAATGCTTAAAATTCGTAAAGAGGGGTTTTTTGGGCCGGAAAATCGACTGGCACAATCAGTTTTTTGATAAAATCATTATTTCGCCTTCAAATAGAGTCATGAAATTTTCGAAAATCCACTTTTCAAAACAAAAAATACTCATAACTCGACTAATAGGAAAGATAGAACGTTCTTGTCTTCACCAATCGATAGAGGGGACAATTTTACATATTTTAGTGAATTTTGAGTCGATATTGCCAAGGATTATGGGAGTTAGAAAAAAGCAATTTGATTCGCAAAATATTTCCATAGCTACCCCTTTTGTACTAAATTTTCGACAAAAAAATTATAAAAAATGCCAAAAATTCGTGAAGAGGGGTTTTTTAGGCCAAAAAATTGACTGGCACAATCAGTTTTGTGATAAAATCATTATTTCGCCTTCAAATAGTCATGAAATTTTCGAAAATCCACTTTTCAAAACAAAAAAAACTCATAACTCGACAAATAGGAGAGAAAGATTGTTCTAGTCTCCACCAATCGATAAAGGGGACAATTTTACATGTTTTAGTGAATTTTGAGTCCATATTTCCAAGGATTATGGGAGTTAGAAAAAATCAATTTGTATCGCAAAATATTTCCATAGCTACCCCTTTGTTCTAAATTTTCGACAAAAAAAATATAAAAAATGCTAAAAATTCGTAAAGAGGGGTTTTTCGGCCAAAAAAATCGACTGGCACAATCAGTTTTGTGATAAAATCATTATTTCGCCTTCAAATAGAATCATGAAATTTTCGAAAATCCACTTTTCAAAACAAAAAATCCTCATGCCTCGACTAATAGGAAAGATAGAACGTTTTAGTCTTCACCAATCGATAGAGGGGACAATTTTACATATTTTAGTGAATTTTGAGTCGATATTGCCAAGGATTATGGGAGTTGGAAAAAAGCAATTTGATTCGCAAAATATTTCCATACTAAATTTTCGACAAAAAAATTATAAAAAATGCTAAAAATTCGTAAAGAGGGGTTTTTTAGGCCAAAAAATTGACTGGCACAATCAGTTTTGTGATAAAATCATTATTTCGCCTTCAAATAGAGTCATGAAATTTTCGAAAATCCACTTTTCAAAACAAAAAATACTCATAACTCAACAAATAGGAGAGAAAGATTGTTCTAGTCTTCACCAATCGATAAAGGGGACCATTTTACATGTTTTAGTGAATTTTGAGTCCATATTTCCAAGGATTATGGGAGTTAGAAAAAATCAATTTGTATCGCAAAATATTTCCATACCTACCCCTTTGTTCTAAATTTTCGACAAAAAAAATATAAAAAATGCTAAAAATTCGTAAAGAGGGGTTTTTTCGGCCAAAAAATCGACTGGCACAATCAGTTTTGTGATAAAATCATTATTTCGCCTTCAAATAGAATCATGAAATTTTCGAAAATCCACTTTTCAAAACAAAAAATCCTCATGCCTCGACTAATAGGAAAGATAGAACGTTTTAGTCTTCACCAATCGACAGAGGGGACAATTTTACATATTTTAGTGACTCTTGAGTCGATATTGCCAAGGATTAAGGGAGTTAGAAAAAATCAATTTGTATCGCAAAATATTTCCATAGCTACCCCTTTGCTCTAAATTTTCGACAAAAAAAATATAAAAAATGCTAAAAATTCGTAAAGAGGGGTTTTTTGGCCAAAAAATCGACTGGCACAATCAGTTTTTTGATAAAATCATTATTTCGCTTTCAAATAGAGTCATGAAATTTTCGAAAATCCACTTTACAAAACAAAAAATCCTCATGCCTCGACTAATAGGAAAGATAGAACGTTCTAGTCTTCACCAATCGATAGAGGGGACAATTTTACATATTTCAGTGAATTTTGAGTCAATATTTCCAAGGATTATGGGAGTTAGAAAAAATCAATTTGTATCGCAAAATATTTCCATAGCTACCCCTTTGCTCTAAATTTTCGACAAAAAAAATATAAAAAATGCTAAAAATTCGTAAAGAGGGGTTTTTTGGCCAAAAAATCGACTGGCACAATCAGTTTTGTGATAAAATCATTATTTCGCCTTCAAATAGACTCATGAAATTTTCGAAAATCCACTTTTCAAAACAAAAAATACTCATAACTCGACTAATAGGAAAGATAGAACGTTCTAGTCTTCGCCAATCGATAGAGGGGACAATTTTACATATTTTAGTGAATTTTGAGTCGATATTGCCGAGGATTATGGGAGTTAGAAAAATTCAATTTGTATCGCAAAATATTTCCATACCGCTTTGTTCTAAATTTTCGACAAAAAAAAAATAAAAAATGCTTAAAATTCGTAAAGAGGGGTTTTTTGGGCCGGAAAATCGACTGGCACAATCAGTTTTTTGATAAAATCATTATTTCGCCTTCAAATAGAGTCATGAAATTTTCGAAAATCCACTTTTCAAAACAAAAAATACTCATAACTCGACTAATATGAAAGATAGAACGTTCTAGTCTTCACCAATCGATAGAGGGGACAATTTTACATATTTTAGTGAATTTTGAGTCGATATTGCCAAGGATTAAGGGAGTTAGAAAAAATCAATTTGTATCGCAAAATATTTCCATAGCTACCCCTTTTGTTCTAAATTTTCTACAAAAAAATTTTAAAAAATGCTAAAAATTTGTAAAGAGGGGTTTTTTGGACCGGAAAATCGACTGGCAAATCTTGACAATTTTTTTAAGTATTAAACTTCAAAATATTTTCGTAAGTTCCAAATTGTCAATCTTTTTAAAGGCGTGAGTTAGGGAAAAAATTAGTTAAATATAATAGTTCTTGATCACGATGTTTGTTGAAACTCTATTTTTAAAGTTTCGGTAGCGGTCCAGCTGCCGTTATCAAGAATAATGAAAAATAATAAATTTTCGAATCATCGAAAATTGATTATTTTCGATTAATCGATTATTTTCGATTAATCGATTTTTTTCGATTAATCGAATATTTTCGATTAATCGATTATTTTCGATTAATCGAATATTTTCGATTAATCGATTATTTTCGATTAATCGATTAATCGATTATTTTCGATTAATCGATTATTTTCGATTAATCGATTATTTTCGATTAATCGATTATTTTCGATTAATCGATTATTTTCGATTAATCGATTATTTTCGATTAATCGATTATTTTCGATTAATCGATTATTTTCGATTAATCGATTATTTTCGATTAATCGATTATTTTCGATTAATCGATTATTTTCGATTAATCGATTTTTTTCGATTAATCGATTTTTTTCGATTATTTTCGATTAATCGATTTTTTTCGATTAATCAATTATTCGATTAACATCGATTAATCGATAAATCGAAAATAATCGATTATTTTATATAATCGATAATCGATTATGTTTTTTGATAATCGCCCAGCCCTAATTTTGAGTCGATATTGCCAAGGATTAAGGGAGTTAGAAAAAAGCAATTTGATTCGCAAAATATTTCCATACCTACCCCTTCTAAATTTTCGACAAAAAAAAATGAAAAATGCTTAAAATTCGTGAAGAGGGGTTTTTTGCGCCGGAAAATCGACTGGCACAATCAGTTTTTTGATAAAATCATTATTTCGCCTTCAAATAGAGTCATGAAATTTTCGAAAATCCACTTTTCAAAACAAAAAATACTCATAACTCGACTAATAGGAAAGATAGAACGTTCTAGTCTTCACCAATCGATAGAGGGGACAATTTTACATATTTTAGTGAATTTTGAGTCGATATTGCCAAGGATTATGGGAGTTAGAAAGAATCAATTTGTATCGCAAAATATTTCCATACCCCTTTGTTCTAAATTTTCGACAAAAAAAAATAAAAAATGCTTAAAATTCGTAAAGAGGGGTTTTTTGGGCCGGAAAATCGACTGGCACAATCAGTTTTTTGATAAAATCATTATTTCGCCTTCAAATAGAGTCATGAAATTTTCGAAAATCCACTTTTCAAAACAAAAAATACTCATAACTCGACTAATAGGAAAGATAGAACGTTCTAGTCTTCACCAATCGATAGAGGGGACAATTTTACATATTTCAGTGAATTTTGAGTCGATATTGCCAAGGATTAAGGGAGTTAGAAAAAAGCAATTTGATACGCAAAATATTTCCATAGCCCCCCTTTGTTCTAAATTTTCGACAAAAAAATTATAAAAAATGCTAAAAATTCGTAAAGAGGGGTTTTTTTGGCCAAAAAATCGACTGGCACAATCAGTTTTGTGATAAAATCATTATTTCGCCTTCAAATAGAGTCATGAAATTTTCGAAAATCCACTTTTCAAAACAAAAAATACTCATAACTCGACAAATAGGGAAGAAAGAACGTTCTAGTCTTCACCAATCGATAAAGGGGACAATTTTACATGTTTTAGTGAATTTTGAGTCCATATTTCCAAGGATTATGGGAGTTAGAAAAAATCAATTTGTATCGCAAAATATTTCCATAGCTACCCCTTTGTTCTAAATTTGCGACAAAAAAAAATAAAAAATGCTTAAAATTCGTAAAGAGGGGTTTTTTGGGCCGGAAAATCGACTGGCACAATCAGTTTTTTGATAAAATCATTATTTCGCCTTCAAATAGAGTCATGAAATTTTCGAAAATCCACTTTTCAAAACAAAAAATACTCATAACTCGACAAATAGGAAAGATAGAACGTTCTAGTCTTCACCAATCGATAGAGGCGACAATTTTACATATTTTAGTGAATTTTGTGTCCATATTTCCAAGGATTATGGGAGTTAGAAAAAATCAATTTGTATCGCAAAATATTTCCATGGCTACCCCCTTTGTTCTAAATTTTCGACAATAAAAAATAAAAAATGCTCAAAATTCGTAAAGAGGGGTTTTTTTGTGCCGGAGAATCGACTGGCACAATCAGTTTTTTGATAAAATCATTATTTCGCCTTCAAATACAGTCATGAAATTTTCGAAAATCCACTTTTCAAAACAAAAAATCCTCATAACTCGACTAATAGGAAAGGTAGAACGTTCTAGTCTTCACCAATCGATAGAGGGGACAATTTTACAGATTTTATTGAATTTTGAGTCGATATTGCCAAGGATTAAGGGAGTTAGAAAAAAGCAATTTGATTCGCAAAATATTTCTATGTTCTATGTTCTATGTTTCTATGTTCTAAATTTTCGACAAAAAAAAATAAAAAATGCTTAAAATTCGTAAAGAGGAGTTTTTTTGGCCAAAAAATCGACTGGCACAATCAGTTTTGTGATAAAATCATTATTTCGCCTTCAAATAGAGTCATGAAATTTTCGAAAATCCACTTTTCAAAACAAAAAATACTCATAACTCGACAAATAGGAAAGATAGAACGTTCTAGTCTTCACCAATCGATAGAGGGGACAATTTTACATATTTAAGTGAATTTTAAGTCCATATTTCCAAGGATTATGGGAGTTAGAAAAAATCAATTTGTATCGCTAAATATTTCCATAGCTACCCCTTTTGTTCTAAATTTTCGACAAAAAAAATATAAAAAATGCTAAAAATTCGTAAAGAGGGGTTTTTCTGGCCAAGAAATCGACTGGCACAATCAGTTTTGTGATAAAATCATTATTTCGCCTTCAAATAGAGTAATGAAATTTTCGAAAATCCACTTTTCAAAACAAAAAATACTCATAACTCGACAAATAGGAAAGATAGAACGTTCTAGTCTTCACCAATCGATAGAGGCGACAATTTTACATATTTTAGTGAATTTTGTGTCCATATTTCCAAGGATTATGGGAGTTAGAAAAAATCAATTTGTATCGCAAAATATTTCCATGGCTACCCCCTTTGTTCTAAATTTTCGACAATAAAAAATAAAAAATGCTTAAAATTCGTAAAGAGGGGTTTTTTTGTGCCGGAGAATCGACTGGCACAATCAGTTTTTTGATAAAATCATTATTTCGCCTTCAAATACAGTCATGAAATTTTCGAAAATCCACTTTTCAAAACAAAAAATCCTCATAACTCGACTAATAGGAAAGGTAGAACGTTCTAGTCTTCACCAATCGATAGAGGGGACAATTTTACAGATTTTATTGAATTTTGAGTCGATATTGCCAAGGATTAAGGGAGTTAGAAGAAAGCAATTTGATTCGCAAAATATTTCCATAGCTACCCACTTTGTCCCAAATTTTCGACAAAAAAATTATACAAAATGCTAAAAATTCGTAAAGAGGGGTTTTTAAGGCCAAAAAATTGACTGGCACAATCAGTTTTGTGATAAAATCATTATTTCGCCTTCAAATAGAGTCATGAAATTTTCGAAAATCCACTTTTCAAAACAAAAAATACTCATAACTCGACAAATAGGAAAGATAGAACGTTCTAGTCTTCACCAATCGATAGAGGGGACAATTTTACATATTTAAGTGAATTTTAAGTCCATATTTCCAAGGATTATGGGAGTTAGAAAAAATCAATTTGTATCGCTAAATATTTCCATAGCTACCCCTTTTGTTCTAAATTTTCGACAAAAAAAATATAAAAAATGCTAAAAATTTGTAAAGAGGGGTTTTTCTGGCCAAGAAATCGACTGGCACAATCAGTTTTGTGATAAAATCATTATTTCGCCTTCAAATAGAGTAATGAAATTTTCGAAAATCCACTTTTCAAAACAAAAAATACTCATAACTCGACAAATAGGAAAGATAGAACGTTCTAGTCTTCACCAATCGATAGAGGCGACAATTTTACATATTTTAGTGAATTTTGTGTCCATATTTCCAAGGATTATGGGAGTTAGAAAAAATCAATTTGTATCGCAAAATATTTCCATGGCTACCCCCTTTGTTCTAAATTTTCGACAATAAAAAATAAAAAATGCTCAAAATTCGTAAAGAGGGGTTTTTTTGTGCCGGAGAATCGACTGGCACAATCAGTTTTTTGATAAAATCATTATTTCGCCTTCAAATACAGTCATGAAATTTTCGAAAATCCACTTTTCAAAACAAAAAATCCTCATAACTCGACTAATAGGAAAGGTAGAACGTTCTAGTCTTCACCAATCGATAGAGGGGACAATTTTACAGATTTTATTGAATTTTGAGTCGATATTGCCAAGGATTAAGGGAGTTAGAAAAAAGCAATTTGATTCGCAAAATATTTCTATGTTCTATGTTCTATGTTTCTATGTTCTAAATTTTCGACAAAAAAAAATAAAAAATGCTTAAAATTCGTAAAGAGGAGTTTTTTTGGCCAAAAAATCGACTGGCACAATCAGTTTTGTGATAAAATCATTATTTCGCCTTCAAATAGAGTCATGAAATTTTCGAAAATCCACTTTTCAAAACAAAAAATACTCATGACTCGACAAATAGGAAAGATAGAACGTTCTAGTCTTCACCAATCGATAGAGGGGACAATTTTACATATTTAAGTGAATTTTAAGTCCATATTTCCAAGGATTATGGGAGTTAGAAAAAATCAATTTGTATCGCTAAATATTTCCATAGCTACCCCTTTTGTTCTAAATTTTCGACAAAAAAAATATAAAAAATGCTAAAAATTCGTAAAGAGGGGTTTTTCTGGCCAAGAAATCGACTGGCACAATCAGTTTTGTGATAAAATCATTATTTCGCCTTCAAATAGAGTAATGAAATTTTCGAAAATCCACTTTTCAAAACAAAAAATACTCATAACTCGACAAATAGGAAAGATAGAACGTTCTAGTCTTCACCAATCGATAGAGGCGACAATTTTACATATTTTAGTGAATTTTGTGTCCATATTTCCAAGGATTATGGGAGTTAGAAAAAATCAATTTGTATCGCAAAATATTTCCATGGCTACCCCCTTTGTTCTAAATTTTCGACAATAAAAAATAAAAAATGCTTAAAATTCGTAAAGAGGGGTTTTTTTGTGCCGGAGAATCGACTGGCACAATCAGTTTTTTGATAAAATCATTATTTCGCCTTCAAATACAGTCATGAAATTTTCGAAAATCCACTTTTCAAAACAAAAAATCCTCATAACTCGACTAATAGGAAAGGTAGAACGTTCTAGTCTTCACCAATCGATAGAGGGGACAATTTTACAGATTTTATTGAATTTTGAGTCGATATTGCCAAGGATTAAGGGAGTTAGAAGAAAGCAATTTGATTCGCAAAATATTTCCATAGCTACCCACTTTGTCCCAAATTTTCGACAAAAAAATTATACAAAATGCTAAAAATTCGTAAAGAGGGGTTTTTAAGGCCAAAAAATTGACTGGCACAATCAGTTTTGTGATAAAATCATTATTTCGCCTTCAAATAGAGTCATGAAATTTTCGAAAATCCACTTTTCAAAACAAAAAATACTCATGACTCGACAAATAGGAAAGATAGAACGTTCTAGTCTTCACCAATCGATAGAGGGGACAATTTTACATATTTAAGTGAATTTTAAGTCCATATTTCCAAGGATTATGGGAGTTAGAAAAAATCAATTTGTATCGCTAAATATTTCCATAGCTACCCCTTTTGTTCTAAATTTTCGACAAAAAAAATATAAAAAATGCTAAAAATTCGTAAAGAGGGGTTTTTCTGGCCAAGAAATCGACTGGCACAATCAGTTTTGTGATAAAATCATTATTTCGCCTTCAAATAGAGTAATGAAATTTTCGAAAATCCACTTTTCAAAACAAAAAATACTCATAACTCGACAAATAGGAAAGATAGAACGTTCTAGTCTTCACCAATCGATAGAGGCGACAATTTTACATATTTTAGTGAATTTTGTGTCCATATTTCCAAGGATTATGGGAGTTAGAAAAAATCAATTTGTATCGCAAAATATTTCCATGGCTACCCCCTTTGTTCTAAATTTTCGACAATAAAAAATAAAAAATGCTTAAAATTCGTAAAGAGGGGTTTTTTTGTGCCGGAGAATCGACTGGCACAATCAGTTTTTTGATAAAATCATTATTTCGCCTTCAAATACAGTCATGAAATTTTCGAAAATCCACTTTTCAAAACAAAAAATCCTCATAACTCGACTAATAGGAAAGGTAGAACGTTCTAGTCTTCACCAATCGATAGAGGGGACAATTTTACAGATTTTATTGAATTTTGAGTCGATATTGCCAAGGATTAAGGGAGTTAGAAGAAAGCAATTTGATTCGCAAAATATTTCCATAGCTACCCACTTTGTCCCAAATTTTCGACAAAAAAATTATACAAAATGCTAAAAATTCGTAAAGAGGGGTTTTTAAGGCCAAAAAATTGACTGGCACAATCAGTTTTGTGATAAAATCATTATTTCGCCTTCAAATAGAGTCATGAAATTTTCGAAAATCCACGTTTCAAAACAAAAAATACTCATAACTCGACAAATAGGAAAGATAGAACGTTCTAGTCTTCACCAATGGATAGAGGGGACAATTTTACATATTTAAGTGAATTTTGAGTCCATATTTCCAAGGATTATGGGAGTTAGAAAAAATCAATTTGTATCGCAAAATATTTCCATAGCTACCCCCTTTGTTCTAAATTTTCGACAAAAAAATTATAAAAAATGCTAAAAATTCGTAAAGAGGGGTTTTTTTGGCCAAAAAATCGACTGGCACAATCAGTTTTGTGATAAAATCATTATTTCGCCTTCAAATAGAGTCATGAAATTTTCGAAAATCCACTTTTCAAAACAAAAAATACTCATAACTCGACAAATAGGAAAGATAGAACGTTCTAGTCTTCACCAATCGATAGAGGGGACAATTTTACATATTTAAGTGAATTTTAAGTCCATATTTCCGAGGATTATGGGAGTTAGAAAAAATCAATTTGTATCGCTAAATATTTCCATAGCTACCCCTTTTGTTCTAAATTTTCGACAAAAAAAATATAAAAAATGCTAAAAATTTGTAAAGAGGGGTTTTTCTGGCCAAGAAATCGACTGGCACAATCAGTTTTGTGATAAAATCATTATTTCGCCTTCAAATAGAGTAATGAAATTTTCGAAAATCCACTTTTCAAAACAAAAAATACTCATAACTCGACAAATAGGAAAGATAGAACGTTCTAGTCTTCACCAATCGATAGAGGCGACAATTTTACATATTTTAGTGAATTTTGTGTCCATATTTCCAAGGATTATGGGAGTTAGAAAAAATCAATTTGTATCGCAAAATATTTCCATGGCTACCCCCTTTGTTCTAAATTTTCGACAATAAAAAATAAAAAATGCTTAAAATTCGTAAAGAGGGGTTTTTTTGTGCCGGAGAATCGACTGGCACAATCAGTTTTTTGATAAAATCATTATTTCGCCTTCAAATACAGTCATGAAATTTTCGAAAATCCACTTTTCAAAACAAAAAATCCTCATAACTCGACTAATAGGAAAGGTAGAACGTTCTAGTCTTCACCAATCGATAGAGGGGACAATTTTACATATTTTAGTGAATTTTGAGTCCATGTTTCCCAGGATTATGGGAGTTAGAAAAAATCAATTTGTATCGCAAAATATTTCCATGTTCTAAATTTTCGACAAAAAAATTATAAAAAATGCTAAAAATTCGTAGAGAGGGATTTTTTTGGCCAAAAAATCGACTGGCACAATCAGTTTTGTGATAAAATCATTATTTCGCCTTCAAATAGAGTCATGAAATTTTCGAAAATCCACTTTTCAAAAAAAAAATACTCATAACTCGACAAATAGGAAAGATAGAACGTTCTAGTCTTCACCAATCGATAGAGGCGACAATTTTACATATTTTAGTGAATTTTGAGTCCATATTTCCAAGGATTATGGGAGTTAGAAAAAATCAATTTGTATCGCAAAATATTTCCATAGCTACCCCTTTGTTCTAAATTTTCGACAAAAAAAATATAAAAAATGCTAAAAATTCGTAAAGAGGGGTTTTTTTGGCCAAAAAATCGACTGGCACAATCAGTTTTGTGATAAAATCATTATTTCGCCTTGAAATAGAGTCATGAAATTTTCGAAAATCCACTTTTCAAAACAAAAAATTCTCATATCTCGACAAATTGGAAAGATAGAACGTTCTAGTCTTCACCAATCGATAGAGGGGACAATTTTACTTATTTTAGTGAATTTTGAGTCGATATTTCCAAGGATTATGGTAGTTAGAAAAAATCAATTTGTATCGCAAAATATTTCCATAGCCCCCCTTGTTCTCAATTTTCGACAAAAAAAATATAAAAAATGCTAAAAATTCGTAAATAGGGGTTTTTTTGGCAAAAAAATCGACTGGCACAATCAGTTTTTAGATAAAATCATTATTTCGCCTTCAAATAGAGTCATGAAATTTTCGAAAATCCACTTTTCAAAACAAAAAATACTCATAACTCGACAAATAGGAAAGATAGAACGTTCTAGTCTTCACCAATCGATAGAGGGGACAATTTTACATATTTTAGAAAAATTTGAGTCCATATTTCCGAGGATTATGGGAGTTAGAAAAAATCAATTTGTATCGCAAAATATTTCCATATTTAATGTTATAAATGAAACTAACAGTTAGTTTCATTTATAACATTAATATGAGTAGATTCCACAAAGTAAGGGTCCAAACAGTAAATTCAATTTCCATATTTGTTCTAAATTTTCGACAAAAAAAAATAAAAAATGCTTAAAATTCGTAAAGAGGGGTTTTTCTGGCCAAGAAATCGACTGGCACAATCAGTTTTGTGATAAAATCATTATTTCGCCTTCAAATAGAGTCATGAAATTTTCGAAAATCCACTTTTCAAAACAAAAAATACTCATAACTCGACAAATAGGAAAGATAGAACGTTCTAATCTTCACCAATCGATACAGGGGACAATTTTACATATTTCAGTGAATTTTGAGTCCATATTTCCAAGGATTATGGGAGTTAGAAAAAAGCGATTTGATTCGCAAAATATTTCCATATTTCCTACCCCTTTGTTCTAAATTTTCGACAAAAAAATTATAAAAAATGCTTAAAATTCGTAAAGAGGGGTTTTTTGGGCCGGAAAATCGACTGGCACAATCAGTTTTTTGATAAAATCATTATTTCGCCTTCAAATAGAGTCATGAAATTTTCGAAAATCCACTTTTCAAAACAAAAAATACTCATAACTCGACTAATAGGAAAGATAGAACGTTCTTGTCTTCACCAATCGATAGAGGGGACAATTTTACATATTTTAGTGAATTTTGAGTCGATATTGCCAAGGATTATGGGAGTTAGAAAAAAGCAATTTGATTCGCAAAATATTTCCATAGCTACCCCTTTTGTACTAAATTTTCGACAAAAAAATTATAAAAAATGCCAAAAATTCGTGAAGAGGGGTTTTTTAGGCCAAAAAATTGACTGGCACAATCAGTTTTGTGATAAAATCATTATTTCGCCTTCAAATAGTCATGAAATTTTCGAAAATCCACTTTTCAAAACAAAAAAAACTCATAACTCGACAAATAGGAGAGAAAGATTGTTCTAGTCTCCACCAATCGATAAAGGGGACAATTTTACATGTTTTAGTGAATTTTGAGTCCATATTTCCAAGGATTATGGGAGTTAGAAAAAATCAATTTGTATCGCAAAATATTTCCATAGCTACCCCTTTGTTCTAAATTTTCGACAAAAAAAATATAAAAAATGCTAAAAATTCGTAAAGAGGGGTTTTTCGGCCAAAAAAATCGACTGGCACAATCAGTTTTGTGATAAAATCATTATTTCGCCTTCAAATAGAATCATGAAATTTTCGAAAATCCACTTTTCAAAACAAAAAATCCTCATGCCTCGACTAATAGGAAAGATAGAACGTTTTAGTCTTCACCAATCGATAGAGGGGACAATTTTACATATTTTAGTGAATTTTGAGTCGATATTGCCAAGGATTATGGGAGTTGGAAAAAAGCAATTTGATTCGCAAAATATTTCCATACTAAATTTTCGACAAAAAAATTATAAAAAATGCTAAAAATTCGTAAAGAGGGGTTTTTTAGGCCAAAAAATTGACTGGCACAATCAGTTTTGTGATAAAATCATTATTTCGCCTTCAAATAGAGTCATGAAATTTTCGAAAATCCACTTTTCAAAACAAAAAATACTCATAACTCAACAAATAGGAGAGAAAGATTGTTCTAGTCTTCACCAATCGATAAAGGGGACCATTTTACATGTTTTAGTGAATTTTGAGTCCATATTTCCAAGGATTATGGGAGTTAGAAAAAATCAATTTGTATCGCAAAATATTTCCATACCTACCCCTTTGTTCTAAATTTTCGACAAAAAAAATATAAAAAATGCTAAAAATTCGTAAAGAGGGGTTTTTTCGGCCAAAAAATCGACTGGCACAATCAGTTTTGTGATAAAATCATTATTTCGCCTTCAAATAGAATCATGAAATTTTCGAAAATCCACTTTTCAAAACAAAAAATCCTCATGCCTCGACTAATAGGAAAGATAGAACGTTTTAGTCTTCACCAATCGACAGAGGGGACAATTTTACATATTTTAGTGACTCTTGAGTCGATATTGCCAAGGATTAAGGGAGTTAGAAAAAATCAATTTGTATCGCAAAATATTTCCATAGCTACCCCTTTGCTCTAAATTTTCGACAAAAAAAATATAAAAAATGCTAAAAATTCGTAAAGAGGGGTTTTTTGGCCAAAAAATCGACTGGCACAATCAGTTTTTTGATAAAATCATTATTTCGCCTTCAAATAGAGTCATGAAATTTTCGAAAATCCACTTTACAAAACAAAAAATCCTCATGCCTCGACTAATAGGAAAGATAGAACGTTCTAGTCTTCACCAATCGATAGAGGGGACAATTTTACATATTTCAGTGAATTTTGAGTCAATATTTCCAAGGATTATGGGAGTTAGAAAAAATCAATTTGTATCGCAAAATATTTCCATAGCTACCCCTTTGCTCTAAATTTTCGACAAAAAAAATATAAAAAATGCTAAAAATTCGTAAAGAGGGGTTTTTTGGCCAAAAAATCGACTGGCACAATCAGTTTTGTGATAAAATCATTATTTCGCCTTCAAATAGACTCATGAAATTTTCGAAAATCCACTTTTCAAAACAAAAAATACTCATAACTCGACTAATAGGAAAGATAGAACGTTCTAGTCTTCGCCAATCGATAGAGGGGACAATTTTACATATTTTAGTGAATTTTGAGTCGATATTGCCGAGGATTATGGGAGTTAGAAAAATTCAATTTGTATCGCAAAATATTTCCATACCGCTTTGTTCTAAATTTTCGACAAAAAAAAAATAAAAAATGCTTAAAATTCGTAAAGAGGGGTTTTTTGGGCCGGAAAATCGACTGGCACAATCAGTTTTTTGATAAAATCATTATTTCGCCTTCAAATAGAGTCATGAAATTTTCGAAAATCCACTTTTCAAAACAAAAAATACTCATAACTCGACTAATATGAAAGATAGAACGTTCTAGTCTTCACCAATCGATAGAGGGGACAATTTTACATATTTTAGTGAATTTTGAGTCGATATTGCCAAGGATTAAGGGAGTTAGAAAAAATCAATTTGTATCGCAAAATATTTCCATAGCTACCCCTTTTGTTCTAAATTTTCTACAAAAAAATTTTAAAAAATGCTAAAAATTTGTAAAGAGGGGTTTTTTGGACCGGAAAATCGACTGGCAAATCTTGACAATTTTTTTAAGTATTAAACTTCAAAATATTTTCGTAAGTTCCAAATTGTCAATCTTTTTAAAGGCGTGAGTTAGGGAAAAAATTAGTTAAATATAATAGTTCTTGATCACGATGTTTGTTGAAACTCTATTTTTAAAGTTTCGGTAGCGGTCCAGCTGCCGTTATCAAGAATAATGAAAAATAATAAATTTTCGAATCATCGAAAATTGATTATTTTCGATTAATCGATTATTTTCGATTAATCGATTTTTTTCGATTAATCGAATATTTTCGATTAATCGATTATTTTCGATTAATCGAATATTTTCGATTAATCGATTATTTTCGATTAATCGATTAATCGATTATTTTCGATTAATCGATTATTTTCGATTAATCGATTATTTTCGATTAATCGATTATTTTCGATTAATCGATTATTTTCGATTAATCGATTATTTTCGATTAATCGATTATTTTCGATTAATCGATTATTTTCGATTAATCGATTATTTTCGATTAATCGATTATTTTCGATTAATCGATTTTTTTCGATTAATCGATTTTTTTCGATTATTTTCGATTAATCGATTTTTTTCGATTAATCAATTATTCGATTAACATCGATTAATCGATAAATCGAAAATAATCGATTATTTTATATAATCGATAATCGATTATGTTTTTTGATAATCGCCCAGCCCTAATTTTGAGTCGATATTGCCAAGGATTAAGGGAGTTAGAAAAAAGCAATTTGATTCGCAAAATATTTCCATACCTACCCCTTCTAAATTTTCGACAAAAAAAAATGAAAAATGCTTAAAATTCGTGAAGAGGGGTTTTTTGCGCCGGAAAATCGACTGGCACAATCAGTTTTTTGATAAAATCATTATTTCGCCTTCAAATAGAGTCATGAAATTTTCGAAAATCCACTTTTCAAAACAAAAAATACTCATAACTCGACTAATAGGAAAGATAGAACGTTCTAGTCTTCACCAATCGATAGAGGGGACAATTTTACATATTTTAGTGAATTTTGAGTCGATATTGCCAAGGATTATGGGAGTTAGAAAGAATCAATTTGTATCGCAAAATATTTCCATACCCCTTTGTTCTAAATTTTCGACAAAAAAAAATAAAAAATGCTTAAAATTCGTAAAGAGGGGTTTTTTGGGCCGGAAAATCGACTGGCACAATCAGTTTTTTGATAAAATCATTATTTCGCCTTCAAATAGAGTCATGAAATTTTCGAAAATCCACTTTTCAAAACAAAAAATACTCATAACTCGACTAATAGGAAAGATAGAACGTTCTAGTCTTCACCAATCGATAGAGGGGACAATTTTACATATTTCAGTGAATTTTGAGTCGATATTGCCAAGGATTAAGGGAGTTAGAAAAAAGCAATTTGATACGCAAAATATTTCCATAGCCCCCCTTTGTTCTAAATTTTCGACAAAAAAATTATAAAAAATGCTAAAAATTCGTAAAGAGGGGTTTTTTTGGCCAAAAAATCGACTGGCACAATCAGTTTTGTGATAAAATCATTATTTCGCCTTCAAATAGAGTCATGAAATTTTCGAAAATCCACTTTTCAAAACAAAAAATACTCATAACTCGACAAATAGGGAAGAAAGAACGTTCTAGTCTTCACCAATCGATAAAGGGGACAATTTTACATGTTTTAGTGAATTTTGAGTCCATATTTCCAAGGATTATGGGAGTTAGAAAAAATCAATTTGTATCGCAAAATATTTCCATAGCTACCCCTTTGTTCTAAATTTTCGACAAAAAAAAATAAAAAATGCTTAAAATTCGTAAAGAGGGGTTTTTTGGGCCGGAAAATCGACTGGCACAATCAGTTTTTTGATAAAATCATTATTTCGCCTTCAAATAGAGTCATGAAATTTTCGAAAATCCACTTTTCAAAACAAAAAATACTCATAACTCGACTAATAGGAAAGATAGAACGTTCTAGTCTTCACCAATCGATAGAGGGGACAATTTTACATATTTCAGTGAATTTTGAGTCCATATTTTCAAGGATTATGGGAGTTAGAAAAAATCAATTTGTATCGCAAAATATTTCCATAGCTACCCCTTTGTTCTAAATTTTCGACAAAAAAAATATAAAAAATGCTAAAAATTCGTTAAGAGGTTTTTTTTTGCCCAAAAAATCGACTGGCACAATCAGTTTTGTGATAAAATCATTATTTCGCCTTCAAATAGAGTCATGAAATTTTCGAAAATCCACTTTTCAAAACAAAAAATCCTCATAACTCGACTAATAGGAAAGATAGAACGTTCTAGTCTTCACCAATCGATAGAGGGGACAATTTTACATATTTTAGTGAATTTTGAGTCGATATTGCCAAGGATTAAGGAAGTTGGAAAAAAGCAATTTGATTCGCAAAATATTTCCATACCTACCCCTTTGTTCTAAATTTTCGACAAAAAAAAATAAAAAATGCTTAAAATTCGTAAAGAGGGGTTTTTTGGGCCGGAAAATTGACTGGCACAATCAGTTTTTTGATAAAATCATTATTTCGCCTTCAAATAGAGTCATGAAATTTTCGAAAATCCACTTTTCAAAACAAAAAATACTCATAACTCGACTAATATGAAAGATAGAACGTTCTAGTCTTCACCAATCGATAGAGGGGACAATTTTACATATTTTAGTGAATTTTGAGTTGATATTGCCAGGGATTAAGGGAGTTAGAAAAAATCAATTTGTATCGCAAAATATTTCCATATTTCCTACCCCTTTGTTCTAAATTTTCGACAAAAAAATTATAAAAAATGCTTAAAATTCGTAAAGAGGGGTTTTTTGGGCCGGAAAATCGACTGGCACAATCAGTTTTTTGATAAAATCATTATTTCGCCTTCAAATAGAGTCATGAAATTTTCGAAAATCCACTTTTCAAAACAAAAAATACTCATAACTCGACTAATAGGAAAGATAGAACGTTCTTGTCTTCACCAATCGATAGAGGGGACAATTTTACATATTTTAGTGAATTTTGAGTCGATATTGCCAAGGATTATGGGAGTTAGAAAAAAGCAATTTGATTCGCAAAATATTTCCATAGCTACCCCTTTTGTACTAAATTTTCGACAAAAAAATTACAAAAAATGCTAAAAATTCGTGAAGAGGGGTTTTTTAGGCCAAAAAATTGACTGGCACAATCAGTTTTGTGATAAAATCATTATTTCGCCTTCAAATAGAGTCATGAAATTTTCGAAAATCCACTTTTCAAAACAAAAAATACTCATAACTCGACAAATAGGAGAGAAAGATTGTTCTAGTCTCCACCAATCGATAAAGGGGACAATTTTACATGTTTTAGTGAATTTTGAGTCCATATTTCCAAGGATTATGGGAGTTAGAAAAAATCAATTTGTATCGCAAAATATTTCCATAGCTACCCCTTTGTTCTAAATTTTCGACAAAAAAAATATAAAAAATGCTAAAAATTCGTAAAGAGGGGTTTTTTCGGCCAAAAAATCGACTGGCACAATCAGTTTTGTGATAAAATCATTATTTCGCCTTCAAATAGAATCATGAAATTTTCGAAAATCCACTTTTCAAAACAAAAAATCCTCATGCCTCGACTAATAGGAAAGATAGAACGTTTTAGTCTTCACCAATCGATAGAGGGGACAATTTTACATATTTTAGTGAATTTTGAGTCGATATTGCCAAGGATTATGGGAGTTAGAAAAAAGCAATTTGATTCGCAAAATATTTCCATACTAAATTTTCGACAAAAAAATTATAAAAAATGCTAAAAATTCGTAAAGAGGGGTTTTTTAGGCCAAAAAATTGACTGGCACAATCAGTTTTGTGATAAAATCATTATTTCGCCTTCAAATAGAGTCATGAAATTTTCGAAAATCCACTTTTCAAAACAAAAAATACTCATAACTCAACAAATAGGAGAGAAAGATTGTTCTAGTCTTCACCAATCGATAAAGGGGACCATTTTACATGTTTTAGTGAATTTTGAGTCCATATTTCCAAGGATTATGGGAGTTAGAAAAAATCAATTTGTATCGCAAAATATTTCCATAGCTACCCCTTTGTTCTAAATTTTCGACAAAAAAAATATAAAAAATGCTAAAAATTCGTAAAGAGGGGTTTTTTCGGCCAAAAAATTGACTGGCACAATCAGTTTTGTGATAAAATCATTATTTCGCCTTCAAATAGAATCATGAAATTTTCGAAAATCCACTTTTCAAAACAAAAAATCCTCATGCCTCGACTAATAGGAAAGATAGAACGTTCTAGTCTTCACCAATCGATAGAGGGGACAATTTTACATATTTAAGTGAATTTTAAGTCCATATTTCCAAGGATTATGGGAGTTAGAAAAAATCAATTTGTATCGCTAAATATTTCCATAGCTACCCCTTTTGTTCTAAATTTTCGACAAAAAAAATATAAAAAATGCTAAAAATTCGTGAAGAGGGGTTTTTTTGGCCAAAAAATCGACTGGCACAATCAGTTTTGTGATAAAATCATTATTTCGCCTTCAAATAGAGTCATGAAATTTTCGAAAATCCACTTTTCAAAACAAAAAATTCTCATATCTCGACAAATTGGAAAGATAGAACGTTCTAGTCTTCACCAATCGATAGAGGGGACAATTTTACATATTTTAGTGACTCTTGAGTCGATATTGCCAAGGATTAAGGGAGTTAGAAAAAATCAATTTGTATCGCAAAATATTTCCATACCTACCCCTTTGTTCTAAATTTTCGACAAAAAAAAATAAAAAATGCTTAAAATTCGTAAAGAGGGGTTTTTTGGGCCGGAAAATCGACTGGCACAATCAGTTTTTTGATAAAATCATTATTTCGCCTTCAAATAGAGTCATGAAATTTTCGAAAATCCACTTTTCAAAACAAAAAATACTCATAACTCGACTAATAGGAAAGATAGAACGTTCTAGTCTTCACCAATCGATAGAGGGGTCAATTTAACATATTTCAGTGAATTTTGAGTCAATATTTCCAAGGATTATGGGAGTTAGAAAAAATCAATTTGTATCGCAAAATATTTCCATAGCTACCCCTTTGCTCTAAATTTTCGACAAAAAAAATATAAAAAATGCTAAAAATTCGTAAAGAGGGGTTTTTGGCCAAAAAATCGACTGGCACAATCAGTTTTGTGATAAAATCATTATTTCGCCTTCAAATAGACTCATGAAATTTTCGAAAATCCACTTTTCAAAACAAAAAATACTCATAACTCGACTAATAGGAAAGATAGAACGTTCTAGTCTTCACCAATCGATAGAGGGGACAATTTTACATATTTTAGTGAATTTTGAGTCGATATTGCCGAGGATTATGGGAGTTAGAAAAAATCAATTTGTATCGCAAAATATTTCCATAGCTACCCCTTTTGTTCTAAATTTTCTACAAAAAAATTTTAAAAAATGCTAAAAATTTGTAAAGAGGGGTTTTTGGACCGGAAAATCGACTGGCAAATCTTGACAATTTTTTGAAGTATTAAACTTCAAAATATTTTCGTAAGTTCCAAATTGTCAATCTTTTTAAAGGCGTGAGTTAGGGAAAAAATTAGTTAAATATAATAGTTCTTGATCACGATGTTTGTTGAAACTCTATTTTTAAAGTTTCGGTAGCGGTCCAGCTGCCGTTATCAAGAATAATGAAAAATAATAAATTTTCGAATCATCGAAAATTGATTATTTTCGATTAATCGATTATTTTCGATTAATCGATTTTTTTCGATTAATCGAATATTTTCGATTAATCGAATATTTTCGATTAATCGATTATTTTCGATTAATCGAATATTTTCGATTAATCGATTATTTTCGATTAATCGATTAATCGATTATTTTCGATTAATCGATTATTTTCGATTAATCGATTATTTTCGATTAATCGATTATTTTCGATTAATCGATTTTTTTCGATTATTTTCGATTAATCGATTTTTTTCGATTAATCAATTATTCGATTAACATCGATTAATCGATTAATCGATAAATCGAAAATAATCGATTATTTTATGTAATCGATAATCGATTATGTTTTTTGATAATCGCCCAGCCCTAATTTTGAGTCGATATTGCCAAGGATTAAGGGAGTTAGAAAAAAGCAATTTGATTCGCAAAATATTTCCATACCTACCCCTTCTAAATTTTCGACAAAAAAAAAAAAAAATGCTTAAAATTCGTAAAGAGGGGTTTTTTGCGCCGGAAAATCGACTGGCACAATCAGTTTTTTGATAAAATCATTATTTCGCCTTCAAATAGAGTCATGAAATTTTCGAAAATCCACTTTTCAAAACAAAAAATACTCATAACTCGACTAATAGGAAAGATAGAACGTTCTAGTCTTCACCAATCGATAGAGGGGACAATTTTACATATTTTAGTGAATTTTGAGTCGATATTGCCAAGGATTATGGGAGTTAGAAAGAATCAATTTGTATCGCAAAATATTTCCATACCCCTTTGTTCTAAATTTTCGACAAAAAAAAATAAAAAATGCTTAAAATTCGCAAAGAGGGGTTTTTTGGGCCGGAAAATCGACTGGCACAATCAGTTTTTTGATAAAATCATTATTTCGCCTTCAAATAGAGTCATGAAATTTTCGAAAATCCACTTTTCAAAACAAAAAATACTCATAACTCGACTAATAGGAAAGATAGAACGTTCTAGTCTTCACCAATCGATAGAGGGGACAATTTTACATATTTTACTGAATTTTGAGTCGATATTGCCAAGGATTAAGGGAGTTAGAAAAAATCAATTTGTATCGCAAAATATTTCCATAGCTACCCCTTTTGTTCTAAATTTTCTACAAAAAAATTATAAAAAATGCTAAAAATTCGTAAAGAGGGGTTTTTTGGCCAAAAAATCGACTGGCACAATCAGATTTTTGATAAAATCATTATTTCGCCTTCAAATAGAGTCATGAAATTTTCGAAAATCCACTTTTCAAAACAAAAAATACTCATAACTCGACTAATAGGAGAGATAGAACGTTCTAGTCTTCACCAATCGATAGAGGGGACAATTTTACATATTTTAGTGAATTTTGAGTCGATATTGCCAAGGATTAAGGAAGTTAGAAAAAAATCAATTTGTATCGCAAAATATTTCCATACCTACCCCTTTGTTCTAAATATTCGACAAAAATTTTTAAAAAATGCTAAAAATTCGTAAAGAGGGGTTTTCTGGACCGGAAAATCGACTGGCAAATCTTGACAATTTTTTTAAGTCTTAAACTTCAAAATATTTTCGTAAGTTCCAAATTGTCAATCTTTTTAAAGGCGTGAGTTAGGGAAAAAATTAGTTAAATATAATAGTTCTTGATCACGATGTTTGTTGAAACTCTATTTTTAAAGTTTCGGTAGCGGCCCAGCTGCCGTTATCAAGAATAATGAAAAATAATACATTTTCGAATCATCGAAAATTGATTATTTTCGATTAATCGATTATTTTCGATTAATCGATTTTTTCCGATTAATCGATTTTTTTCGATTAATCGATTATTTTCGATTAATCGATTATTTTCGATTAATCGATTATTTTCGATTCATCGATTATTTTCGATTAATCGATTTTTTCGATTAATCGATTATTTTCGATTAATCGATTATTCTAGATTAATCGATTATTTTCGATTAATCGATTATTTTCGATTAATCGATTTTTTCGATTAATCGATTATTTTCGATTAATCGATTTTTTTCGATTATTTTCGATTAATCGATTTTTTTCGATTAATCGATTTTTTTCGATTAATCGATTAGTCGAAAATAATCGATTATTTTATATAATCGATAATCGATTATGTTTTTTGATAATCGCCCAGCCCTAATTTTGAGTCGATATTGCCAAGGATTAAGGGAGTTAGAAAAAAGCAATTTGATTCGCAAAATATTTCCATACCTACCCCTTTGTTCTAAATTTTCGACAAAAAAATTTTAAAAAATGCTAAAAATTCGTAAAGAGGGGTTTTTTTGGCCAAAAAATCGACTGGCACAATCAGTTTTGTGATAAAATCATTATTTCGCCTTCAAATAGAGTCATGAAATTTTCGAAAATCCACTTTTCAAAACAAAAAATACTCATAACTCGACTAATAGGAAAGATAGAACGTTCTAGTCTTCACCAATCGATAGAGGGGACAATTTTACATATTTTAGTGAATTTTGAGTAGATATTGCCAAGGATTAAGGGAGTTAGAAAAAAGCAATTTGATTCGCAAAATATTTCCATTTTGTTGTAAATTTTCGACAAAAAAATTATAAAAAATGCTAAAAATTCGTAGAGGGGTTTTTTTGGCCAAAAAATCGACTGGCACAATCAGTTTTGTGATAAAATCATTATTTCGCCTTCAAATAGAGTCATGAAATTTTCGAAAATCCACTTTTCAAAACAAAAAATACTCATATTTCGACAAATAGGAAAGATAGAACGTTCTCGTCTTCACCAATCGATAGAGGGGACAATTTTACATATTTTAGTGAATTTTGAGTCGATATTGCCAAGGATTAAGGGAGTTGGAAAAAAGCAATTTGATTCGCAAAATATTTCCATACCTACCCCTTTGTTCTAAATTTTCGACAAAAATAAATAAAAAATGCTTAAAATTTGTAAAGAGGGGTTTTTTGGGCCGCAAAATCGACTGGCCTAATCAGTTTTGTGATAAAATCATTATTTCGCCTTCAAATAGAGTCATGAAATTTTCGAAAATCCACTTTTCAAAACAAAAAATACTCATATCTCGACAAATAGGAAAGATAGAACGTTCTAGTCTTCACCAATCGATAGAGGGGACAATTTTACATATTTTAGTGAATTTTGAGGAGTCCATATTTCCAAGGATCATCGGAGTTAGAAAAAATCAATTTGTATCGCAAAATATTTCCATAGCTACCCCTTTGTTCTAAATTTTCGACAAAAAAAATATAAAAAATGCTAAAAATTCGTAAAGAGGGGTTTTTTGGCCAAAAAATCGACTGGCACAATCAGTTTTGTGATAAAATCATTATTTCGCCTTCAAATAGAGTCATGAAATTTTCGAAAATCCACTTTTCAAAACAAAAAATACTCATAACTCGACAAATAGGAAAGATAGAACGTTCTAGTCTTCACCAATCGATAGAGGGGACAATTTTACATATTTTAGTGAATTTTGAGTCGATATTGCCAAGGATTAAGGGAGTTAGAAAAAATCAATTTGTATCGCAAAATATTTCCATACCTACCCCTTTGTTCTAAATTTTCGACAAAAAATTTTAAAAAATGCTAAAAATTCGTAAAGAGGGGTTTTTTGGACCGGAAAATCGACTGGCAAATCTTGACAATTTTTTTAAGTCTTAAACTTCAAAATATTTTCGTAAGTTCCAAATTGTCAATCTTTTTAAAGGCGTGAGTTAGGGAAAAAAAATAGTTCTTGATCACGATGTTTGTTGAAACTCTATTTTTAAAGTTTCGGTAGCGGTCCAGCTGCCGTTATCAAAAATAATGAAAAATAATAAATTTTCGAATCATCGAAAATTGATTATTTTCGATTAATCGATTATTTTCGATTAATCGATTTTTTTCTGTTAATCGATTATTTTCGATTGATCGATTTTTTTCGATTGATCGATTTTTTTCGATTGGTCGATTTTTTTCGATTAATCAATTAATCGATTAACATCGATTAATCGATTAATCGAAAATAATCGATTATTGTATATAATCGATAATCGATTATGTTTTTTGATAATCGCCCTGCCCTAATTTTGAGTCAATATTGCCAAGGATTAAGGGAGTTAGAAAAAAGCAATTTGATTCGCAAAATATTTCCATACCTACCCCTTTGTTCTAAATTTTCGACAAAAAAATTATAAAAAATGCTAAAAATTCGTAAAGAGGGGTTTTTTGGCCAAAAAATCGACTGGCACAATCAGTTTTTTGATAAAATCATTATTTCGCCTTCAAATAGAGTCACGAAATTTTCGAAAATCCACTTTTCAAAACAAAAAATACTCATAACTCGACTAATAGGAAAGATAGAACGTTCTAGTCTTCACCAATCGATAGAGGAGACAATTTTACATACTTTACTAAATTTTGAGTCGATATTGCCAAGGATTAAGGGAGTTAGAAAAAAGCCATTTGTTTCTCAAAATATTTCCATACCTACCACTTTGTTCTAAATTTTCGACAAAGAAAAATAAAAAATGCTAAAAATTTGTAAAGAGGGGTTTTTTGGCCAAAAAATCGACTGGCACAATCAGTTTTGTGATAAAATCATTATTTCGCCTCCAAATAGAGTCATGAAATTTTCGAAAATCCACTTTTCAAAACAAAAAATACTCATAACTCGACTAATAGGAAATATAGAACGTTCTAGTCTTCACCAATCGATAGAGGCGACAATTTTACATATTTTAGTGAATTTTGAGTCGATATTGCAAAGGATTAAGGAAATTAGAAAAAAGCAATTTGATTCGCAAAATATTTCCAAAAAAAATTAAAAATGCCTAAAATTCGTAAAGAGGGGTTTTTTGGGCCAAGAAATCGACTGGCACAATCAGTTTTGTGATAAAATCATTATTTCGCCTTCAAATAGAGTCATGAAATTTTCGAAAATCCACTTTTCAAAACAAAAAATACTCATAACTCGACAAATAGGAAAGATAGAACGTTCTAGTCTTCACCAATCGATAGAGGGGACAATTTCACATATTCTAGTGAATTTTGAGTCGATATTGCCAAGGATTAAGGGAGTTAGAAAAAAGCCATTTGTTTCTCAAAATATTTCCATACCTACCACTTTGTTCTAAATTTTCGACAAAGAAAAATAAAAAATGCTTAAAATTCGTAAAGAGGGGTTTTTTGGGCCGGAAAATCGACTGGCACATTCAGTTTTTTGATAAAATCATTATTTCGCCTTCAAATAGAGTCATGAAATTTTCGAAAATCCACTTTTCAAAACAAAAAATACTCATAACTCGACTAATAGGAAAGATAGAACGTTCTAGTCTTCACCAATCGATAGAGGGGACAATTTTACATATTTTAGTGAATTTTGAGTCCATATTTCCAAGGATTATGGGAGTTAGAAAAAATCAATTTGTATCGCAAAATATTTCCATAGCTCCCTTTGCTCTAAATTTTCGACCAAAAAATTATAAAAAATGCTAAAAATTCGTAAAGAGGGGTTTTTTGGCCAAAAAATCGACTGGCACAATCAGTTTTGTGATAAAATCATTATTTCGCCTTCAAATAGAGTCATGAAATTTTCGAAAATCCACTTTTCAAAACAAAAAATACTCATATCTCGACAAATAGGAAAGATAGAACGTTCTAGTCTTCACCAGTCGATAGAGGGGACAATTTTACATATTTTAGTGAATTTTGAGTCGATATTACCAAGGATTAAGGGAGTTAGAAAGAAGCAATTTGATTCGCAAAATATTTCCATAGCTACCCCTTTTGTTGTAAATTTTCGACAAAAAAATTATAAAAAATGCTAAAAATTCGAAGAGGGGTTTTTTGGCCAAAAAATCGACTGGCACAATCAGTTTTGTGATAAAATCATTATTTCGCCTTCAAATAGAGTCATGAAATTTTCGAAAATCCACTTTTCAAAACAAAAAATACTCATATTTCGACAAATAGGAAAGATAGAACGTTCTCGTCTTCACCAATCGATAGAGGGGACAATTTTACATATTTTAGTGAATTTTGAGTCGATATTGCCAAGGATTAAGGGAGTTGGAAAAAAGCAATTTGATTCGCAAAATATTTCCATAGCTACCTCTTTTGTTGTAAATTTTCGACAAAAAAATTATAAAAAATGCTAAAAATTCGTAGAGGGGTTTTTTTGGCCAAAAAATCGACTGGCACAATCAGTTTTGTGATAAAATCATTATTTCGCCTTCAAATAGAGTCATGAAATTTTCGAAAATCCACTTTTCAAAACAAAAAATACTCATATTTCGACAAATAGGAAAGATAGAACGTTCTCGTCTTCACCAATCGATAGAGGGGACAATTTTACATATTTTAGTGAATTTTGAGTCGATATTGCCAAGGATTAAGGGAGTTGGAAAAAAGCAATTTGATTCGCAAAATATTTCCATACCTACCCCTTTGCTCTAAATTTTCGACAAAAAATTTTTAAAAAATGCTAAAAATTCGTAAAGAGAGGTTTTTTGGGCCGGAAAATCGACTGGCACAATCAGTTTTTTGATAAAATCATCATTTCGCCTTCAAATAGAGTCATGAAATTTTCGAAAATCCACTTTTCAAAACAATAAATACTCATAACTCGACTAATAGGAAAGATAGAACGTTCTAGTCTTCACCAATCGATAAAGGGGACAATTTTACATATTTTAGTGAATTTTGAGTCCATATTTCCAAGGATTATGGGAGTTAGAAAAAATCAATTTGTATCGCAAAATATTTCCATAGCTACCCCTTTGTTCTAAATTTTCGACAAAAAAAATATAAAAAATGCTAAAAATTCGTGAAGAGGGGTTTTTTTGGCCAAAAAATCGACTGGCACAATCAGTTTTGTGATAAAATCATTATTTCGCCTTCAAATAGAGTCATGAAATTTTCGAAAATCCACTTTTCAAAACAAAAAATCCTCATAACTCGACTAATAGGAAAGATAGAACGTTCTAGTCTTCACCAATCGATAGAGGGGACAATTTTACATATTTTAGTGAATTTTGAGTAGATATTGCCAAGGATTAAAGGAGTTAGAAAAAAGCAATTTGATTCGCAAAATATTTCCATAGCTACCCCTTTTGTTGTAAATTTTCGACAAAAAAATTATAAAAAATGCTAAAAATTCGTAGAGGGTTTTTTTTGGCCAAAAAATCGACTGGCACAATCAGTTTTGTGATAAAATCATTATTTCGCCTTCAAATAGAGTCATGAAATTTTCGAAAATCCACTTTTCAAAACAAAAAATACTCATATCTCGACAAATAGGAAAGATAGAACGTTCTAGTCTTCACCAATCGATAGAGGGGACAATTTTACATATTTTAGTGAATTTTGAGTAGATATTGCCAAGGATTAAGGGAGTTAGAAAAAAGCAATTTGATTCGCAAAATATTTCCATAGCTACCCCTTTTGTTGTAAATTTTCGACAAAAAAATTATAAAAAATGCTAAAAATTCGTAGAGGGGTTTTTTTGGCCAAAAAATCGACTGGCACAATCAGTTTTGTGATAAAATCATTATTTCGCCTTCAAATAGAGTCATGAAATTTTCGAAAATCCACTTTTCAAAACAAAAAATACTCATATTTCGACTAATAGGAAAGATAGAACGTTCTCGTCTTCACCAATCGATAGAGGGGACAATTTTACATATTTTAGTGAGTTTTGAGTCGATATTGCCAAGGATTAAGGGAGTTGGAAAAAAGCAATTTGATTCGCAAAATATTTCCATACCTACCCCTTTGTTCTAAATTTTCGACAAAAATAAATAAAAAATGCTTAAAATTCGTAAAGAGGGGTTTTTTGGGCCGCAAAATCGACTGGCCTAATCAGTTTTCTGATGAAATCATTATTTCGCCTTCAAATAGAGTCATGAAATTTTCCAAAATCCACTTTTCAAAACAAAAAATACTCATAACTCGACTAATAGGAAAGATAGAACGTTCTAGTCTTCACCAATCGATAGAGGGGACAATTTTACATATTTCAGTGAATTTTGAGTCCATATTTCCAAAGATTATGGGAGTTAGAAAAAATCAATTTGTATCGCAAAATATTTCCCTTTGATCTAAATTTTCGACAAAAAAAAGTTAAAAAATGCTAAAAGTTCGTAAAGAGGGGTTTTTTTGGCCAAAATATTGACTGGCACAATCAGTTTTGTGATAAAATCATTATTTCGCCTTCAAATAGAGTCATGAAATTTTCGAAAATCCACTTTTCAAAACAAAAAATACTCATATCTCGACAAATAGGGAAGATAGAACGTTCTAGTCTTCACCAATCGATAGAGGGGACAATTTTACATATTTTAGTGAATTTTGAGGAGTCCATATTTCCAAGGATTATGGGAGTTAGAAAAAATCAATTTGTATCGCAAAATATTTCCATACCTACCCCTTTGTTCTAAATTTTCGACAAAAAATTTTAAAAAATGCTAAAAATTCGTAAAGAGGGGTTTTTTGGACCGGAAAATCGACTGGCAAATCTTGACAATTTTTTTAAGTCTTAAACTTCAAAATATTTTCGTAAGTTCCAAATTGTCAATCTTTTTAAAGGCGTGAGTTAGGGAAAAAAATAGTTCTTGATCACGATGTTTGTTGAAACTCTATTTTTAAAGTTTCGGTAGCGGTCCAGCTGCCGTCATCAAGAATATGAAAAATAATAAATTTTTGAATCATCGAAAATTGATTATTTTCGATTAATCGATTATTTTCGATTAATCGATTATTTTCGATTAATCGATTATTTTCGATTAATCGATTATTTTCGATTAATCGATTTTTTTCGATTAATCGATTTTTTTCTGTTAATCGATTATTTTCGATTAATCGATTATTTTCGATTGATCGATTATTTTCGATTGATCGATTATTTTCGATTGATCGATTATTTTCGATTAATCGATTATTTTCGATTAATCGATTATTTTCGATTAATCGATTTTTTTCGATTAATCGATTTTTTTCGATTAATCGATTATTTTCGATTAATCGATTATTTTCGATTGATCGATGTTTTTCGATTGATCGATTTTTTTCGATTGATCGATTTTTTTCGATTGATCGATTTTTTTCGATTGATCGATTTTTTTCGATTAATCAATTAATCGATTAACATCGATTAATCGATTAATCGAAAATAATCGATTATTTTATATAATCGATAATCGATTATGTTTTTTGATAATCGCCCTGCCCTAATTTTGAGTCGATTTTGCCAAGAATTAAGGGAGTTAGAAAAAAGCAATTTGATTCGCAAAATATTTCCATACCTACCCCTTTGTTCTAAATTTTCGACAAAAAAATTATAAAAAATGCTAAAAATTCGTAAAGAGGGGTTTTTTGGCCAAAAAATCGACTGGCACAATCAGTTTTTTGATAAAATCATTATTTCGCCTTCAAATAGAGTCACGAAATTTTCGAAAATCCACTTTTCAAAACAAAAAATACTCATAACTCGACTAATAGGAAAGATAGAACGTTCTAGTCTTCACCAGTCGATAGAGGGGACAATTTTACATACTTTACTGAATTTTGAGTCGATATTGCCAAGGATTAAGGGAGTTAGAAAAAAGCCATTTGTTTCTCAAAATATTTCCATACCTACCACTTTGTTCTAAATTTTCGACAAAGAAAAATAAAAAATGCTAAAAATTTGTAAAGAGGGGTTTTTTTGGCCAAAAAATCGACTGGCACAATCAGTTTTTTGATAAAATCATTATTTCGCCTCCAAATAGAGTCATGAAATTTTCTAAAATCCACTTTTCAAAACAAAAAATACTCATAACTCGACTAATAGGAAAGATAGAACGTTCTAGTCTTCACCAATCGATAGAGGCGACAATTTTACATATTTTAGTGAATTTTGAGTCGATATTGCAAAGGATTAAGGGAATTAGAAAAAAGCAATTTGATTCGCAAAATATTTCAAAAAAAAATTAAAAATGCTTAAAATTCGTAAAGAGGGGTTTTTTGGGCCAAGAAATCGACTGGCACAATCAGTTTTGTGATAAAATCATTATTTCGCCTTCAAATAGAGTCATGAAATTTTCGAAAATCCACTTTTCAAAACAAAAAATACTCATAACTCGACAAATAGGAAATATAGAACGTTCTAGTCTTCACCAATCGATAGAGGGGACAATTTTACATACTTGAGTGGATTTTGAGGCGATATTGCCAAGGATTAAGGGAGTTAGAAAAAAGCCATTTGTTTCTCAAAATATTTCCATACCTACCACTTTGTTCTAAATTTTCGACAAAGAAAAATAAAAAATGCTTGAAATTCGTAAAGAGGGGTTTTTTGGGCCGGAAAATTGACTGACACAATCAGTTTTTTGATAAAATCATTATTTCGCCTTCAAATAGAGTCATGAAATTTTCGAAAATCCACTTTTCAAAACCAAAAATACTCATAACTCGACTAATAGGGGAGATAGAACGTTCTAGTCTTCACCAATCGATAGAGGGGACAATTTTACATATTTTACTTAATTTTGAGTCGATATTGCCAAGGATTAAGGGAGTTAGAAAAAAGCAATTTGATTCGCAAAATATTTCCCTTTGTTCTAAATTTTCGACAAAAAATTTTAAAAAATGCTAAAAATTCGTAATGATGGGTTTTTTGGACCGGAAAATCGGCTGGCAAATCTTGACAATTTTTTTAAGTCCTTAACTTCAAAATATTTTCGTAAGTTCCAAATTGTCAATCTTTTTAAAGGCGTGAGTTAGGGAAAAAATTAGTTAAATATAATAGTTCTTGATCACGATGTTTGTTGAAACTCTATTTTTAAAGTTTCGGTAGCGGTCCAGCTGCCGTCATCAAGAATATGAAAAATAATAAATTTTTGAATCATCGAAAATTGATTATTTTCGATTAATCGATTATTTTCGATTAATCGATTATTTTAGATTAATCGATTCTTTTCGATTCTTTTCGATTGATCGATTATTTTCGATTAATGGATTATTTTCGATTAATGGATTATTTTAGATAATTCGATTATTTTAGATTAATCGATTATTTTCGATTAATCGATTATTTTCGATTTATCGATTTTTTTCTATTAATCGATTTTTTTCGATTAATCGATTTTTTCGATTAATCAATTAATCGATTAACATCGATTAATCGATTATTTTATATAATCGATAATCGATTATGTTTTTTGATAATCGCCCAGCCCTAATTTTGAGTCGATATTGCCAAGGATTAAGGGAGTTAGAAAAAATCAATTTGTATCGCAAAATATTTCCATACCTACCCCTTTGTTCTAAATTTTCGACAAAAAAATTATAAAAAATGCTAAAAATTCGTAAAGAGGGGTTTTTTTGGCCAAAAAATCGACTGGCACAATCAGTTTTGTGATAAAATCATTATTTCGCCTTCAAATAGAGTCATGAAATTTTCGAAAATCCACTTTTCAAAACAAAAAATACTCATAACTCGACTAATAGGAAAGATAGAACGTTCTAGTCTTCACCAATCGATAGAGGGGACAATTTTACATATTTAAGTGAATTGTGAGTCGATATTGCCAAGGAAGGATTAAGGAAGTTAGAAAAAATCAATTTGTATCGCAAAATATTTCCATACCTACCCCTTTGTTCTAAATTTTCGATAAATATCGAATCAACATTGGACATGGCCATGGCGAAAGTAGTAACCAAATGTCACATTATTGTGAAAAAAATATATGGTTATAATAAGTAATTTATGTGAAATTTGTTAATGATTTACAACAGTTTAAATAATAAGAATCAACAACTTTTTCTTGAAAGTCACCTCATCATATCTAATCAACCTTTCATGACACGATGAAATAAGTTACCCAAGTGTCAAAAAGAGCAGTCTAAAGTTTAACCTCCAATGTTGGGCGTTTAAGTTTAAACTGGGTTAACCTCCATATAATCGATGGGGCATACTGACTCAAAATTATGAACTAGTTTAAGGCTTAAACGAGTTTAATTGTGAACGGTGCATAAGGCCATTAAACTTCAAAATATTATTGATTGTCTAGTTGTAGAATATTTTCGTGAGCTTCAGTTAAAAATAACCTAATTATTCTTGATAATGGTAGCTGACACGCTACCGAAATGTTTAAACGAAAACCTAAAAAAATATTGTTTGTTGGATTTCCCAAAAAATATAAAAAATACTACATCAATTTATGAACTCTTTCCAAATCAACAGGTCTCCAGTTCTCTGCATCCAAGACAAAATGTATGATGTTTTTACGAAAACATGAATCAACTAACACCAAAGATAGAACTTCACAATTCTGTTCTCTTTGTAGGAATGACTAGACAAAAAAGACATATTGGAACTTAAAAATATTTCCAGAATGTACTGAGTGTAATGGAAACCTTATCCAAGAAAATCTGGAGAGCAGATCAAAATCTTCAATTAGATCGTATTAGATTGCGGTGCAAGAAAGTTCTTATCAGCTACAAGATCAGCATTGGATCAATAAGATAATATACAGAATCCAGCTCTGCGTATATGCACAGGCGCTTTTTGATATACACCTGTCAAAAATTTACCTTGCTGAAGAAGAGGACCACCTTTGAGTTTGAGGAGATATAGACTATGCTTATAATATGACGCAACTATCGCTGCCAATAAATATCACCCAAACTATTTAAGTACAGGTCATTAAAGGTAATGATTTTCCCCTCCATTTCAAACCCTCACCGATTTACAAGCTACTTTCTCACATATTTTTGAAACAAAAATCAATTACTTTTTGGTTTATATCCATACCTAACAAATACTTACCTACAACCTTAGAATAAAGAAGAAATCTTGGCAGACCTCATCAAGAAATTATTTCTAAAAGAAGGGGGGAAGTACCAAAACCATAATTTTATGTATACAAATGTTTTTGAACCCAAAAACAGTTATAGCTATAAACCATATGACAATGACTTGGTGAATTCGGCAGATATCTAAAATGCTGTCTTTGTGATCCTATCAATCTTGATCTTAAGCTTTGATTCTTTCACACAATTTTTCCGTAAGCTGTTCCATTTTTTCCATAATTTTCCCAACGTTTCAAAGTTTGTTGGAGTGTTTTGTGACGGTATTTGTTTGTTTTTGCTGATTACCTCTATTTGATTGTCTTCTGAGTTCTCCATTATACCGCTGGCACTTGTTTACATGACCCACTTTTCTTCAATATCTCCATATACTTTCCGTTCCTAAAAATACACCACTTCATTAATTAAGTACGTATTGCGTGGACATGTATTCACCAGATTTGGTGGGGATTGTAGCTACTAGCCTTTCAGAGAGTTGAAACAGTTATTTGAGGAGAGTGTTAAAAATATTATTCTGAATAGAAATATGCAATATACTGTAATGTTTTTGTTATTTATTTAAATAGTTTTACTTGTGGGATGAAATGGCTAATTACTACCTATTTATTTAAAGAAGCACACACTGTGTTAAATTTAATCTGTATACACACTATACTCTACGTCTACTAATTTATTTACAGTCGGTATATTAGTTCTAATTTATTTTACCACTTGAATGTTACACTATTTATCTGCACTATTTAATTTACTGTCCGATTACTGAGAACTTTTGTAAACTAATTCTTTACTGTCCGTTTCACTAATTGTTCCGAACTAACCGTTTCAGTCTGCTCCATATTGATATACGAGAACAATAAAAAATAGATGTTTGTTAACAGATCAGCTATTTTTCTGGATAATTTGCTACTACTAAAACCAGTGAATCCCCAATTTTCAGGTTATTAGCTGAAGAAATATGTGATATATTAACAAAAATCTATTTCATTTTTCCAACTAGCCGTATCTCAATAAGGTGCAGACTTAAACCCTTTGTTGTTGAGTAGAAAACTATCATTTTTGCCTTCTGAACGTGTAATTACCATTCGGGGCATTACGTAATAATCACCCTGTATACATAATACTATTAAATATGCTTTGGACAACCACATTTTCTGAATAATAATTACCAAAATACCCATTAGACTTCTGTAACGTAGGATGTCACCATTACGGATAATAGTCATTTCTTGTAATCCCCCAGATAGAAATGGATAAAATATAACTCGAAACCCAAAAGGGTTTCGAGACGGTTCTGGTCGGTGAAGATAAGACTGATTATATTATATCGAAGAGACCACCTCGAAGGGTTTTCGTGTTGAAATAACGTATTCATACACAAGGCGAATTAGACCTGAACGGTGAGTATGTTTAAAATATGAAACAAGAAGTGATGCATTTTATATGAGATTTAGATCGAATCCACTACAGGAAATTAATTAAAATTGTCCTTTTTCAACAAAGCAGGAAAATGGACGAGGAACACTGTGTTACAGTACTTTTAATTATATCAAATAACGTATTCGTTAAAATACATCCTCTATTCTCAACAGCTAAATTGGATCTCTTTCAACCCGAAAGAACTAACTATATAACTCTTTTCTTTCTCAGGTCAGGGCGGCAGGTGAGCCATCCCAAAGAGTCGTACTCTCCTTACATTCGGCCATCCTAATCCAGACTGTCCCTGGTCTCCTTCTGCGGTTCATCTGTAATACATCATCACAGCTCTGCGTTGCAGGCTTTTCATATTTTTTCCAGATTCAGATCTTTCAACAATATCATGTACTACCTGATTACTCCAACAGACTCTTCTTCAAGTGTTTGAATGTATCAAGATTATCACGATCTACCCGATTATTCCAACAGTCACTAATTTTCTTAAGTGTTTGGATCTACCAGACATATCATGTACTACCTAATTATTCCAACAGACACTTCTTTACTTCAAGTGTTTGGATCTACCAAACATATCATGTACTACCTGATTATTCCAACAGACACTTATCTTCTCTAGTGTTTGGATCTACCAAGCGAATCATATATTACCTGATTATTCCAACAGACACTTCTTCACTCTAAGTGGTTGGATCTATAAAGAATATCACGATCTACCTGATTATTCTAGCAGTCACTAATTTTCTTAAGTGTTTGGATCTACCAGGCATATCACGTACTACCCGATTATTCCAACAGTCTCTTCTTCACTTCAAGTGTTTGGATCTACGAAGCTTAACATGTAGATACTACCTGATTATTCCAGCAGACACTTACCTTCTCAAGTATTTGGATCTACCAAGCGTATCAGGTATTTCCTGATTATTCCAACAGACAATTCTCCAATTCAAGTGTTTGGATCTATCAAGAATATCACGATCTACCCGATTATTCCAACATTCACTAATTTTCTTAAGTGTTTGGATCTACCAGGCATATCATGTACTACCCGATCATTCCAACAGTCCCTTCTTTGCTTCAAGTGTTTGGATCTATCAAGCATATCATGATCTACCTGATTATTTCAAAAGACTCTTCTTTACTTAAGTGTTTGAATGTACCAAAAAGGTGAAAAACAATTAACTCACGTATGCCGTTTGATATATATTATGAGTAAACATTATCGAATACTATTCAAATATTCGATGAAAGATGTTTTTAGGGTTTAAATTAGTGGCTGCCACGGTTAAAAGGTGACAAGTTATTAATTCTTAGAACAATAAACGATTGGATGCCATTAATCTTTTTATTTGTAATTTTATTTTCTTATTATTAATTGCAAATTTACAATCTACTTAGTAAATATCCAGTAATAAGTAAATGATATGGTTTCTTTCTAAATGACTTGAGGCGGGCACCATCCACTGATGGGTCTCCGTAGATCACTCTATGGGGTCTTCTGGCAAGCGCAGCGTCTTTTCGATATTCTCTGTTCCATTGGATCAGTGTATTGGTTGGATATTAGTGGATTCTGGTGATTTTCATTGCGGTTTTTGTTTCTTATGGCCGATGCCTGAATATCTTCATTGATGGATGGAATACCGAGATCAGTATGTAATGTGTGGTTGCTTATAAACCATGGAGCACTAGCTATTTTACGAAGTGATTTAGATTGGAACGTTTGAAGTATCTTAGTGTTCGATGGCTTACTGCAGCCCCATAGCTCTATGCCATATGTCCATATTGGTTTTAGGATGGTTTTGTACATAAGTATCTTATTTTCCATTTTTAACTGTGAACGTCTGCCGATTAGCCAGTTCATATTTTGAAGTTTTAGCTTTAGTTGTGTTTTTTAGCTTGTATGTGTTTCTTCCAAGTTAACTTTTGGTCCAAGTGTAGTCCGAGATATTTGACTTTTCTCTTTTCACTGGAATCAGCATATTGTTAATGGTCACTTGCGGACAAACACTTCGTTTTGTGGTGAACGTGATTTGTGCGGATTTGTCATTGTTGACTTTCATTCTCCACTGATGTAGCCATTTTTGTAGGAGATTTAGGTGGTATTGTAGCTTTTCTGATGCTCTTGTAGGGTCTATATTTGAAGACATTATTGCAGTATCATCTGCGAAGGTAGCGATTAGAGTATCGTCGGTAGTTGGAATATCAGCAGTATACATAAGGTATAGATAAGGGCCAAGGACACTTCCTTGGGGAACGCCTGATTTTATGGCTTGATAATTTAATAAGGAGGTTTGGACTATGACTTGTATGTATCTATTACTTAGGTAAAATTTGAGTGGAAGGAAAATATGATGAGGTAATTTTTGTTTTTGTTGGGATTATGGATTGGATAACGGTGTATTTATTAAAAAATTGAAGAATTTAATTATTGGAAAATTGTTTTATTTACGATAGAGTTTCCGAAGTATGTCCTATCAATGCCAATGCCAATATTACTCTTGTTGTCGTTTATCATCTTGTAATATTTTTGGATCTATACAGTCTATGCTACGCTTAAATTATACCTAGTTTCATGACTCGAAGTTCGAGTCTTCTTCTATCTTCACTTCTAGGAAATATTAAAAATCAATCCTTTACAAGGTTGACAATGTGTTTACCAAATATTATTAAAGAAGAGAAAACTTTCACTTCAAAAATTAAGTAAACTTAAAATATAAAATATTACATCTTAAAGAGAGAAGGATTTTTGAACTCAATATTTCTACAGTTTTATTTTAAAGAGTAGTCCTTGGTACCATACTTTGTCGAAAGTCTGTTGGATGTCTAAAAATGTTGAAGTACATGATTCTTTTTGTTCTAGTGCTTGCTTGATATTGTTCACTAATCTATGACACTGTTGAATTGTCGAATGTTGTTCTCTGAATCCAAATTGATGTATTGGAATCAGTTCTTCTTTAGGTATGATTTCGCTTGTTCTATGTAGAAGGATTCTTTCGAAGAGTTTGGATAGTTGTGGTAGTAGGTTAATTGGCCTGTATGAGCTGGGCTCATGGTGATGTTTCCCTGGCTTCGCTAACATGATTATCTGTGCATACTTCCATTGTATTGGGTAATGATTAATTTGTAGTATTCTATCGAATATTGTGGTGGTTAGTACGATGGCTTTCCTTGGAAGATATTTTAATACTTTCCCGGTGATGAGATCGTTTCCTGGAGCTTTATGTGAGTTTAACAACTGTGGTAATTGCTCTTAGGGGAGGTGATAGTTGGTTGGCAGATTCTAAGTAGGTTTCTACCTCGACATCTATTAATGGATTATTGGATGGAAGTGGGGTGAAAACTTCAGCTAAGTGCTCTCCTGGGAGGAGTTGGAGGCAGGATTCGAGAAGTCCAGGATACTATGGGGGTAGGGAAAATGAGGGGAATAAGGCCTGTAGAGAAGTGGGAAGTACAGGAGGGGGGAATGAACATTAAAGTAAGGAAAGCCCCAGGCATAGATGGCCTGAGGGGAGATATGATGAAGAGGCTGGGTGCTAAGGGAGGAAGAGTTTCCAGAAGGATGGAAGGTAGCGAGGGTGATACTACTCAAGAAGGCGGGTAGAGAGGGGAAGCGGGCGGGGGACTACAGGCCCATCAGTCTGCTGTGTGGTATGGGTAAATTAATGGAGGGGATAATAAAGGATAGGATTGAGGAGGAAGTTGGTAAGAATGGGGGTTTTAGGGAAAACCAGCACGGGTTTGCGAAGGGAAAATCATGCGTCTCGGCGCTGGGAAAGGTGATGTGGTGGAAAGGGCTAGGGAGGGCAGCTGGAGAAACAAGAAATTGGCCCTACTCGTGTTTTTCGACGTCGGGAATGCGTTCAACAGTGTCAGCAAACGGGCAGTGTTGAGCGCGTTGCTGAGGCTAAGAGTGGGGGAGGGTTTAGTTAACCTAGTGGAGGACTACCTGACGGGACGTGTGATAGTAGCTGGGGAGATTGATGAGTAATGTGAAGGGGCCGGGAGAGTGGAAGAGGAGGATCATTGGTAGGACGGTAGAGCAGAGTTTGCTCTACGGTGCGGAGGTGTGGGGTGAAAGAGCGGGAGTGAATGCGAGGGTTAGGCCACTCCTTCGGGGGCAGGGAGGTATATTGCTGAGGGTAGTGCAGGGGTACAGGACAGTGGGTGGACTGGCAACAGCGGTGCTGGCAAGGACCTACCCATTGGACGTGATGGCTAGAGCCAGAAATAAACGCTGGAGGGGAGCGACCAGAGAGGAAGTACAGGAATGGATGGAGGAGGAAATGGTGAGAAGGTGGGAGGAGTATGAGGGCGCGCTAAAAGGAGCGATTGGGAATAGGAGAGATTGGATGGATTGGAAATTCGGGGAGGTGAACTACTTCTTGACACAGGTGTTCACTGGGCATGGGTCGAGAGTAGGGTACCTCCACAAGATTGGGAAAAGAGAGACTACAGTGTGCGAGAGGTGTGTAGTGGAGGATGATGTGGGGAATGTGTTTAGATGCTGGAAGAACGAGGAAGTGCTGAAGAAGTTGGAGAGGAAACTAGGGGAGGCGGTGTATTTGGAGAATATGGTGGAGATAATGTTGAGCGGGGAGGAGGAATGGATGGAGGTAAGTGGCGTAGTAGAGAGCATGGTCAGGGGGAGAGAACGACTTGGTTGGTAGGCATCTCCTTGGGGATGAGTCCAACACTGTTTGGGTCCTGGACCCATTCGAACATGAGTTTCCCATCTCGGCCCGAAAAAAAAAGTGTTTTACAAACGTGTTGCTTTTTTCATCATTTGTGCGAGTCCAATTTCCATCAGGTTTTCTTAATGGGGGTATTGACACAGTGGGTCTCTTGAATTTTTTAGTGGCATTTCATAGTGTATTATCTTGTGGAGATAAGTTGGAGATGTTTTGACTTAAGGCGTTCTTGATACGGTGGATTAAAATGTTCAGAATTGCCTTATCCCCTTCTCGAAAATATATCAATGAATTTGTATTCCACATGAAGTTTTCCAAAAAAGGGGAAGGGAATAAGCTATTTTGACTGACGCTGTCTTTGTTCTACGTTATTTTTGTGCTGCGCTTTTTTGACTGACGCTATTTTAACGTAGCGCTATTTTGTCCAGCGCTATTTTGACTGACGCTATTCTGCTAAAGAGGCTACTTTACTATTTACTTAAACCGGACCATTGGATGTAATTATAACACCCCGTGGCAGAATTTGGACAGGATACTTTTATTTACAAATATAATCGAAGAACGTGAAATAAAATGCTCCGTTCATCAGAAAAAGATGTGAAATGCATAACTTAAGATATTAGAATATGAACATAATTCTGACACCCTAGGTAATACTATAGAAAAGTAATGATTTCTTCAAAATCATGTGTACAATTATCATATAAAAACATACTCCAGTAATAAAATATGTTTTTGTAACAAAAATGTAATAATAATCTTACCTGAAAATAAAGCAAAAACTCGACATAACACACCTGTTCGCGCATTGTCATTTTCACCGAGCTGTTATAAATGATTTGTTTGGTGGGTTAGCCTGACATTTGAAATATATTATGACCACATGATCATAGATGGCACATCATGTATCTAAATCGTCGTTTTATAAACTGAAATCTTATTCCAGCAATTAACATAGAAAGTGTCCGAATTTGGTGCAGAGTCTGAATTTGGTACATTTTCCTTACATCATAGTTTTCTTGTTTTTTTGAAAAATTTTTGTTGTTCTGTTAATCAATAATTGGGAATACAAAAATTTGAATCTTCTTTTCTGAGGAATTGCTTTTTTTGCACTTGCGTCATTGTGCGATCCATTGAACGATTGAATTTTGATCAATTTCTGTAAAGTCGTTTAATAATTATAAGTGGAAATCAATTTTTAATTTCTAACTAGGTATATTCTCGTTAACGAAGGGAGTTGACAAACATTTATTGTGAAGTACAATCATGATTCTTAGCTCCTCTATCATATCCCAAGCTTTTGGTACCAGCTCCTGCACACCCTGAAAACATACAAACATACAGTGCCTTTTGTATTCTAAGCACCTCCTCTAAAATGAATCGTCTGCTCTCTGACTATAATAAAAAGGGTTTACCAGACAACTAGCCAATAGTGAAAAATATGACCGTAATCTAGTTAATTTGTGACAGGAATTTTTATTTCTATAGAAAACACACCTGCTATTCACATGTTCACAATGAAAAACTATAAAAAAAACGTCAGCCAAATTTCATGAACCAGAACGAATTAAATTGCGAAAATTCGTTTACAAGATTTATGAGCTTTGGTCTGTTCAACGACAATATCTGCATGCAATCAGTTTACGATCCACTAATTTGACCTACATCGGTTATATTGAATCCACTGATGTACGTAATAATTTAAAATAATACACGTTATTTATATTTAATATTTTCAATTTGGCAGCTGATATGCCGGTTTGGGATTTAACTATTGTCAAAACTTCAATTTGGAATTACAATTCAAGTAAAAGCCATTTTTATTCAGAAGAAAAAACCTTTGTTATTAATCACAAATTAATGTTGAATAAACTACACTCGCCGATACGAAAAACGGAGCAGTTGAATGTTTCCAAGCAAACTGGAAATTTGGATGCATTGTAATGTTTTATTATAATATCTCACACACAAACAAAACAACAATATGTTTCAAGTATTTTTCAGCAATATATGAACCTTCATTTAAATTGAAAATTGAAAAAAAAGGTGAGCGGTCGTCGGACCGCCGACAGAAGCTTGCTTCTTATGCACAATAGAATGCGAGGTTGGGAAAACCATCAATAAAAATACGCACAATAGAATGCGATGTTGGGAATTACATTAGGACCAGTACGTTCTACTATTTTATATTTTATTGACCATTTTTTCAAAAATTTTGACAATTTTTAACCATTTTTTCAAAATTGTGACAATTTTTCATAATTATTATTAACAATTTTTCGAAAATGTTGACAATTATCAAAATTTTTTACAATTTTTGACCATTTTTTCAAATTTTAACAATTATTGAAAATTTTTGACAAATATTGACCAATTTTGAAAGTTTTGACAATTATTGATCATTTTTGACAATTTTTCAAAAATGTTGACCATTTTAAACCATTTTTCCAAATTTTAACAGTTTTTGGTCATTTTTTCAAATTTTAACAATTATTGACCATCTTTTCAAATTTTTAAAGTTATTGACCATTTTTCACAATTATTGACCAATTTTGACAGTTTTGACAATTATTGACCATTTTCGACAATTTTTCAAAAATTTTGTCCATTTTTCAAAATTTTTTACAATTTTTAACAATTATTGACCATTTTTTTAAATATTTAACAATTTTTGACAATTTTTGAGAGATTCTGACAATTATTGACCATTTTTGACAATTTTTGACAGATTCTGACAATTGACCATTTTTTCAAAATTTTGACAATTTTCGACCATTTTTCAAAATTCGAGGTATTATTGACAATTTTTCAGAAATGTTGACATTCATAGACCATTTTTTCAAATAGTCAACAATTTACAATTTTTGGAAATTTTTGACAATTATTGACCATTTTTCAAAATTTTTGACCCTATTTCAAAATTTTTGACAATTTTTCAAAAATTTTAACATATTTGGCAATTAGAGAGAGAGAGAGAGAGAGAGAGAGAGAGAGACGCGTAGAGAGCTAGCGCAGCGGGCTGTCCAGAAAGAGTCGAAGAATGAGTCATCGCGTGACGAACGCTTTTTCGTAACATCTCACGTTTCACGATTTCACTAACCTTCCCAAAAGTCCTATGTCATGCAATAAGAGGCAAGCTTCAATTTAAATTTCATTGGATTAGTGGATTATTCATAAATCTGGCAACACTGTTGCGTGACGAACGCTTTTTCGTATCGTTACACGTGTTTTTCACTGGTTGATGTAGGCACTTTTATTTTTAATAATAAACTTTTGTGGACTGTATTTCTTTAATTATTTAACCTTAACCGTTAAGACGTGCTGCTACATCGAGAGCTATTAGAAGACTGGCTCGGCAGGGTGATATAACATTGATGCCAAATGTAACAAAAAGTCAAAATAAACTGAAACATGCATTTATGGCATTTTTTTCATTAACAACACGTTTCACGAGTTCACTAGCTTTTTCAGAAATCTGGCAACACTGTTGCGTGACGAACCCTTTTTGGTAACATTACATGTTTCACGAGTTCACTAGCCTTCCCAAAAGTCATATGTCGTGCAATAAGAAGCAAGCTTCAAAAAATCACCTTGCACCTTACATAAATCAAAAATGAAACGACTTGCTAACAAAAACTAGAATTACTGCCTGTATCCCGCTTTGGCATGCCTAAAATCAAATGGCGAATGGCTGCTCTTGGAATAAGTTTCCATTCCTTCAAAAGAGCTTGTCGCAACAGATTTAAAGTTGAAGGAACAGGAACGTGACTTCGCATCCTTCGTCCAAGCATGTTCCATGCTTTATAGTCTTAACAAGTGCACTTAGTGCTGGCCATTCCATAACAGGAATGTTGACCTCGTGTGAGTACTGTTGAGCTAGCTAGTGGCGTGATGTCGGGCATTTTCATGCTTCAGAAAGGCATTGTTTTTCAATCCAACATAAGAAACAATGTCTTCAGTGCACCTGCCAACAGGAAAGCCTATCATAAGGATGTGTGTCACTCCAGAGAAATGCCGGTCCACACCTTAACTAAGCCCCCATGGTATCCTAGCCTAGTGCTGAAGGTGCATCCTGCAAAACGCTCGTATGGACTTCGCCATGACCATCTGGAGACCGCAGGCTAAATCTGGAATAATCAATAAATAAAACGCGCCCCCATTTATTTCCAATACAGTGCTCATGGATTATGGCAAACTAAAGTCACGCAATACGATGAAGCCTGAGAAGTTCTGTGCCTGAGGCAGATCTTCAACTGGTGAGATTGGTTTTTCCGAGTTTTCCGTCTAACTGTTCGTTCGCTAAGGTTGGTTAGCGGGACGTGCTGAACTCGATTTCTGATTTCAACTGCTAGTTCTACGTTGGAGACCAGTTCTAGAGTGTCTGGTGTAAGCTCCAGTTTCCAAAAAGCGTGTAAAAATATAGTGCACAGTGATATTTGATACATGATTCTGTTGAGCAGAATATCGCTCACTCCTTTCCTCTTGGAGCAACGCAACAATAGCAGCCGCTGTTTCGGGATTGACAGAAATATTTTTGCAGCGAAATTTTAACATGATTTTTTATCTGTCAGATATCTCAAAAAAATGGAAACAACAGTATATTTGACATGGGTTCATGTCCAAGTATGCACTTTGAAGTGATAAGATTTCTGGAATTTATGATTTCTACTCCTTTTGAAAAGAGGTTCAATTGTTGTTGGAACATTCACATAAAACATGAAGTTTTGTTTGTGTGTGAAATAAACTACTCCACAAAAATTAAACGGTTATGGGACGTTTCACCCCCGCTGTTTCGCCCCGACCGTTTCGCCCCGGGATGTTTTGCCCCCGCACCGCTTCGCCCCCAACCGTTTCGCCTCCGAAAAAATGAATGCAATAACATTAAAAGGCAGATAGTTTTGGAAATAACATTTAATTACAAATATATACAATACAAAAATTTAAAATTCAAAATTCTGAGCAATTCCTAGCAAGTAATCCTTGGTAGGTATCTATTGTACCATAACTTTCGACAATATTCTTTATTCTTGTGGATATAACATCGTATTTTTTTTTTTATTTTTGGCATAATGCCTAATAATAATTGGGATATTTCGTATCTATGCAAACTCTGTTGCTTTTTCAAACTATTTATAAATTGAAATATATTTGGAAATAAATTTCCACAGGTGCTTTGAAAACTGTGATGCCAGCCTTCTATGCTGTTATTAGTCCTGTGACGATCATTTAAAGTTCTCTCATGGACATTCCACATTTAAATGGAAAAGTGAGGAGCTCGCCTTTGTCTCCTGTTTCTTCGTCCTTTATAATTGTCTACAAAAAAGTTCGTAATGGGCAGTGCATCTTATGGAAAATTTTCATCCTCTACAAGTGCGTCAAATTGGTCCGCTACTGATTCCAGTGAAGCGATTCCAAAGAGCGAGTTCGTGTGAACGAAAAATAAAATTAGAATTATTACAGTTTTATTGGTATACACGCAATATGATACTGCACAAGTTTCCTTGTGATATTCAACTAACCTGTAGACCTTCTCGTTGAAGACGGTGGTAAATTCTTTGACACCAGTGGAAAAAACATCCTTCCACTTGTATCCCAGGAAACTCTGAAATGCTGATATTGCAGCCTACTCGAAGTCCAAAAAAACCGTTCTTGGATGCAGTCCTGGTCGAAGATATTCGTTTTCTTGCAAAAACTTTTTGTAATGTGAATTATTGCATATACGACAGGCAACACAGTATTGAACTGTCAAACATGTATTGTAGCAGACTGCTATCTTTTATTTTCTTGCGTTGAGATTATTAAAATTCTCTGAGGAAGTAATTCGCGTCCAATATCATAGAGAAGGAATTGTTCATCGGTTTCAATTTATTGAAAGGTCCGAAATAAAAAAAAAACATCACAAGAATAGGCCGTGACACATGCTCAGTAATACAGCCAGAGTATATTAATGTCCAGTAACATTATTTGGAACTTTGATACTGTTGCCAATAGTCCAAACTCTACCATTACAAGTTCATAAATTCGGAGATTGCGTTTTAACAAATTACGATTTTTCGTCACCATCTGTTTATATGTCATAAAATGAATGCTTTTCTTCCAAGTAAGCGTTTGTTTGCCCTTTTACGCAGTTATACATATCAAAGCAGATCGCAAACAATAGTATATTGTGCAACAAGTGGGGAAAGTACAACTTTTCTCACGAGTGTGGAAGTTTGTGGCACGAGCCCGAAGGGCGAGTTCCGCAAAAACACGATTGAGAAAAGTACTTTCCCCACATGTTGCACACTATACTTTTTCTACAACTGCACAAATTTGAAGAATACAAGTAAAGTAACTCAATATTTATTTTTATGGTTGATAAAACAGAAAGAAAAGGTGAGCGGTCGTCGGACCGCCGATAGAAGCTTGCTTCTTATGCACATAGAATGACCATTTTTGACCATTTTTCAAAAATTTTGGCAATTTTAGACTATTTTCTCAAATTTTAACAATTATTGACCAATTTTGACAGTTTTGACAATTATTGATCAATTTTGACCATTTTTATTTTTTGACCATATTAGACAATTTTTGAGTATTTTTGACAGGTTCTGACAATTATTGACCGTTTTTGACCATTTTTCAATAATTTTGACAATTTTTAACAATTATTGACCATTTTGACAGTTTTTTATAATTTTTGAAAATTTTGACAATTTTTGACAATTTTTCGGAAATTTTGACAATCTTTGACAATTGACCATTTTTTCAAATTTTAACAATTATTGACCATTTTTGCCAATTTTTGACAGGTTCTGACAATTATTGACCATTTTTGCCAACTTTTTAAAAATTTTGACCATGTTTCAAAAATTTTGACAATTTACAATTATTGACCATTTTTCTATAATTATTGACAATTTTTTCAAAATTCTAACAATTTTCGACCATTTCCGAAATTTTAACAATTATCGACCTTTTTCGACAGTTTCTGACAATTATTGATCATTTTTGACAACTTTTACAGTGTGGAAACCACTTATGGAATAAAATTCTTTATGTCATTATTTTAGAAAATTATAAAAAATGCCGAGACACGTCAACTTTTGAATTGAGGGGGACACTTTTTGGCGCTAATGTCATAAACGTCAGATTCACCCCCTCCCTACTGGAGACACCCCTTACATTTTTTCAAATGGCATTAGGTATCAAGTCACACCTCATTTAAAAGGTCTGGTAAATCTCTATTCAATAATTTTGTTTTGCCTTTGATACGAGCCTTCCATTGTTATTTAATCGTTGTTTAAAATTGGCTCTTTCTCAACTTTTATTGCCTGAATGTTAACGGTGGTCACTTTGTCGGCATGATTAAATAGCAGTTTTTCCTTGTTAACAGTTGTCTTTTTACTATTTGTAAATTTTTCATTCTTTAAAGAGTCTTTCTATCATAACAAAATGTGGGAGCATACGAAAAGTTGAAAAAGAGCCAATTTTAAACAACGATTAAATAACAATGGAAGGCTAGTATCAAAGGCAAAACAAAATGATTGAATAGAGATTTACCAGACCTTTAAAATGAGGTGTGACTTGATACCTAATGCCACTTGAAAAAATGTAAGGGGTGTCTCCACTAGGGAGGGGGTGAATCTGACGTTTATGACATTAGCGCCAAAAAGTGTCCCCCTCAATTCAAAAGTTGACGTGTCTCGGCATTTTTTATAATTTTCTAAAATAATGACATAAAGAATTTTATTCCATAAGTGGTTTCCACACTGTAAAAATTTTGACAGTTTTTGATCGTTTTTCTAAATTTTTACAATTATTGACCATTTTTTTAAATATTTGACAGATTCTGGCCATTATTGAGCATTTTTGATAATTTTTCCAAATTATTGACAATTTTTAACAATTATTAACCATTTTTGACAGTCTTTTATAATTATTGACCATTTTTTCAAAATTTGGACAGTTTTAGGCAATTTTTGAAAATTATTAACCATTTTTACAAATATTTGACAATTTTTGACCATATTTCAATATTTTTGACTATTTTTCAAAATTTTTAATATATTTTTTAATATAATCTGCCAGTTTTGTGACAACTAAGTAGATATTTAAAAATGACAGTAGCCTACTAAGTTTTTGTCGATTTTATTTGATTCTCCATGTATGTGGCGTGGCCAAAGTGCCGTGAGAAATAATATTTCTCGCAGTATGAGCAATATTTGGTTTTGAAATTAAGTAAGGTGTGAGAAATACGTCACTTTTCATAACAGTTGTAGAAAAAATATATTTTTTGGTCACAACTGGTTTTCTATACAGACTTATCTACTTTCTCGCTAATCTAAGCACAAGCACTGATTCAATTAAAAAAATATTTTCCAAAAGTCGAAAATATGCACATGCCTTAACTAAGAAATATTTCAGGCAATGCATTGTTGTCGTTTTCATTAGAAATGAGTAGTGATCTTGATGTTTTACATAAAACAACTTGTTCATCATACCTCTCTGTGACTATTTTCAAGATAAATATCAATTTTTTGTGTTCTAAAGACAAGTTTTTATTTCTGGATTCCAAAATACTTACAAATATCTCTCACCCTGTGTGTTATATTTCATATTTCCAGCGTATTATATTTATTAGAAAAGACCCATTAACAAAGATGTAACCGAGTTTTGTTTATCTCTTCTCTCGTAACATATACACATACCAAGGTTAAAATGAAGACAAGACAAGTTAAGGGTTCTAAAAAGGAAAGTGGTCTGAATGGGATTATTTTGGAATGTTTAGTCTATACATAGCCGTGGTATTGAAAAGAGTAAATTCAGATAGTTGTTTACTTAATTACAGTTTGCTGTAAAAATTGTCAAGTTGTAGTAAAGAGTATTAAACTATTGCCTCAGATAGTTTCATTAGTACCGACTTTTATTATAACGTTATCCTTTTTAAATCTTGAAACCGTAGAATTGAAATCAATCCAAACGAAACTTTTAATAATTTGAAAATCCAATTCATCTTCTACATTTATTACTTGTTAACCAAATTATCATAAAATAGACTTAATTACTTTTTTTTTCAAAAGGCTTGACAAACAAGACTGCTCTTTTGTTAAACCCTTTTATTGGTGTGAAATGAAACATAAAACGCATAAAAGAGCTGTCGTTCTAATGGCCTTAGCAATTCCCCACTTTGTGAAAGACCTTGAGTTTAATTCTGAAAACCAAAAGCTTTAGATGTAAAATGAAACAGATATAAAGTAAACATAATATCTCAAAGGTTTGTTTACATTTCCTCGGCTCCGTTAATATCAAGACCGACACTTCGCCTACATTAATAATTCACTTTTACATTTATATTCATATTTGTTTTGACCCATTAATGCAATATCTTATTTCGTTGACTTTTTGCAGTTATAGTATGAACAGGAATTGTATATAATATAATGGTACAGGTATGGTTCAAGAAAATACTTTCCAAATTTCGCAGGCTATGTACAGTAGGGTGTCCGTTATTTACGAAATTGAAGATGTTTTTTGCAACACACTCTAAATCCTAAATCCTATAAGTATTTTTATTTCTGCTAAGTTGGTGTGTTTGGCATCTTGTTTGCGCTTATATTTACCGGAAATAGTATCGATATATTTGTTTATATTTTTGACTTGAAGGTAACATTTCTTCTGTAAAAGATTTCGCAGAGTTGCCAAAGTTTTTATATTGCTAGAAATCTATCACACTGGGTCTGACTGACCCGTCGCAACCACTGAAAGGTTAATATTCATAATAATACTTGCCCTAAAGACGATACATTTTCCATTTAAATTACATGGGATTTTGCCACTTTTTACAAACATTTTTTTTTTCTTGATTTCGTTTTTTCGTAGCAATGACAAACTCATATCCTTGTACAGAATTGAACGCTCTATAAAAAAGGTCCTTTAAAATTCTTCGATAAATTCACTCCTCCAAAAGTAATTCAAAGTCAAAGTTAACCTCTGTTTTGTAAAATTTAGTCGTTTATTCTAAAAAATATATAATTCTAATGGTGTTAAGGTAAGTTGTATGGATTTGAATAAATTTTAAACCTGATTTATTTTATTAAACATTATTTGGTTAAATTTTAATATTCGCTTAGAACCTGAATCACATGATTGTGTTTCCTCTTCACTTTTAGCTAAAATAATAACGTTTTCTTCGGACAATTTAACAGCTATTTCTGCTGTATCATTGACTTTGTTTACAATTTCCAAGCCTCTTAAATATCCAGGATACTCTAACCATTTAGTTCTGTCTAAGTGCAGAAAGCTTGTATCAATAATAAGCCTTTAAAAAATGTGTAAAGAATTTGGATTTATAAAATAATCGATGATTTTTAAAGCCTCAACCATTTTTTGCCTGACACTAAGAGATATATATTTGACGAAAAATGATAAGGCCGCTGCTCCAGAACATACCATAAATGATTTCGAAATTTTTCAAGAACGGCATTGGATAAATTTTTATTGACTGTTCTATAGTTGTGAGCAGATTTGATAAATTCGAGATCTTGATTTGGTGCAGCTGCAGCTGAAGGTGTAGAGTACCAGTATGGGTCATAAGCAAAAACGACTTATAATTAAATTTTTCATCTTCAGGAATAAACGACTGTTCTACAAAAATAATCATCATTTTTTTTAAATTTACCAAGAGGTTAACTTTGACTTCGAATAACTTTTGGAGGAGTGAATTTGTCGAAAAATTTTAGGAGACCTTTTTTGTAGGGCGTTCAATTCTGTACATGTACAAGATATGAGTTTTCCATTGCTACCAAAAAACGAGTGTGGGGGTTTTGTCTTCGATGATCTCTAAATTCAGATATAAGTTGCAAACCCAGATCTTTAAAAAATGTATGCCTTTTCAAATCAAAATTTGGAGTATTTGCGTTGTATATAACTTGAGCATTTACACCTGCGCTATTCATAAATGAAAAAAATAAGGTCAAGGGCCATCGACAGCTGTTTCTTGCCACACTGTAATTTGCAGATAATTCATCCAATGTGTCTACCCCGCCCTTGGTTGAATTATAAAAATCGATGATTTCAGGCAACATCTTCTCACCAGATTCTTCAACTATAGAATCATCATGATTTAAAGTAGACTTTTTTGGTACGTACGACACAGCTGTGATATATTCCTTGAAGGCAAACAATGAACTTCGAGCATCTCTATTTCGTATATTTAGATAAGCTGATGGTATTTGTCTTTTATTTTTTCTGACTGTTCCAACCGATGTAGTAGATTAATCATAAGAGGATAGCTAGTAAACCAATTATCGAATGTAATATTGTGTTTTGTTCCTGATACTGGCTCAACCAAACGTTCAACTACATCTTAGGGATTATTACTTTTCCGAAAAGGCCCCTCTGGCTGTGATCCAACGTAAACTTCCATTTTCAGGTAATAATATGTTTTTGCGTCGACAAGAGCGAATACTTTCAAACCATATTTTGCTGACTTATTAAAAATATACTGAAGAAATGACACAAGGCCCCTAAAGGATTCTAACTTCTCATCTACTGTTAGATATTCACTGGTTACAGAGTGTTTCTTACAGTTATCAACAAAGTTATCATAAACCGCTCTGATGGGTGCCAACTTATCTATCTCCTTGCGTTGAGCTCTTTTTCTTTATTGTCAAATCGAAGACATTGTAACAAAATATAAAACCTTTGTTGTGACATTGTAGTACGAAACAATTCAATGCCGCTACCATCGGTATTCCAAAGATCTGCGATGTTTTGTCGGTTAGCCTTATATAAACCACTCAAATGGATCAAGGCAATAACGGCTTTGATTTCGCTTTTATCAGCCTCTTTGATTAAATATACCTGTTTGAATATTGGCCAAGGAAGAGACAAATTAAAATTATTCCCACCATCCTTCAATAGAATACAACCATCAAAGTGAATTGAAATTGGAAATTATAAGAAATATTTACGAAGTAGGTGGAGCCGCACCTGTTTAAAAGGACAAGTACGAAATAGAATTCCCCTTATTTCAGCGCTTAGTTTTTTACCATTAATCTTGTAGGCGGTAATTTAAGAAACCAAAGTAGAGTGAAGTGTATTCGTTAAACCTTTTCCTTTCAATTACCAGATCCATAAAAACCGAAAATTGAGTTTTCCGGTCCTGCCTGAACATTTTGCGCTTGTTTCCTTTGAATCATGTAAACAGCCTTTTCTCGTTTTTTGACAGATCCGCATTTCGTAACTTGGCAACCAGAGAAAAGTAAGGATAATGAAGGATGTTTTACAGGGTTTTTTCAATTTCAACTGCTTTTTTATATTTTGTGCCTGTTTCACTACAACTTTTTTATTATCAGCTTAAACTGATTACTCAACGGAAAATTTCATTAAGGATATTAAATATTCCTCCAGTTCTCATTCACGGAATAATAATTTCCTTTTATGTTGAAAATACTCAGAATCACGAAGCCAATATGTTCCTGAGGAAAGTCTCAGAGACTAGGAGTTCCTTTAGATCTATTTCGCGATAAAATCTTAGGATATTCTCAGGCCTAAGTTGAGGTAAGTGCATTTCTTCTATCCTAGTAGTCTGGGGGTTTTGTCCGGACAAATTTACCTACAACTCGTAAAATTTTACCAATAACCCTCAAATACTTTAACCTAACCCGTATCTGAGAAGTCACGGCTCATCTAGTTACAATAATCAATTAATTCCAAACGTAGTACGCCTCACGTCATCAATGCATTAGCTTTCAACTTCTTTTTCTAAACTAAATGTTCTATAGTGTCAAAATCTTACCCCATTTCTTTAAAGTTCTCTTGATGTTTATTTCAATTATGCGGTGTTAGATAAGGTCAGCAATGCAATAACCATCCGAACAACACCTTTTTCGCCTGTTCGTCACTTCCCAACTTATGAAGCAATTTCCGCCCTCTCAAAAAAATATTAAACTTGGGCAGTGTGCAGATATGCAATCCGTGCCGTGACCAAGTTTGGCAATTATTTTTCTGCTGATACTTAGCATGTCATTATAAAAAAGTGTGTGTTTAGAACGAAAATCTAACAGAGCTATACTATCAAGTGAAAGTGTAGAATCGCCATATTTCTATCAGTAATCAAAAACTAAATGCAGGTTGTATAGTAAGAGTGTCCTGACTGCCGACTGAATGGGCATCTCAAGTAGCTCAAACTAGTGAAGCAAGAATAATAAAGATTTTGTGGAATGGAATTGGAAACCTCTACAGATTCCTAGGGCACAATAGCTAGAAGACTGCTGGATAAAAGGAGGACACTTACTTAAATTTAAGCCTACGGATATCATCAAATTCCTCCAGGACTCCGGACTAAAGGAACTACTAGTCTTTCACTCAGTAACTAAGTAGAAAAATTTAGATCTCGGTGAATGACACCTCATTAGGGTAAAAGTGTGATAGACGCCACACTTTCTGAAAAAAAATTATCACAGCTCTATTTTAATTTTTTTAATTGAAACAAAATTAACAAAATAAACTTCAACGTTTGTGTAGCACATTCCACTACAATAAAACTAAAACACTTTTCTAACATAATGGGAAAAAAGTAAAAAAAAATGGAATTCTAGGCGTCTCTCCCACCGGGTAGGAAGAGTTGTTGCCGTGGCTAAAAGGGAGAGTCGCCACAACGTGTTATTCATAGGGTAGAGATGCCTTTTGCGTTTTTTTCAGTTCCTCACGTCGACAAATATTACATACGCTGGAATGCATTGTGCAGGTCTTGTGAAACCCTTTTTAGGCATTTAATACCTTGAATCCAGTCTACTTTTTGTATTGTTTTGTTATATTGCTCAAAACATTCTACGCAGCGGCAGTAATCTCTGTCTGAATCCGGTAAGACCTCATCATCACTGGCTGAATCTGATGAGACTTCTTCAGAACCTTTTCGCAATTTACCAGACTTCATTCTTTGGTCGATGCTCTGTGATATTACCCCATATCTCCTCTCGGTTTCACGATTAGAAATTTCTCCGGCTCTTACTTTTTCTATTGCTGTTGTAAGCTGTTGTTCGGTCCATTGGGCTCGTGGTTTAGCAGTTAATTTTCGAATATATTTCCTTGGCATTTTATTCATAATTATTTTTCAGAAATTTTAAAATATAATTTGAGGCATTTCTCCCATATACAAGATGCGGCGTCTCTCCTTTTAGATATGGAGAGACGCCGCACACGTTTAATTCGAAAACATAAAAAAAATTCACAAACAGATCTGATAACAAACCTACATAATATCATATAACTATTTGAAATACATTTTGTAAATAAACAAGCGGATTTATAGAAGGTTGAAAAGGCATTAACAAAATATTTCTATGTAATAAGCTGACGTACCGTTTTTGTTCTAATGTTACTTTGAATAGGTCAAACGTTGATGGTCTCCCACTGCACTCATAACCAAAACTAATTGTCAAATATTGTGAATTGTACCTTAGAATCCTTTCCAACTACTGGCTTACGAATCACGTGACATGATGCATCTCTACCCCGTGGCATCTATCCCACTTTTACCCTATACATACAGTACATTCAAAGAAAATATAACTTTCGATTGTTTTCTCAATTTTTGAAAAATTTCCACTTTCTGGAAGCAAAATTTGAAGCCAGACATCTATTTTTTGTCTCAAGATCCTTGTGACTATTATGAATCAAGTGGTTAGGCCAATTTAAAAAATAATAATAATTTTCCAATTTTCGGAGACTGAAAAGTATGACCTGAAGCAGGAAACAAAAAATACCAGCTATTTTGACCACCTGAGTCCACAAGAGTAGAGTAAATAATCGTATTGAGGTATGTGATCCAAATTTTCAAATTTCCTAAGCGATTTCACTTGTAATTGGAAAAGTGGTGATATGTTTGATAGTTATATTTCTGATAAATACATTTAATATGCCAATATTATTATTTACTATTCCATAAGCTTATATGGTTCTTAAGCGGCCCTTAAGGAATTAGTGGAACTTAGTGCAGCCTACTGAAGAAATACTTCAGCCAAAAGCTCTTGGAGCTTCAGAAATTTTATCTCAGATTAATCACAGGTATTATGACTGGACTCTGCCCACTCAAATACCATCTCTGTGAGATTGGTAAGGTGGATAATGGAACCTGCAAATTCTGCGAACACATCTGCAAGTACAAGGTAATTGTCCGCTAACGCCTCAAATACCTGGAACAGACAAGAATATATTTTGTACTGAAATAAAGATGTAGGGTATACACAAATGATCTTAAAGGTCGCAGTATGGTAGGGCCAATTGGGCCAATCGTCCCCTTTGTGATCTAATCGATTCTTGCTTTTTACATGTTGAGAGTTATACAGAATGAGTTTTAAGTATGGAATGCATCAATTTTCTCGGAAACGGATCGCACGATTTTTATAGATTTATTTACTTATATTGTTGTCATAACTTTCTTTAATCCGGAATAGTAATAAACTTTGTTATTTCAAATGGATCACAATGTATATTTTTTGTCTCTTGAAATCCTCAAGAAATACTGAATATTTTTTATGTAATAATCCTAAATGCCATAACTTCGGAGTTATAGCTACATTTACATTATCTTAAGTTAAAATAATACATTTAGATAGCTATGATTGAATAAACTTGTTTAATTTAGAAAATCCTAATCATTTATATCCTAGTAGAAATATCATAACAAGGTCTACTGTCAGTAAATTAGTAAAAAGTTTAACGAAACTGGTGCAATGAGAGATTTATTCAAATCATGGCGCAGAAAACCAACATCAGCTGATGGAAAGTCTTTAAATGTTTGTTTCATGCTAGATGTATGTCCACATTTGAGTTGTAGAAAAATTAGTAATTTCAGAAAACATACAGTGAAGGCGATTACAGTAGATGCTCAAAATGTTGTTTGTTTACTTCAATACAACAAGCCATGGGATTTTCTAGACTTTGCAATACATTTTGCAGCATCCCTGACGGCCCAATTCTTCTTATCCCTGTGGTAATCATATCTTTCAATTCCTGAATATTGGCAGGTTTTGTTTTATAAACGATGTTTTTTAAGTGACCCCACCGGAAATAGTCTAAAGGATTAATGTCGGGTGATCGCGGGAGCTATTCGATGAAACTACGCCTTCCAATCCATCTTCTGGGAAACACATCATTCAGGTATTGCCTCACCACACGTGCATAGTGAGGTGGAGCACCATCTTGTTGCAGCCAAATATTGTCGTTTGAGATATTGTTATTGTCTGAAAGTTTCGAATAATTAAATTTCTTCATTAAAATGTAATTTGAAATACTTCCAATAAATCTAAATACACCGGACCATTGAAGTTTCCCTTAATGAAAAAGGGACCAATTAATTTGTCGCTCATTATTCCAGCCCATACATTAAGTTTTTCTGGATATTGGGTGTGGGATTCACGCATCCAACGTGGATTGTTACGTGACCAGTATCTATAATTATGACGATTTACGTTTCCATTAATAAAACAAGTGGCCTCATCGCAGAACATAACATTACTTAAAACATTTGATCCATCATTATGTCTGCAATCTTTTCATGTCTATAGTAATCATCATCTGACAACTTGAACTAATCTTATTTTGTATGGATGGAATTTATTTTCACATTTATTTTCATTACGGATGTTTGCGAAATATCAAGTTCCCTGGATATTTGTCTAGTGCTCAAGTGTGGATCGTCTTCTATCGTTTTCAGTTGATGCAGTGATTTGGGTAAATTCACAGAGTTTACTTTTCCTCCTAATAGCAGCCTATTCTCTTCTAAAAGGTTCATAAAGTATTTCTTTTGTTTTTTTGTCGTTCTCGGCGCTTGTGACATTTTTCTACTTTCATAATTACTTATAATAATTAATTTCACAAATTACTAGAAGAAACCAAAAACAGTTCATGCAGGTTAGTTACAAATGTTCTTCTTCTATCTTCATTAATTTTCTCTCCTTTTTTATTTGATTTTGCCTCTAACTTAGCTATTAAATGTCAAATAGCTCCTTAAGCACTGTTGCCAGTTACTCTACTTGAAATTTTAGAGGAACCATTTAAAATAAATAATTTTTAACAGTCCTCTAAAATGTATACTCGCTGAATGGCATTTCAACTGAAAATTTTTAGAGGCTTGTTAAAAACTTATTTTTAAGAGGCCTCTAAATTTTAGAGGATTAGTTACAGAATAGACCCCATAGGAATTATTTCAGCTTCGGCAAAGATGTAAATGTACCTATAACTCTGAAATTATGGCATTTAGGTATAGATAACATCACATGAAAAATATTCAATATTTCTTAAGTATTTCAAAAGGTAAAAAATATACAGGGCGATCCGTTTGAAATAACAAAGTTCATTATTATTCCGAAAAAAGGAGAGATCTGACAACAATGTAAATACCACCTATATATCGTTTTGCACATCAAAATCCATAAAAATCGTGTAATCCGAATAAGCTTAATAAAAAATTTAAACAAATATGTAAAGAAAATCCATTTATTTTAATCAACTGAAATCTGCTCAGATAAATTCAAATTATTTACGGTTAACAAATTATTGCATAATTCACCAATTTTGATTTTCCTTCAACAAAAATCACATTCATTTTAAATCACAATCAATTAACGGAACTGTCAATAGTTTATCAACTTTGTCATTTCACGAACTTCACTTCAGTCCAGTTAACTTATTATTAAAGGTTAATTTAAATTTTCTGGATTGTCCTCAGCAAAATGCAGACGAACGAGATCAATATTCCTGTTTTGCTGCCGGTACAAAGGACGACAGAATCCCCTGAAACAAAACAATTTTATCAGTATTTCACAACAAAATAAATATTCATATATATAATGCTGCATTACGATTTTCGAAATTTTCAAAAGTAAACACTTCATACTAAACTCTAAACATTTCACCCATCGCAAACACTCGGCGAAAGCCACTTATAGAATGAAATTATTGTAGAGGATCATGAAAAATACTGGAACATATTGAATTGTACAAATTTCGAACAGAAACAAAAATATACAGGATGCCTCACTCAAATTAAACACAAATAAAGCCCTATTCAATTTGATATGTTTGGAAGCTTCTCATCCACTTCAATAGGGAACTTGACAAAACTTTTAAATAGCAAAAATTCACTATACACCGTGAGTATATTGCATGAAAACGTCCGTCACAAATACCATCAAAATGAATTGAAAATGCGGAATTATTCAAATTATTTCAAGCGGTTGTAAGCACTCTGCTATTATTTGTGAAATCAGTGAGTATAAATTTGCTTAGCGCACTTACGATAAGCAAGGTATCCATCAAAAATCTTTGAATTCTGATATAGTACTAAACCCGTTCAACTAGTTAAGCGCCCTTAATATTGCCTTGGTATGCACCGAACGAAATTTAGTTAAACCTGAAAGAAGTTTGACAACGTCGACAAATTTATGAACATTTTTTGTGAAACACGTTCGTTGGTGACAACGCTTGACGTTATTTAAGTTTTGGGTACTCTCATTTACAGTTACGGACGTGATGGTTGTTATTTGAATTCCCAATTACATGTATTCCATTGATAAAATGTTCAACAGTTTGAATAAGTAGGATTGGGACATTCACCTCATCAAATCTAACCAACTTTTCATGAGACATTGACATAAGTGTCAAGAAGAACAGTTTAAAGTCAAATCTCCAATATTGGTCGTAGTGTAAACTGGTTGGAATCGTTGGTGCATCAATTGGAAGGTATTTTATATCGTTCATTAAAAAACCAGGAGGAGTAATTTCAGAAGCCTTACCCACACCACTAAAAGTTCCCAGATTAGTTACTAAAGAGCGTGTTCCGAAATAGTCGTGTTCCAAATCTATGAAATATGCCTTGATTGACTTGACGCGGAAACTAGCCAATCATAGATAGTCCTTATGTACTGAAAATGATTCTTAAGATGTCGGGTAAAGATGAGATCTAAACAATCGCAGACATTCAAAAAACAGGTTTCTGAAAAGAACTGTTTTAAGGAACTAGAGAGGAAAGCTAAGTGAAAATGATGAAATAACAAGGGAACGAAGGCGATGATGAAAACAAATATATTATATATGTCAGGTCAGAACTGTCAATTATCACGAGATGTTAATGCTAAAAAGTGCTGTTTGAATCTGGGTGCAATCTTACCAATCAGAGATCTACAGAATTGCCAACTTAAATTCAAATCACTCCTCTTGGATTTTAAATGAACTATAGTATGTATTCACTAGTTATATCACAAGAGGTGAATATTTTTTGACATTTTTGTATAAAAATTGCGCGAGACAAAAATTCATTAAAAATATCCCGACAGCGCAGCTGGAGGGATATTTTTTAAAAAGAATTTTTGTCGAGGGCTATTTTTACAGGAATTTTGCGGAAAAATGTCAAAAAATATTCAAAACAAGATATATACCTCGAGTGGTATATGGTCAGATTATATACCGAAAAAGACGAAAACATACAACGAAATGGAAGATTTTCAAAATAATTTATGTAGCTACATAATAATTTATATTTTTATTAGGAAGAACGGGCAAAACGAAATCGATTGAAATCCATGTTAATTAACAAAAATGTGACAACATTAAAAATTGGCTGTGGCAGGTGGGCCGGGGTATATTCACTCATGTCAAAAAATATCCAGTATAATTTGCTTCTGATTGTTCGCAAAATGGCATTTAATTGGTTAGAAACGGATGGAGGTATATAATCAACCATATCAATGATATGTATCTAAGTAATTAATTTTTGTATGTTGTCAAAAAAGTAACTTATGTTAAACTATTACTCCGGCCCAAATACTTTCTTTGGGTGTTTGGGTGCTACATCCACTGTGGGTTTTCTGTAGCCCAATACCGAATAATCTCCGTTGGGGAGAAATTTAGCTTCATCAGAAAAAGAAACTTTTTAAAAAAATGTCCCCTCTCTGTTATTTTTGTCCATTAGAATTTCACAAAATTGTCATTGTCTGACGCTATTTGCCATGCCTGGTATTGGGATTATCTTTAAAGGCTAGCAAAACATCTTGTTTCTTGTTTTCAAATTTGACTTTCCTACTATCTTGAATTGTATTGAAATCTCCCAACTGGAGTTCCATATTGATTTTTTCTCATTTAAAATGGTAAAATTTCACATTTTACAGCTTCTCCTGCTCTCCAATAAAGCTAATTCATAAGAAGCTATATGACAGAATCTTTTTGTAATCCCTCTGGTTCGTCTTTTTTTTTCCCTATTTTGACATTTTTAGTATAATCCTTTTTTTTTCAATGGACAGATCCTACTTTCCTCTTTTCTGGAATAGCTTGTAATTATTTCCGTTCACTATTTCTCGCATCACGAGCTTTTTTGAAAGCTATATCAGCAAAAGGATCAAACTTAATATTGTACTCACTGAAAATTGTTTTTCAATCATCTTCGCAGTTAAATTTCAATTTAATCGAACTGCATGTTTTTTATAATCTTCTCAATTCCTCTTTTTCATATTAAAGGCCCAATTCTTCAAAATACCTACCACTTGTAACTTGTAACGGTTCCGACAGTTTGTAATTTCGGACTTAACATCACTTGTAGACCGGTTTCGGCGTTTTTGCGCCTCATCAGCACAAGGTAGATGCTATTCGTCCAGAAGCTGTGAGAGCATAATGCTGGACTAGAGACTACGGTGATACCACACCAATACATGAGCCTGAGTAAAGGAAATGCTAAGAGTGCGATATAGAATTTTGGTTTGTGATTAGATGTGGAGATGTCGCTGATATCGCACTCTTAGCATTTCCTTTACTAAGCGAATGTATTGGTGTGGTATCACCGTAGTCTCTAGTCCAGGATTATGCTCTCAGAGCTTCTGGACGAATAGCATCTACCTTGTGCTGATGAGGCGCAAAAACGCAAAACCGGTCTACAAGACGCAAACCTATCTTAACAGATATACCAACCCCGTTTACTTTAGAAGTGTAATTCAATGTCTGTCGGGGCATATAGCCCGAGAAGTAGTTGTTGCTTCTTAGTGGACGGTCTGCTCTTTGGAAATTTATTTTTCTAATTTTGTAAAGCGTTTAATAGTATTGAACTATTATTTTTTGACGTCTATAGATCACGCTTTACTAATATGACAATTATTTACAGGTAACTGTAATTAAGTAAATAATTCATCGAACTCTCGTGTGGTATTCGATAGACTATATAAATAATTCATGATGAAATTAGCCAATAGAAATTAGGAATTGATCATAGTTACAGCGTATAGATAACCGACTACATGCTTCAGGACGTGGTTTAATCACTTCGGTTTTTCGGTGGTTCCAACAATGTGTATTGCGATAGTAATCACCTTTTGAAGTTTCTCAAAAAGTCAGGAAATGTTTAAAAATCGCAATAAATCGCTCACGTTTGGAAATGAGCTTATCGACAGATAATAATGCTTCATAAATTTTACGTTCAATATTCATACAAAATAAATTATTTATTATTATCGGTCAATTCATTATATAATCGTGACGAATACAACTCGAGCAATTGAAAATAATCCATTATTTTTAACTCGTAGCTCGACGTTATACTTGAAGAACTACTCGAGCTACACTCTCGTGATTTTTCGCAGATTACGTCTCGTTACTCGTAAAATAATCGATTATTTTCGAAGGTATTTTGATATTATAACTGATTATATAATCCATGATAAAATTAGCCAATAGAAATTACGAATTCATCAAATCCATGTGTAATGGATAAAGCGAAACCTTCGAGAATAGGCTTTATTAAGCAAGAACAGAGCTTGACACTAAACAGTGAACATTGACATTACAAAATGATAAAAGGTGTAACGATCTAATACATATAAATACATAGATATATAGTAAAAGTAGTACATTCTCCCCAGCTTTATCTTTCGACAAAATCTTCAAGGTATGCAGGAGTTTACCTTTTTCTAGTACTAGACTCCGTTTGCGCAGAAACCAAAATCGGTCTTGTTTATATCTGTCGCCTCGTAAAGACCGTTTCATGCCATTGGCGTCATAAACAATGATTAATGCCGACGGCCATTTTATTATTGACATTTGAGGTTAGGTTTGAGGCAATTATTTACTGTCAAATATTTTTGATTTTTAAATATTCTAAGACGTTAAGCTAAGTTATCTGTGAGTATTGTGTGTTTAATTTGATCCAAAAACATGCCTCCTTTTGGTGTTAAAGGAAAAATTATCCACAGTGAAGGCCGACAAATTCCTAAAAACGTTGCAACGTTTATCGAGTCCGGAAATGTGAAAACGTTACGCTACTGATTTGAAGTCGAATGTCAATTTTACAATATGGCGCTGGTTTTGACAACAAGTTCGCACATACGACTGCAACTTCAGGTGGGTTCCACTTACGTGAAACGGAGTCTACATCTCGTACTTTGAGGAATTTCAGTTTCGAAATAGTCGCTTCCTTCAAGGTCTTGAGTCGAATTGTAAATGTTTTCCTATTTATTAGAATCAAGTAGAGAACCACTTGTTTCAGTTGTTGTTTCGGAAGTTTCCGTTTCCAAGTTGCTATTTTGGATTGATTGGTCCAATGTAGTCTTATCTCCAAACGGTGCGAGATGTCTTAGAGAAACAGTTGCTTCACGTCGATCGTCATATTTTACAACAGCATACTTAGGATTAGCTTCTATCAAATCAACCTCTTCAACTAAAGGATCGTACTTAGAGTGCCTCACATGCTTCTTCATAAATACTTTGCAAGGATTCATTAGCCATGAAGGTAGAGCAGTGCCATTTGGTGATTTTCTGGGATGATGAAAACATTCTTTCATGCGGTGTAGTATTTGTAGCTGTGCGCAAGAGTGAACGAATAGAATGGAGAGCGACGTCAAGTACTTCTTCCCATTGATCAGTTTTGGAATTTCTCTACTTAAGGGCCAGAGAAATAGTTTTCCAAATAATTCCATTGTACCTTTCGGTCTGGCCACTACCTTCTGGATTATAAGCGGTAGTTCTGCTTGTGGGTATTCCATACGAATGTAAAAAAATTTTCAATTCATGAGACATGAAAGGTGCACCCTGATCAGAATGAATGTAGCCAGGCATGCCAAAAATTGAAAATAAAGTAGTAAAGCATTCGATTACAGTTTTTGCAGTCAGATTTCGGCATGGATAAGCAAACGGAAATCTAGTATATTCATCTATGATTGTGAGAATGTATTTGTTACAGGAAGTAGAGGGAAGGGGTCCTTTGAAATCTAAGGATAGCCTTTCGAAAGGTGAAGTAACCTTTATCAATTTTCCTTGAATTATTACAAACCTTGGTTTAATTTCTGAACATTCAGGACAAGAAGCTGTCATAACACGTACCTCTTCAATAGAGTAGGGTAAATTGCGAGATCTTATACATATAATATACCATTCGGGTAACTCCAGGATGGCATAGAGCTTGATGTAAATCAATTAAAGATAGATTGGTAGTAGTAGTGCAGCAAACTCTTGAAAAAGTATCAGGTACCACATTGTCAGTTCCTGGCCGATACTGAATATCAAAACTGTAACAGGATCATTCTAGACGCCCCTTATAATCTTTTCGTTTTTGATTTTACTGAAGTGTCGCATGTTAAACATGAACGATACCGATTTTTGGTTTTAAGTTGAAAATGTCTTCCAGTTAAAAAGTGGCGCCATTTTTTAACTGCTTCTATATAGCCTATAGCATATGCCTCTTTTTCAACTAAAGAATGATTTCTTTCTCTACTTGTAAATGTCCTTGAGAAAAATGCTACAGGTCTTTCTTCTTGACTGAGAGTCGCAGCAATAGAATGGTCAGAGGCATCCGTCTCAACTACAAGGGAAATTTTATCATCAATAGAAGTTACAGATGACAAGGCAATATCATTTTTAAGAATTTCAAAATCCTGAGCTAACGGATCAGACAAAGGGAAAGTTTTGATGGTAACTAATCGATGGATTTTTTCCTAAAAACGAGGAATAAATTTTGAATAGTGAGAAAACATACCAATATCTCTTTTAAGCGATTGAGAGTTTTGAGGTTTTGGCAGTTTTATTAAAAGTTCAAGTCTTTCAGGATCGGGTTTTGGAGTTTGATTTTCGATTAAATATCCAAGAAGTTTAATATATTTTCGTGAATACAAACTTTTCTTTTGATTAATTGTAAAATTGTACTTCTTTACAACTTGCATGAATTTGTTATGATTGTCATCATGTTGTGCTTAATTTTTTCCGCAAATAATAATATCATCCAGATATACATGTACACATTTTAGGTTTTCCAATTTTATAATATTATCTATCACCCTCTGAAAGCATGCAACTCTATTAGTGACTCCAAAAGGTATTCGTCGAAACTGATATAACTTTCCATCAGCTTCAAAAGCTGTAAAATGCTTTTCTTCTTCCCGTATTGGTACCTGGTGGTAAGCACTCTGGAGATCGATAGTACTAAATATAAAATATTTTGCAACAGTGCGGACTAGATTTTTCCCATTATAATAATGTTGTTATTGGCTAGAACGTATATGAATTACTGAAATTGGAAATTTCTACTGGTTTCGAGAAACGTCAAAAAATAATCGGGGAAATATTTCAGTATCTCTCGATCACATCGAAAATAAAATTAGTTTATATGAATATTTTGTTCAATAATTCTGATTTATTGTATGTTGTATTCAGTATTTTACTTTCATTGTAGATATGCCCGAAATTATTTTTTTTTTAATTTAAAATCACGTTTGAACATTTTACGTTACCAATGGCATACAAAGCCAACACATGATTTTAGTTTTCGTTTCATTAAACAAAAATGATTTTATTGTAAAGCATTTTTTGTTTACATAAATCGAACAGGAGAAAATGCATATATGCATGTATGTTACAGGATTTGCGACGCCGCGACTATATTCAATTATTGGAATTTGTAATAAACAATAAAATATTCAACATTTATTTATTGGATTCATGAAAATCTGTTAATAGAGCTTTGAATAGTTCAATATTTCATAAGTAATGTTCATGAAAACCACCACACCTTAAGCTTTTTATAACAAACAAAGTAACACATGAATATAGGGTGAGTCACTTTAGTCGCGACGGTCTATTATGTCTAAGCCTTGATAATTTTAACATTTTTGTCGATTCAGGGATAATCATGTTAGCGGTGGAGACAAAAGTGGCGTATCAAACATATATTTTTCAAATAGGACATCCCTTATGCATTTTTCAATTGTACCCGTTTAGATCTTTTGTGTCTCCTTGTTTTACTCTCTTCGATAAGATTAGATTAGATTGAATTACAAAGGGTTCTATTGGCCCGGTTGGTATTATTTATAAGATCTTTTTTGTATATACCCTATACATCTATATTTTAATCCAAGAGGTCTAGGCCTCTGAGAAAACCTATTATCCGTTTTGAAGCTAGGTCGGTAACCTGATTGGGCTATAAGTAGACCTGTTTCAGGTATTTAATGCGTTGGCGGATGAATTTGCAGATGTCTTCGCAGAATCTGCATATTTCAATGTCCTCCTTGTCAATCTTACAAAGATGGTACCTGAGTTGGCAGATTCCAGTCCGAATTCCTATGATTACCCTGAGATGAAATATCTGAAGCTCCAAGAGTCTTTGGCCTAGAGTATTTCTCCTGCAGGCTACACTAAGTTCGACACACAAGATGGTTCGAGTCAGATAAAAGGAGTTCAAGCTTCTTCTTTTGCTAGACCATCTATCAGCAATCTCATTCCTTCATACTCTGGCAAGCAAAGAAAAGTTACTTTGTGGTGGCTATCCAGCTGCTTGAGGGATTGTTTGCAGTTCCACACTATTTAAAACTCATAAGTTGTCGATTTTAAAGCAGCCTGGCTCTCAGATGCAATAAATATTTTGGCTGAGTAGAGGCGTCTTTTGAGGCACTCTTGAGCACAAAAATCTATTGCTAATCTGTCCTCTGGGAATATGTTGGAGTATTTTCCAGTGCTGTTAATACCTTAGTTTTAGGACCAGTGGCCCCTATTCCTGCTCCCATAATTATAGCGATTTCGTATTTTGTTTACTGATGCTCGTTGATAACAACGTATAACTTGAGTCCAAAATCCTGTTTCGCAGACATAACGTCCGTGGGTATCTTCAGGAATTGGAATGCTCCAGACCTTAGTATCTCCAGATCTCCTGTTAGATCACCGGGTTTTAAAGATTTAGCCCGTAGGTATTTTCCAGAGCGATCCTCCGATGTAGATTTAGTGGAGGAAGGTCAAGCATTACCTTCAAGGGCCATGGGCACGATCTTATAGCATCCGCGATTCCCATGCAGGCGAGTCGATGCATTTTTTGCAACTCTGTTTTTGTTCTTTGTTGTGTTGTTTTGTTCCACCAAACCAGCACAGCTCAGGTATAATTACCGTCCTATATCATTAGCCACTCATGTATCCAAAGTATTTGAAAAAATAATTGTAACTAGATTAACTTCTTATTTGCAGAAATACAATATATTGACGCCCAAATAATTTGATGGCTTCAGAAATATTGTATCAACAGAAGATGATATACTTTCTTTATTACATAGCATTTATTCATTCATTTATTCGTTTGGGTTGTGCTCAACACCCCAGACACTTGATCTGAATCTTTGTACCATTTCCCATGTTATCTACTTCCATTCCAGAAACTTCGTGTCTTCTATAAAGGCCACTAGTTTGACTGGTGAGATTTTCAGTAGTTGTAATTATTGTATTAATGCCTTCCCAAGGGGACCATGTCTCCCGATTTCAGCCTAAGAATTACCATAATTGCCTCCACCCTTACAAAAAGTTCCAGAGGAGGAAGTCCAATAAGGATTTCCATTGATGACGTCCCCGTGCTGTTCATTGCCCCGGTAATACCAAGAAGGGCTTGTCTTGGGATTTTAGTTAATAGGTATATTAACTGCAGAGGACACTTCTGTCCTCCATCAGACTATTATTCCATAGGTGATCGTTGGCCTTATCACAGTTGTGTAAAGCCAGTGAACCATTTCAGGTCGTATTCCCCAGGTTTTGCCCATAACTCTTTCGCATTGTCAGAAAAGTCTAGTCACACTGGTAGTAATTTTTTCCAGGTGTGCCTTCCAATTCAGTTTTGAATCAAGGGTCACTACCAGATATTTAACTTCTTTGAATATTTCTAGTTCTTCTTCGAACATCAGTACTCTATCCTACTATTATATAGCATATACAATGCTTTGGAGCGAGGAGCACCCTGCTTATGCATATTTCTTCACCTCTCTCAGGCCCTTGACACTATAAGTTATGAGCTACTTCTACAGTCACTTGAAGATATTGGAATTAGAGGAATATGTCTCCACTTATTTATGATATCAGACTGTAGAAAGGACTGATGGGACAAGTGGTAGAGACCGGATTCGATGGGGGATCCTGCAGGGAACTGTATTAGGTCCAATACTATCCAATATACAGAGCATTTCAATGAAAACTATCCACCCCACATAATTATGATGGCATCACTTTTATGATAAAATGAAAAAACACGTCAAAAATATATAAAGGGGGACTCCCAACTGATTGACTTTCCACTTAATTATGTATTATACATTTTTGTAACTACAACAATGCAATAATGTATAGGGTGTTCCATTTAAAAAATTGGGAGTGGTGACCATAGGGAAAAAGGAAAGGGGTTAAAGTTATAACGTCTACATACATATAAGCAAAAATACGTCCTCCTTCATATGATTTTTGGCGTGTTTTTCATTTTTTCATAAAAGTGACGCCTTCAGAATTATGTGGGGTGGATAGTTTGCATTGAAATGCTATGTAGGGTAAAGTCAGGTATGTTTGTGATATGGGTAAATTGGTGATAGTTTCCTTACAATGTATCAATAACTTTCCTATTCACGGGGACTCCTCGAATCGTGTCCGTCAGTTCTGTGGAATACTCCCTCCATGCTACATGTTCTCCTGCACGCCTCGCTTCATTTGTTTACGTCTAGGAAAACTTTTCGTTCTTGCCGGTAAATTAAGTGGTTGAATTTGACAATATTCATAATATGAATTGATTACATTTGTAGTAGGCAGAACATTGAAAGGTAAGAGTTTGTTTCTGTATTATCCTTTAGGGAAGATGCTACTTTTTAAGGTGGTACAATCATATTGAGCTTAAAATATTATTTGAATTTGTTAAGCCGTAAGTTATTAGGCCATTTTCTTAGCAATTTTGCATGGAAAACTGTGAGGTTAGGACAGTGACTTTTAAATTAAACTGTAACTATGCTTCTTAGTGGACTTTAAAAGGATTTGATCGTTTTAGACAAAAGTATATTTTTGAAAAATATAATTATATCTCAATTCCAGGATATCACCAACATACCTAATCACCAAATTACCATCAGATAGCAAAAAAATGCCGAAAGAGAACTACACAAATTATCAAAAGCAAGATAAAGTTCGAGCAGCCCAAATGGTCCGTGAAGAGGGTGTGTCTATATACAAAGCATCGAATGAAATGAAAATTGCTTGAAGAGATATTTAGGTAAGACTGAAAATGCAGAAGGTAATCCGGTGATTCACGATTTACCAAAGTTGGGAAGACCATTTGCTCTACCGGCAGACCTAGAAGTCCGTATATTCAATTATATTATTGCCATGCAAGAATTAGGTTTGGTCTTACTGTCCAGAATATTAGAAAACTAGCGTTTTCAGTTGCAAAATCGGTTGATCGAGAACATTTTTTCATGGAGGATAATGAAATAGCTAGCAAGTGGTGGTGGACAAACTTCAATAAAATATATGGGCTAACATTACGTGTGCCAGAAAACTTATCAGCATATCGAGCCTCCATGGCAAATCCTACTATGCTTGCTGATTTCTATAAAAAATTAGAAGATCTTTTTACAAAATTAGGCATAAAAAATACGCCAGGCAGAATTTGTAACTGTGATGAAACGGGGTTGTCTTTGGTAGTAAAACCCAGCAAAGTTGTGTCGGCCTTAGGCAAGCGTTATGTTTAAAAAAGGACTTACGCAGACAGGGGAGAAACAACTACCGTTCTTGGATGTATTTGTGACAATGGCTCTTTTATACCACTGCTAGTAATTTTCAAAGGTGTGCGTTGGAATTCCGATCTAGCCCGTGGAGCCATCCCTGGCTCATTAGTAAAACTGTCACCAAAAGACTGGATAAACTTCGACATTTTTTTGGAATGGTTCCAATTTTCTATTATTTGCATACCAAAAGAAAGACCCGTAATTCTTCTAATGAGCTCTCATGCTATTTGTCTTTGGCTGTCTTAGAACTAGCACAGCAAAATTATATTCATCTCTTCACCTTCCCAGCACACACAAGCCATCTTCTTCACCCACTTGATGTAGGCGTTTATCGTCCTTTAATATCTTGGACCATTTGTTTAAATTATTACATGAAAGAAAAAAACGGTGAAAAACCCAGCCGTTATAATTTCAACGAAATTTTTTCTGTAGCAATGATTAAAAGTTTTACCCTCGTTAATATTGGACACGCCTTCCGGAAAAGTGGAATCCGTCCTTTGAATAAAGATGCTATCTCGTCTGAAGCTATAGCCCCATCAAAGTTAACGGAGACTGTTTTAGATGACCAATCCGTCAATAGAAGTGGTGATATAATTTCTTCTGATTTCCCTTTGGAAAAACCCACCATTGACAATTCATTTTTATTGCCCTCTACAGCGAGCAAAGTTTTACCACGGGCTAAAACCAGAGACTCCAGTGCAAAATGGCTTACTGATCCTGACTCATCAGCACCACCACAACCAGGACCTTCAGGATTGGTAAGCTTCTAACACGAAAAAATGTGCTTCGAAAGGAAAGTCCAAAACAAAGGGCAAGATAAAAGACAACGATGACGATTGGCATTGTGGTGTCTGCGGAATCAGTTACCGAGAAGATTCGAAGGCCAAAAATGGCGCGTTATGGGTTCAGTGCTCCTTTTGTCGCGTTCCGTATCACACAAACTGTCAAACGAGACTTGACGATGAAGACGTCTTTATGTGTGACGGTTGTGATGAGTATGCTTCAGACGACTTAGAATAATAATTTTCTTGATTTCTAATAAGTTAAATGTTTGTTTTGTAATATACCAACCAAAAGGCATTTTTTTCAAATGTACTTTTCTGTCAAAAGTAGGTAGGTAGGTCAAAAAAATTATATATCTTCAGGAATTCAAATTTCTCATGTTCAATTGAGAAGATCACCTTTCTTTACCCTATATATCAATGACCTTTTTAGGTTCAAACTAAGAAAGTTGCCATAGGTTTTGCTGATGATTATGAAGGAGCTGATTGGGACAACCTAAAAACTTTAGCCGAAAAGGACTTTTCAAATATAAAATGACGGTTAGATTCTAAGCTATTAACATTGAACTTTGACAAAACTTATTATCTTCTTTAAGTTGTAATGTGATTGGACTACCGCAGTATAAATCAATTATTCTGCCCGAATCAAACCACGTTATACACAAAATTAAATACCTTGGTATTTATACTGATTGCCATTTGAGATGGGACTACCATATACACACTATGTCGTTAAAAAACTTCAAGGTATCTTATATACATTTAGGTATTTGAAAAAATATTCACCATCCCAAACTCCCAAACACTTATATCATTCATTCGTTGAAAGCCATTCAAAATATGGAATAGTGGCATGGGGTAGTGCTACTGATACGCGAATTAACCAGACAGAAGCTACATTCATGAAGCAAATTATACAGCTCAAATCTATTATACCAGGAATGTAATATTTTGGATGTCAGACAACTTTACTTCTTATGCTCGAGTGTAAAAAACTCCAACAGAACCCATAAATTAACAAGCCACACCTATCACACAAGAAATAGATCATTACACATTATTCCGACCTTCCCAAAAAATATTTAATATTATTCTTGAGACAATTCGATCCACTAAAGTACTTCCCAAATTCAAAAGACTTGTGAAAAAGTTCCTGTTCGAAGTACCAAGAAACCTCATATCCAATATTTTTTAATATCAATACTTCCTTGAATTCCTCAGTGTTATTATTTATTATGTTTTACTAGTGTATTTTCATCCATTTTATTTATTCATCTGTTTTATTAATTTTATCTATTGCATTCCATTAATTCTCAAAACAAGTGCTTGGCACTTATTGAGTATCAATTTAATCTTATTTTATCCTGCGGGACGTCCATGAATCCTTCGTTGCTTTTGATGATCCTGAGGAGAGTTACGGAGAATAATAGTTCATTTAATCCCATCCCTCGAAGAAATTTCGAGATACTCACTGGCGTCAGGTTAGACAAATATATCATTTGTAGCCAGCAGTCCCAGTTTTTATGCCCTGATTCTGTATTGCCATGAGTTCCGCAAGTATGTAGATTTGGGTTTCTCCTTCTATTCCACATAATTTACATTCTTTCTTCTTCGTTAATTTGATCCATTTTAGGTACCCATTTAGGCGGCAGTGTCCTGTTATGACACATGTTAAAAGTCTGCAGTATCACTCTGGCTTATGCAATCTTTCGAATAAACCTGATCGTAATTTTCAGGAGTATCTAGCCCTGCTAGATTTACCCAATGGTACCCTTTCTCCATCCAATTTGGGACCTCCTGTACAATGGAATTCAAAAGTTTCATAAATAAGGCCACAAATAATTTTATTCCATAAGTGGTTTTAATACTGTGAAAAATAAATATCCAATAACTTTGACGTCTCATGTATTTTTGAAATCAATAGGTATTTTACATCTGTTTATTTTTTGCTTCGTAAACACAACCAAATCCATTTATCACTTTCACGCTACCTGAAAAAAAATTTTTTTTAACAATATTTCAGAATAAAAAAATGCAAATAAAGTATTCCCAATTGGAATTCTAGTAGCTTTCCATCCCCATTCATTCACCTATCTGAAATCCAATTAACAACGAAAAAATAAACGCAAATAATAATTTAATCCTAAATGCAATATCCCTAAACATCAATAGTTCAAATCAGTTCAAACTTGTTTCATTTTTATTGAAAAAAAATGGATTCAAATTACTGCTACAGCAATCCATATGGCGTGCCGTTTTGGTATTTAATAACATCGTTAAAAAAAGTAAAATGAAAATATCTTTCCTTTCAAAAACTTTAATTCTGTAATTATTCTGTCGAAGAATTAAAATTAGGTATTTCATAATTTCAATACACGTCTTTCTATCGTGAACAAGATAATAAAAATTGTCGATTTGAAATTATTAGAATCATAATGGAGAATCAATAATTAAAATTATGAAATAAAAATTCGAATTCCTATTAAGTATTGAGATTTTGCCTATTGTATTTTGATGTAAAATTGTAGGTAACTCTCAATACATAATGGAAATTGAATTTCTATCATGTTGTTCATAAGTTTAATTATTGAATTTCCATTATGTTTTTCATAATTTTAATACACGTATTTCCATCCTATAACAGAAATTGCCGATTTAAAATTATAAAAAGCATAATGGAAATGCAAGTATCAAAATTATGAAAAACATGTAACATGTCTATCGACCTGTTTCGATTTTACAGAATAAATCCTTTTAATTAGCGCTCGTCGTCACTAGCCACATCCAATTATAGTTCTGTGATCCCAAACTCTTCTACCCCGAACGTAAGACAATTGACGTTTGCCAACGGACACTTCCATTTTTTGCACACCGCCACGTTAAACACCCCTTTTTGTTAACGACCACCGAAGGGGACACATCTTTCGCTATCTTTCATATATTAAGTACCTATCTTATGAATTTTGCTGTGGTAAGTTCGAAATCATAATTTATAATTAATAAGCTTCTTCTAAAGTACTGTCTGATATAATTTTCGTATGCATTCTTTATTTTTTTACAGACATAGACGAAATTAAATTCAACACGTGGTCATAAACTGTTCTTTTATACTAATATGGTAGTTTTAAGTCAAATATTTTTTTATAATTCACTGTTTTACTTTTATACAAATATTTTCAAGCTCTCTCAGTTGCGAAATAACTCTTTTAATTATAAAATAGCAATTTTATAAATTACCGGTAACCTATAAAATATTCTTTCGTAATGCCAGTGCCGGTTCCATATATTTCCTAAGCACGATATTTTTTCATATAACTAAATAAATAACTTTTTGCTATCATAAGTTTCTTTCGGATCATTAGTATATTTTTTTATTTAGCCGATAATTGCTATTTTTACTGTTTTAACATGGAACATATAATGTTGGGAACCTTTCAGTAAATTAAATCAATTTTTTGACTTTCAAATAACTGCCTTCCTTTTCTTTAACCTGAAAAGCTGACCAACATAATGTGCCATAACATTCAAGTTCCTACATATCCCTGATCCACTTGTACTTCTAGGTAAGCACAGCCCCTAGGCTAGTATATAACTCAAGAATACAACCCTAGGCTAGGATATAACCCAAGAATTTAACCGGAGAATATAACCCCAAGAATATAGCCAAGGATAGAACCCCCAAACTACCGCCCTAGAACAGAACTCATCAGTTCGGATCAAGACCTGACTTCTTCTCCAGGAAACCACTTCATCTAAGCTAAGTACCTATAAAAGTACAAATTCCTCTATTAAATTCCGTTGTTCATTTCCTGTGGCAGAATAAATTGTAAATTTGTTTTTAATTCTTTTTTTATTAGAAATCCTCAACTATAAAAGTTGAGGGAGATACCGCCCGGGGTCACTTTTCTTTATTAACTTTTATCTAAATTCTACAAGGCGTTTCTACCTTTTCCGCCTTAGTTTTCTTAGTATTTTTATCGTTAAAAAGGTAGTGGCGCCCTCAATTTTTACAACCCTTCTGTTATCCTTGTGCAGCATGAACTTGGGGTCGAATCACCCTTGATAGGAGTCTCTAGCCGGAGCCCTTCGAGCTGGTGCCCTGTGAGGTACAGCATTTACCATTAAAAATTGGCGCCCAGCTAAAAGCATACTTTTACCGTTACAAACATAATAGAAATTCAATTTCCATTATGTATTGAGGATGTCGATACTTTAGTAATGCATGTATCCGAAAGTGCGAAACTGGGTGTATAGTTGGCAACACCGCTAACAGTTGTCTTTTACGCTCGGGCAATTGGAGTATGTGTATATTATCTCTGATTGGAGTTCACAGTGGCATTGTACTGACCAAGTAGGTTATTTGTGGTGCTGACTCCCAGTGCTGTTACTACAGCAGTGAATGGCACTTTAAAAAAAATATCAAACAATGAGGTGAACAAATAACCACAAAATGACGTTAGGTTAGTTCTACTCTCATTCAAATAAAAGGACGGGGGTGCCTCTGTAGCCGGCGCCTGGTACTTAACAACGATAGGATGATAGCCGGCAGCTACCTTGTCAGGTCAATCCTGTCAATTTTCTTTTATATATTACAATTGACAGTTTTGCAGTGGTGGTTATAATTATTGTTGTTAAACTTCTAAGGAACTCATCAAAGTGTTTACCTTCTAATTTATATGCAGAGATCGTTCTGTATTGTAGAGTGGGAAGGGCGACTTTAGGCCCACATCACTTAGGCTACATGTGATCCATTGTACATCCTTCCGAGGAGTTGTCCTCCTAGGTCATCGTCCATCCTCTTTTCTGGAAGGGGGACAGGACAGGATACATATCCTTTATATCGGCAGGTGTAGGCCAAGACTCACCGAACACACACTCTCTTATTGACGATAACTCCGGGCACTCACATAAGACATGCCTGACAGTTTCATCTTCTTGTTCACGCATTCTGCATAGAGGTGTGTCCACTAGCCCCATAGTATGGAGGTGTTTCCTTAGTTGACAGTGGCCAGTCAGAAATCCTACTGTAAAGCGTAGGTTTTTCCTGGCCATCGCCAAATATTTCTTCGGCGCCAACTTCCCAGGGTCGCCTAGGGTGATCCTGGCCAGACTGCATCCTTTGATTTCATCCGATCTCTTTAGGGATTGAGCATGGGTGTAACGCTTGGCTAGTTCCGCAATTGTCAGGCCTTAGGTGTCACTGGATCCTAAAATTTGTAGTCCAACCGCTTCACTGGCAAAAGAATCGGCAATGCTATTACCTTCACTCCTGTCGTGCCCATTAACCCAACTCAGGATAATATTGTTATCTACCGAGGCGTAAGCTAAATCTTGTTGGCACTCTAATACTAGCCCTGATGTAACACGTTGTCTGTTCAAAGCTAATAGAGTTTGTCTGCAGTCAGTGCAGATTGTTATGTTTTTGCCAGAAATTCCTTTTCTGGTTAGTTCTTTTGTGGAAATTGAGATATGAGCCAGTTCTGCTTGAACCACGCCTGGTATTTTTTCCCATTCCCCACTTAATTCTTAGGCTAAGTGATCTGGAGTAAACTCCACATCCTGAGCCTTCTTTGGTTTTTGAGCTGTCTGTATATATGCGTATTGCACTTGCAACATCCGACTCTGTGTTCTGTTTTATTTGTATTTGGTAGGATTTATTAAACACAAACTTGGGTTCAATTGCATCATTGGCCGCCTGCAGCAGAGGTAGCGCAATAAGCGCTTCTCGCCATAGGCTTAGCCTCAATGGACCCACTCCTACTTCGGGATTTACACCTGCCGTACGCAATCGTAACATGGCCAATAACGCAACCTCTTTGACGTACAAGTCCAGAGGGGTCAGACCAGTAATTGATTCCATTGCCGCTGTTGGTGTTGTTCTCATGGCTCCTGTGATGTTTAAACAAGCCATTCGCTGTATTTGATATAATTTTTGGATGGACGTTGCTTGTAGAAACTTCATTCCCCATGCAATGGCTCCGTACGTTAGCATAGGTCTTATGATTGCAGTGTAGATCCAGGTGACCACACGGGGTTAAAGACCTCACGTGCTTCCCACTGTCCTCCGACATTGCTCATAAGCCACACATGATCTTTTTGCTCTGCTCTAAAGGTGAGAGTTCCAAGTTAGCTTCCTGTCGAGGGTAATACCAAGGTATTTCACCTCTTCAGAGAAGTTTTAAGCCCGATAATCCTCTTTTCCTGGTGAAAAGGACCATCTCAGTCTTCTTGGAATTTATCGACAGTGAGTGTTCCTTACGCCATGTTCCTATTAATTTGAGCCCATCCTGCGCTCTATCGCACAGTGTGTCCACAAATTTTCCGGTCTGCAAGATAACTATGTCATCTGCGTACGCGATTGTGTAGAATCCATTATTGTTGAGGTGATTAATCAGGGTATCCAGGAGAATGTTCCAAAGAAGGGGTGATAAGACCCCTCCCTGCGGACATCCCCTCATGACCAGTCCCCTCACTATGATGTCTTCTACATTGATACTTATTGCTCTACTAGAAATCATTTCAAGCATCCATTCTCCCACTACCAGGGGTACATTCCTGGAGTGCAGAGATCGTTACAGCTGAGCATGATTTCTTTATCAAATGTTGAAATTCCTCCGGTCAGGGTTCGGGTCAAAAAGTAAGAGGAAGTGAATTGTATAATTAAAATAGTTTCAAAGATGTAAAGTTTAAAAAAAAATGTGAAAACCGTAATGAATCGTATTTTATTTAACTATACAAATCTTAGTTTTACTCTTCACATAATGGCATCTTTTCAAAAGTAAACTTGCCGAAAATAGCTACATGGCTACACACATGTGTTTTGTAGATTTTTTTTCCATGAGTTACTATACTCACCTAAAATTTTGCTGGTTACGAATACTGTAGCTAATGCAGACTATCATCATCGAAGCCGACACCGGCTACAGAGACATCAATTTTAAACAGTGTTGTCGGTAATACATTTAATATCCGATATCAAGACGAGACCTTATTTTCCCAACCGGCACCTCCCACTATTTAGAATTTCTGTCAATTTTTTCAAAGTCATAACCTTATTTTTTCTTGGTTAAAATCGATTCATTGGTTAATTTATCGAGAATGGCAGGGAAAATTATTGAAGAAGCTATACAGTGTTGCAAAAATGGCTTCTTCAATCATTTTCCATGTCCTTATCGATAAATTAATCATACTAATAAGCCACTAAAACTTCCATGAACACAAATGTTATATTTCATATTTCCAGATTACTATATTCATTGGACAAGACTCTAATAAATATGTCAAGACCCATTAACAAATCACTCACTTCGCTTGGCAACCGAAGTTTGTTTATATCACCCCCTCGTGACACGTGCAGGTGGTCAGAATTAAAGGAATGGGTTGGTGGTGCTGAGAGGTAAAGTGGGCTGTTTAAAATGGATCATTTTGGCAGTTTGACGTTAGTATAAAAAATAGCTGTCAAGAAATGAAAGAGTAAATCCAGATAGTACGTTATCGCTGAGTTTTATTATAATATTATCTCTTTCATCGTATACAAACAAAGTTTGTATCATTGAATAGATTCTTTCGATACCGTTCAAAAGAGGTGTCGCTTGCCATAAGGGTTCAATGAACTTGTAACGTCAACTTTGACGAATACGTGATCTATCATCACTAGTAGGGAACCTTACAACCATTAATATTCAGTTTCCAAATTTCGCTATTTTATGTATAATCGTTCCAAAGATAAGAGGGGGGAAGGGAATTTTTAATAGCACTGTATAAGCTCCCTTTGACTGGATCTGTTCTATGAACACACGATTTTTTTTTCGTTAGCTCTACAGCTACAAGGCTACCACCACCTTGGAGCTTCTTGCAAATCTAAAGCCAGGGCCACTGCCATGAAGACAAAGCTTCTTATACGCTAAAAGGCTAAATCACATCCCAGATCTTCTGAGATGAGTTTATTCGTCTCATCCCTTTGGATATGAAATTTGTTCGCTGCTATTATTATTTTCTTCTAGTGTGGATAATTTGTGATAAGCTTTTTCTCCAGTTATTAGGTTGGGTTGATGACCACGTTATTAATTTTGAATTTAATACACGCCCTATCCCTCGGACCTTTAGGAATTATAGCCTCCGTTTTTTGGAAGGCTAATTCCAGATCGTTGTTCCCTACCCATCTTGTAACCGCTAGTTCATGGTTAACATTTCTTATAAGACCCCAGTTTGTGTCTTCTTCAACTAACAGGGCCAAATCGTCCGCGTATGCGATCGATTTGACTCCCTTCTTCATTGGTCTCTCCAGAACTTCGTTGTACAGAATGTTCCACAAGGTAGGTCCGAGAACTGGTCGTACAGTTCTTTTTCTTTCTCGTTACGTTGATAGTCCGTTCTGAAAGGTAATCTTTTATCATGTAAGCCAGGTATTCTGGGGTTCTGATTTTTTGCAGGTTTTTCAATATCCGATCCCAGTTCGTAGTGTTAAAGGCATTTTTGATGTCTAGCAAAACTAGCACCACCCCCCTACGTTTACTTTTCCTTATAGCCTCCTTGATGCTTTTTGCGGCGTCGATTGTTGAACGCCCCTTCCTAGAACCGTATTGCAAATCTGCTATTGCCCCCTCATCTTCCAAAACACGTCCCAATCTTTTTTTTTTATTAGTATCTCAAGATATTTCATATTACATTGGTGATCAGTGCATATAAGATGCTAAGCCTGCTCACTGAATAACACTATATATTATGACTATTCACGTGTCAATACTTGACATACTTTTAGCTTACATATTGATAACTGGGCCCGTATTTTTGACTGAGGGAGTGAAGCTTCCCGAGAGAACAGATATTTTGTTTTTGTCACTGCAGTGGAAGGAGGAAATCTCCGTGACGGTCAGTATCAACTATTTATATTCGACGTCATCATGTCTGTTTACATATTGATTATATCTAAGTCCTGTTTGTTTGAATCAATAGTTATTGACCTACTTATTGATCAAAGCAAATATATGACACGTGGTGTTGCATGTATTTGAATAAATACATTACAAATTAATTAATTTGAACAAACATGTTCAGGAATAATTTGTTTTCTCAGAAAAATGTTCCAGTTATATATGATTTTATCACTTTTTGCTTTTTGTTAGTTATCAGGTTCGTTCCAAATGGAGATAGAACCGTTCTAGGTATCGTTCGCGCAAGTGCTGTATTTCTTTCGCGTTCCAACTGATTATAGTATCGTTCTTGGGACGGTACAAAAACTACCTTCTCGAAGGGGTGATAAAGTTGATGTGTCCATCCCTAGTTTGAGTTTGCGCACTACACAGTATTCGATACGATTCCAGAACAGTTCCTAAAGGCCAGTTGGAACAAACCTATTACTGGAGGTGGGATTTTTCACTATTCGGCATTCCATCGCGCGGCAACTGTTCACGCTACTGCGGTGTGGCAAATATCGCAAACCATATCTTTTCACTGACAGGCAAGCATACAAATAGTGCTATTGCTGCGATTTTGTGAAGCTCAGTGTACTGAAAGTTCTTCAAGCATTGTCTTTAGCAATCTTATATTCCTCAATTGTTATTTTTATTTTCCAAAAAACAGGAAAAGGAAACTATTACTTCAGTGGCTTACCGCAGAGATTACTTTTTTTGCGACGTCGCAGTGCCGATGCCGCATACCGCTTGATTAAAAAACAATTCGATTATTTAAATTAGTACCGCACAGCGCTGCCACCCTCCTCATCACCTGATAGTTGATAGTCTGACCATAATAAATAGTGGGGTTGAACAATGTGTTCACTACATTACAATTATGATTGTACAAGTGAGAAGGTTTTTCCATCTGTTCACTTTCAGAGGTCGAAGGTAATAATTTTTATCCTAGGTTATGAAAATTTAACACCCTGTATAACGAAATGCAACGAAATAAAATCTAATTTTTTTACTCACCTCCATTTCTCTGATCTTTATGCACCATGACGAGCGCAAGTTTGGGAGCATCCTCCTGTATTTCCGCTTCTCTGACGGCTTCGTAAAGAGTAAACATGGTTGCCAAACAACGCAACGTTATTTTGCCTTTGACGAATAGGTCTGGGCGCGTTTTTATGGAAAATGTTGACTGAGTGGTTTCGAGGCCTGGTAGGGCGTCGAAACGAAAGATTGACTTCACGATTTGGACGTCGGCATCAACGTCTGGGGCTCGGTACACGTCTTTGAAGTCGACGTCATTGTGATATTGGCTGAAGTGCATCTGCAAACGAAATGAATTTTTTTTTATTCAATTTCATTCAATTGTAAATACTGAACGTGTCTCAATGGTGTGCGTTATTTAGATTATAGGTTATATAGTTATAGTTATATAGTTATAAAGTGGAGTATTAGTCTGATACCCAGTTGGTGCAGCATTACGAATTTTTTATTTCATGAAAAAAATTAAGGTAAATATGAAATTTCTTTCAAATAGGGTCATTACGCAGTCACTATGTCGGAAATTTTAGTATGTTTCTAGTCTGAAAATGTGAGAAAGGCAGTCAGCTCCTCGCCGTGCACAAAAGCTCGGCCTTTTGCAGCCTTGAGTCTTGAGCCCACACCTATACAACATGTAACCGACAAGCAGAGGTTCACCAGGTGGCTACGTATTCACAGAAAGTTACAGATTTTGGAGAAGCGATGTCATTAGTCCGTATGTCTTTGGAAACGATGCTGGTAATGCCATCATTGTCAACGGCGAGTACTACAGAACGATTACAATCGATTTCGTCTGCATCATATGGTTACAGTAGCCACACATCAAATGATACTATTAGCATTGTTCATCATCAAATCAAGGGTATGGTTATTTCTCGCAGGGGTGACGTGAATTAGCCACCAAGATCATGCAGTATGACTTCGCTTAACATTTTCTTGTGTGGTTTTTTAAAGTTTTATGCCAATAAGCTGCAATTAAGCTGCTTTCGAAGTCAATACAACACAGGGCATTGCTGAAATCAAGCCGAATCATTGCGACAATTTTGGATATACATTTTAACAGCTTGGGAAAAACAGCGTTTTATATTTATTGTCAAACTCTGTCATATCTTATGTTAAATTGAGGAACATAATGATAGGCATGTTAGGTGATACATTTTCATTGAAAAGCCACAACAAAACAACGTGTTGGTTGTTGTGTGATGGAACTGGAGGAAACACTATCATCCCTGCGGTGGGACCTCATAATAGATGAACTCCTGGAAAACGGAACAGTGAAGAGGTATGCATTTGGTCAGTCAGTTAACAAACCTCTAGGAAGGAAACCATCTGTGCCAGTGGATCAGCGCTAGTTTGGAAAAAGGGGTAATCATATCATTCATTGGCGATACCACCCTCATAGCTAGAGCAGGCAGGGGCTGCCCGCAAGGAGGGGTGTTATCATTGAAGTTTTCGACAATGGGGGAGGAAAAACCACAACCCTCCCAATATATGGAGGATCTGAGATTTGGCATTTGAAGTACATGGGTCCCATATTTATCTTATCTTATCTAGCCAGGAAGTCGAGTATCTGGGAATAATAATGTATATATAATAATAACTAACATAGAATTCACAACAACTAGATGGTACAAACAAAAAAAGGAAAAATTGCCCTAATGACTACCAGACGGATGACTCATTCGGACTGAATCCACGGAACGTACACTGGCTGTATACAACTGTGGTAAAATCCATGGTTACCTGAATAGTGAGATATTAAACTCAAGTAGGGGTCAAATGAAGACATCAGTGACAGGATTACTCACTGGTCCAAGGAGGAACTTGTGGAGAGCCTGAAAGGAACAATTAGTCAACACATAAACCATGCAACCAAGGGAACAGATAGTCAGGAGGCTGAAGGGCCGAGCCTTGATTGGCTGTACTGATTAAATCAATCAATCATGTCTAAACAATGGTTGACAAAATCCTTTGTTTTTATTGAAGACCCAGATTTCAGTTTTGATGTATTGACTGTCTAGACTCCATGATCCGCCGGTTTATTTCTTGGATTTGGAATTTTTTGTACTAGTCAAGACCTTTCATTTTATTTCCATATTGAGGGAGTTGTGAAAAAATATGTGTTTACTATATTTTGCGGCGGCTTCCTGCTTGAATTTATAATGATACTGAATACTCATAATTGCATTGTCATGAGACCTAAATGTATGTACTTTTTAGATTCACTGAAAGGGGGTGAAAGACACAAAGGAGACAAGTTTAGTAAAAAAATCGGTTTATTTTAAAAAAATGTAGACTCTCTTGTATATTTAGGTTTAAGATTCTATAGTTAAATGGTAGTGGAACTATTATTGTTATTATATAACTCATGTTCTAGTGAACCAATACAATCCTCGAATTTCCCTTAGTTACGACATATTGATAAGTGAATATACCCCTTGACGTCGTGATATAATCGTTTTGGTGTTTCGCCTCCTGCCATATTGTGATCATTTCCATAGTAACGGGCAAGCTCAATGGAATGTCAGTTAATTCTACTACAAATTCCGAAAACAACAATACATCAAATATGTATTATAATAATTGTACCTTCAATATTAATATTAATCAATAAAAAAAATTATAATATTATTCGTTATATAATAGTAACGAATACCAACTCGAGCATAGACAATATTTTTCGATTATTTACCTCTTCACTCGACGTATTTCGCAAAACACCACTCGAGCTGCGCTCTCGTGATGTTTCGCCAAATACGTCTCGTGACTCGGTGAATAATCGAATATTGTCTATGCTCTTGTGATATTATAACTGAATATATTTTAAACAAATATAACTAACTTGTTTTATTAAAACTTATTAATTAACTTATTTTCAGTCAAAATGACGTGTGTCAACATCAATCATCTTATGACACTAACAACTTAGATGAAACTATTTATTGTTTTATACGATTAAATCGAACAGTTACCATGAATTCCAACACGTCCCTTTAAGCGCATAAAACATTAAACCCAATTAAAGTAAAACAGTTAACTTCAAACCCAATCCCTCTGTACACAATCTGTGTTTGGGAACTGGTAAAGATTTAGTACATATGTCTGCAATCATGTAGTAGGCATATATGAAAGATTAATCTTCTTGTTAACAATCAGCTCTTTAACATAGTGATATCTAACATCGATATGCTTTGTACGCTTATGGTAACCAGAACTTGTTGCTACTTTCTGAGCAGATTGATTGTCGTTATATAACCTAACAGATTCCTCTTGATTCATATGAAGTTGTTCAAGATTCATAAACTCATTGATTAAACTTTTAAGATATACAGCTTCCTTAGCAGCTTCTGCTATAGCCATATACTCCGCTTCAGTGGATGACAGTGCGGTACTTAATTGTCTACGAAATCCCCAAGAAATAGCACCATTTGCAGATTTAAAGACAAAATCAGTAAAGGCTTTCTATCTGAAGCCCAATCGGCATCGACAAATCCTTCTAGATCGAAATGACTTCCACTGTACGTAAGACATAAGTCCTGAGAGCCTTTTAAATACCGAAGAATCATTTTCGCTGCATTCCAATGTTCCAATAGATTTAGCCTCTGTCATGCCAAAATTTGAAAGAATAGATGTGCTATACTACTTTTGACTCAGTTTTATCTCATTATTCAATTTAATTCTCTCTATTTTGATTCCAAGAGCTGAAGAAATAGGTCCAAGTTCTTTAATTTTGAATGTCTTTGAAAATTCAGTTTTCAGAAGGTTGATCATATCAGAATTATTGTAGAATACGGAAAAATCGTCTACATATAAAGCAATAAGAAACAACATTCTTCTCTTCCGACTTTAAAAATATACATGGTTCCCATATTTATCTTATCTTATCTAGCCAGGAAGTCGAGTATCTGGGAATAATAATGTATATATAATAATAACTAACATAGAATTCACAACAACTAGATGGTACAAACAAAAAAAGGAAAAATTGCCCTAATGACTACCAGACGGATGACTCATTCGGACTGAATCCACGGAACGTACACTGGCTGTATACAACTGTGGTAAAATCCATGGTTACCTGAATAGTGAGATATTAAACTCAAGTAGGGGTCAAATGAAGACATCAGTGACAGGATTACTCACTGGTCCAAGGAGGAACTTGTGGAGAGCCTGAAAGGAACAATTAGTCAACACATAAACCATGCAACCAAGGGAACAGATAGTCAGGAGGCTGAAGGGCCGAGCCTTGATTGGCTGTACTGATTAAATCAATCAATCATGTCTAAACAATGGTTGACAAAATCCTTTGTTTTTATTGAAGACCCAGATTTCAGTTTTGATGTATTGACTGTATTGACTCCATGATCCGCCGGTTTATTTCTTGGATTTGGAATTTTTTGTACTAGTCAAGACCTTTCATTTTATTTCCATATTGAGGGAGTTGTGAAAAAATATGTGTTTACTATATTTTGCGGCGGCTTCCTGCTTGAATTTATAATGATACTGAATACTCATAATTGCATTGTCATGAGACCTAAATGTATGTACTTTTTAGATTCACTGAAAGGGGGTGAAAGACACAAAGGAGACAAGTTTAGTAAAAAAATCGGTTTATTTTAAAAAAATGTAGACTCTCTTGTATATTTAGGTTTAAGATTCTATAGTTAAATGGTAGTGGAACTATTATTGTTATTATATAACTCATGTTCTAGTGAACCAATACAATCCTCGAATTTCCCTTAGTTACGACATATTGATAAGTGAATATACCCCTTGACGTCGTGATATAATCGTTTTGGTGTTTCGCCTCCTGCCATATTGTGATCATTTCCATAGTAACGGGCAAGCTCAATGGAATGTCAGTTAATTCTACTACAAATTCCGAAAACAACAATACATCAAATATGTATTATAATAATTGTACCTTCAATATTAATATTAATCAATAAAAAAAATTATAATATTATTCGTTATATAATAGTAACGAATACCAACTCGAGCATAGACAATATTTTTCGATTATTTACCTCTTCACTCGACGTATTTCGCAAAACACCACTCGAGCTGCGCTCTCGTGATGTTTCGCCAAATACGTCTCGTGACTCGGTGAATAATCGAATATTGTCTATGCTCTTGTGATATTATAACTGAATATATTTTAAACAAATATAACTAACTTGTTTTATTAAAACTTATTAATTAACTTATTTTCAGTCAAAATGACGTGTGTCAACATCAATCATCTTATGACACTAACAACTTAGATGAAACTATTTATTGTTTTATACGATTAAATCGAACAGTTACCATGAATTCCAACACGTCCCTTTAAGCGCATAAAACATTAAACCCAATTAAAGTAAAACAGTTAACTTCAAACCCAATCCCTCTGTACACAATCTGTGTTTGGGAACTGGTAAAGATTTAGTACATATGTCTGCAATCATGTAGTAGGCATATATGAAAGATTAATCTTCTTGTTAACAATCAGCTCTTTAACATAGTGATATCTAACATCGATATGCTTTGTACGCTTATGGTAACCAGAACTTGTTGCTACTTTCTGAGCAGATTGATTGTCGTTATATAACCTAACAGATTCCTCTTGATTCATATGAAGTTGTTCAAGATTCATAAACTCATTGATTAAACTTTTAAGATATACAGCTTCCTTAGCAGCTTCTGCTATAGCCATATACTCCGCTTCAGTGGATGACAGTGCGGTACTTAATTGTCTACGAAATCCCCAAGAAATAGCACCATTTGCAGATTTAAAGACAAAATCAGTAAAGGCTTTCTATCTGAAGCCCAATCGGCATCGACAAATCCTTCTAGATCGAAATGACTTCCACTGTACGTAAGACATAAGTCCTGAGAGCCTTTTAAATACCGAAGAATCATTTTCGCTGCATTCCAATGTTCCAATAGATTTAGCCTCTGTCATGCCAAAATTTGAAAGAATAGATGTGCTATACTACTTTTGACTCAGTTTTATCTCATTATTCAATTTAATTCTCTCTATTTTGATTCCAAGAGCTGAAGAAATAGGTCCAAGTTCTTTAATTTTGAATGTCTTTGAAAATTCAGTTTTCAGAAGGTTGATCATATCAGAATTATTGTAGAATACGGAAAAATCGTCTACATATAAAGCAATAAGAAACAACATTCTTCTCTTCCGACTTTAAAAATATACATGGTTCGTTTTCACATTGTATGTAGCCAAGAATACTTAAAACTTCCCTAGCCTTACAATTCCATACTCTTGAAGCTTGTTTCAAACCATAAATAGCCCTTTTCAACAGGCAAACTTTATCTTCTTGACCTTCTAAAGTAAAACCTTCTGGTTGATACATATAGATTCTTTCTTGAAGTTCACCATTTAAAAAAGCTGTTACAAGGTCTAAATGGTCAATATTAAAATCTAAAATTGCAGCCAATGCAAATAAAATGCGAAGTGAACTAGGACGAATTACTGGAGAGAAAGTTTCTTCGTAATCAATGCCTGCTTGTTGTGTGAATCCTTTCGCTACCAATCTAGCTTTGTAACGATATATTTCACCTTTACCGTTTCTTTTGGCTTTAAAAAGCCATTTGTTTCGAACTATGTTTTGACCACTTTCAGGTTTATTCACTAAAATCCATACTTTGTTATGAATTAATGATTCCATTTTCATTTTCATAGCTTCTAGCCAATTTTCTTTTTCTTCACTGTACATAGCTTCTTCGACTGTTAAAGGATCTAAAGGTTCAGATACAGTATAATAAGTCCAAAAATCTGGAAATTGTTCTTGTTTTCTTTGTCTTAGTGGATACAATCTTGACGGTTCTTCGTTTCCATCATTTTTGAGTCTGTATCCCTGGCTTTTTTCACAATAACCAACTAAAAATAGTTTTTTACTTTTTGATTCCAGCTTATTTCGATTTTTACTTAGTATATGAGAATAAGCTTCACATCCAAATACTTTTAGATTGCTTAGATCTACTTTGTTACCACTCCAAACTCCTAAAGGTGTTTTTGCAGGTAACTTCTTTCTTGGAGAACGATTAATGAAGTAGACGGCTGTATTTGCAGCTTCTGCCCACATTCTTGGATCACATTGTATATTGCATCATAGCTAGCGCTTTTTCCATTATAGTACGATAGTTCTCAGAAAGTTTGAAACCTCTGCATTGCAGTATTCTATCCCATTATCAGAACGGATCACCTTAATTTTTTCTTCAGTTTGAGTTTCAACCATCATTATAAATCCAGAAATCAATTATGTCACTTCATATTTGTAAGTAAAAAAATATTCTGCTGTGGTCATCAATTATTTAAACAACTGGCATAGGTCCACATAGGTCGGTATGTAGTAGATCTAACCTATTTTTGGACAACTTTTCATCTTTGGAGTTTGGAAAAGGTTTTCTGGCTTGTTTAGCTTCAATGCACGGAATACAGGATGGTTCAAAAGTACTGTAATTTTTAAAATTTACACCGATTGCTAAACCATTTTTTAACAAGTTCATGCTGACTCTGTTCAAGTGACCTAGCCTTCAGTGCCATAAATACTCATCAGATTCATTCAAGTTTGACAACATGACTCGGTTGTTTTGAATATCCCACTCTGGCGTGCTCCAGTTTTCTTGAATAATATTCAATCGATAAATCCCAGAAACTTCTTAAGCAGTAGCTAAAACGTTACTTCCTATATTGTAGTTGGTTTCGTCTAAAATTTCACATCCATTTGAGTCAAAAAAAACAACAAAACCGTTTTTAACCATTGAACTGACGGACAAAAGGTTGGCAAAAAGACTTGGAACCTAAAAAAAGTTAGATTTTTTGGAGATTGCCGAATTTGAAGTCTTAATAGGCACATTTACAACACCATTCGTGTATAATTTATTGTTGTTTGCTGCAGTAACTTCTAGCCCATTTTGATTTTCATCATCAAAATTTTCCATCCAGTCGACGAGAGCTCATATGATTTGTAGCCCCCGAATCCACATATCAGCTTTCAGAATTAGCATTGACATTAACACCAAGAGCAGTAAATAAAGCTTTTCCTTTTTTAACACTATGTTTTTCTTGTTTTGGCTTATTTTCAATAACAGTTTGTTTAGGGTAACTACTTTTCGCATGACTATGTTTACATTTCAGGGTTCCTTTTAATTTTTGAACCTGGTTTTCATTGAAAAAAGTGCATTAGTTTCATCGTTTATTATCTCGCAACAACTTCGTTTTGACTAGATCACTCGTTATTTAGACACCAGAGTGCTCTAAGGCCATCGTCATAGGTTCACATTCATCAGACAAACCTTGCAACATAATAATAGCAATATATTCGTCATCAACTGGTTCCCCGATACCTGCCAATTGTTCTGAAATTGCTATAATCTCGTTAACATATTGTAATGAGTGTGATGGGGTAATGGTGTTAATTATTTTTTATTTATTAAATTGATTATTGAATTGTGATTTTATTGCATTGCATAGTTGGGCGCCAATATTTATTTAAAAATAAAATAAATATGAAGTATTGAATACAGTTAATGATCTTTCTATTTTTTTAATATAATTCCACCTATTAAAATTTTATTGAATTTACCTGACCTTTCTTTATCAGTACAACCCTGTAACTTACTCTGATAAAGCACGAAACTACCTATCTCAGTCGGATTCGTTACTTGTGTTTGGAGTCGACGCTCTACGCACTCTTATTAATTATCTCCAAAATGGCTGTTCAATAATAGACAAGTTGTTGAATTAAACGAAGAAATGTCATATTTTTTATTGAGAAACAAAATCTAACACAGTGGCAAATTATTTATGATGTATTACCATCCCTTCCACACTTGAAGAATAGTAAAATAATTGCTTAATTCAAGAAATCAGTTTGCAAGTGAGAAGTGTTTACAAAAAACAATGGTTGTCATATAAGTACAAAATCAATGATGAAAATTGCTTATCGACCAACAAGGTAAGTGGAAATTAATTTTAGTGAAGTATTTATTTATAAAGTAAAACTAGAAACGTGTTTAGTCTATAAGCAAAAGGTAAAAATAGATAGATGTTTACAATCTAATAATAATACATAAAAATATAAATACTACAGTGAATAATGAATATGTCAAATCTTCTTTAATTGCTTTTTTTAGTTTAAATGCATTTATTGTTTTTGTTTGTCTTTATTATTATTATTATGGCCTTTAAGTCTCTATCTAGAGTTATGTTTTTAGCTATAGCAAATCTTTTTAGAATTTTATTGTTCTTAATAATTAACTTTCTTTTTCTTTTATATTGTAGGAAGAAAAAATTAGGCACCTCTCATTTTTCCTTGTTAGTCCTTCTTCAGATGCTCAGGGAAATAGCATCGGATTCCAATCTATTTTCTTTCCTTTTCACTTCAGGAAGAAAAATTTATCGTCCATAAACAAATTGGTGAGATTTTTAAAAGAAATCTCGTGAAGAAATTTAAATTCACCACAATTTTAAACTTCAAAATGTCCTCCTGTCAAAAGTCAAGGTAAGTTGACTCCCTACTTGATCGATATTAGACTTTATTGTGCAAGTGAAAAAACTGGAATGAGCCATCCTCTTGGAGTTTTCACTTTTATTAAACACACAAGTCACAGGTCACTATGTTAAATTTTTTAATAAAATTTGTGTCAAAACTGATATACGAGCATGGTCAAAAGTTATTTTGGTATTTTTGATTTTCTTACACACACCTTTTTTAAACATATAATTATAATCTACATAAAACATAATATTAAATTTACAAATCTTACATCTTAAAACCTCTTTTAGACATAGAAATCACACTTTAAAAATTTCTCATTGTCAAAATGATTTTTTTTTAATTTTCGAAAATTAAGGCATTTTAGTTATTCAAAACCTTTTATAACATGTCCTTGCACCCTTTAGTTGCAGTTTGTGTGTTTTTTTTTTATTTACTAGTGTTACTATAGTTTATTTTTTAGGTTCACAACTGAGGTCTTGGTGGTTAAGAATTTTCGATTCTAGTGTTGGAGGTAGGACTTCTTAGACTTTGAATTGTTCCAGTAATTTATGAGAAGACTTCAAATAATGTGTTTCCACCCTTTTTTCTCACTATTCTCATCAATTAATATTTTTAAAAAATATGAAAAGGTAGTTTTGACAATTGTATCATACATAGGTATTTTACTATTATATTATTTCATGATAACAATCCTTAATGCTTATAATCATCAATACTTTTTATCAAATTCAGTTGTAAGTTGTAAGTTTTTTTATAGATTTAAATTTTATTTTGAATGCTGTTGTATTTTCAATCCGTTACAATATAGAGTTGAAGTTTTCGAGCTTCATGGAAAACAAACTACGCATCAGTCTTACTCTTCTATTTAAACCTTTATCTTCAAATGCTTTTTCTAACGCATCAAAAGCAGCTTTAGCGGTCTCAGCTTGCATAACATGCGACAAACAGTTAGTTTCGAATGAGTTAGTCTTGCTCAAAGCTTTTTCGTCTCTTCGAGCATCTATAGTAACTCCATCAGGATAACCCACTACGGAATACCATAGATTATCATGTCTCAGTAAGTTCTTCATTCGAAATTTCCAAATGTTGTAGTTTTCTCGCCCTTCAAGTTTGGCTAAACCACCAATTAGAACTGATGAATCTTCTTTGGACAATTTTTCAAATCTCCTCCAAGCTCAGCTGTCACTACACAAGTATTTACAAATTATCTGTTATTTGGGTGATCTGGGCCCATAACCTATAGTTAAATGGTAGTGGAACTATTATTGTAAATATATTTTGAACATATATAACTAACTTGTTTTATTAGAACTTTTTAATTAACTTATTTTCAGTCAAAATTACATCTGTCAACATTAATCATCTTATGACAGTAACATGAATTCCAACAGATTCTTCTACCAATAATTTTATAACAAAGTTTCTCACATGGTGCATACTTTGGTGATAGCACTGCATATTATTCAGTACTTAGATCTTAAGCGCTAGTACACATTTTTTATTGCTCGGATGAGCGTATAATTTATATTGGATTTACCTAAAACCTCACGGAGTTTTGCTATTGATGTTATTTTCACAAAATTCACCTCACGTATCTTTTTTAATCCTTCTTAGAGACGCTGAACTAAAAGGGGCGGTTCTTATATAAATAGAAAGATTAAACGTAAGGAATAATTTCAAGCGCAAAACTTTTCGGTTCTTAAATTCCTCAGTTTACAGTATCGACAAAATAATATATAGATGGATATTTACATGTTTTAGCGAATTTATGTTAAACACACATTTGGGTCGGTTGGAAAGGTTCTGAAGTTTGGAATGAAAACTTTTAAATTCTGATTATTTCTGAACATACCTGGATTTGATTGGCAAGCGGTGAAAAAGTTTTCATTTATTTGGTATCAAGCTGGATTTGAATGTTGAAAAGTAAACAAAATATAATTTGAAATTGCGTAACAACGAATAAAGGGGTGTGTAGCTTTTCGCTTTTACTGTAAAAATAACAAAAATGACTTACTAGTTTATTGTTAAGCATCCAGGTTACATTTGCAGCCGGATATGAACCTGGTGTGGTACAGTTTGCCCTAAGATATTCCCCTGGAGCTATTTTCTGAACTTCTACTTTGAGAACAGGGTCGTCTTCAGGAATGTCTGTAATGGAAAAATTACTTTTTATTAATACTATTAGAGCGGTATCCCAGCATACCTTATAATTAAACTGATAAACTGTTGATATAGTCGTATAAATATCCCCTTTCTCTATTATTTACTAGATTTGGGCACATCGTGAATTGATATCAATTGACATAAAAACTTGAATTGTCAGATTAATTTTGAACTGTTCCAAACAATCTATCCGAATGAATGTTGATATACGTTCAAATTTGTGGGCAGCAATCAAGAAAGACAAAACAGATCATTCAAAAAAATTGTCTTTAGTTTGCAGTTGCAAAACATGAATGTGGTCAAAAATTTCTTAATCTGAAATATCCTAGGCTGCATATTGAAATAAGGTATCCTAGTTACTTGTTTTTTTTTATTATTATTATTTATTTATTGACGGACTAGAACCCAATAAAATACAATAGAATACATTAATTGATACACAGAAAAATAGAATAATAAAAAAAAGAAAAAAATATATATATATAAAAATAGAAAAGACCTTAAACTCCTAGGTACATTGAATAACTCATAAGATAAAGCACGTATCACTTACAATAACAACTAAGAATATTCTTACAAATTACAAATTTGGAGTGGTCGGCGAAACTCAGAAAAAGATGTAAAGAAATCAAGAATTAATCGATTGGCCAATCTTGTGGACTTGGGGATGAAGGAATTATTGCGATAATTAGTGTGGTTGTGAAAAATTAACACTTTCTAGTAGATCTAGTTGGTGCGGAAAAACCAATATTCAACAAAAGAGTAGGACAATCGAGAGTAGAAAAGATCCTTGCAATTCCTTCTGTAACGAAGAGGCTCCAACATAAACTGGGAATGCAATTAATGGTAATTTAAGTGGTAGGTGTTAACAGGATGAATTCCAGATTTATAGGCAATGAGTCTTAGAATGTGTATAGAAGGGATTCCAAACAGAAGATGCATATTCAATAAGAGGTCTAACAAGGGAAGAAGTAAAGTATTCTAAGACATTGCACGTTTCGAAAGTCACAAGTTATCCTCCTGATAAAACCAAGCATCCTTAATGCCTTGTTAATTGAAGCATATATATGGGGCCGAAAAGACATGGTAGAGTCAATCAAAACACCAAGATCTTTAACTTCTGACACATTAATAAAAGGTGTTTGGTTTATGTTGTAGATAAAAACAATAGGGTGACGCTTTCTACTAAAGTTAATAAACTGACATTTTGCTGGATTCAGTTCCATGCCATTGGTAGTTCACCACCGAGATAAATTGTCCAAATCTGTTGAAGATTCTGACAATCCTTTAATGAACGTACAGTCATATTCAAGTTTAGATCATCAGCAATACATAAGAATTGAGAGTTTATAAAACAGTTCTGGTTGTCGTTGACGAAAATGTTAAACAAAAGTGGTCCTATGTGTGATCCTTGGGGAACACCTGAAGGAACTACAAAGCCAGATGATAAGAAGCCACACACACGGACTATTTGAATACGGCCAGTGAGGTAACTTTGAACCCATTTTAGGAGACTACCATTAACACCCATATTATTAATCTTTTAAATCAGAAGGCCATGATTAACTTTATCAAATGCCTTGGAGAAGTCTGTGTACAAGGAGTGAACTTGATAACCAGAGTCCAAGGCACTTGAAAGATAGTCCACATATGTAAGGAGATTAAGCTCAGTTGACTTCCCTGAACGGAAGCCGAACTGTTGGTTAATGATATAAGGATCCAAAAGTTTCGTAAGGATTTTAGTAGCAATATTATCTAATAATTTAGGAATTACGCTCTGAATGCATATCGGCCTATAATTGGATATGTTAGATTTTTCACCTGTTTTGTAAATAGGAACGACGAAACTAGATTTCCGAAAATCTGGAAAGATGCCAAGTTTAAGGGAGTAGTTAAAAATTAAATGCAAGGGGCGAGACAATACAAAGCTACAATATTTTTAAATAGAAGGAGGGATGCCATCCGACCCAGAACCTTTATATACTTGAATAGATGAGGCTTTTACTTGATGAAGATCCATGCTAAACTATGAAATAAAACAATTTAATTTGTTTAAATCTCCATTTTATTTTCAACTGATAGAGCTACTGTGTAGCTAAACGCGTCACTAATTTTAAATTGAACATCAGTTCGAAATAAAATGGAGATTTAAACAAATTAAATTGTTTTATTTCGTACCTTTATATACATTCAAACCACAAAGATGTTCATATATTTCAGAGATAGACACACAATACTCAGAAGCATTCAAAGAAGTAGAAGATATATAACTATAGCTAGGACAGGTCTTATCAGAATAAACAGAGCTAAAATAATCTTGAAACAGGTTAGCTAAATCGATTCCCACAGGATATTTGACATTGTTGAGGTACATTTCATCAGGAAGTGTATTACATCTTCTGGAGTTTACAAAGTTCCAAAACGATTTTAAATTAACACCAACAGAACATTCAGTAAATCTAATATAATCGTTATAGTTAGTTTTAGACCTGAGCTTACACCGAGAACGCAGCTGAGAGAATTCCAAATAATCAACAGGAGATCCTGTTTGTTTGAATTCCAAGTGAGCTTACTTCTTCAAATATATGAGATGTTTTAGTTCTGATGAAAACCATCTGGGGAATTTTCTGGATTAAACTTTCTTAACAGGTGCAAATATGTAAATCACGGTATACAAAATATCATAGAAAATATTTAATATATCATCCAATGATCTATTCAATAACAAAGGATCCCACCGAATAAGTCCCAGATGATATTCAATAGAGTGAAAATTAGCTGATTTGTAGTCATAATAAAACTCATCAGCAACAGGAGAATAATTACAATGGTCCAAGCTCAAGTTCAATTCAGTTACTAAAGGAGGGTGGTAAACATCTACATCAATCAGAGGATCGGTTGCTGTAATACATGTAGTTAAACGATCATGACTAAAAACGAAATTCAAAAGTGAGTTAAATTCATTATGAACAGAGTTAATATGGAACAGATTATGGTAGGCACACATATTAGAAACGGTATAAGTAGCATTAAGTTCATCAGCTCTGGTACCAGGGGGTGAAATAGCTTCTGAACAAATATTTAAGGCAGACCATACTGCTTTAGGTAAGTTGAAATCACGCAGAATGCAGATCTGAGCATATACTTTGTCAACCACTAGGGTTATAGGCAGTTTACTGGTTACTAAGGAATTTACATAGTAGAGAATAACAGTAAAATTACAAATTGCTCATGTTTATGGATTATGAAAAACTTAAGGAATCATTCATTTGGTCTCTGAGAGGTAACTGTAAGTTGTTGGGGATCCTATGTTGTCTTCGCTGGTTTGCAAACTGGTGACATTCTAGAATAACATGTTTGATGGACATATTTTTATTGTGCACACATTGTGCACATTGAGGCGGGTGTTCTTTACTTATTAGGAATTTGTGCGTTAGGGCTGTGTGTCCAATCCTTAGTCGGGTAGCTTTTATTCGTTCAGCTCTTGAAGTCTGTAGGGAAGGAGTTCCTCTCACATTTTTTACAATTTCATGCATTTTGTTGCGGGTCTCAAGGCTCCATTTATATTGCCACTTATCCATAACAAAATTCTTGACAGTTACCTTGTGGACTTGGTGAGGTATCAGCTCTCATTTTGGGGTATGACTGTTGCTGTCTTCGTTACCCTGTATGTGATGTGAAAGATACATTCCTACTATCGGAGTGGATTTTGAAAAGTTGGTTCTTGATTTTGAGAATGACTTAGTGGTTTGAGTAGACGGATTTTAAACTTTGCACAGCACTTAAAGAATCAGTAATAACTAAAATGTATTTACTTAATTACAGTTACCTGTAAATAATGTATTGGTGTGGTATCAACGTAGACTCTAGTCCAGGATTATGCTCTCAGAGCTTCTGGACGAATAGCATCTACCTTGTGCTGATGAGGGGCAAAAACGCCGAAACCGGTCTACAAGTGATGTTATTCCTTCTAATCGCAAACCAGAATGGTTGGTTCTATCTTAACAGATATACCAACCCCGTTTACTTTAGAAGTGTAATTCAATGTCTGTCGGGGCATATAGCTAGAGAAGTAGTTGTTGCTTCTTAGTGCTTCTTTGGAAATTTATTTTTCTAATTTTGTAAAGCGTTTAATAGTATTGAACTATTATTTTTTGAACTAAAATGTTTTTATTGTTGTTTTTATTTGAGTCACCGGAAATAACTGCTGCTTCCACACCTTTTGAGGATTTGGATGCATCTGCGTACATTATGTGGTGTTGTTGATATCCTTAAGAAATGGGATTGGATCGTTACAGGATCGGTACAGTCTTTAGGGTATATTTGTAAGGAAGTGTTTATAGAAGGGATACACATGATCCATGGTGGGTTATTATTAGTGATATGAAGAGTTTTGTGAAATTGTTGGAGGTCAAAACCGGTATCTTCAAGTTTTTTTGTAGAGTGGGAGATATTTTTTATTTGCGTAGATTGTTAGTGGGTTCAAAAAAAAGGGAATTGTATGCCGGATTATATCTATCTGCTGATATTCTGGAGGCGTAAGAGAGAAGGAGATACTTACGTCTTAGGTCTAGTGGTATAGCTTTTGACATTACTTGCAAACTGGAACATGGACTTGTTCGGTAGGCACCAGCTGCTATTCTCAGGGCATGATTTTGAAGCTTCTCAAGGTTTTGTATTTGAGTTTTAATGCAAGGATGGTAGATTATTGCACCATAATTGTATATTCTTAAAAGTGTTATTGTATCAGACCCCATTTATGGCTAGATAAATATTTTATCAAGTTAAGTCCAGGTTGTGAGTTAAGACGGATCCTGCGAATATGTTCATGCCACTTTAGTTGTGGGTCGAAGTTAAGTCCTAGGAATCTTAAGGATTGACTGTATTTTATATCGTTGTTATTTATTTTGGGAGAAAGAGATCTAGTAACTTTTTTGGTATCGAAAATCATATAACTTGTCCTGTCTTTTGAGAATGTAAGACATGTTTTGGAGAACCATAGATATTTCTAATTTATGTAATGCTGTTTGTATAATGGTTGTAGCAAGATTTAAGTTTTTTGTTCGTTGTTCGTCGGCGTATAATAAAGCTTCTATTGGTAGGCTGATATTTTTAGTTATTTCATTAATTGCGATCAGGAACTAAGTTACGCTTAGAACTGAACCTTGCGGTAGCCCATCGTTCAAGTGTTTTTCTTCGGATAACTCGCCGTTCGTTTTCACTTGAAAAGATCTCCTGGTTAAAAAGTTTTTGATAAAGTTCAAAATATTTCTTTGGATACCCCATTTAACTAAGGTATTTAGGATATAAGAAGTCCAGGAGTGACCGTAAGCTTTGCTGATGTCGTCGAAAAATATGGCCACTAGTTTTTGTTTCTTGGTGAAGGCATTTTTTATTTCAGTGTCTAATATTGCCAAATTATCTATGGATGAACGGTAACGACGAAATCCGCTTTGATTTTATGTTAACAAATTATTTTTTTCAAGATACCACAGAAGTCTTTTGTTAACGATTTTTTCAAGTAGTTTGCAGCTGTTACATGTCAAATAAATGAATCTATGAGATGATGGGTAATTTTTGGGTTTAAAAGGTTTGAGGATAGGAATTATTATTGCTTCCCTCCAAGAATCTGGAAATTTATTCGATGAAAATATTCTATTGTATAGACAAAGAAGGATTGTTTTGGCTGGAGCTGGGAGGTTCGGAAGAAATATCGAGGGAATATCATCAGGACATGGAGAAGAGTTTTTTAAAGTCTAGTTCTTCCAATGATATTGGGGCATTTAAAGGACCATCGTTACTAGATATATTAGTGAATGAAATAAATGGTGTTGGGTCTTTATTGTGCGTACTACATTCTTCATAAACTATTGAGAGAGCTTCACTAATGTCGGGATTTTTTAAGATATTTTTATTATTAATAGTTAATGTGTTGATACTATCTTTATTTCGGCAGGATGTGATTGCTCTTATTTTTGTACAAATTATCGGTACCGGAGTAAGTTGGTTTATGGAGGAAACATATTTCATCCAGGATTCGGATTTTTGTGTATGTGTATGTGTTCGATTTCTGGTACCACAATTTTTGTAGAGGAAGAATTAGGTTTGTCTGTGCTGTGATGATCTACGGGAATGTTGGATGTTTGATTGGTTGGGACATTAAATGATTCTGTCGCACCTGAAATATTTCCAGGAATACTATTTGTAGAAGGTTTCTAAGTAATTTGATTGGTTTCCATTTGTTTCAATATTATCGGATGATTGGGGTGCAAGAGAGCATTCACCTGAACTGTGACCCGTTTGATTACAATGCGGGCAGTTTAGATTGTCCAATCATAAAAATATTCTATAGGGTGTATTGTCGTAGTTTATAAGGATTGATTCTGTGGTGGTCTGAGTGGGAGGGGAGATATAAATTTGTCTTCTAAAGTTTAATACATGTTTAAATCCATCCTTTGGCATGCCAACCCACTGAAAGGATAGTCTAGATACAGGTGCAATATGTATTGACTTTGAGGTTTTCAATTACCAAATGTGGAATAATAGGAGACACATTTGATAGTAAAAGTCTTTGTGAAGAGGTAATTAATCTTCTTGCTTCAAGGACCTGGTTGTTCAGTATTATTTTTTTGTATTGATTTATAAAAATGTCGACTAGTTCTTCATTGGCCAAGTAGATCAGAAGATAACGTTTTTTGCTTGAATACGGGAGCCTACTGCAACGATGTAGTCGTGGATTTTAACTCCTTCAATGGACTGGAAAGTGATTGCTTGTTTTTTTGTAGGAAACTTATAGACAGGTTGTTGACTTAGTATGTTTGAGTAAGTGGTGGATTTTGTTGCTTGGTGTATCACGTTATCATCGGCAAAGATCAAATATTTTCCCTATACATGACTTATTCCTAAGTACGGATCTGTGCCAGGGAATCTAGTCGACTAATGACCAAAGTTAACAAAAACTAGTGTCTGAGAACCGATAAGGTTTAATTTCGGTCTTGTTATACTCATATACATAGTTATGGAATTATTGTACTTAATATATCTGTACTCACAACAATTTCCTGCCTAGCTGTCTTCTCGATAGAAAATGGGTACTTTTGGTGCACTTTAAAACTATCAATTCGACTTTAAACGTAGATTATACAGAAGTTTCGTAGGACACAAAATAAATTGTGTGGTTCTAACTAATGCCAGGACCGGATCTCCAGTTACTTGTTTATTTATATCAATTTTCATATTTTAGTCTTAGCCAAGCTAATGTAATTTGTGAAATCTGTCGAGTGATATATTTCACTTGTAGAATTTCTTATTAATTGATTTTATTTAATAATTTTCAATGTATGAAAACCAATAGAAGATTTCAACCTGAAAAGCAAATTTCATATTGTACGTTTCATTTAAAAGTAGGAACCAGAATTTTGGAAACTCCCCGTAGATAGTGTTGAAACCAAAATAAAAAAAATTGCTATGGGATACCTTACAATTCCCAAAACCAACTCGCTCGACCACTCATATGTTCACTACAACAAGCGTTACCTCATCCTAACTGATTAATTACCTTGTTTGTGTGGTTAACATAATTGATTGCTTCTGTTCATTGACGGAGATCACTTCAAATGTTGCAACAATGTCAAATTCACGAAATGACTAACGCTAATTCCTGCAAACCTCATTTACTAGCTGGGAATATAATAGCTACATACTGAACATACATTTAGGGAAATAATGCAGGTGCGACCACTAAATACATTTTGAGTAGTCGTTATCGTAGAGAGGGAAGAGAGAGAGAGAGAGAAAGACGAAAGGAAATATTATTAACGGAGTGACCAATGTTTGTAGTGTGAATAAATAAAATGAATGAGTAAATGTTTGAAGTTAAGCGATTTCATTGTAATGAAACATAATAATGAAGCAGGTAATGTACCAAAAAATGAAAAATATTATTGCACTCAACCTAATGAAATTTTGATAAGAAATGGAGAACATCAATTGGAATGTAGTGAGCATTGTTTTGGTTCGGTGTTACTAGTCAAAAGTTGAGGGAAAGTTCAGACGCGCACTGTATTTTAGTTTAAAACACCTGATGCATTGCTCAATAAATAAACAAACATCAAATTTCCGTTTGGTATTTAGTTTATATTAACTGTTCCACCATAACATGTTCGAAACTGCTTTAGGGCTCTTAACTATGTCGTACATTGTTATGATGTGAAATATGTGATAACGATTAAACTGATAGTTGAATGGTTAACGAAATAATAGGAGAATAGTAGGAGCATCTATCGAACCGCTTTGTCTCCACTGCATTAATAAATATTAGTTTGCCATCGCACAGCGACATAAGCACATAAAAATGATTCACTATTTCAAAAATCCCTTATTAAACATAGCTCAAGAGGGCCAAATTGATGTTTTCATGAACATAAATAAAACCCTCAGAGCGCTGATATTACGTAGAATGGTTGAATGTCTAATACTGATACAATCACTATAAAATGTTGTTAGATGCTCCGATCAGATTAAATTCGATGGTATGAGGTAGTTATTGGTCTATTTCACTGCGATCTTCTCAGATCTATTGTGGTCCTCATCCGACTCTCTTAATAAAGTCCCCCAGCGTTGGGACTGAATATTTCATATAATTACTACACATTTGCCAGACCATTGCACTGGCATAGTGTTGTGCCGTTTCTTCTTCGGATTGACAGAATCTGCTCATGGCTTCGTCTGTCAATACCATCGGATTTAAGTGCCTATTAAGCTTATAGTTTAACATCAGATTTTTGAATTGTTTTGCTTATTTTTGTCCCGGCTCCTACGACCTTCGACGCTTTTGAGCCGTTCGTATACTAGGTTGCTTCCGCTCTTTCCTTCCAGTCTTTCCTTCCCGGTATAGATATTTTGTATTGTTTTCCAGAGCCCCATCCTGTTGCCGTCGCATCAATGAGCTTCTTCCTGATTGTATCCGCTCCACAATTATCCTCTGATGAACAGCACTATATATTCGACTTGTATATTGATGACTATCAAGTAATTTGGCCCATGTGACACACAGACATACTAGCCTTTACGTGTTACTTTACAGCCTTATTGCCCACACCTGCTATGTTTTTGTCTACAATACCACTGAGCCATAGGTTATCATTGGTATAATAATCCTTGTATATAACCACTGGGTACATATCTGCTTTTCGTATATGAGTGTTCCATGTTCGATATATACTCCAAGTTATTCAGTTTCTTCGAGCAATGGAATCTCCGTTCTTCCTAGCGCTGCTCGCTTTATGCCTGGCAGTGCTGTCTGTCTCACTAACTTGAACTCGTGTTTCCTGAGCGTTAACTGTCAGTATCTTTTATTTACACCAGTTGTCAACTAAATTCAGAACGGTTTGCAGTCATACAGCGAATTGGTCCATTACAACAATATCTATGTCACCTGCATTTCCTAGATGAAATAGGTCTATCTTGTACAGCTTTCGTTTGGATGGTAGCTTATCCCATAGATGATGTACCCTGCATTTATCAATTAGTTGTTAGTCACATTACTGAAAGCTCTCTGAATATCTAAGAAGATAGCCATTACCATCTCCTTGTTCTCTATTAACTTTGCTACGAAACTAACGCTAAATAATCCGGTTGGGTTTACAATAGATCTCACAATCTTTTGTGATAGAACTGCGTTGCGAGTCTTGCAATTTTATGATTAGATTAGATTTGATGATGTGGCTAATCGGACTATTCCACAGCGACCTTTTCAGATCTATTGTGGTACTCTTTTTAAGTAGCCAATCAGTCTCTAGACTGAATCTTTCATGTAGTTTCTTCCGGTGGCTTCTCATCGCCTAGTACAAGAAACTGCACATTCGCCAGGCAATTGCATTGGCATAGGATGTACTCTGCAGTTTCCTCCTCTAGGTGACAGAATCTGCACATAGCTTCGTCTGTCAACCCCATTAGCTCTGCGAGCCTGTTAAGCTTACAGTGCCCCGTCAACACACCCACTACGGCTTTGGCAGTTTTCCTATCTTTGCTCATTAGGTCTGCCTCAAAAGTTGGCGAATGTCCTTTAATGAACTGTTTCGCCTGTCTATGTCCTGGTGAGGGTACCCACCATTCTAGAGATTTCTGTACCACCCACTTCCTTGTGGCCATATTTATTGTCGACTTTGCAACGCCGCAGAAGGGTTCCGGTCCAATTAATGGCATTGATGAGCCTTGTCCGGCCGTTTCATCCGCCAATTCGTTGCTCTTATGACCCTCGGGCCCTGGTACCTAGGCTACCATGACCTTGCAATGGTCTCCAAGTGCGTTTAAGGCACTTATGCAATCCTATACTAGCTTAGAATTGAGTGTAGCTTGACTGTCTGTGAAGATGGCAACTGAACGGTATGTCCTTTCCTGCCTTAATTTCTTCAACGCAGAGGTGAATCGCCGTCACTTCCGCTTGGAAAATTGTGACGTTCTTAGATAGGCTCATTGGAATAGCTATCCTTTGTTTGTTTAAGCATTCACGAATAAGTTTCCTGAACGGATTCAAGGAAAGGATGGTATGACCTTTGTTAACTCTATCAAAAATTTATTTTCCACTACAAATGTTTTATTTTCTATACGCATCATACGAAGAAATTTTATAAAACTTCATTTGAGTACTCTAATCATCAAAACAAACTCAGTATTATCGGCTGCCATCTACACTGCATATTCTCTACGCAGCATTGAAACTTTATAAAAATTTTTTTTATGTACTCTAATAATAAATACAAACTTTCAGTATCATCGGCTGCTAAAGCCGCTGCCATCTAAACTGTTAAAAAAATAACGAACTATTAAATTTCACGAAAAATATTGTACGATAGATATTTGATAAAACGTTATTTAAGTACTCTAATAGTTGAATCAAACTTTCAGTATTATCGGCTGCCATCATCTACATAAAAAAGAAATAACGAAATATTGGATTCCACAAAAGGTCAACATCAAGGACGGGTGGAGGAAGTCTACAAGGAGGAGTGAGATCACCACTACTACGGGCAACCTTAGTAGACGACATCCTCACAGAATGGTCAGAAATCACAAATTATCAATTTTACGAAAAAGTCGGCACCACAAGGCCTGAAGACAATAGTGCTAGAAGAAACGCTGATTTCATTCGCCAAAGAAACAAAATACGTAGGTGTACATTTTCATCGAGGGTTTAATGGAACACTCACCTTCAGAAGACCACACAGCAAGCTACCATTTCTCTCGCCAGAAGCAGAAGAATGTGTGAAAAAACTGGGGCTCACCCCAAAAATGACCCAAGGGCTGTTATACCAATGATACTGCAAGTGGGAGATTCAATGCTGTTAAGTTGCACAAGAAGGCTTGCTTGCCTGTATATTATGGGAGCCATAAAAACCACTCCCTTAAGTGAGATGGAAGTCTTGCTGAATCTGATTCCACTACGCAAAGCCAAAATCTGTAACGCGTAGACAACAACACATAAGCCAAGCGCACGGTGCTATCGAAGTCTTATCAAGAAGCTAGAGGCAGATGACTTGATGAAGAAGCCCATTGACACAACTGCCTCGAGATATAGCTTTAATAATAGGTTCTAAATGAGCATACCAGGTGGGGGAGACTGGAAGGAAGGTGTACCCATACAGGCTGAGGCAACCTGGTATAAGGACAGCTCCAAGGCAGAAGTAGGTGTAGGATCCGGTATTGTAGAGCTAAAACAAACCTATTCCAATAAGCTTATCAAAGGACGTCATAACTTTCCAAGTGGACGTCACGGCAATTCACCACTGCGTTAAAGAAATTGAAAGGCAGGAAAAGCAGACGTTGTTAGTCACATTACTGAAAGCTCTTGAATATCTTAGAAGGTAGACATTACTATCTCCTTGCCCCCTCCAAGCTGCACTGAAGGACACTCGATTCCATAGAGGTCAACTCTAAGCTAGTATGTGCCTTAAACGCACTTGGAGACTATTGCACGGTCGCGGTAGCCTGGGCACCAGGGCAAGAGAGTCATAAGGGCAAGGAATTGGCAGATGAAATGGCCAGACAAGGCTCATCAATGCTATGCTATGCTATGCTAGTAACCGATGATACTGAAAGTTTGTTTTGGTTATTAAAGTACTCAGAAAAGGTTTTATTAAATTGCTATGATGCGTACAGAACACTTTTGTGGAAAATTATTTCTTTTTGCAGTTCCTTAACCCAAAAGATAACGAGGATCACGTTCGGACGTCAGTTTCAGCGTCATAACAAAAATATTTAATAACATAAAGAATACAGCGGAAACTTAGTTGCAAATCCAATATTTATAATATTTAACACAAACTCAGCTTTCAAAATATTGTCACTATCTTCTCGATCCCATTTTCTCATATTGACATTATCCGATCTAAGACTGCAGACAGGGCCGTAGAAACTGAGCAGAATAATGTTAGCGTCGTAAAATTTTAATAACTCCATAAATTTCACTGAATTTCAGTTTGTTGAATGGTTTATCTCTTTTGAAACAAACTTTGAGGGTTTGTCATGAACCCATGCACTGGTGAAGTAAATCTGGCAATTATTGAGAATTGAGAACAAATTAACAAGCTCTTGAGAATAATTCGAATTACTTTGAACCTGAGCAGGCGTAAGCACCAAATAACTCACTCAATTTTCTATTTAACTGTAAAAAATAATACAAATAATATATAGGAAGTTTGATAAGTACTGAATTCTGTTACGATTGATCTATAATAGTATATTAAGCAACGATCATGTAATGATGGTTATTAATACACAAGCGTTAACCGGGATACGAAACGAGCCGAAGGCAAGTTTCGTATGGTAAATGGGTGTATTAATGACCATTACATAAGAGTTACATACACTATTTTTTCTACGAACAAGAAATTTTATTTGAACTCAACAACATTGCTGTTTTTTTAATTTTTTTATTTCATCTGGCAAAAATGTTTTAGATTTTTTCCGCTATATCTTTCGGACTTTCTTTTTAAAAATGTCTGCAATTTTGGATATTTACTAATATCAGTTTTATGTTTAATGTTGAGTTGGGTTTTTAAAATAGAGTAATGTGTCCAGAGAGATGAGGTTTTCAATTTGATTGAGAGTTCTCCAAAGTACACTCGAAACATACGTTTTCAGAAAAGGATGATACTTCTTTTGCTATCCCTAAATTGACCATAAAATTTATCATAAGTATACATTTTTTGATTTTGCAGGTAATACACTATTGGATACATTTTTCGCCTTTTTAGCGATTTCATGTGGTGTGTATGGAAACTCTCCGTTGCTCGACATTTCTTTTATAAAGTGGAAGGTATCTACCTTTCTGACTAACGCAAAAGATTGAATCTGTCATAAAACACGAATCTCTTAGAAACTGTCAAACATTCTACAGAAAATATTGGGTCTGCCTACTTGGTTATTTGAAAATACAGATTTATATTGGTCAATTTTTCAGTTTCACAATGAAAACCAGTGTTATAATGAGTATCATTATGGAACTGAAAATTGGCCATTTGATTAACAACTTACAGTATAGGAGTAGAAAAAGGTTGTTATTTAACAGTTAATCATTTAATGAATGAAAATGTCTTGATTTTACATAATGTAACTTATCCGGTTGTTTATTTCTATGACAGACAATATACTTTAGTCTGTCTGCACTAAACAGCCGATTTTCTCTTAAAATTCACTAATTTTTGGGAAATATACTTCTTGATTCAACATATCCTCCAGAAACTAGGGTCCGATTAATCGATCTTGTAAAACAGCACACCAAACATTTACTTTCTCAGTCAAGTCCTATGATAAGGATTTTAAATAGCACAATACCAACAGTTTTCAGATGGAACAGCTGCATTTAGCGTTAACGTTGATTTATCAGAAAATGAAATATTGTAGTGGAAGAATTGGTCATACATTATCTGTTTACTAAGATAACAAAATCTAAACTCTCATCTGCATACATTAGTTAATTGTTATTTTCCCAGCTTTTTATCCATTTTTGACCCTATCTTTTTTTTCCGGGTCGAGATTCATGTTTGTATGGGTCCAGGGCCCATCAGTGTTGGACTCACCCCCAAGGAGATGCCTACCAACCAAACCCACCTCAAACTCACCGTCACCCCCGCCTCAGAATCACTACCCCAGTAGACGGGCGACAGACCCTCGCACACTCTCCGCTCACGCCGTCGTCTTCTCCCTAACTATCACTCCTACCTCTCATGCCATATCTCCCCCTAACCATGCTCTCTACTACGCCACCCACCTCCATCCATTCCTCCTCCCCCCTCAATATTATGTCCACTATGTTCTCCCAACACACCGCCTCCACTAGTTTCCTCTCCAACTTCTTCAGCACTTCCTCGTTCCTCCAGCATCTAAACACATGCCTCACATCATCCTCCACTTCACACCTCTCGCACACTCCAGTCTCTATTTTCCCAATCTTGTGGAGGTACCCTACACTCCTATTCCCAATCGCTCCTCTTAGCGTGCCCTCATACTCCTCCCACCTTCTCTCCATTTCCTCCATTAATTCCTGTACTTCATCTATGATCGCCTAGCTTAGCAACCCTTAGTATCACTTGGATTTGTATGCCATGTTTTTTTATGATAAAGTAGTACCTACCCAAGAAATGCATCCAAGTACACGGTCTCCATTAGTTAATTGTTCTAATTTAGTAAAAATTCAAAGAATTTCAATGTCCACCGTAGCGTCTATTATCCAGTTTAAGTCTTGGGGAATAGCTTTATTCTACTTCTTTTTCATATGAAACTCGATTATGAAAAGGCTTCCGTTCGAAATAATGAAACCTGCATGTGTCATGGACTACCGGTCTATTAGTGGAAACAAGTTTTATTTGTTTATTTGCAACGAGCTTTAATCCACCGTTAAAGAAAAGTCCGGCTTGTAAATCTAATCTTGGCATCTTATTGAAGATGTTGGCTTATTACTTCTGTGAAAAAAATTTATTCCAAAAATCAAAAAAGTTTCCAATTGAAAAATGTGCTTCACTATTTAGGGCCCCAGTGTAAAAGATACTTTCGACCCGTAATATCATGAAAAAGTATTTTGAGAGAGTAATTTGAGTATAGTCCCTTTTTATTGTTTATTTCAATGTACACCATTTTGGCTTTTCATGCATTTCCTCTGTATATCTTTGGAAAATAAATTGTCAATAAATTATACCTATATACACATGAGACACACTTTTTATATTTAGAAGGAAAATAATTTGTAACAACATCATTGACAACGATTCTTACCTACAACGAGTAGTTTCGCCACTTGAATATCGGTGTGGAAAAGCGGTGCATCAGCGCTAACTTCGCATTTAAATTCACCTGACGTATCTCTTTCGACTGACACTAGAGTTACTTCACTCGAGTTCGATTTTGAAATCTGAAACAAATACCGAATGTTTTAGCTGGAAATTTTGTACGAGTAAGCGAATCGGCAACGAGATATATTATTACTGAAATTTTATTTCAGACTAATTGTGTCAAAATAGAGGCTCTCTTACGGGTGAAATAAAAAGATTAATTCAATAACAGTACGTGTTTATTGGTATTAGAACTCCAAGTCTTATAAAACTTTTATTTTGAGTTCATCAAATTAACAATATATACTACCCTAAATAAGTACAAGATTTTATATATAAAATGGAAGAGGTTCATTGTTTTGAAAATATTCGTTTCCAAAAATTGTAAAATTAATTTAAATTTCAGGCAAAAGTATGTTAAACATTTCAATTGACTATTTTTATGATGAAATAATAGTTATTTAACCAACAAGTGTATTAATGAGGGCCATTAACAATCGAGATAATTTAACGCACGAGCAGAGCGAGTGCGTTAATGTTGGAGATTGTTAATTGCCCTTTTAATACTCGTGTTAGTTACAAAGCTTTTCCGTCGACTGTATCAGTTTTCGTTTTTCTCAATATTTAAAAACTAAAAATATTTATTTGTTTCATAGGTAAGTACTGTCAAAAGTAAATAATGACATTGAAATGTCACAGAGAAGGTCGCCAGTTCAAATGTCACTATTTTCGTTTTTCTGACATTATATTTTGGATGTTTCATTGTTTCAACACTAATATTATTATAATTTTGTAGAATAATAACATAAAAACGATATGTAAGTCAAAAACTAGAAGTATTCTATACTAGGATTCATTTTTTGAAGACGTTATTGTATGTTTGGTTGCCTACACCACAGGTAACTGTCAATATAAATATAATGTATAAGATGTGCGTTGGGTTGCCTGCAGAAAATCGTTGATTAATGTAGGTAAATCATGCATTAATGGGGGTCATTAATGTATGATTTTGTCTAATTTTGAGAACGTTAATAGCATATGTTAATACACGGTCGACGGAAAAACAATTTAATTTGTTTAAATCTTCATTTTTTATTTTGAACTAACGTTCAAATTAAAATTAGTGACGCGTTTCGCTACACAGTAGCTTTTTCAAACTGTGTAGCGAAACGCGTCACTAATTTTAATTTGAACGTTAGTTCAAAATAAAAAATGAAGATTTAAACAAATTAAATTGTTTTATTTCATCATTAGTATGGATCTTCATCAAGTAAAAGCCTCATCTATTCAATTCGACTATTTTTATTTTTGTTAAAAATATACTAGCTCTTAAATATTCCTGTATTTATACACGTATTATACTGTGTCTGTTCCAGACCAATCGATTTGACAGTTTTGGTGATTTATTCCTTATATTTTTGTTTATATTCTGATTCAAATATTTCAATATCTTCTGTTATATTCATATTTCTAGAGTATATTTATTGGACAAGACCCATTAATATGTCACCTTACTTTATTTATTAGACAGGGACAATTAACAAACATGTCACTTGAATGTTGATCCCAGTTTTGTTTATCTCATTTCCTGATACATATACACATGGCCAAGGGCAGATGGGATCTGAAAAGGAAAGTGCTCTGGAATATGCAGTCGATGTGTAACCGTGACGTTGAAGAGATTAAATTCAGATAGTTGTATTAATATCCAGTTCTATTATACTTGATCCTTTTTGAGTCTTCATAGATTTAAATATGCTATTTTCCCACTATTTTCCGTTGAAGTTCTATTCTATAATATCTAGTGTAGCACCGATTTGTTATTTGCTCAAAATCGCTAAATGAGCCACACACTTCCATAATCCTAGTGTTTATTAGTGAATTCCAGTGGTGTATCGGTAGAAAATTCCACTAGAATATGGTGAGCTCTTTTTTGATCTCTTCTGCTATGGAAGTAAGTCTGTATAATACTTACTGTCATTTTTCCCCATTCACTGTAGTGGTATTGGTAACCAGGATCACACACACAAAAACTAGGAATTCCCAAAATAACATATAAACATCCAATCTTATCTCCTAACCAAAATAGTGAATCACTCACCAAACTACCCCGTCCCTTTCGCAAAAGGGACCAAGCTATTTTTATCTCCATATCAAATACTTTACTTAGTGAATATATTAAATGCAATAGTTACTACAAAAAATATCACAGTTGCTTCTCGTATGAATAATTTATTTTAAGCTCCTATGAATGTCATTATGACAATTAGCTAATCACCAAGCAACAATATACGGAGATTTGAAATTTTAGTTTACCGCAATTTTTTGTACAATGTGAATTTTCCAAAAATAAATTTTCCATGTGCATTTTTTTTAGATGTTTTAATAATTATATGCAAAGGGAGCACAGAGTGACCCAACGAATATTTAAGCCACTTTCATAGTTTGGCATTGATTTCATTGTAAAATTCTTTCTTTTTATCAAGTGCAGGTAGTACCACCCGGGTTGGGGTCAATATATGGATTTAGCCTATTGTTATCCATTCACAAACACTGAAAATAGTGTGCTAAAGGCGTGCCGGTAGGATACTCGTAAAAAGGAAAGAATTTTATTTCAACAGAATAAAAATTAGGCATTATGTACATAGTATTAGGTACACATTATACAAAAAATACATTATACAGAAATTCAATTATAAAAAATCACAATATTCTTCGTCATCTGAGGAACTGTCATCTCCTCTTGACGTTATAATTAACGGGCCGACGGTCCGATCGATCAAGTAGTTAAGATCCCACATTTTCTCCTCTTCTTTAATGACATGCTGGACTGCTTTTCGCCAGTTCTCTGGTGTCACCTCCTTAATGGCTTGATCAAACAGTAGCTTAACGTCTTTCATTTTGAATGTCGTGTTGTGTCTTGCTACAAATCCTTTCACTTGCGCCCATATAAGTTCTATATAGGATTTAGTTCGCGATGATATGGCGGTGTACGCAGCACAGTTACACTATGTTTCTCTGCTCTATCTTCCACGGCGTATTTCATAAAACGATGTTTGTGTAAATTTGCTGTAGCTAATAGTTCTTTTTTTATCAAATTATCTTCAAATTCAATACTTTTGGTGGTTAACCAGTCAATAATTTCTTGTTTTCTCCAAGATGAAGTTGGAGTCTTCTCTATGCGTCGAGAATGATAACTCGCGTTATCCATAACTATTACTGAATCAGCCGGAAGATATTTGATCATTTCACCAAAATAGTCTTCAAAAACATCCGAATCCATGTCCTCGCGGTAATCATCCGTATGGCACGACTGATAGGTTGGCAAACCTTCTTTTAAAAATCCCTCTTCGCTTTCAATATGGACGATTATTAGTCTTTTCCCTTTACCTGAAGGCACCTTAATACCCGTTGACAGGCCTTCCATGAAAGCTTGGCGAGCACTGGTTATATTTTTGTCTTGCCACATTTTTGGTACTGTATAACCTTCATTGATCCACGTCTCATCAAGATAAAAGATTTTCTTCTGCTCTGTTCTGTACTGCTTTATACTTCTTGAGTATTCTCGTCGCCAGCAAACAATTTCATCGCTTTCCAGTAAAAGTGCTTTACGGTTATGCTTTTCCCAGACAAAATCCATATTTCTCAAAGTGGTCCATGAAAGTTTTTTAGTTATCAACGGAACACTGTCATCCTGGCCAAGCTCCATTAAAATCTTATCTAGGGTGGGTATTTCTTTTTTAAAATAAAAAGAGTGAACTTTTCTTCGAATTACACTTTTGGTGTCTTCATCAAGGACTTTTACTGGTCTGCCTGGACTTTTCTTGGGAGGCTCCACTTGGCCTGCTACCTTCCTCCCCCGCAATAATTTAAAAACGGTGGACTTTCCAACTCCAGTCATTCGGGAACATCGGTCGACAGTTTCTTGTACAGTAAATTTCGGGTAATCGTATTTTATGCAATCATGAACATTTAAAATAATAAGTTTTTCATTCACTGATAGTGGAGAATTGTTGGAACATCTTTTCGTTGGTGTAAATGTCGCCATTTTATTACTAATCTTATAATACTGTGAACACTATTTACGGCTTAACAGCAAATACTGATGCGTTAAACTAAACAATATACTTATAAAGATCTAAAAATTTTGGGTAAGGCACCTTGCGGCGCATGGTTGAGCCGAATCTGAAACAGGGTTGGAATTAGGCAGCTTTTGTGAGAAATTTGTTTCTTATTACTCCACTTTACTGAAAAAAAGTATGATATTATACCATTTGAACTGAAAGCTTCCAGATTTTACTTCCTTTTCCTTGTGGATATAACTTGTGGAGTTGACTTTTTATAGAAGATTTTACCAATTAAACTGTCAAATACGATACGTTTTCATAATTAACTATATCATATATAATCTCCCTCGTATAAAAAAAATACATAATTTAATATAGCATGGAGTTATTTATTACCGTTGTCGACCATTCTAACACACTTTTTTATTATTCGATATTGCTCACAAACATTGTTGGCAACAACCCATTTTCCTTGCGTCTGCATCCCGGAAAGTAATAATTATAATTCAGTTATATTTATGTCGTGAGCAATGCAGCACACTACCACTTAATATTCTCCTCGCCTCTTGGAAACACTACCAAATAAAACTATTTGCCATTGTTCTCAGACAAGCAAAACTTGTTATAAGTAGAAACACGAAAATGTGTTGCTTTCAATTTACTTGTGGTCTCGTGTCAACTATTCAACATTTAATTTAGTTTTATAGCATTCAAAAGGAATTATCACTAAGAATATATCTAAGAAAATGATAATACCGAGAAACATTTCTTGAGTTTTTGAAACTTAGTTATCATTGAAATATTATTATTCTCCTCTAGATAACTAAATATTATTATTGCGGAGATATATCCAGAAAATCTAATTTCCATTTCAGTGGCGTAGCCAGATATAAGGGCGGCAGGAGCAACATCCTTCAAGGGCGCATTTTTTACTACTTAGTTCCGAAGAAACTTCGTCAAGGGAGTAGTATGGGGTTTTGGGTCTAATAAAGCAAGTTGACGGAGACTATTTAAATATAAATTTATGGGGAGAGTGTGTGATGACTGGTATCAAGGACTTACCAAATCATTTCTTAGCCTTTAGTACATTATATTTACATCGTAATTGTCTCTCTTTCCAATAAAATCGTTAAGCTGACAAATTATTGATGTGTAACATCTTTCCGCTCGCATCTTTCTTGCAATTTGTGGCAGTGATTTCGTGAAATGGGACGGAAGTGTGTAACAGGAAGCCAGTGGAACGCGCGCTATTTGATTTGACCAATGAGCGCGAGCGATGGTAAATTTTGCCGTCAGATGGTAGCAACGAATTTTCCGAGAGCTCGGTATTATCAGCCAACATCGTATGCATCAACTGCGGACTTAAGTTACAGTGTTGTGTATGTAGTTTGTTGTTTATTATATGTACTAATTTATATGCGTCAACTATTTTAATAATTTTATTTACTGTTGTTAATAGTTTTTAGAAAAAAGCGCAGATCATTCATAAAAAATGCAAGTGAGTAATGAATAGTTGATACTTTTTATGTAATGAGTAATTAATAGTTTTTCTACAGTTTTTAAATACTTTTAAATCGCAAAAATACGTCTCATATTTTAGTTATCATAAGTCTATTGTCTCCACTACCCCCCCCCTCAATTGAACAAAAATAAGAAATTTCTTGAATACAAAATTTTATTACACCTAGTTTTTATTTTCATTAAAAGATGATTTTTCGTTACCAGAAATTATTTCTAATTTTTTTCGAAATTTTGTTTTAAAGGTGATTATTACTAAATATTTCTCATTATATTTAGTCCTCTTAGTGCCTCATTATAGCAAGGTTATACTTTACTTGACTCAGTGCTACGTTATCTTGTCTATCCTCTAACAGTTTCAAGCCTAAACAAATGCGTGTTCTACAGTGCTGCCTTGCATTTTGTGGACCATATAAAAGCCCATTAAAAAATTGAGGGCAACTTCTTTTTTTTTAGCCGTTCCCTATCTGAACTTCTTCTGGAAACTTAGGGTGACTAAAGTGTAGGCCGTCTTTCCCAAAGTCGACTCGTTTTAAGTAGCCAATCAGCCTCGAGACTAAATCTTCAATGTGGTTTCTTGCCGGTGGCTTCTCATCACTTAGTACAAGAAACCGCACATTCGCACTAGCATAAGATGTGCTCTGCAGATTCCTCTTCTAGGTGACAGAATCTGCTTCGTCTGTTAACTCTATCAGCTTTGCGTGCCTGTTATGCTTACAGTGCCCTGTTAACATACCTACTAGGGCTTTGACAGTTTTCCTATCTTTGCTTATTAGGTCTGCCGTGAAAGTTGTCCTCTAATGAACTGTTTCGCCTGTCTCTATACTGGTGAGATTACCCACCATTCTAGAGATTTCTGTGCCACCCACTTCCTTGGGCCATATTTATTGTCAACTTTGCAACGCTGCAGAAGCGTTCCGGTCCAATGGATGGCATTGATGAGCCTTGTCTGGCCGTTTCATCCGCCAATTCGTTGCCCTTATGACCCTCGTGCCCTGATACCCAGGCTACCATGACCTTGCAATGATCTCCAAATGCCTTTAAGGCACCTATGCAATCCCATACGCTTAGAATTAACCTCTATGAAATCAAGTGCCTCAAGTGCAGCTTGGCTGTCGGTGAAGATGGCAACTGAACGATATGTCCTTTCCTAACTTTCAATTTATTCAACGCAGTGGTGAATCACGGTCACTTCCTATTGGAAAGTTGTGACGTACTTATTGGAATAGCTATCCTTCGTTTAAGACCTACAAGTCCGGCTCCTACACCGACTTCTGCCTGCTAGGCGTCCGTATACCAGGTTGCCTCTGTCATACCTTTCTTCCAGTCTTCCCTACCTGGTATAGTTATTTGGAACTTATTAATAAAGTTATATCTCGTGGTCGTTGCGTCAATGGGTTGCCCCATCAAGAGATCCGCTTTTAGCTCCTTGATAAGCTCTCGATAGTCAGCACCGTGCATTTGGCGTTACAGATCTGGCTTCGCCTTGTATAAAAATGTGTAGTGGAGGCAGATTCAGTAATACACAGGCAAGAAAGCTTTTGTGTGCTTCTCAATAGCCTTACAGCTCCCACTTGCAGTGTCTTTGTCCACCAGACTCCAATCTAATCTTATGTTCAACATGAATCGGATCGGTCAATCGATACAGAAGTTTTTGAGATATCGTGCTTGCCGTCTTCCAAAGAATCGATCCGAGAAAACTCATTTAGTATAAACAATGGAAATTCGAAGCTATTAGTCTATGGCTCTTTCGGCCTAAAAGGGAAGGTTTTGGGAAGATATGTTTAAGGTGTATTTTTATATGAGAAATTTTCAACAAAACGGGTTAAAGTGGCTACCACGTTCCCCTCTTTAAAATACGATACTAATTATAGATTATATTAGATTAAATTAGATTAGATTAGCTCGGTTATCCTGACCACACTCTGACCCACAAGATCTTCTGCCAACATTAATATTTTAGTCCAAGGAATCTAGGTTTTTGGGAAAGCCTATCTGTTTTGAATCTAGGTCTCTAACCTCATCAGGCTCTAAGAAGAATTGTCCCAGGTATTCAAGGAGTTGGCGGACAATTATCCGGCAATTGCAGATAATGTGTTCCACCCTCTTACCTGCATCATCACAGAATCTGCATGTTCCTCTGTCCACTTTGCTCATTTTAGAGAGATAGTATTTGAATGAGCAGTGTCCAGTGATAATTCCTGTGATTACTCAGAGATCAGATTTCTGAAACAATCTAGAGTAGTGAGTAGTCAGATCGTAATAACCTTTTTGCATGTCTTTGGCCTGGAGTATTCCCCCAGTAGACTGCACTAAGTTTATATTCTAATTTTCGGACTTACTTCTTTCACGACGCGGCTTTTTGGAATATCACAAAATGGTCTTGGTCCGAGTGTCTTCTTTCGCGAGACCATCAGAAATCGCATTTCCCACAATTCTTTTATGCTCTGGCACCCATGAAAAACTCACTGATATTAACAAATAGCTATTTGTTTTACTAGGCAGAAGAGTAGGTACAAGATTTGATGCTGCGGCTGGTATTTTATAGCCGAGACTAGGAAACCACCCAGGGCATTGAATTTTTTTTCTACCACGTGAAATAGCTATTTGTGTATCAAGAGCAGAAAGTAGTACTTTGGCAGTCGAGACAGAAAGTTGCCGCGCGACGCGTCAGCGGAGCGCGGCAATCTGTCGAGACTACCAAAGGACTTTCTGCTCGAAATACACACAAGATTTTTTCTACGATCACACCAAAATAAAATTAATTTTTTATTAAAAACGTGTTACTTTCATCACAATATTGGAAGTTTATTTGACATATTAAGCCTACTATTCGAAGACAAAAGATTAATTGTGTATGTTGTGTTGCCTACTTATGACAATAGACTTTATGATTTAAAGATTTATGATTTTATGGTTGTATGAATATTATAGTTCATTAAATAAATTACAACTTTTTTAAATTTTATTTGAACGGAATACAGAACGATAATAAACAAACATACCTTTTACTTATTAACTAAATTAAAATTAAAGATACAATTTTGGCAATTTTTTATGTTTATGCCTGAGGTAGATGTCTCTGAAAGGTTAGAAAATGTCAAATCTTTCTGGTGATTGCAAGTATGTTGTGTTGCCTACCTATTGCCATTGTTTGTTCTTAGCAGTTTCGTGTACCTATGTACGTAGGCAACACTTATCACATTAATGTCAGATATTTATTACTTTAATGTCAGATATCTTTTAGATTTCCCTATTTCTCATTATATTATTACGGAAAATACTGTTGGATGCTTTAACATATTAGAAAATCAACTAAAATATTTATTTATTCTACAGTTTATATTAAAATATCTACTAGCTCTCTTTTATCTATAAATAAAATTAGGCGTGCGCCAAAGTTACTTTCTGCTTAAGAGCGCCAATAATGTCAAATTATGACAGCTCGCGGAAAACATCAACTTTGCGGTTAGATTTGAGTGTGCAAAAGCCTACTTTCAGTAGTGATCGTAGGAAAAATAATTTTTTCTACAAATTCGTTCCAATTTCACGCAAAATCCAAATATTTAATTAATTCTATCCTTCTGTCTCCACCCAAAGTCATTGTCAATTTTGATTACAAATTTTTATCTCCAAGCGTATAATAATATCTATATTATTTTCGGCAACACAGATCGTAGAAATAACCTATTCTTTTATTAGCAAAATAATGAACGCTCATTATTGTACTAGTAACAAAATAATGAGAAACGATAGCAACGTCTTATTATGGGCGCTGTAACCAAGTAGGCAGGAACTGTCAATTAATTTTTATTTAATTTGATGTTTGTCAGTTTTGAAAAGAGTATTGTAAAAATGTCTCAAGAAGAAGAATTTCAATGTACACCTCCGGAATCAGTCGAAATAGCTAATTCCACTATTGAAACACGAATTCCGACGAAGTCACGAAAAGTGTATCATTTTGCTTATGAAAAATTTATAAAATGGTGCAAAGAAAATATTGTACGAAGATACACAGATGCTTATTTTACGAATTTGTCAAGAAAATTTAAAAGTTCGTTAACTGTTTTTTTCATATTTGTATTAATAAATAGTTGAGATATAAACAATGTATTCAATTTTTTTCTACTTATAAATTGCATTATTTTTACGCTTGAAGAAAAAATAGTATATGTCACTCGGAGCAGAAGACCCATTATATGTTTCGCTCAGTTTGCACAGCCTCGGCAGTGTTTTTTTCATATTTGTATTAATAAATAGTTGAGATATAAACAATGTATTCAATTTTTTTCTACTTATAAATTGCATTATTTTTACGCTTGAAGAAAAAATAGTATATGTCACTCGGAGCAGAAGACCCATTATATGTTTCGCTCAGTTTGCACAGCCTCGGCAGTGTAAGAATCTGGGCTCAACAATAATGATAGCCTTCTACTCCTAGTAACATAATGTACTATTTTTCAAATTATTACTTGAAACGTTGCATAGCAACAAACTTTTCCTGACTAGGCAGTTAGAATACACCTTTTATGCCTGTCAAGTGTCATTGAAAAGCTACTTTTAATGTCATTTGGAGAAAATAGTTATTTGTTTTACTAGGCAGAAAAGCACAATATTTTATGCCGCGGCTGGTGTTTCATAGCCGAGGCTAGGATCTTATCTTAATTCCATTTTCTTGTTGTTGTTCTTTCATCTCTTCTTTCATTTCTGACATTTTCTTTCTAAATTGCTCATTTTCTTCTCTGATTTTCTTCATCTCCTTCAAACTTTCCATCTCACCCTCTTCTATTTTCCTTTCCAACTTACTACTCAAATTCTGTTCCATATTGTCAAACTTCTTACTTATACTATCATTCTGATTATTCATATCTCCTCTAAGATTATCAAATTTTCTGCTAATGGTGTCATTCTGATTATTGAATAATTGTTGCAACATTTCCATCATTCTATTTTGTTCACTTCTACTTCCAGCTCCTATTTCCTCTTCTCTACCTTCCCTGATTTCTTCAAGTTCTTCAATTAGATCTGTTCTTTCGCTTCTCTCTATCTCTTCATTTTGCTCCTCATTATTTCTCCCTTGTACCAAATAATGCACTTGAAAATCACCCATTTCATGTCTTCTTTCTTCTTGTTCTTCTTCTGATCTTCCCTCTGTTCGTATTTGTTTTCCATCTGGTAGTGTCATTCTTCTTTCCATTTTGTTTTTATTCTAAATATTTTTCCAATAAATTTTAATAAGTTTACTGTTTTATTTTTAAAGAGCGCCCCACGTTGGGCGCCAATTTTATAATGTATTAATGTTTTTGTATGAGAATAATTATAGATCTTTTTATATATTTGAGTTTATGATTGATATTATTTACTTTTGTTGTTTGTGTTAAGTAAAATAATTCTGTAATGTTGGTTGTCTACGTGTTAGGGTTCGTTTTAATTGTCAAGTATAATTGTACACTCTTGCCACAGCTTCTCAGAAAGAGATTTGACAACATACCTCAAGCCGTGCTTCAAAGATACTGTAGATGTTGGTACGTAGATGGCGCTCCAATGTAATTATCTAATTTATGTTTACTTGTACGTGAGAAATGAAATAGTGATATACTCTAATTCTGATTTAATAAACAACTATAAAAATAAATATGAAATTAAACAATGAAATAGCATATTACAAGCAACAATACAACATAACTCTTTGTCATGTTGAAAATAATAAAACTTTGAAATACTCTTACCACTAATATTTGCACTACTCAAAATTACGGAACGTAATGTTCGCTCCGATGAAACAGCTTATGAATTTTCCTCACAGAAATGTGAGGACGTAACCCAAATCAAATATAATATCACTTACTTCAATATAATGCAAATATTAGAAAATTTGATATCAAATTTAACGTAAGTATGAAACTATTAATAATAATAAATACAACCTACAATTAAATCCCTTATTTATATACACTTAATGACTTTCAATGCACTAGTCCCTCTATCACAACCTAAAATTTGTGAAGAAACAAATTGTTGGAAATAAAATCTGTAATAGTTTTTTTTTATTTTCTTTCCGTTCCTGGTCACAGCATTTAACTCCTCCAAATATATATCAATCAAATATGATATATCTATCTCGAACATGGATTGCAAATTAAATATCTTGATAAATTTGGTTAGCTCGCCATATGTAGTAATAGGTCATCCTAATGTGGACACATTCACAACTTCACAACAACTCTCTCCTTCTGGATATCTTTCCCAGAAAAAATATTATCCCACTCAAGAAAAATTATTTGACGCACCACTCGCGTTCCCAGTAAAAACCAACAACCCCTAGTTTCCCCTTAACAATGTCCTTATTATATTTTGTTTTATTTCCACTTCCTTTTTCAAAACATTATACCAACCAATATTATTAAATATTTCGGGTAAGTACTTAAATTTTAACTTTGACATTTCTTGGCATTTATTTCTATATAATATTTATTTTCAATATTAATATCTAAAATTAACAAATTAAGCAAAATCAGAGTATTATTACCAATGGTTCAAAGCTTTATAAATTTTATTATTCATAATTCATGATTTACAATAGTGACATACAAACATTATTTTCTGATTGTGCACCCTATTGACAAAATACTTCAAAAATTATTATAATGAATCAGCCTTTAGATATGAAATGTTGACATCCGTCCTTATATAAAATATGTATACAGGATGTATCAAAATTTTTCAAAATAATTATAATTTTTTTGTTAATATAAAATAATTTAAATTTTTATTCTAAGAAATGTGATCATAAATTTAATTTGATGCAATCTTATTACGATTCCATAAAACCCATAACACTATATAAGTATCTATCGATATAGCATACTTATAGTTTAACTGAATAGCATAATGACTACAACTAAATTACAATGAATATTGATTACATATGGTATGACATTCTTTCAAAGATAAATGTTATCAGTAAAATGTGGCAAAGCGAAAACATGCACTTAGATGTGGCTATACAACACCTAGACGCATTCACAAATTGGCTCGATAATTATCGAGAAAATGGTTTTCAGTCATCCCTTGTAACAGCGAGAGAAATAGCCGAGGAAAATGATATTGACAGACGGTTTAAAGAAGTCAGAAGACGACGTAAAAAGGGCATTTTGATTATGAAGGGGAAGATGAAGCTCATGAATTGAATGCGGAGGAGATTTTCAAAATAAACTATTTCTAAGTTATTGTCGACAATGTGCGAGCAAGCTGCCATCCTAGGTTTGAGGCACTTAAACATCATGAGAGCATATTTGGTTTCATGTATAATATAAAAAGATTAAAGGAAATTAGTGATAGTGAACTTTTGAAGCAATGCAGCGACTTGCAAATATCTATGACAGTGGTAGAATCATGTGATATTGATGGACATGAATTGTACGAATAACTGAATAAGTTAATCCGTGTGTATGAAGGAAACGATGACATTATCTCGGTGCTGAAATACATAATAGGAAAAAAATTGACTGAAGTTTACACCACTATCGAAAAAGTTCTGAGAATTATTGCCACCACACCTGTTACGGTTGCGTCTGCTGAAAGGAGTTTTTCGAGGCTTAAAATTATTAAAACATAGGTATTTGAGGAATTCGATGACACAGGATCGGCTTTCAGCCCTTCTTTCAATCGAAAATGACGTAGCTCATTCGTTAGATTATTGTGCTTTAATTAAAGATTTTAGTCTTAGTAAAAGCCGCAAACATCAATTTTAAAATTTATCATCTATGTATTCGTTAATTTTTCAATTTAAGTAAAATATTTTAAAACTCAAATTTTATATATTTGTATAACTTTAGCATTTCTCGTCAAACATAACGAATACCTACCAAACAACCTACTTTCGCATCACATGGGTACTTTTCCGTAGGACAAAGGGCCTCGCAAAGACCTGCCGCCCGGAGCCTCGCAATGGGTAAGGCCGCCGCTGCTTGCACGTCATCAAAGTGTCGAAATCATGTTGTTCGTTTGACTCAGTTCATTCGTTTGTTGCTGTCAAACAGTACGTTTTGTCACTATAAACTTGGTAAATATTGAAATTTGTAGGTCGCATGTTATTAAAAAATATAAATATATGCAAAAAAATGTTTTGTATTGAATTTCATACCAAATGCAACTCGTTGGATAATTAAATACATCAAATTCAAACTAATGTCAGTCCTGCTAAAAATGTTATATGTTGGCAAAAATGCGCGCTGTTGCCACGAATAAAATGGTTTATCAGGCTTAATTTTCTTAATACTACTCCATACATACCTTTTAAGTACTTAAATAGTTCCAGAATTATTAAAATAAAAACTTCCATCAAACTTATTGGTAAACTGAATCAAGTTATGTTTCTATCACACATAACCTACTTCTGTGGTTTCTTCTTGTTTTTTAGGATCATTATTCAGTGGTTTGTGTCTTGAGGAAAAGCCTTATTCTACTTGTTTTTCACATCAAACTCGGTGGTGAAAACGGCATCCATTCGAAATAATCAAGTCTACATGTGTCATGGGCTACCGGTCTATTGGCCTTATCAAAGTTGTGTAAAGCCAGTGAACCACCTCCGAGCGGAGATTTATATTCTCACAACTATTTACGTATAAATATTTAAGACATTATAGAGTAGTACAATTTATGTAACAGTCTTTAAAAATTGTACAGTGAGTGGCATATATGCTTTTATATAATATTGATATATGAACACTTATTGACGTCTTGTTTATACTCGTAATATATACAAATACATTGAGGCAGCAATGTAAGCATATGATACATCATTATGAATATATCTGAATGTCAACTCTATATTTTATATTACGGTTCAAGTTCGATGATATTTAATATTTACTGTTAAATGTTTATTTACGTGATGAACTTGACTCGGTACCTGCCGACCTCGATATTTATGTAATATTCCAACGTTTAATGATTTATTGAAAATAGTTTCGAGGGAATTTAATTCTTATTTTATTTAATTATTATATTATGCCAAAAGGCATCTCAGCGTGTGAAGTGAACAACGTAGGCAAAAAAAACATGAAACATATTCTTGTAAAATATAATGATAAAAACAACCAACACCAATTAGATCTAAGTTAACCAGTCAGTTCGTGAGATCCCGTTCCTAATAAGAGCCTTATTTTGTGTTACTGATATTTACACATTTTTCAAAAATTTTTACTATTTTCAACAATTATTGACCATTTTTGACAGTTTTTTATAATTATCGACCATTTTACAAAAAATTCGATAATTTTTGACCATTTTTGATAATTTTTGACCATTTTTGATAATTTTTCGAAAATTCTGACCATTTTTCAAAAATTTTGACAATTATTTACCATTTTTGACAATTATTGACCATTTTTTCAAAAATTTTGACAATTTTTGACCATTTTTTCAAATTTTGACAATTATTTACCATTTTTGACAATTACTGATCATTTTTTACAATTTTCCAAAAATTTTAGACCATTTTTCCAAATTTTAACAATTATTGGCCATTTTTTACAATTTTTTAGCTTTTTGACAGGTTCTGACAATTATTGACCATTTTTGACAATTTTTCAGAAATTTGGTCCAGTTTTCAAAAAATTTGACAATTTTTAACAATTATTGACCGTTTTTGACAGTTTTTTATAATGAATGACCATTTTTTCCAAATTTTGACCATTTTTCAAAATTTTAACAATTATTGACCAATTTTGACAGTTTCTGACAATTATTGACTATTTCTAACAATTTTTCAAAAATTTCGACGATTTTAAACAATTATTGACCATTTTTGACAGTCTTTTATAATTATTGACTATTTTTTCAAAATTTTAACTTTTTTGGACCATTTTTTAAAATTTTAACAATTATTGACCATTTTTCAAAATTTTAACAATTTTTGACTATTTTCCAAAATTTTAACAATTATTGACCGTCTTTGACAATTATTGACCATTTTTGATAATTTTTCAAAAATTTGAACCATTTTTCAAAAATTTTGACAATTATTGACCATTTTTTCAAAATTTCTACAAATATTGACCATTTTTGACAGTTTTTGACAATTTTTGACAATTATCGAACATTTTTCAAAATTTTTGACAATTTTTGAAAATATTTGGCAATTATTAACGATTTTTTCAATATTTTGACAGTTTTGACAATTATTGACCATTTTTCCAAATTTTTGACAATTTTTGACTAGCCTTCTCAAAAGTCCTATATCGTGCAATAAGAAGCAAGCTTCAAAAATATAATTAGCCCCCAGTTTCAGAAGGAATTGCTCACTTTATCTGTGAAGATTGAATTCACAAGCTGATTCATCCTTGATTTCTCTCACATAAATACAATTTCAAGGTTTCTTAGTGAAAATAGTATTAACCCATACGCGAGCTGTTACTTATCACGTACAAAAATGACCTTATTTTATAACGAACACAATCAAAGAGTAAGCAAAGCAGAGAGCGTTCAAGAATAATATTTGAAGGAATTCGTTAGGGAGCGAGTGATCTTGATTGTTGCGTATGGTCAAGAAATGGATTCCTGAGACTTTCTCAAATTCTCGGCACAGCTGCATTTGCTAGTTCAATGGTATTCTTATATTTGTGGAATATGCAACGATCTATCAACCATTTATCCTTATTTATCATTTATTCTGGCCTGATAGGTACTTTCCAAACTTTGACGATGATCTGCTAAACTCACAGCACCTTCTTGAGACTGCTTCTTCCACCAAGTACTGGAGTACTAAGCAATTGTGATACATTGTGCTCTGGATGAGGATAGCAAATAATCCTTCATAGCCTGTTTGACTAAGTTACCAGCCACAATTTTGACTATCAGAATTGTAGATGCCAAGCAATCCCAAATAAGCAGGTACAGGGTTAGCTTGTATGGATAGTAAGTCAGTCCTGGAAACACTACATAGAATCCCTTCAAGCCTAACAAAAAACTATCTCAAAGGAGATAGACTGCAAAGCGAGTACCTACTGGAATGATATACCAGGCGTTAGGCAAACCAAAAGCCTAGATAAAAGGTCCTTCAAAACTTAAAAACTTCAAAACTTGAACATCGGCAGGAAGCATATCAGGTCTATAACCAGAATACTTACTGGAGGCTAAGCTATCCTCTTGAAGAATAGGGTTGGTAGAGATAACACCGAGTGTCGTATTTGTGGCTGTGGAATGAAAATAGACTTATATCTTCTCTTCCTTCCAAATATTGAACATCAAGGGATAATCTAACTTGGATTGAGGCACAATTTACAATATTGGCGTAGTGCACGGTTCTGAACAGACCACCTCTGAATTCCGAACCAAACCAAGCTAGCATGGAGCTGATTGCTTTTACAAAGTAAACAATGATGGTCTTTACCTTGAGCTCATCTGAACCGTATTGCTGCAAATTATTTTTGAAATATGGTCACGTGTTCACTCCAGTCCAATGAAATATTCAGTTGGCGAGGCCAAACCAGCAACGGTGAGCGCTACAAACAGATGGTAATCAATTTCTTTCAGCACAAATTGAAGGATAAGGATATTGAAGACATGTAATTCCAGCAGGACAACACTACGTGCCAGACTCGGACGCCAAGATGGAGTGTCTCCATAAAAGATTTAAGGGGATGGTTATCTGATGAAAATTAGCCACCTAGATCGTTTGATTTGGCACCGCTAGACATTTTCTGACATCAATATCACCAAATTATGATTTATCTATTACTTTATTTCTCCCAACGAATAATAATTCACACATCGCCAGAGGGTGAATAATAAATTTGAAACCAACAAATTCTTTTGGTACCCATACAATAACAATGACTTGTGTTTTCGAGCGATAACAATAATAACGTCAACAAAGAACATATTTCCGTTTGAATGTCGAGAATATGATGCAAAAACAAATAGAATGTAATCGGTGAAAACATTTTAAAATTACTTTGATACAACTTTCACAAAAGGGATGTTTGTAAGCCTTCCACTTTTGCTTATTTCGGAAGTAAATTCCGGAAACTATTTCTCCTTCAGGAAATTGAAACCATAGAAAGCAGAATAAAATAACTATCAAAGTAATTCGTAGTGCAAATGAAAGTTTAGTCAGCGTTCAAATAGAATGGAAATAAAATACTGATTTAGAAAGTTTTTTTTTAATTTCGTAAAATTTACACAATTCTCTATGTTTCAAGAATTTTTGCTGCTCATATATTAAAATCCGACTATGGAGTTGGAAATAAAAGAGAAGGTGGAAATAAAAGGAAAGCTGAGAATTATTATACTGGGTTCATCACGACGACTGGCCACTAGACGATAGGAACTTGTAGATGGATGAGAGATATCTGAGTGGCCAGACAGTGTGTTATGAATATCATTAGTGACTGCTATTGTGACTGAAGAATCCGATGAACTAGATGGTTCACAAGAGCTAGTGGATGTCTTCAATGAAGATTCAGGTGCGTTTTTCTGTTTCTGTGCCATAATCTCGCCAGCCTCCGGTTCTATTCGCAACGGTGGAAGAAGGTTCTGATCCTGGATTGGGTCTGAATTATTAGCTGTGGAAACTATTGGCATATTTGTTATTTCAGCTGGTTCAAAAATGTGATCGGGAAATATGTCTGGATTAAATGAAGCAGTTTTTCCATAAGTTTGATTAAACAAATATCCGATCTGAAGAGCTGTCAGCACTTTTTTAGCCAGACAGAAATATGTCTTGAGCGGTCCATAAAAGCACACGTCGAGAGGCTACCCACGATGGGTGCAGTAAGGGGGAAGGCAAACAATTTCCATTCCATTCTCCTTCGCAAAGTTCAAAGCTTCGAAGGACTTATAGCTAACATGGCCATCGACAATAAGAAGGACTTTCTCATCATGACTAGCTCTTACAAAGCTTTGAAAATGCTGGAGTCATTTCACGAATATTACAGTGGTCATCCACCCGCTTTCTTGACCTACTCCAACAGTCCCAACTGGTGCTTCATCCACGACCTCGTTTTTCATATTTTTCCTCTGGAAAATCTTGAAAGGAGGTACGTACGACCCAGCTGCGTCCATGCAGCACACAGCGTACGATCCGCGCTCGTAATGGATCCTACTTGCTTCCTGACTGCGGTAGCCAGGATTTTTTGAGGTTATTGGGCAGTAGATTGTAGATTTTGCATTGTAGATCCGGTTGCGTTGAATTTGTATTTGTCTATGTATTCTTGATAGTTATCAAAAAACTTTTTTACCTGGGGTCTATTAAAAGCTTGGGCTCTGGCTGCGGAGGTAGGCTCAGGTTTACGTAAAGATATGTCTTTATGGCATCTTAAAAATCCATCTAGCCACTCTTGGCCAGATTTACCCTTATCTTTATCAAAACTGTGCGCAAAGCCAATTCGAAAGCGAGTTCTTGGACCATTATACGCGTTAATCCAAACATGCGAATTTCAAGTAGCTTGATGTGCTCGACCAATAGTCTCTCGATTTCAAGAGGATATGTTAGCTAAAATCGGCCCAAACCTTTTGCTGCAGGTGAAATTGTTTTATTTTGTTCCAAAGCATGCCGCCTTAGTGCTTGTGGCACTTTTAAGGTCTTAGAAGCCAGAAGCCAACCCATTTTTTGCTCCTTCACAGCTTCAATAGCTTTTTTCATCGCTTCTGCACTCCATGATTGCCGATTACTTGTCCTCTTATAATTCCGTGGCATATTGCCATCCTGTAAATTGAAGAGATTTATGTAGATTTAGATACTTTTAATATTCACCATCCCTACGGACAAAATGACACATTACGTTGTTTTGTCCATAGTGGTTGTATGTCATATTGTACATAGCCTCAAAAATATTACGATTCGAAGAAAAATCTTGTTGCAGTGACAATAATGTTGTAAATTCTACACGATCACCTCGAAAATATAAGAAAGAGAGTAAATTGACAAAAGAAAACTTATCGAAAAACAAAAAACAAACGACCACTAACAAATTTCTTCGAAACACAAATGTCAACATGGCGTCCGTTGTGTATTTCAAACGTCTCTCAGAAATCCCATGGTGTATTTTCGGTGCAGGCGCTTGTTAATTGGCTTATTTTTGACAGTTTAAACCGCTCTAATTTTTAAATTTGGCCAATGTGTCGTTTTGTTTTGGACGTACTTGCCCTACTTTTGAATATTTCGCTCTTTACTCCAATTTATCATTCTCAATTTTCTCTTCATTCCAGTCAATGTTTTGAAAACTTTAAATCGATTACAGACCTGTAAGTCATGCAGAGTTTTAAATAAAAATATTTTTTTTGTGAAATATAAGAAAACATTTTTTCCGTTTGTATAAAACTTTTTGGGACACTTTGTATGTGAGTGAAGAACAAAAGTTAATTTCCAATTCTCTAATGGATTAAATCCAAAAGTCATTGATAACATATTCTGGTAGTATATAAACTTCGACCTGGATGTAGTTTGTTCTTTCCTTGTCATAATCGATCATACAAGCTATCAATTAAATCTAATTGGCCGGTGACTTTTGCCGCCTCTTGGGAAATATTCGATTTTCCAACGACCAATCCTATTTCCAGCGAAATTGTCTCTTTTTCAAGCCAATTACGGTCCTCCTGTCCACTAAGGTGTAATATTATTTCTGGATATTTCTGTTTCTGTGGTCTACCTTTGCTCTGAAATATATTGTCTGGAATTTCACACCCATAGCAATAACACTAGAACCAGAGTCGTTGAAATTTCACTCGTCCGTACTTTGGAACTCCCAATTAGAAGCTAGTGGCTCCGTCGAAGTGTATGTGGGATTGAATTCTTTTCTTTTAACACTAACTCGAACGTATAATTAGATTGTTTGGATTTCTTTTATTATACCAAATGGATACACTACAATGAAACTAATAGAAGTTAAAGTGAATTATTTTGTAATCCAATTTTGTTTACTTTAGATGTCTACTAGCAGTTAAAAGTATATACGGTGTGTCAAGTTTAAGACTTACAATGGACTATAATATCTCGTGAATGAAAAGATGAAACCTTAAAAATTGAGCTCGAGCCCAAATATGAAATTATTTATGAAATTTGAATGATACAAAAAAAAGGGAAGATTATCAATTGTCTACTTGGTCACATAAGTTTCAGTTGCTCCGGTGACAACCTTAGGCCATCGACATCGCTCAGAACGGAGGTAGGGGTGGATCCCTCTTATTGATCTTCCCGACAAAATAGTAGAGTTTTCCACTTTGGCCTAGCACGACTAATTTCCCCCGATAACCCAGTAAAACAGGGGATGAAAATAAAAGGCAAACCTCAGCTTATGTTCCTTATAATAACTAAATGAAAAATATTTAATAGGTACCCTTAAGGGGTGACTTACAATGTACAGTTTGAAGGAAAAAAAATTCCATACAAGGCGACACCATAGTCAAGGCGTTGGTACCAAGGCAGAGACGCATGCGCAAATGGATAAAATTGTGAAAATTTACCGCAAGATATTAATTTCCACCATTACAATAAATTACATGAAAATATAAATAAATAAGGAAGTACCTATGTATACGTAATGGCATAAAGCCTATTCAACCTCAAACCGTTCTGCGGTTAGGAAAAAAAAATAAGTAACTTAAATTAGGAGAACCCCCAATACCGGGTTACCCTCAATGTGATCTTCTTCAAGAAGTTGGGGAGAAGTAGCAGCAAACTCCAGAAGACATCACTATCAATCTACCAGACTCCAGACATCCCGGAGTGTGTATCCGGAGGGTGTTAAGTATCCTATGGCCCCACAGGTAAAGTGTGTATCTGGCCCCATAGGTAAACCCTTTTCCAAAAGGGTCCAATACTCAATATTTTCCTCTCACTGGACGGCTACCAACAAATAACGACATGTGGCACACCTCCAATTCCAAAACTTCAACGTTGGCGATTTCAATCGTTTTAGTGCAATATATTCTCTATAAGGGTTTGTGAAGACGGCTTCCAGAACAGGACGGAATTCTTCAACAATACGAACTTCCGTAGAACCAAAATACTAAACCGTATATTCCAAAACTAATTCAGAACGAGAACCTATAAAACCTAGCAAGGGATGACTTCCCAGTCATTAACAAAATTCAGATTCTCGTTCGATGCACTTTTGGTAAACTAAGCCATCTAGCAGCAAGCACACAGCGAACAAAGTAACTGACACTTCCTCAACTTCAGTACAGAATACTACCATAGAAAAACCTACCAGAAATATACATCCGAACTACACTGCTCACTACTCCGAGCGTGTTCCGCACAGATCAAGTCATAAAGTGCTACACTTCCCTGAACGCTTTCATCCAAGACACGACTGTCACGGCCAATTGTCAATGTCATCCAATAAATAATTCCAATTTGTAAACAATGAACAGAAATAGTGTATTAGAAATTATTCAAATAAATTTGAGCAATCATAGTACCACAATACCCCCCTGCCAAAGTAGACAAAGCAAGATCAAACACTCGGATTTAACAGACACAACACATGGCTATAAACAGCTAATATATTATAAGTAGATGTTCAGAATATAATCGAATGCCATCTTACACAGAAGAAGATACTTCCTGCACCACTTCGTCGGAAGGATGATGGCAGTGTAGTCCCTAAAACTCTGGGCTGACAAAAATTATTTAACTACTGAAGTACTTTCGTAGTGAACAAATGATGGTAGAAACATAGAGACAAAACCCGTCAGGTAATTACTATATACAAATACTTAATAGATACAATAGACGTAGTGACAAATTCAATCGTTACAAAGAGATGTCAAAAAAAGAGATAAAGTAGTTCCATCAATCCCCTATGCCCCTACCTCAACTACTAAAATCTGAATGGCAAGTGTGATACGTCGTTGGAAAAAGCATAAAAACGCTTTCCAACGGTATGAGGCTTGAAAAAAAAACAAGCTTATGAAAATGGCGAATAAAAAATACTGGGTTAATCAGGCAGTATTGCAGAAAGATAACGATCTTACATATAAATTTTTTGTGAACAACAAATTCACCTAGCGATCACCTGTTCTATGAAAAAATTAAGAAAGAGAATGCGACTGAGCTTTCTGAGAACAGAAAACAGGAAAGGATAAACGATTTACCATTGATACAATCAAATTAAACAACGAATTAATACAAAATCAGTACGAAATAGTCAATGTTCTCGCAAATTTTTTTCGTCAAATGCGGAAACTGCAGTTTTGAATCACTTTGGCAATGTCGATGTCAATAACTGCACCAGTATGTATATTTACAACACTCTTCATTTTTCTCCAATATATGAACAAGGATGTGCTTGATGCTATTTCTTCAATGAGAAATGTAAACTCTGATGGTATTGATTGCCTCTCAACTGAACTTATTAAAAGTATAAGTTCTGAGATTGCACCAATACTGGCTGATATTATTAACAATTCAAAAATTGAATAGATGAGGCTTTCAGTTGATAAAGATCCACACTAAACGATGAGATAAAACAATTTAATTTGCTTAAATCTCCATTATAATTTGAACTAACAGTCAATTCAAAATAGTTTGATAAAGCTACTGTGTTAGCGTCACTAATTTTAAATTGAACGTTAGTTCAAATTATAATGTAGATTTAAGCAAATTAAATTGTATTATTTCATCGATTAACAATTCAATTGAAACAGGCAAGTTTGCAAACGATTTTAAAAACATAATTGTCACGCCTATTTGAACTGTAAACTTAATATTCGCACCCGTCGTGGAATAATGTAACATCTCCAAAAAGCGGTTTTTAAGAAATTGAAGGTTAAAGATTTTGTTTTTTTAGTTAAGATGTACCTATAATAGTTACTGTTATTGATTTTCAAGTGTCAATTGATATTTTCTTGATTTGTTAATGAATATTAATTAATTGACTTTTAATCAAAAATGATAAGATTTGACAAATTTATTTCAAATTTCGTGGTTGTTACAGTATTCTCTGAATAAATTTATTCTGTTTTTTGGATATTATGGTGTTTCTAAGACGATTCTATTTTATCACATGGATCAATCAAATAATTGTAGTCATTTATGTCATTGAATGATGTAATATAGTGTGAACAAATAAACATTTGAAAAAAAAACGAATTCATTTTTGATAAAAGAAAAACAAACAAACAAAACAGAAAAACTATTAAAGAAAAAAATGGCAACACAAAACTTTTTCATACCTTTTAACTATAACAAAGCTAGGTAGGTCATTAGAATGTATATCGGATTTTTAGTTGCCCTATGGTTTGAAAAACATTGTAATACATAATCTCAGTGTTTAATAAAGGTGACCAAGTAACTTAAGTCGTTTGTAACGACTAATTTAAATAAAACCTTAAGATATAAAAATAACACATTCCTAAAGATAGCAATGCAGTTTTGAAAATCATCACAGATTTTGTCTTATACCCTAAGACTATTATAAATTATAAAATTCGTAGTAGGTTATTTTAATTTAGTTATTGTCCACCAAGTACACGAGATCTCTTTTTTTGTTTGGAGCTATGGGGATGGGCGCATTGTATGCTTTCTTTACGGTTCAATTTTTTCTTTCCTTTCCTGCACTGACAAGGTAATAGCCGATGATCACGTATTTTTTTGGACTTGGTTTTTATATGTGTCTAGTTCTGAGGTAGGATGTTTGGTACAAAAATTTGAACGGGTTATCTTGCGAAAACTTTAAAACCTTGATAACCGAGTGTGCGTTGTCTCCCTCATTCTGGGTATGCCCCTTAATAAACAATTTATGCTCAATCGTTTTTATATTGTCAAAGACGCAGAGGCAGTACATGTACATCATTAACATGTATTTGCTTTTCTGCTGACCTCCGCAATTGTCTGTGTAGAAGACAAAACATATCTTCCTCTTTTTCCAGTTACCTACTTTTTCAATATATTTAAACACTGACGTCCCAATCTCGATGGCTCCTCGTTTGGCTTCGCCTTCATGCCACACGTTGCAAATACATTCATTACTTTTTAGGTCATGAATAGTTATACGTCGATAACTTTGATCGATAATAAAATACAGATACATCACTCCTAGGCAGCTTGGAGATCATAAGCACAGACAAATTTAGATTTGTCTGGGTCCATTTTGTCTTTCTCTTTCTCCTTTCTTGCTACGATTTTTTCTTCCAGGTGGTTGTTGTATTGTGTTTCGTTGTGTTTAGAATTTTCGTATTGTGTACAAAGTTCGCACTGATCCTTTTTTGGTATAAAAAAAGATACGTTGAACTCATCGAATATTTCAAAAAAGGTTGTCCGACTCCCGTATGGTTTGTTTAGTTCTTTACATTTATCGACATAGTCACGATATATTTGGGCGATGGTACTCCCTCCTTCGATGAATTCACGTTCAGTATGCGCCCCGAGGTAGTGTGATGGTATTCTTGGAATAGAATTTATGTGGGCGCGAATATCTTCCTTGATGCTGCTGGAGAGTTTACTATGATTACCATGTTTTCCACGGTTATCAGTTTCAAGAACACCATCAACAAGTCTTGTTGATGAAATAGAAATAGTCGCACAAAAAAAACGTTTGCACACACGAATGTCATTTCCGTTTATTTTAAAATAATACGCGACATTTCCGTGTCTCTTTTATACTGGAGAAGCGGTGGAATGTCTTTAATGTGACGGCTTATGGAATCTCACTGCTTTTGCACATTTCCGAAGCCCTTACATTTGTGGAAAAGTTTAGAAATTCTGGTCGTACATTTTGTCGTACAAGCTGTACATCCTGCTCCTATTTTTCTCGAAGGAACAAGCTTTCTTTTTGCAACATTTGATTTCCAATTTTCAGGTTTCGCTCGTCGCTTTCTTGTTTTTTTGCAGAGACATCTTTTTCATTTCCTTCATCTGTAATCAAAATCATGTACGATATCAGAATAAATATTATATTGGCCTAAATATTAATTTACCTTCACTTGACAGTTCGTCATCACCGCTATGTGAAAAATCCGGATCCGCATCGCTGTCGTCAACCGGCGATGTAGAATTTCTTCGACTCGTGGTACTGCTAGATAAAGAGCTGCAGAACGAAGAGCGGGAAGATGACGAACCGCTGGTTGAGGATGTGCTGGATTCACTGGCTGAATCATTTTTTGATGTTTCTACAAGTTCAACATTTTCATAAGGAAATGTTGATTGTAACATTTGATGTGTGTCTGGTCGTGAAAACATTGCCTCTCTCGAGAGGAAATGGTGTCAAAATATCTTCATCTTTAACGGAATACTGCTCTTTTACTGTTGTATTATTATCGTTTTTAATTGTTCGGACAGTACGATTTTGATTTGGCGGTTTAATGTTTAGCATCTCCAAAAGTTTCACACTTCGCGAACTCATTTTATTAATAAACTAAAAATGATAGTTATTGTTATTATCATCACACTCCTAGAATGTACAATAATCGTCCGTGAAACAACGCTACTTTTCAATAACAAACTAAAAATGTATAATAATCGTCTGCGAAACACTGTAACTTCTAAAGGTACTTGAGCGAAATGTCCGGCAGCCTTAGAGAGACTAGTTGGATACAGTATAGAGATGTTAAAAAATAATCGATTTTCGTATAAATCGATCATTATTTTCTTGTAATCGATTTTTAGTTATCGATTTTTATAGTAATATTAATCGATTTTTAGTAAATCGATATCATAAATTACGTGTTTAAATCAGTTTTCGGAAACGGCTCGTATTATTGATTGACCATTTCTCAAAATTTTGACAATTATTGACCATTTCTCAAAATTTTAACAATTATTGACCATTTTTCAAAATTTTAAATATATTGACCATTTTTGACAATTATTGACCATTTTGACTGTTTTTCGAAATGAGTGACCATTTTTCCAAATTCGATGACAATTTTTAACTAATTTGACAGTTTTTGACCATAATTGTCCATTTTTAACAATAATTGACAAATTTTTGATAGTTTTTGACCATTTTTGACAATTTTTCAAAATTTTAGACCATTTTTCAAAATTATTGACCATATTTTAAAATTTTTGACAATTTTTCAAAAACTTTAACAATTTTTGACAATTATCAACAATCATTTTTCAAAATTTTTAACAATTTTTTCAAAATTTTAACAAATTTCCAAAATTTTTGACCAATTTTACAAAATTATTAACTATTTTTGGTAGTTTTTGACAATTATCGACCATTTTCCAAAATTTTAACAATTATTGACCAGTTTTAACAATAATTGTCCATTTTTGACAGTTTTTGACAATTTTTGATAGTTTTTGACAATGATTGACCATTTTTGACAATTTTTGACCATTTTGAATTTTTTTTTTAATTTTTCAAAAATGTTGACCATTTTCCTAAATCTTTTTGAAGTTTTTGACAATTATTATAGTCCATTTTTCAAAATTCTAACAATTATTGACAATTTTTAACCATTTTTGACAGTTTTTGACCATAATTGTCCATTTTCAAGAGTTTTTAACAATAATTGACAATTTTTGATAGTTTTTGACCATTTTTCACAATTTTTCAAAATTTTAGACCAATTTTTAAATTATTGACCATATTTTAAAATTTTTGACAATTTTTCAAAAACTTCAACAATTTTTGACAATTATCAACAATTTTTCAAAATTTTGACAATTTTTAAAAATAATTGTCCATTTTTGACAGTTTTTGACAATTTTTGACCATCTTTGATAGTTTGATAGTTTTTGGACAATCATTGGCCATATTTGACAATTTTTCAAAAATTTTAACAAATTTTCAAAAATTTTAACAAATTTTCAAAAATTTTAACAAATTTTCAAAAATTTTAACAAATTTTCAAAAATTTTCAAAAATTTTAACGAATTTTCAAAAATTTTCAAAAATTTTAACAAATTTTCAAAAATTTTAACAAATTTTCCATTATTGACCATTTTTGATAGTTTTTGACAATTATCGACCATTTTCCAAAATGTTTACAATTATTGATAATAATTGTCCAATTTTGACAGTTTTTGACAATTTTAGATAGTTTTTGACAATGATTGACAATTTTTGACAATTTTAAAATTTTTTTTTAAATTTCTGAAAAATTTTGACCATTTTCCAAATTTTTTTTTTAAGTTTTTGACAATAATCGTCCATTTTTGACAATTTTTGAGCATTTTTGACCATTTTTCAAGTTTTTTTTTTAATTTTTTGAGAATTATCGACCATTTTTCAAAATTTTAACAATTATTGACAATTTTTGACAGTTTTTGATAGTTTTTGACAGTTTTTGACAGTTTTTGACAATTTTGGATAATTATTGACCATTTTTGAAAAAAATTGTCCATTTTTAGCAGTTTTTGACAATTATTGACCATTTTTGACCATATTTAAAAATTTTTGACAATTTCCATATAATTTTATTTGATTTTTAATCTAATAAATTGTTAATGAATGAATCTCTTGAGTTTATTATCGAAATATGAAAAGCATGTACTTTTTAAAATAATATAAAAAAAATCGATGTTTTCGCAGAAATCGATTTATTTATATTAAAATCGATTTTTGACAAATCGACTAATTTTGAATAAAGAAAAATCGATTTCTATGTAATCGATTCTTTTCCATTATTCTCACATCCCTAATACAGTATTCCACGGACGCGGGAGGGTTTTCCCCACCATTGCAAGAGTGTAACAAGCGCCATCACCCGGTCTACCGTTGAAGTAATATTATCACGGTCTTCCACACTTAATTTACTCACAAACCCGAGTTGAATGGCGTAATACACTCAAATTTACAAATTTTGAGATGTTACTGTATTCCCCGATGGATGCTAGAACAATTACAGACCTATAACTGTCATATATGTAAAATAATAGAAAAATGCGTTTATAATCAGTGAGCATCAACAGATCAACAGAAAGTTCATTCATTACGCTTCTCAATTTCATACATAGCGCTCTGGATGAAATAAAGCATGCTGGTGCACTTTTATTTGATTTTTCTAAGACGTTTGATTCTGTTGATATGGAAATAATTGTTAAAAAGTTAAGTGGAATGGGTTTTCGTGGAAACTTTTTGAATTGGCTGCAATCCCTATTAGGGATACTAAAAGATTATGTGATTGGTTCCTTGTTTATACTATAGATATGTACCTTGATATGCTGGAGAACAGTGTTAAAGCCTTAATTGTTCATGAACTAAAGAACCAACAGGACGACGATGGAAATCTACTCTAGATACAAATTTGTTGCACTTTTAGCAAGAAGCAGTACCTCACGATTATGAAGTAGCAGTTAGGATCCGGTTGGACAAACATTTTCCAAGTAAATTGATTAGAAGTAAAGGTTCCCTTGAGTGGTCACCTAGGTCAGCAGACTGACCGCAACCTTATTTTTTCTATGGGGTTACTCTAAAATGGTTGTCAATAAAACTCAACCGACCTACAGTGACAATTCACAACTTAGAATAACTAGAGCCTGTCGTGTTATCGCTGAGGTAATATTTGCAAACTTTCGTATGGAGTTTGAAAATATGTAACGAAACAATGGAAACGATTTTGAGTATTTATTCAATTAATTTTTGTAGTTCGACATTGTTTTCTAATTAATTTTTTTGCTTTATTCTTACACCTTGTATTATCGTCTCTTATACCGTTGGAAAATAAGGAGAGTGGTGCTATTGAATTTTTGTGTGGGGTATATGGGGCATAGGAGGTTGATGGTTGTACATTATCTTTTACGTCATTTTAGTTACCCCTCTCTACCATAGAAACGGTTTTGGATTTTTGTTTCAAAATTGACACACTGTATAAGTGCATAATAAAATAACGTTGAATACGTTAAGTGACGCATTCTGATATCTAATATTTTTTTGCGACGTGAAAGCGTTTTTCGAACGAAATTATGTCTGTTAAAAAAGTTCAAATGTCGCTATGAGCCATTGAGAAGCAAAAAGCATCCAAACACACGGTGAAGCAGTGACAAACCATCTATGAAAATCAATTGAGCAGGAAAATTTCCTGTGCTCAAACGAATATTCACAAAATCACTCAAAAGTAAATTGCTGGATCAGAATTAATCTCAGAAATTTTAGACTTAACACTCTTATATCTGATCTTTTGGGGATATATAATATAGACTAGTTGGTATGGGCGCCGGAGTTGGGAAAAATATTTGAATGGAGTTTTCTTTGGAAATCATGAAATACTTTTGACACTTATACTTTTATGTTACATGTCTATACTTTGGACAAAAATTGTTTGAATCCCTATTGTTTGAAAAAACTTGCTAATTTTTTGACATTGGCATTTTTCATTAAATAAATATATTTCTCAAGTTATTCCTACTTGAACAATTGAAAGTATGCCTAGTTTCATCAATATTAATAGGAGATATTAAGGGCAAAGGGTTATCAATATGTAGGATAGTCAAGCAGCCATTAAAGTACTGAGTTCTTGCGTAATCAGCACTAAAAAGGTATGGGAATGCCTAGGAAAACTCAATGAACTAGGCGAGAACAGCATCGTCACACCTGGAAACACTGGAATAGAATGAAATGGAATAGCAGATAAACTAGCAAAGTGAGGAGACCTTTTGGAGGCCTGAACCCTCCATTGTAATATTGAAGAAAATAGACACCGCCAAAAAGGGGAGAAGATCTGACCATTGAAAATATTTAGAAGGGATCAGACAATCAAAGATACTCCTGGGAAACTACGGCCAGGTGAGAACAAATGAATGCTTAAGCCAGAGCAAAACTACCCTTTGTATTTTAACAGGAGTCCTGACGGGACACTGTCGCCTGAATGTACACCTCGTGAGACCCATGGTTACCTATGGAGCCTTAGTTTGGTGGCCAAAGACAGATCAGAGGAAATCCGAACTGAAGCTGTCTGTCTGTGCATAACGGGTGCGATGAGAAGCAGCCCGACTGTGACAATTGAAGCCATTCTCAATCTTCCGCCTCTTACTCTGCATGTTAAGGCGGAAGCGAGAATGACTGAATATAAGCTGGAATGCAATGAGAATTGGCACGAAGGAATTCACACCCATAGTCATTCCAGAATCACAGATGTTATCACAAACTCGGTCCTTGGAATGAGAAGTGATAATATGTTGGCCACAATTTACGACAACCAACCATACCATATCCAGCTAAACTGGGATGGGCTGGAAGCATGCAGTCAGGAAGAAACGTTGGTTGGGAAACTCCGTCAATAACAGTACCACTAGTAGTTGTTGAAACATTTCGATGAGTGTTCATTTCGAGCTTAAGTTCATTTTTAAAAAAATGTCTCCTGACAGAAATTAACCTCAAAATTTAATGAAGCTAAATAATGAAATATTTTGTATTTGATAATGTTTACATTTTACGTGTGCTTCTTCAAGTATAATGATGTACATTATTCACCAGTGAATAATAGATTTGGATAATGAACAGGTTACATGACACGGATAAATAGGACCTATATTGAAGGTTATTTATATACAAATGTTACAATATAATATTTAAAAATTTTTACCGCGACCCGGTTTCGAACCTAATGCGTACCTACAATTACTCATTTCACGAACTCAGACATCTAAACAATCCTGCTACGGAGACATTAATAATAAATTTATCAAGCTGTTGTATATAGAGCCTATAGATGTCATGTCAAAACTAAGAAACTGACGTTTTCAATAATTTATAGCTGATTGCAAGAGTTTTAATTATTATAGTTAATTTAAATTGAATTTACTAGAAAATATAATATAGAAAGCGAATCAGACACCGAAACGAATGTTACTCAGCCAAAAATTGATGAGTCGAAAAGATTATATATGTAATCCTATAATCTCTTCCTAAATTGGAGGGAAAAGAAAATAATAATAATTATTCATTATACATTATTACTCACTTGCATTTTTTATGAATGATCTGCACTTTTTTCGAACAAACTTTATACACAACACTTGTAGCTTAAGTGCACAGCTGATGCATACACTGTTGGCTGACAATACCGACCTCTCGGTTAATTCGGTGCTACCATTTGACGACGCTCATTGGTCAAATCAAATAGCGCGCATTTCACTGGCTTCTTGTTACACACTTCTGTCCCATTTCACAAAATCACTGCCACAAATTGCAGGGAACCGAGCGGAATGATATTATATATCAAAAATAGACCTGTTCCAACATTTTCTTTTAAAATTCAATTAAGACTGCCGACTAATGGGAATTGTTTTAAGTGGCCTATTCTGTATTGTCAATTTCAAAAAAGTTTGATTTTGAAATCGTCAATAACACCATACACTAACAACTAGCAATTATTAAAAACCGTAGTTCCCTCATTAAAATGGTTTTCAATTTAGCGCGAATGCGCAAAATAGTAAAAGTAATAGTAAATAGAAAACCATGTGAACGAGCTTTAGAGTTTGGTTTTATTCATAACAAATATGATACCTTGGGATACATTATAATTTTTGTAGCAGTCTCTGTGTAACGTTAATTTCGTTGACTTTACTTTCCTCTATTTAATTAATTAAATTATCGTAACGGGCGGCGAATAGCCAGTCCTTTCTCATACCCAACACCGAGAAATGTTTCAAGGCTAAATATATTTACTGTCGACGAGAGTCGAAATCAACGTTTCTATACGGGCCGATCGAGTTCCGTCTGTCGTGAAAATAGTCACTTCTATTTTTGATATTCCCACGTCGACCTCGTATCTCTTCTTCTAACACTTATTAATTAAATATGAATTAAGAATTCACTATTGAAATGTAAATTCCTTTCCTGGTCAAGGCGTCTGAGCTTGACATGAACATGAGACGTAAGTCTGTTATCTTTCATATATTTTCCTGTATTTAAAGAATGGCGGAGAGGGTTCATTCTTCTTTCCTGTTAACATGTGCCATTGAAGCCTTTCTATCGTATCGTATCTTATTTTTAAGAAGTGCATTCCTCTGAATGAACTTTACCTGGACCAGAACTTTACCTGGAGCTAAACTTTACCTGGACCAGAACTTTACCTGGAGCTAAACTTTACCTGGACCAGAACTCTACCTGAGACACTACCTGGAACAAGATATGTAACAAGATATGCAACCTAAAAAGGACACCAAGGACACCATCACTCCAGGAAAGTAATATACATATTTCATCGCTTCTTCAACGACGTCAATAAAAACTAGACAAATTTTTTTTACTTTGTAACAAAAGTCAATATACAACTTGTAAATTTAATAACGTTGTTCATAAAGTTTATTTCCCCTTCCAATCTTACAGGATTTGTCGTTATAATGCTGATGTGAATAACAAATAAGCTAGTATTATTCAGGGTGGCGCCCACTTACCTTTCTTAATTTTCATAATTTACCTATATCTTATTTCAGTACCTTAAATAAATTTCAAGTAGGATTACCCGAGAACCGGTAAGAGTACTCTCTGAATTTGTACTAGTTTGGTCTCAGAATCTACACCTGAGGTGCTCTCTAAACTGAGTAGCCGTTGCAAATTGTCGCCCAACATTGTTGGAGTCGTTGCAAATTGGCATTACCTTATCGTTACGTAACATCTGGTGTATTTTGGAAATGCTACTCGCTGATAATGTAGCTCCCTATAAGTGGAAGAGCTCAGTAGTTTTTTACTATATCCATTACAAACAAATATAATCATCTTATCTCTCTATAATATTAGGGTGGACAATTGAATCATTATTGTAGTACATTGTACGAGAAGCATTTGCTTCTAATTGAGAAGTTTATGTGTAATTTCAACGTGTTGTAAACATGGGCAAGGTTGATACATTTCTCCAACTTTTCGAAGTTTTTTTTTTTGTAGCAGGATTCGTCTTTTCTCTCAATAAGGATATAAAAGACGCTCAAAGTGCCCACACCTTTACATCGATGCAGACTAGAAGACGGTCTTCAAAAGCTGGACTTACAACTCTAACACCTGTATTCAGAACACTTGATTAAAACCGCAACATTATATTTCAACCGAGGTGTTATATTTGACAGTTCTCTCTGTTAAATGTTTATAACGGAATCGTCAATATAACCAGCCGTTATATGATAAAACATTGTATTTAACATACCCTTGGTTATAAATTTTTTATCGAAATAAGTAACAACTGTTAAATAAGCAGACAAGCGCTGAATTGAGAGAATGTGTAGGCTGGCAATTGCTGCTTTTGGTTTTTTTAAATGTTCTAATTTAACATTTGTCGAAGAAATTTGTTATATTTCAAGAAAGTAGACCTTAACTAAAAGGAACCTGAACCGGATAATTTTACTTTATTATATGGCGATCCTGCCAGTAGTTAAGAAAATTGTGAATTGAATATGGAATTAAATGAAAGAAAACAACGAAAAATTGAGCTTCAGAGGAAATTAGAAAAAAAATGGGGTCCAGTCAGTCGAAAGGAAAAGTAATTATAGCACAATCCACATCCCAGAGAAGCTTGGGCGTATCTACACGAGATGTCCTAGAAATAATGTAGTGTAGTGGTAATTTGTATCGTAAGTTATATCTATAGCAAATGTATAAAGCAGCTTGGAAAAAATATTAGACAAAAGATAACTAGGAATCAAAAACTTGTCTAAAAATTAGCCAATAGTGCAAGATAAGAATTAGTGAATAGTGTAAGATAAAAATTAGTGAATTGTGCAGGATAAAAAGTATTACAACCGTATCATTGCAATAGAGAAGCCAAGCAAGATTTAAATTTGAAGTGAAATACAGAGTGTTCCATTTAAAAAAATATACCTTTGATCTGGCACGGAGCTCTGGAACACGCTGTAAAATTGCGACTAATTTCAAAATGTGAGCCTTTAGGCTGGCTACAATCAGTCAAAATTTTATTTAAATATGATGATTTACAAGATATTGGACTTTATCGCACTAATGAATCACCCTGTATAGTTTAACTAGTAAGCTAAATATTTGGACGATAAACAAGGTCCAAATATTATTTTAATTAATATAGGTACTCATACGTGTTATGAATATAACCAAACATTGAAACTGCTTCACATTGTTTTCTATTTACAATGTTAATAGAAAAGCATTCGCACTGAAGTCAAAACTATTTTAATAAGGAAACTTCCTGCATGTTCTAATAATTATTGGCAAATAGTTGGTGTTACGTATGGTATTTTTGACGCTTTTACAATCAAACTTGTTTAAAATTATTAATGTACTCTATAAGGTTCGTTAAAGGTTTCCGAAATATAGCACAGTACCCTAATAACATAGAAAATACTTTACCTAATACAGTTTTTGTACGTTTAATTAGCAGAAAAAAAATTTTTCATGAAACCTTACTGAAAACCTTATCTTAACATGCCTATTAAGAGTACCGAAAATGACCGAAAAAGTTTTCCTGTGCGCTATCATGCGTTATGGTTCATTTCCCTTAGCAACACTAAACAACAATTGTATTGTGACAGCAGATGTCAGTGTTTTGAATTATAGTATAGTAAATACTTACTAGTTTTTGTATTAAGAAAGGTATAATGAAAAGTATCGTTCATTACACATCCATAAATGCTTTTCCCGTGCTTGCAAGACTTCACGTTCTCGGCTACGCCTCACACGGGAACCCGTCGCGCGAACACAGGAAAAGCCTATTTTCTGGACTCGTAATGAAATATACTATATATATTTTGTCCTCACCTATTTTCGGGTACTGAATATCCAAACTTCTTTTGAGTTAAATCTTTGTTGAGTATCGAAGAATGTTTACCTGAAAAACTAGTCGCATTCGACAATTATCTACAGTACGATAAAGGAGCTCTGGGCACATGGAAGTTTAACATGTAAAGTACGACCAAAGATCTAAGAAGGTCGTTAATCAATATAAACCGACGAACCTCATTATAACCGATTGTTCGAAATATAGGTGAGCAATAAAGGTGTGTGTCCCTTGAAATATTCCCAGGTACGGATTAAAATATCTCATGAAATAGTGTTCAGTTCAGTGTCCAGTGTTACAAAGAGATTTTAAGGTAGTCTCTTTTTACTCACTATTAGCAGAAAAATCATAATGGAATATATGCGCCTTAAGTAGAGGAGATTTGATTATTTATTGGCAGAAAACGAATTCAGAGAATGTGGTAGAACAGTAGTGTATTTGGATTAAACTTGGTTCGATACACACGATATTCCAAACAAAAGTTGGGTAGACTCATCTGACTTGTGCCAAACTAATGCGCCGTCTAATAAAGGAAAACGCATTTTACGATAATTCACGTAGGAACCGAAAATAGAAGAAATATTTTTGTGATTCATCAGCTGAAAGCTTGGGACATGCTGTGCTCAGACTTCCTCCTTATCACTGTATGTTTAACCCAATTGAACATGTCATCAGCTTAAGTCAGCAGTTCGGAGAAATAATTCTCCTCCAACCTTCAGTTCAACTTTGGTACGTACTCTTATTCAAACATTTCTGATAGCAGCTGGGCCAAGTGTGTTTCCATTAAATTATTAAATTTGATTCTGAACAACTTATATATTATAAGCTTTCCGAACTATAATCGCATTCATTGCCGTGATGTTTATAAATGGTTTTGTGTTCACAAGTCTCAATAATAATCAAGCGATTGTCACGTCCACAGAAAATATTTCCTCCGCTCGTGAGGGGCAGTGATGAGTGAGTAGAATAGTCACGGCGAATACCCGTACAATGCCTATCATTTATGCGCTCCTGGTTGAACGATCTGCTATGAACCTAAATTCTATTTAATCTAATTTTTTCATATAACTCATCAAACCTAGATACAGGAAAATCTGGCAAAAAACACGAGCACCTCAAGATAAAACGAAACTCAATAGATCACAACAAGAGCTAAATATAATGCTGAGTGAACACAAAAATTTTGGGATACAAAGTTACCTGACAAACTTAACGGCAACGGAAACCACGGATTACTCATTATGGAAGGCAACAAAAACATAAACCAACCACAACTCTATAATCCCCCACTTCGGACAGAAGAAGGTATATGGGCTAAGACTAGTAGCGAGAAAGCTGCATTGTTTGGAAAACACTTTGTGTCAGTTTTTCAGCCGTTTCCGATGGATCCCGTCGAAAACAATGATGCTGAAATTATTGAATTTTTACAATCCCCCTTTCAGCTAGAACTTCCGCTTGAGAAATTTACAATAAGGCAGGCTACTTATTATATCAGGACAAAGCTAAATCCTCGTAAAGCCCCAGGGTATGGTCTTATATCAGCTAGAATATTATAAGAATTGAGCTCCTAACTTATATCTATAAAGCCACGCTTAGGACAGCACACTTCCCATCACAGAGGAAAGTGGCACAAATTGTACTACTGCCTAAACCGGTTAAGCCATTAGAAGATGTGAAGTCATACAGACCTATAAGTCTGCTTCCTATAATGGGCAAGTTGTAAAATTGCAACCAATCATTGACCAAAGAAACATACTACCAAATCATCAATTTGGTTTTAGACGAGAGCACGCAACAATCGAACAAGTCAATCGGTTAACTAGAAAAATAAACGAAGATCTAGAAAATAGGAGATATTGTGCTGCATCGTTCCTATACATCACGCAGGCATTTGACAAGGTTTGGCATGATGGATTTTATTTAAAATCAGAAAATCCTTACCTATCAATTGTTACCAAATCCTTCACTCCTACCTCGAAAAACGCTATTTCCTAGTTAAATACCTTGATGAACAAACGCCACTCTTCAGAATAAACTCCGGAGTTCCTCAAGGCAGTGTTCTGGGGCCGCTACTTCACCTCCTCTTTACGGCCGATCTACCAAATAGCAATGACGTACTAGTAGCCACATTCGCAGATGACACCGCCATACTAGCATCATACAAAGATCCTATTGTAGCATTAAATACACTACAGCGTCACCTCAATAAAGGGGAAAACTGGTTAAAGAAATGGCGAGTTAAAGCAAATGAATTGAAGTCTGCTCAGGCAACTTTCACCAACCGTGAAGGCAAATCTCTCTTAACAATCAAACTCTACCACAACAGGACGATGCCAAATATCTAGGCATACACCCAGATAAGCGCCTTACCTGGAGGAAACACATCTTTACCAAGCGCAAACAACTGGGTTTGAAACTAAGAGATTCATACTGGCTGATAGGTAGAAAATCTCAATTACCTATCTATAGAAAATAAGGTACTGATCTACAAAGCAATCCTACGGTATCCGACTGTGGGGAGCAGCAGCTAATTCCAATATTGAAATTCTGGAGCGATTCCAATCGGAAGTGGTAAGAATTGTTTTAGATGCTCCATGGTTTGTGCCAAATCTTGTTATAGCCCGTGATATTCAAGTGGAATCGGTCAAATCGGAAATAAAAAACTTATCCTCAAGCTATAAAAATAGATTAAGACATCATCCGAACATTCTGACATCTAGCCTCATGGTAGAACCAGAAGCCCAGCGTAGACTTGTTATTTTCCATACGACCTAACTACTAGGTTTTAACGAGTGTTAGTGAATTCCCAATGGACAAAACTAATTAATCTAGATATTAATTATAGCTGTAAGAGATAGTAAGCACTGGATTCCTATCGAGCATGTTAACAGAATTGTATTATCACATAATTTGTTTATTATAATAAGTATTATAGATTGCAAATAAATAGGGAAATAAAAAAAAAATATATCTCATTTTGAATTTTTTGAAATCCCCTAACAACCATACGAATATTATGAAGAAAAAACATGAAGGAGTATGTTTGAATTTTTGTTTGTAATGGATAAACTCAAAAAATATTTAGTTGATTTCAAAGATTCTTCCACCTATAGAAAGCGAGAAGCTGAGGGTATATTTTTTTCCGAAAACTTGAATATCTGTACCAAAATTGAAATAAAATAACTCAAGACATTAAAATTGTGGTCATAACAGATATGTGAACCCATACAGAAGCGACACATTCGTTCTTATTAAAAACCATGGAAGGCGATGTTAAAAACATTCTACACTATTAAGTGTTGATACTGTCATTTCATTGTTTGTGGTTGCGATGTTAAAAGTAGACAACCTACGATACTCTCCGCACGAATCAATGAGTCTCATGAATAAAAATTGAGCATTTGCTCAAAGTACAAATGCATCGAAGCAAAAGGTAGAAGAAAACGCATTTACTTCGTTTCGTATGAATAATGATTTACTTTTGCTCCGTAGGAAATGCTCCGTTATTTAGACCGTTTGCTACACTTTTTGACAAGTCTACACAGGAATATATTGCACAGAAGGAAAATTTTGCACGTAGATTTGCGTTAGGTTGTAGGTTACGAATAAGAAAGGATTTTACGAAAATCTGCCCTTGAGGGGGTTATATGTTTCAACTTTCTTCACAAATGAGGAAGAATGAGGTGAGTAGTTTCCTCCCGTCTTCGCATTCAATTTCTTCTAATGTTAATATCGACCTCATCATTTTCTTCAATTTGCGTCATTATTTTGCTCAATTTCATTCAACTGAAAGTCTGGATAGCGCAATGTTGTGTAGGACAATGCGCACAATATTAGTTTAGGGATGTTTTCCAGCTTCAGTCGAGCTTCATATTGCAGTACGGAAAATCTTTGCATCAACTGTCCAAAGCAACGCTCAATACATACTCTTTCCCTTTTCAACAAATTATCATATCGTGTTTCTTGTGGTGTATTTGGATTTCGATAAGGAGTCATTAACTCCACACCCTTCATCTGCTAGAAGCAAAGCTCGTTGTGTATTGCGACGCATTAGGGCACAAATATCAGACCTTTTCCAGATTCTACTGTCATGTGTAGCACCGGGCCATTGCACATCTACACTTGTAAATTTGTCCTGTGCATCGCACGTTGCTTCAAAACCTTTCCTGTTTATGTTTTCATCTCCAAATTGGGAGGGCTTTGAAATACGGACATGTGTGCAATCCAGAACTCCAACTGCTGCTGGAAACTTGTAAACTTGCTGCCAAAGATGTTGGGCTTCACGTATTTCGTCATTGGTAGATGGAAACTTGATCCAAAGATGTGCTCACTGCCAAATTTTTCCCATTACTTCAGCAATTGTTTTTGACACATTACTTTGGTGAATTACAATTATTTCCGCCACGTCGCTTTGGTAACCTGGATCTGCGATATAACTCCATATTTTTAATCATATACTTTGAAGGTTTTGCTTCATGAATTTGAAGTGAAAGCATTTGCTACCTTTCATTCACGAGACCCAATATTGCAGTGAATGTGGAATGAAAAGTGTTCCGACGTGATTATAACTCTATTTTTTCGTTTCATTTGTGTAGTGTTACTGTTTATTTGCTATAAAATATGTACTGGGTATCTGATTAAGAGAGATAACCCGCTGTATCTCAGAAACTATTTATCATGCAGCTTAGAGAAAAATTACCTATTTTTTCGCGTACCTTCGCTTAGAAAATAGATATTGAGATGCGGTTCCTACAATTTTTTTTTAAATTCCATCCTCTTTCAAGTAAATGATTAAAAAATATATCATGAAGATTACCAAAAAAAGATGAAAACAAAACAATTGTTCAATCACCGCCACCTAGCTACCGTTAAAAACACTGGAATAAAACGATGATATAATATTTTATTAGGCATTGAATTCCCTTTCAAATGATACTAAATTTGTCAAAATCCATGAAGCGGAACTAAAGTTATAACCGTTTTATTGAGTCAGCTTTCCCACTCACTCCTAACAGTTATTTTACAAGATAGAGAAAAAAGTACTGGAGCAAACTTACGTAAATTGATCTAATGATTACGAATATTAAAATTTTGTGGTACT